>CM076580.1:377745782-378375054 GCA_034641835.2 Pinus albicaulis
TGTCTCTATTGCCCTTGCTGTCCCTTCGATGCGAGGGCTACATTCTCCTTCTCCTCTGGATTCTTCAATCCGCTCTCGCCGTTGCCGTCAAGCTTGCACTTGACTAGATCTCTCCTCAGCTCCTACTCCTGAAGTGTTGTCCACCATACGTAGCTTTACTAATTTGCAACAACAAATTGGAATATTCTATTTTGTTTATTTTGCCACCCATAGTTTGTAAATAAATAAAAAGTGAGTAAAGAGGGTCTAAACTCACCTAAATGAAATAAGACATCCACCTAGTAGCACAACGTTGTGACTTAAGTGGGAGTCAAGGGGGGACCCAACACCACGTGAAGGAGGGGGCCTATGTACACTTTAGAAGTTTCTCCAAGCTTCTACGCAGATAAGGATGAGAATGTGGATAAGGATGAAGATGTGGAGGAGAGAGAGAGGCTACATTGGGTTTTGGAGGGAAACCTACACTATAAAAGATGGAGGAGCCTCCTCATTTGGGGCATGCTTGGATTCTTGGATTATTGATTATTGAGTGAGACATTTGTCTTTCTTTGGCACGCTGGCTGTTTAGCCCGTCTGTTGCACTGTTTAGTGCAACCGAGTGTCTCCGTGCGGAGATCTCACCCTTAGCCCCGGGGGACTTCGAGTGCCTACTCGGGCAAGGTTATTTTCTTAGCATCATCCTCCAGGACAGCGTTATTGCTGCAGCAGCGTAATACTGTGTTGTAGGGTGTTGCCGTGGTGACTTTACGACACCACCTCCTTCTCTTGTTTTTCAGAGGGAGAGCCTCTCTCTCCTTTGGAGGATCAGATTGGGAGATATTGGAGCTTATTATCAGATCTTGGCATCAGGCCTATATGTTCTTCATGGTATACTGCGCAGTTCTTTCCCCAGATCTGCGTTATTGTTGAAGGAGCAACGTTCCAAGGGTTTTGGCATCATTTTGGAGTTAGATCTCTGATTGAGGGTGATCCTTGGATTGGCCAACCAATCCAAGTATATTTCTGATCTGATACTGAAGTTTGCTTCAAAAATTCTGAATCATTCTTCAGATCTGCTGCAGTAAAACTCAGATCTGCTCCGGCATTTTCATGTATTGCTGAAATCCCCAAGGGGAAAGTAATAAAGATCCCTTTGGGCATTTTGTCTCATTATAGATCTCTGTTTTCATGTATTTATCAGTTTCAGATCTGTAATATAATAAATATAAGCTTCAGCCTCCTGGAGAAAACGTTGAAGGGTTTCTGGATCAATCTTTGTCTTGCGGCACCTCTATCTTGAGGGGTTTTCTATATAAAACTGCTGTTTAACCTTGCTGAAAGCCTATGCCTTGTTCTAAAACTCATTATCTGATTATTTATAGTGTTATACATCATATTCCTTCAGAAAATACGCTTCCCTTGCTTCAGAAAATTTCTGCATATTCAAAGTCTTGGGAAATCAGGGTTTTTATTGACTAGTCGGGAAGGAGGAACTGTTTAACTTAGCAAAACGCCTTTGTTTGAGCTGATATTCGACATGGAAGTCCCTCTTGACCTATTCTAACATATCCCAGAACCTTGAGACGTCATTTTACGCAGATTTCCTTATACACTCATTTTAGGGCCAAAATCCTCACTTTTCCCTGCCTTTTTGCCCTTAAAAGCTGAGTAAAGGTTGCTGCTGTTATTTCTTTTGGTTGCTGAGCATTTTCAGACATATTATATGATATCTGAAGCCATCATAACTAAAGAATGCGTTTTTCAGGCATGATCTGCTGAAGAATCCATTTTTGGGATATTACGGCATACACACTTTGACTAGGAAGCGTAGCCCTGCCCAAAATACTTTGGACAAAAACTTGCCACTCCTTAGTGACTGCGTTAAGAACTAACCTCACCATAGTTGCAGTTGTTGGGGTGGATCCCATGGCTGCTAACTAGTCTTGAACCTCTTAAAGTCTCGTAAGGAATGGAGCAATGCGCTCCCCCTTCTACATCTGGATCATCCGAAGCTTTTGCTTCAAGTACATCTTCTGTTGCTCGGAAGTCCCTTCGTATAGGACAAGGCCTCCCATATCTCCCTGGCGATGTTCTTGCCAGATATATGAGAGACTATGTGATCCTTGACACCATCAAGGATTAGTCTCTTGGCCTTTTCCATATCGGACATGTACTTCTTGTTTTGATATGGATATGTAGGTACAACAAACACATTTCCCACGAACGCTTTGAGATCATATTCGTATAGAAGGAATTTGATTCTTTCCTTCCAGATTGCGTAGTTGTAGGATCCCTCCAACTGGTCTTGATCTCTCAGTCTGTGAGATGCCATTTCAACCGAAAACTGTCGAACTTCCCCTCTTCTTCCCCCACTACGCAACACTAGGTAGGCTTACGCACTCCTTGTGGAGCTCGTAGATCTGCTACCTGGATCTACTACTCAAATCTTAGAAAAATGTTGAATTCCTCAACATGGAACTCACTGAGGTAGAATTACCCGCTATGTGCTCTTCTTCTTCTTCTGACGCTTTTCTACCCAGCAACTACCTGTAGAAAAACTGCGTCCCTCTAGATCTGCATGAACACTCTACGCTGCTCCCTCTGCCTCCACAAGATCTCGATCCGGACGTCTTACCTCTCTGTCGACTCACTCAAAGAGAGACAACCTCGAACAATTAGCCCTCCTGGCTAGAACTGCGCAATCCCTCTAGGGATTCGATCTACTACAGCTACAACAATTTGGCCTTCACTTCAGTGCTAGATCCACTTTTCCTGTTTCACATCAAATGCTCTGATACTATGTGAAAATAACTAGATCTGACAATCTTAGGAATCCTTCTTCAACTAACTGAATCTACTTCATCTACTTGTAAATTACATTACACAGTTATTTTCATTTTTCTTCATGAAAATATTGAAGTAAATTACTGAAGCAGGCTACACTTAATACTTTATGATTCTGAAACAAGGAAACTGAGCAAATAATAAATCACACATAGGACACCATTATTTTTGGATGAAAGTCCCCGGAAAAACCGATTGCGAGAAAACTAGTGCAACAGATCTGAGCGTTTATTATTATTAAGAAGTAGTTTCTGAATACAATCTTTGGATACCTTGTTGGCTATCCAATACATAGAAATCACGGCAAACAAAAATATTGTGAGTTTTACCTCACACTGGAAGTCTCGGCTGAGCCGATAGCTGAACTGACGAAACCCCAACACCCTTTTTGGTTGCCTCTGCGTAGCAGCTGCATAGGCATGCGTAGGGACCTCTGTGGATTGCATCACCTCCTCTCTAGGATCGATCTTCTCCTCGGAAAGTCGAGTTCCAACCCTCCCGGCTCAGAACCTCGATCTCCTGACAAATCTCGGACTATCTCACGAAAACATTCTGCAGCCTCTACGTGGGCCTGCATCACCCCTTCTAGGGCCTGCGTCACACCCTCTGGAGGTTGCGCTACTTCCTCTGCTGGTTCTACTGCCTCTCTGCTATGTATTCTTGGTCTCGGAGAAGATCCTCCGACCAATAATTGTCTCTGCCCCTCACTGCAAGTGGAATCACTTAGATCTGATCTTCGTCTGAGCACTTGCTCCGTCAGAAAAATTTGATCACTTGTTTCACTCGATGTATCTTTCCAAAGGGCCCTCGAGCCTTCCTTTATAGTCTTCTCGTTGAGATATCAACGGTTGAGATTAGATCTCTAATCAACGACTAAGATTATAACTTGACTTGATCTGCGCTTTCTAGATCATTCTCACTCTGTTTTATTAATACCTTTTAATTATTTAATTTCCCTAAGTTTAGACTTAGGGTCCCCATTAAAATAATTAATTTTTACAACAAAACATAATCCGAGTGGAATTTTCACAAACTGTTTCTACATTCTTTGAAATACCAGTGCCTGAGCCTCTCCACAAATATGGAGACTTAGAGCACTTTTGATGCTACCAAAAATCAACATGACATGTGCAGATAACAGGTCTACGATGACCAAGAGATTGCTAGAGTTCTCGTGACCTCCCGTTCGAGTAGCCTTGCCCACTTCTTCAAGAGATCACGTCCTAGTTGGAGCCACATGTTACCCACCACTTCGTGGGTGATATCCCTAGGAGAATTTTTTCTCCATGATGGACCTCAGCCAACAGCCAACAGCCCATTGCAGCCCCCTTCTAGCTCGTTGTGCCATTTCTCCACCACTTGAGCAAACCATGTGGTCCCTCACCCATCTGTATTGATCGTATGTTTGAAGGTGGGCCTCACGAATCTAAAGGTATGTCTTGTCATTCGGTAATTGAGTATTGTGTTTACTTATCATGGATACTTCTGGGCATGGAATGATGGGGGGATTTGGTGGAAAGAGTGGGCTTATTTTGTGCTCCTTTCCCCTTGATCTCTTTTGGGTGTTACTCTTGCATCTTAGTCCCATGGGATCTCCTTTATTGACCATTTGGTTCTAGGGTGGTGCTACTTGGGAAACCACTTTAGGTGTGTGGTCCAGCTCCTTTATCCGCATATGTTACTCCCCTTCCACTCATTATACCCCTGTTCATCATTTCTCCCACCTGGGTCCACATAGCCCCCATGGGTCAACATAGGGTTAGCCTCCTTATCCCCTTGCCCCCTCCTTGGGTCAGGCCTGGAATGATGCCCCAGAGGTTGAAGCAGCTGAAAGAAAAAGAAAAAGCATAATTGGCCACACTTAACTGGAAATTGTACCACAAAATGCAAAAGATGGTTGGGACAAAAAAATAATTAACACATGGGTAAAAGCCAATACATGAGCTCTGCCCCATACCCATGGCCATCACCCTGGTTCTAGAAGCCCTAAATGAGCCTCCTTTGTCATTCAGGAACCCATGATTGTCTCAACCCTGGAGGGCAATGAACCATCCTACCTTAAAGGGGTAATCAATGCTATATTCAACACATCATGCTCTTATCCTTGAGCCCTGAGCGGTTAATTAAAGAAAAGTCATAAAAGGCAAAAGGAATATAAAGAAGGGTGGTAACCGTAAAACCAAGGTCAGGACACCTCATGTACCACAATTTCTCCCTTCTGCACATTATATACCCTGGTGTGGGCTTCCCTTTATCTGGCTGCTCCTATGCCTCGATATGTGGCCCAGGATTTCCCCTCTCATATTCTACTCCATTTCACTTATTTTTCACTTGCCACCCCCATTCAAAGGATGTACCGTGGACTTACTATCCCCTTTAAAGGCTGAAACCACTTAATAAGGCATATGGCTAACCCCCTTTGGCGTATGGAGACACTAGCACATGCCAAAGCCCACTACGGAAGGGCATGCCATTGTGAAGTGCCCACTTTGTTATCCATGATTTGTAAGCTCTTTTACAAGATTATTCTAATCACTGGTTGTACTGGAAGCCTAGGGGATGCATTGGATCTTATACAGGATTGCAGGTGGTTTCCATTTGGGTTTGGTCTCCCTATATGGGGTCCTAACCCCCATAGGGCTACATTGGCACATATAGAGTGTGCATAGAGAGCCATGGGCCTCCACAGCAGCAAACAACACTCCACGGATCCCCATCAATGTTCAAAGACTACTAGCGATCCACTTTTGGGATGATGATGATGTGTTTGGTACACTATGCCCAGCAGGCCCCATAGGAGCCCCACACTCTTAGCAAGTGTCCCAGGACTTGTACGATGTCATAGAAGCATTTGTTGCATCAATCGAGCCCTTGCAGAGGATCTACAGGAATATTTGATTCATATGGAGACCCATGGGGTCATTTATGTGCCCCCACACTCATTGAGAGCACCACAAGACTACTACTTGGAGAACAAGGGGCCATCCCCTTTTCCATCATATTTTGAGGAGTTTATTCCTCATTATGGTACTTCAGGATATTATTAGGCCTTTGGAGGGCCCCACGACGTATACATATTATTATTTGGCCCCCTCAGAGGCTTATTGTTCCATTTATGAACTTGTTTGTTGGGCTTGTCACCAATAGGGGTTTTATTTACACAATATTTTAGTATTAGGGGCTAATGTAGGCTCATAGGCTAATTCGAACTCCTAAAAGGGGTATAAATTGATGTTAGTTGGATTCATTTGTATCATCACTTCACTTGGGATCTCTCTATCTTTAGAAAACTTCGCATTTCTTCTTGGAGGATTATTTTGGATAAATGGATGAATTTGATGTATGGATTTGGGCCATTTTCATCTTGGAGCTTCGTTTTTTGCAAATGTGATGCTGGTTAGATATACTCTCTAACACTGTAAGTCAATTTTGATGATATATTTTTATTGTTGCATACCGTTGAACTTCACTATAATTAGGGCTAGTTGTTGCATGATTGAAATGTGGAATTAAGTTTCTATTTAGCTCGTTTAATGTATGGTCCATTGTTAGATGAATGAAATGTCCTAGAGATTGTTTTATCTCGATAAGCTTGCACTATTTGCATGAAGTATAAATGCTTTAAGGTCAGTTTTCTTCTTTTTCCCTTAACATTGGACGAAGTTGACTTTCCAAGCCTCCTTGAACAAGAAACCGAATTCTCAGTCATAATCATCCGTGACTCCATATCCCCAAGGAAAATAGGCACTGGTCCCTCAAAAGGGTGGTCATTTTTCCCTTTCTTTTACACCTTTTTCCCCTTCTCCCCGGGTCTAGCCCTGATAGGTCAACTAGGGCATCAATTTCCCATGAATTCACCCACAGGAAAACTTCGATCCCCTAGAGGCTACTGCGTTGGTGGGTCCCCTCCCTCTCCTCCGAATTTGAGGCAATTCCAACGATGGAATCTTTGGGAATCCCAAGTCCTAGCTCTAGGGCCAAGTTTTTACTAGGCATCCCCAAGGCCCACCCTAGTAGGATCAATTTGACCTTTTGAAGCAAAATTTCTTGTATGATCCTTTCCCCTCACCTTTTCCAGGATAGGAACATCATTGGTTGTTATATTCCATCCTTGAACCTAGGTTGGGTCCACTTGGTCCCGTGTGGTCCCATTTTCTATCAAAGACTAATCATCGAGGGCTATTTTGGAAACCGAGTTCATATAGGATTTTAGGGATCGAGAAGTACCTCTTCAATTTTTATCCTTCTCCCTTATCCTCACCCCTTCTCCCTTGGAAGGCAAGTCCCTTGCTTAAAGAGAAAGCAAGCACCATTTCTTCACCTTCTCCTTGGGAAAGGGTTACTGGGATCACTTCATACTTATCCATTGAAGTATCCTTTATAAGTGGCTTCCCAAAAACACCAGGACTCCTCCCATCGATGAAATTTCGTAAAGAGTAGGGAATCTTAGCCATGGTGTCAGTGGGCTAAGCCTCCACTGTTGCTTTTAGTCTAGCAGTTGCCCTATTAGGAACCCCTGCTGGTTTGAGTGGTAACACACCCTTGGGAAGTCCTGTAGAAATCTGCTACATGATCTTCAAGGCTCCATGGTGCAAATGGCCAAGTTGCTTATGCCATAATTCACCGATGTCTTAACTCTGCACCTTCTTTGATTTTGTGCTCAAATGTAACATTCCGAATAGGAAATAAACAACAATATAAAGCAACATAAACAAAAACTACAGCAAATAAAAAGACATCATGAAAAACACTACAAACATGGAGAAAAGCCGAGCCATTTTATTATAATCTGAAAGAGGGAAATGAGAACAAATAGGTGATCAAAATGATGGCACCTTGACTTGCTCAAGGAAAGCTGAAATCACTCTCAAAACCGTGCTATGAATGGTGGCTCTCTCTTTGCACTGCGTAACTCCCTGAGCTGCTGCTGTTGCTAGAAACTGTTGCCTCTGACTGGAATAGAGCTGCTCTTTGGGGATGTTTCCCCTGCTCAGAAAATTAGGAAACTTTGGGTATGGACTCTCCTCCAAAAACCCGGCAAAACCCAAGAAGGGATTCTGGAAAGGCTGACCCCGGAATTTGACCCTCTTGGGAAAACTACGCACTCCTGGTGAGTACGCTAGCCACTGAGATGAATGACTATAAATGTTGGCCACAAACTGCTCCAAAATATCACTAGTGAAGGGTTGGTCCCTTCACACCTTTCCCGGACTGAAGCTACTGAATATCCCTCTCTCCCGGAGCTGCCCTCCTCAAAGAATGTGTAACCCCTGTGAGAGACCGCGCTGCCTCAAGAATACGTAACTCCTAGATGGTTGATGTGTTCTCTACTCTGAAAACTCAAGGTAGAACTCCTCACCTAAGCCAACACTCGAAGTCCCCCAAGGCTGAGGTTGGGATCTCCGCTCGAAGACACCCGTGTGCTGAACAGCACTTGCGGACTTAGCTAAACAGCATAAGCGTGCTCAATATTTGTTAGACAAAAATTTTGAAGATGCATAATAGAATGAATGAGTAGCTAGCTTCTCCCTCCTTTGATACTTGAGACCCTAGCTCTCCCTTGGGCCCCACTAAACTGCGTTGTCTCGTCATGCCACGCTGTCCCCACTAAACTGCGTTGTCCTGGCCCACTCTACCTCCACGTTGTCCCTCTCCCTACATTGTCACTGGCCCCCCTGGGCCCTATGCTGAAATCCAAGTAATTTCTAAGTGACTTTAGGGAGTTATTTTATCCTAAGTTGGGTTATGGGTCCCATCACCCCTTTATTTTATGACTGAACATTAGAAAGGCAAAAATTGAGCAAAAATTAATATTGCCAATTAGTTGCTGTCAATTGGGAACTATGTTGCACGGGTTCCCGCACCCAGGGGTGGGGTTCCCGAACCCGCACCGGGTTCCCGCACCCAGGGGTGGGGTTCCCGAACCCGCACCGGGTTCCCGCACCCAAGTACCGGATTCTCCGCACCCAAGTACCCTGAAGAACCCAAACGAACCGGGTTCTTCTCAGAAGAACCGGGTTCTTCAAAAAAAAAATTCGGGTTCTTGGGTTCTTTTGGTATGAAGAACCCATCGTTTGGGTACTTAGAACCCGAATTTCAGGTTCTTCATGAACAATTTTTTCAAATATATAAATTTTTTTAAATGATTAAAAATTAAAAAATTTAATTAAATTTTAATAAATATTAAAAATAAATTATAATTTAATAAAATAGAGTTTGTTTAGTCTTGACTCTTAAATTCTCCACCCTCTTCATTCCGCACGCTGCTTCCCATTCTTTCTCACCGCCCAGCATTCCACTGCTCGCAAACGCAACATTCTCTGCTATCGAACCATTTTCCTCATCCCTCTTACGTCGTCGTAGCATCATTAACCCTGCAAATAAACGCACTCAGAAAACGAAGCGATCATCCCTCGAGCTCCATCCTTCTTCTACCGTGGACGTTAACCTGCACAACAAAACTCATACAAAAAAAGAGTGTGGCTTTCGACCTGCATAGTTTCTCTGCTACCGAGCCTTCAGATTCTGCTTTGCGTCGACATCGGGCTCCTCCTCCCGTCGCCCAACCTGAAACTCGCAGATAAGAAATATCATATGTATGCGTTGATTTGTTTTGATCGGATTCATTTTGCGTGCATAAGGGTTTAGTATAGTTTAGGTTTAGATTTGTTAATTTTTAATTTTGTTAGTTTAGATTTAAATCTTAGTTTTTATTCATTCCGCTTTTGATAGCGTTAGTTTTAAAATAGTTTTATTTTATGATAGGTTTTAGATTTCGTTTTTTTTAGTTTGACTCTTAGTTTTAGATTTTTTGGTTTAGTTTTAGTTTAGAGCGTTAATTTGGATATAAAAATTTTGAAAAATAAAAAATTATAAAATAAAAAATTCAAAAAATATTTTAAATTTTTGTTCTTAGAGTTTGTTTAGTCTTAATTTTCATTAAATAAATTCTTCTTCAAACCTGGAACATACATGACATCTTTTAATGTGAGAGGAGAACCAAACTCACTTTGAAAAGTAACAGTACAGATACCGATCGTGCCATACCTTCCATCATCTCCCCATCTCGATGTGCATCTGGAGGTCCTTCAACTCTAGGTCTCTGGAAAATTATTTGTTGGTTGTCATATGGAATGATGCTCCACTATCTAGATACCACACACTACCCATCACCGATGTCACCATGCATGCAATGTCGGTGAAATCCAACTGGAGTTGTGAAGCAAAAGCTTCACCTGCCGCTCCTCCTGAGGGATTCTTGTCGTCCTTCTTGTGCGGACACTTCGTGGCATAGTGTCCCAGCTCATGATAGTGAAAACATTTAATATTTGACAAGTCCTTCTTGCCTTCCTAACCAGAATCTCCTTTGGATTGGGATTTCTTCCCTTTCCCTTTCTTCGACTTTTCCTCCAAGGCACAGTTCTCCTCATCATCATGCTTGGATGAGGTTCCATCTCTGGTGTTCTGCCTTATTTCTTCTTGCACCAAGTCGGACCACAAACGCTCCCACTCTGATAGCTTCTCCCTCCCATTTACTGAATCCTAGTAGTTGTGCCAGCTCTTGGGAAAGCCTAGAAGTGCTAGGCTAACTAGATCATCTTCAACAACTGTAACACCAACACTCCCAAGGTCATTCCAACATTGGGTGAACTTTCTCAAGTACTATGGTATTGTGTCGCCCTTTTCCATCTTGATTTTCCGAAGCTTGTCCTTCAGTGCCAGCTTCCTGTGGCCACTTTTTTTCTAAAACAAGTATGTCAAGGCTTTCCACATTGCATATGGAGTCTCCTTCCCGTGGAGGTTTGAGACAGTATGATCTCGAACTCCTTCCAGTAAGATCCTTCTTGCCTTGGATGCATTCTTCTTCCATTCTGCTAGATTTTGTGCATCAACAACTACTAGTCTCAGAACATTGCTATCAATGTATTCCTTAAACCCATTATCTTCCATGACTGCTTCCCTCTAGTCCTTCCAAGCAATGTAATTCGAGCTACCTTCAAGGGCATACTCGAGCCTTAGACTATAGAACGCCATCCTGATCCTGCTGCTAGCTCTGAAGAATAGATATGCAAAAACTCGTTCCTCCTGCAAAGATAACTTCGTATTCTTCTCTTCTATAGTGATTTCGGCTCTGATACCATGTAGAAATTCCCTGTAGATTCAAACTGCTAATTGTAATTTACTATAACAATAGACTTGAATCTATTCTACTCATCAGCGGAAACAATTAAACGATCACAAAATCACAAAGCATACAAGAGAAATAATTCAATCAAGACATTACACAATGATTTTCTGGGGAAAGCCACAACTAAAAACCCCTGCTATATGTATATTGCATTAGTTAGAAAATATGAGAAGATTACAATGCTTTGCTCAAGCCCGAGCAACCTTTGCACTATCTCTATCTATCTCATTGCTTCCTATACAAGCCTTGGCCAATACTTAACTAATTTTCGAGTTGCCCAAATCCCTGTTTCCTTACGTTGTTTATTTGGGAATTAGGCCCTATTAACTAAGGAAATTCCTCATCCACAAATACGCAATACATCATAGGCCTTCTTTTCACTGCATGCACCACCTGTACAATTTGGATGATTATACAACTGATAGTACACTTCCCTTGAACTCCAATCTCAACTGGGTAACTCGTAGATCTTGCATGCATGAGTTATTTATTGTTGATTTATTAGTTAACTGGTTGATCACAGAGTACACACCCTACTACTTGACCTCCCACTAGTTCCTCCAACAGTTGGAACTAGTTTAACTGACTTTAACTCAGTTAAACTGAATTAATTAATTACAACTCAAAATAAACTCAACCAGGGCTCCTAAAAAGTAGGAGCCACTCTACATGACTCAAGTTAGACCCTCAACTCGAATTAACTGAACCAACTAAGTCAAACTAACTTAGTTAACCACTACAAGTTGTCATGTGATGTGGAATTACAATTTTCTTCTAATTTAATTCAAGGGAAAATTAAATTAGAATCTTTCTTGGTGTCATTTTCAACAAACTTAATAAAATCTAGAGGCTTAATTTTAAAAGGTTTACTTGGCTCTTCAGACTTTTGAATATGGGGATACCTATGGTGGAGTCAAAAAAGGCCTTAATTGCTCAAAACCCTTAAGCATCTCTTTTTAGTTTTATTTCTTTGCCAAGTTGGCCTGGAAGTACATCTTCATATTTTGTAACTATGTAATATCCCCAAAGGGAAATAACCAGTAATAAACAGAAAATTGCCAGACAGATATAGAAAATACAATGCCGAACCAGATCACTGAACAATTGCACATAGGATTCCAGAAAACTGAGCCATTTTATTAATCTGAAAGTACATAGAGAGGAGTACAAGAAAATCAGAGTAAGTGCACCTATCCTTGCCCTAGGCAAGTGGAGACCCTCTCAGACAAATAATGGCTGCAACAAGGACAACGTCCTAGCTGCTCTGAAGACTGCGCTGGTACTATGAGCTGAAGACTGGGAAATAGCTGATCTCAAACTCCAAACCCTCACCAATGGAAAACGCTGTCTCTGCTAGTGACAGCGCAGAAATAGATGAAGCACCAATCACCCAAACCTCCAGATAGATGGATCAGCTACTGAATGCTAGAAAACGCTGTTGAGCCCATCTCACACAAGCCTGCTCCTCAGATCAGCGTCCTACCTGGTGGATCTGCCTCCTGAATGCTCAGATCTGCTGGATCTGAAGCCTCCAAACCAGATCTGCGTCCCCCTAGGTCAGATCTGCTATCAACCCTTCAGATCTATGCTGGATCTGACAATATCTCTTCAGATCTGCAGCCTCCAAGGCTGGATCTGATGTTATCTCTTCAGATCTAGGCTAGATCTGCCAATATCTCCTCAGATCTGCAATCTCCCAAGCTGGATCTAGTGTTATACCTTCAGATCTGCACCATACAAAACCAGATCTGCAAATATCTGCTCAGATCTACCCTCTCCAAGGCTGGATCTATCAATGTACCTTCAGATCTGCATCCTTCTCTTCAGAACTGGACAGCGTCCTCACTCCAAGACTGATCTGCGTCCTTCCTCCTCCTGGACAGCGTTTTCTCTGCTCAGATCTGGACTGCGTCCTCCCTGGAACAGCGTCCTCACTCTCCTAGGCTGATCAGCGTCCTTTCTCCTTCAGGAACAGCGTCCCTCCTCCTCTGAACTGCGCAGCCACAAGAGGGCTTCTTCCTCTCCAAATCTGCACCAGAAACTGCTGCTACTTTGCTACTGAAACTGAAAGGTGTACTCAGAACAGAACCTTACTAGGGCAGGCACTCGAAGTCCCCCGAAGCTAAGGGTGAAACCAGAAATAACCTTACTAGGGCAGGCACTCGAAGTCCCCCGAGGCTAAGGGTGAGATCTCCGACCGGAGACACTCGGTTGCACTAAACAGTGCTGCAGACCGACTAAACAACCGACGTGCTGAAGCAGACAGAAGTCTAGCTCTCAATAATAATATCAAATCATGAATACCAAATGAAGTGGGAACCCCTCCTTTTATAATGCTAAACTCCCTCCAAAACCTTAACTACGTCCTTCACCTTGCAGTTACCCTTGGGTCAGCGTGAGGCCTCCCCTCATATACGTGTGGACCCCCAAGGCCCCCTCTTTAAGTTATAACGTTAATCAACTAGGAAAACACTTTATTTTATAAAGTGAGGTGACTAAAGTGAGGTGAACCCTCTTATTTCTCACTTTATTTATTATTTCCAACTAAAGCGGCAAAATTAAACAAAAATGAAATATTCCAATTAGCAAGGCTAATTGGGAATATTACAGTCTCCCCCGGCAAAACGTTGCTTGTCCTCAAGCAACTGAAGTGATGGATGCTGTAAAGTCCGCTCGCTCTCCCAAGTGGCATCCTCATCCGGCAAAAATTGCTTGTTCTCAAGCAATGCTGGAACAAGCCTACTATCTAGCTGATGCTCCCTGCCGATACTGCAAAATGTGCCTGGGTCCCACTGAAACCTCTCTGTCTCCTGCATCACCCTGATATGAAGGGATATCTCAATGCCAGGATCCCAAACTGGCCTCTCATGGTACCAGCCCATCAATAGTCCTCCCGGATCCCATCGCCACTGTGGCCAATAATCGCCCAAGTCCCATGACTCAGACTGCTCACTGCCTCTGGCTATGACTAAAGACCATGACTGCTGCTGCTCTGCATCTATGAATGTGTAAGTTGTCCCATCGACCGTGTACCAGCTCATCATCTCTCTCCACTCAAGGCATGAAGTGAGGAACATCTCTCTCATGTGGATCTTCCATCCCCAAGCAATCATCCAAACCAAATGAGCCACCTCCCGACAAGGCAACTCCTGAAAATCTCCTTCCACCTCAAGCTCCGGTAATGAAGGCGGGCTGAAAGTCTGATCTTGGGCTGCAAAATCATTGCCCTCCAATGGCAAAGTGAAGAACAATCCTCCAAGGAAGGTCCCTCCAACAACGAAGAACAAGCTGGCCCAAAACAATTCATCCATGAAGAATAGGACATGTGCTTCATGGATCATCCTAATGAGATGTTTGCTGAAGGTGTTACATGAGGATACATAATGCAAACAATCTCTCACAAGGATACAGCGCAGTCTCATCCACTGCAATCTCAGAAAATCATATGGCAAGCAATGTACAAGATCCATCACTAATGGGTAGTAAATGGCTGAATATGACAACAACATAGGTCCAAACACTTGCCCATGGCTGTACAATGGATGAATATCAATCTCATGGCCCACACCAAAAGAGAACACATATGTAGTAGTGGTGGCCATGCCTCCTCCCATGCTCCTATTAGAACATGTAGTGCAGAAAATACTCAAAGGCACATTCAACTCATGTGTCTCTCTCATAATCAAGCCTCCCATACAAATCTGACCATATGCTGGAAGTAAGATGGTACATGGATCCATAAATGAGTCCTCCATAGTGTTTTGGCATGCTATGAAGAAGAATGAACCATGTGCTGCAAGAAGATAATCCTCCTCATGATTGGAAACCCAAGTCAAGAAGAATATGCCATAGATGTCTCTATCATCATTACCTCCTCTTTGTGCAACAAATATGAAGTGATCCTGGGACCTATGGGTTATAGATCCACCATATCTCTGCTGCGCACACTTCATCCATAATGTTTTGCTCCAAGGTGACAACGCTGGGAGCTCATGCAAATAAGCTCCTGTCACTACCAGACTCTGCTCTTTGACATGCTCCTTGTCAAAGACTCCTCTAATACTGCTGCAACAAGTGTGGAATACTCCCCAAGATGGAAGTGCTTTCCCGTCATCATCAAAGATCAAGGAGATAGTGCCATCCCCTCTTCCTGCAACATCATGCAAAGTGTGAGAGCAAATCTGCCCTTGCTCTCCCAGAAACAACCCAAGCAACCAAACAATTTGCTGCCTTCCCATACTTCCATCATACAACTCATGTGATGAAGACATAACGAGTATCATAGCAACACCATGCATACATACTCCATGCTGCTCCATGATGCAAGTATCCAGCCATCTTTCCTCCACCCTCCGACTCTTAGGAAGAGTGTTTGCCAAGAGATGGCCAAACTCTTTCAAGAGTAACCAGCGCAGCCAAGCCTCCTGCTGCCTGGTAGCACAGATCTGCAAGTAGCCTCCTAGCTCCTTGCTCATCATCCCCATCCACTCAATCACTTGTGGATGCCTCCTTCTCCTCATCCCGGTACTACCATCCTCCCAAATCAAATTTCTGATTTTGCACTTCATGGGATTTTGGAATATAAACTTCTCAAGGATCAATGAGACCCTATCAAGAATCAAACAGGTGGTAGGCAAAACCCTCCCATCATGATGTGTATGGCTCAAGGGATGTCCAACACAAGCATGAGAGATGTTATCCATCCGAAGATGTCCCCCATCTTCTATCTGCTCTTGTGAGAAGGGAAGAAAGTCATTGCACCCCTTGGTGTGCCGAAGTGCATCTCCAGTGAGATCTCTCCTTGAGACCTCCCCTTTATCCATAGCCTGCTCCACCGAGTACCAACTCAAAATCTCTCTCCATCCAATCCAAACACGTGGCTGCTGTACCCTGTGCAACTCTGATCGTCTCATACCACTATCCAAGTCAACATATGAGACCTGACTAGGTGGCTCTGCCTCTCTCTCTCCAACGGGAAGAGATGACCCAACAACACTGCTAGTCCCATCCATGCATACCTGAAGGGGAATGATCTGACGCTCCCTCGTGCCCTCTGGGCATACCATCAGGGAATCCAGTTGTTCCCCAACGCGGACCAACTTGGCCGCCGACTTGGCACAAGTCACTTTCATACCCTCCAGCTCCTGGTCCTGCAACAAAATGGTCTCTCGTACTGACGCGGCCTTCTCCCTCAAAACTCGAAGGTCCGTCCGAAGCCGATGATACCGCTGTCTGCGACCATCATCCAATACCTCTGTATCTCCTAGTGCCTCATCGATAGTAGATATATCTCCTGATACCTCACCCATCTGTCGTGTGCTGCTACCACCCGAAGGCTCAGACATGGCTCCAGTCATCACCTCAGTGGATGGCTCTATCGGGGTAGGCTCTACCTCCTCCACTACGATATCAACCGGCACGGTCAAGGAAGTCTCTAATGATGGTGAGTCCTGTGTCTCACTAGGTGTATCCTCGAACTCCCTGCAATCCTGTGTTCCCTCATCCTCTTCTCCACTGCTCTCGGAGAAGACCTCAATGAAGTGTGCCTTCCCTGCCGCACACCTGTGTCCTGATGCCCATGGCTCCCGGCAAGTGAAGCAAAACCGCTTCCTCCTCAGCTCTCTCCTGGCCTCATCATCAAACTGCCCTCGTCCAGGATTCGCCTTGGGAGGCGAAGCCCTCGTGTCCTTACCCTTAGGCTGGAAGGCCTGTCTCTGGGGATAAGGTGTCCGAGTCCTGGGTAAGACATCCTGTAAGTCCCGAGTCCTGCTGATAGCATCCTGAAGGGTAGCCGGTCTGTTTGACCGGACTAGGCTACGAAGTGGCTCTGACAGCCCCTCCACGAACATGCAAACCATCCGAGCTGCAGATAAATCAGGTACCATCACCGAAATCCTCAAGAAGTCTGAAATGTATGTCTCTGCACTCCCAGTCTGTTTGAGCTTGGTCAGCTCACCAAAATGCTGCTCCGGATCCCTCCTGTCAAAGCGCTCTACCACCCTCCTGGTAAACTCGGCATATGTCGTCACTGTGGAATGCCCTAGTGTCGCCAATCCATGAAACCACCAATCCTGAGCCTTACCCTCTAAATGTAATGTAGCCATCTTAATGGCCTCTGTCTCTGGCATCTGATTAAGCTGGAAATAGATGTCCAGCTTCTCCACCCAGGACTTTGCCGAATTGTTTGATGAGCCATCAAACCTGGGCAAATGAAATCTACTCGCCGCACGGTGGTCATCACGGTGGTATCCTCGCCCCTTATGCTGGTGCTGCTCCTGCTCAGGGGGTTTGAGGCCATATCTATACTGGAGATAGCGCTCAAAAGGGAGAGTATCCATGAATCCCTGGCCGTAGCCCTGCCATTCTGTATAAGCGGCTGCCCATCGAGCTGGACTCACATCTCCTGCCATTGGCATTTTCTGCTAGGTGCCTACAGGCTCCTCAGGAGCTGCATGGCTGCTGCAAAACCATACTGCTGCTTAACTTCGACCTCCGATTTACCCACTGAAAACTATTCAAAAAATTCTAGGAATTTGGGAAGGTGATCCTTGTCCAAAACCCAGAAAAACCCAGAAAACGTTTCTCCTAATTCCAAACTTCAAAATTTGACCCTTTTTATTTTGGCCCTTTTTCCAACTGCGTTTCTGGTATTGCACTACTATTGCTCTGTATGATCTCTTTTTCTGATGTCATAGACCACAGGCTGAGCCAGAATTATGCTCTGATACCACTGTAATATCCCCAAAGGGAAATAACCAGTAATAAACAGAAATATGCCAGACAGATATAGAAAATATAATGCTGAACCAGATCACTGAACAATTACACATAGGATGCCAGAAAACTGAGCCATTTTATTAATCTGAAAGTACATAGAGAGGAGTACAAGAAAATCAGAGTAAGTGCACCTATCCTTGCCCTAGGCAAGTGGAGACCCTCTCAGACAAATAATGGCTGCAACAAGGACAGCGTCCTAGCTGCTCTGAAGACCGAAGCTGGACTGCGCGGGTACTATGAACTGAAGACTGGAAAAATAGCTGATCTCAAACTCCAAACCCTCACCAATGGAAAACGCTGTCTCTGCTAGTGATAGCGCAAAAACAGATGAAGCACTAATCACCAAAACCTCCAGACAGATGGATCAGCTACTGAATGCTAGAAAACGCTGTTGAGCCCATCTCACACAAGCCTGCTCCTCAGATCAGCGTCCTACCTGGTGGATCTGCCTCCTGAATGCTCAGATCTGCTGAATCTGAAGCCTCCAAACCAGATCTGCGTCCTATCCCTCCTGATCTGCGTCCTCCTAAGTCAGATCTGACAACCTTACAGATCTATCTTTTAGATCGACAATATCTCTTGATCTTCTGGCCTCAAGGTGGATGTAGTATTATCTCTTCGGATCTAGGCTAGATCCGCAATACCTCCTCAGATCTGCAATCTCCCAAGCTGGATCTAGGGCTATTCCTTCAGATCTGCATCATACAGAACTAGATCTGCAAATATCTGCTCAGATCTACCCTCTCCAAGGCTGGATCTATCAATGTGCCTTCAGATCTGCATCCTCCTCTTCAGAACTGGACAGCGTCCTCACTCCAAGGCTGATCTGCGTCCTTCCTCCTCTTGGACAGCGTTTTCTCTGCTCAGATCTGGACTGCGTCCTCCAAAGTTTCAATGCCAAATAGAAAAATAAACACGATTGGACATCAAGGAGAAGAGATGTATCTTCAACACGATACCAATGTCCAAACAACACCTAGATTATTCACTTAGGCAAACAAGATCATTAGATTACGTGCTTTATTAGATGTGAAGATAGAAATTATGAAGCTTGAGTAACTCACAAGAAACAACAATGTTAGATCCCTTAAAACCACATTAGCAATGTAGCAAAAAGATCAATAACAAATTTACTTTAAAATTTAATGTTGCCAATACTAGCTATATGACAAACAAGTCCTTATCTGCCTTTTATCATGAGCATAAATGAATTTTTATAGCAGCTGTGAGTAAATATGACCACAGTGAGGTAACAAATGCCAAACAAACCCAAAATTCTCCTCTTTCTTTCACTTTAGATGACAATCAGCAAATGGAGAGAAAAATACTTATGTCATTAATTTGTATCAGACATTAGTATTCAGTTCAATCATAAACGACAGTCAGTGAAATATGTGAATTTTGCTCAAACAAAATTTGCCCAATATGTGAAATTACTTCCTTAATAAGTAAAGCAAGTTTGTGGAATTATTAAGGCACTTTTATGGGTGCCTATGTCATTGTTGTGAAATGATTAACTAGCTGTAGCAAAGACATTAAAGAGATTGAGGGTAAGAAGTCCAACCCTTAGCTATGGGCCTTGAAGATTTTCTCCAAAACTTGTCCACAATTTCTCCAAGGAAGGACTATCTATGAACACAATAATGTGGTCCCAATTTACTGCAAAACCACCATATGTCAGCTCAGAAAATCAACCAAACAACCACACTGACAGAGAAAGGCAATCAAGGGTAAAAAGGAGGCTAGGAGAGGGGACGATGGGCCTATGCAGGCTAACAGCTAGGGCAACGAAGACCAAATGAGGCCTATGGCTAAGGGGAGGAGGCCCAAAGGGCTTGCCGCAAGCCTTCGGAGGCTGCTGCTTGAGGTAGGAAGAAGGGAGGAGTGAGGGGCTGGAAGCCCACGACAGCGGGTAAGGAAAGCTGCTGAGAGGGATAAGGAGGAGGATGAAGGAAGGAAATAGGGAGGAGAAGGCTGGATGAAGGCAGGGAAAGCCTGCGACAGGCCTAGGAGAGGGTGCCGAGGGGAAGGGAAGGCCCACAGGGCTTGCGGTTAGGCATGTTGAGATTTTGGGGTAGCATCGGGTGTGCTCTAGCTCCGAAAATTTGTGGAGGGGCTGGAACACATGAGATCTCCAAGACCCAAAAAGTGTTTGGAGAAATTCCATCTGGTGTAAAAGTTATTTAAATAATTAAATTTTTTAATGGGGACCCTAACTCACGAAGATTAAAAAATTAGAGTGAATTAAATTACACATGTGATGAGAACGTTCTAAGTGACGTGGATCAACCATTCTTTTAATCTTAGCCATCGATTAAAGATTAGATCACGACCGTTGGTTTTCCAATGAGAAAAATATAATGGAAAGGCTTGGAGTTAGTTGGAGAACACACACAACGGATGCACTGAAGCTAAGTCGAAATTTTGGGGCGGGGTTTGCTGAGGATTTCGAAGTGAGTTTGTAGTGCAGTGAGGGGCAGAGATCGGCAAGGGATGATCTGATCCAAGGCTGAGAATACAACAACAGAGAGGCAACATTGTACCAGGCAATGTAGAGGCCAGCAGGAGGGATTCAGCCCAGCCAAGCTGACGCAGAGGCCATGTAGAGGGTGACACAACCTCTTTTGGGTGACACAGAGGCAACGCAGAGGCTACGCTGGGCTAGAGTGGCTGACGCAGTTGCAAGAAGAGCTGCGTTGAGGGTTCCAGTGGGCCAGAAAGGGCTCGTTATCTATAATTCCTGACTAAGGGTGTGATTTAGCCATATTTTCTGTCTCCGAGTGATAAGGTACAATTGCCGTGTAATTTCTTTGTAGGGAAAGCCGTTTCTGGTGCCTAGAATGTTGTATTCAAATTCTGCATAATAATCAAACTGTCTAGAGTTGCTACACCTGTTTTCCCGCATTGGGTTTTTCTGGGGACATTTGTTCGAAAAATCTGTGTGTCGTTTGTCATATGTGCGTGATGTTCAGTAAATGATTTGTATTTGTGTAGGCTGCTATTTGTGTTTACTTCGAAGTTTTTCTGAATATTCAGTTAAATAACTTGTGTAATAAATCAATTAGGAGAAGTAAATCAATAGTTCGCAGTAGGATTTCTATAATAAGGATTCAAAAATTTTCACATGGTATCAGAGCATTGCGGATCAAGTTGAACCATCAGCAAAACGACTGAAGATATTTGCTGCAGGAAGGGCAGCTGAAGCAACAATGATCGGGAAGAAGGCAACGCAGCAACAGAGGGACAGGGGACCCTACAAGGGTGACACAGAGCCAGTTTGCTCACGCAGCTCCAAAGAGGTGACGCATAGCCAGCCTGCTAACGCAGAGGTTGACGCAGCACCAGGAGAGGGACGCTGAGCCAGTTTGCTCACACAGAGGTTGATGCAACACCAGGAAGGTGACGTAGTCCGAGTTGGCGAGTTACTGTGCAGTCTTCCGAGGTCAGAAGTGCAATTTCTGATATCCAAAAGTTGTTGGTGGCATAGGTTCTTTCGGTGCAGAATAGTGCCTAACAAAGGTGACAAAAGCGGGAGGAGAACAATTGCTCAGTAGATTTGTGCCAAAGAAATCTGAGATTCAACCGGGAGGGTGATCGTAGAGGACTGATTCAGGAGATTTGGTGGAGGATTTCCGGGAGGGAAATCAGTTGTCAGAGGGAACAACTACTCTAGAGGGTTTCTATCACCAAGAAACCTAGATCCGGTCTTCTATTGAGTGCAACAATAGAAGAAGGGAGAGGAGTACCTGCTTCAACAAATTTGAGCTAGATGGCCCTGTACAGACTGCGTGATCAGGATAGATTGGACGGTGTGTCCAACTTCGCGTTCTGGAAGGCTAGAATCGTGTCAGTCCTGGAGGAGTATGACATCAAAGACCATGCAGAAAATGTCTTAGCTGTGCCAACTGATGCAGACACTCTGAAGAAATTCAACGAGAATTAGGTGTGGACAAAGCCCTTGATCTTGGATAGAGTGAAGGATCACGTGGTCCCACACATTGTCGAGAAGAAGACGACAAATGAGGTGTGGACAACTTTGACCAGGCTGTATCAAGGTAGCTTCGTCCAACGAAAGATGCTTCTAGAGAACCAGATGAGGTGTTCCAGATGCATAAGGGGGAAGAGATCGATCCATTCCTCTCCAGATTGCAGGCTATCTGGGATCAACTGATTGCCATGGAGGCAACTCCGGATGAAGTACTAAGGACTGCCTTGAATGCAGTCACTGATGAGTGGGAGACCTTTGTCCATTGCATTTTGGGCAGAGCACAACTCCCTAATTGGGGTGACATGTGGGCTATCCTTCGACAAGAGGAGATTCGACAGATGACCAAGAGGGAATTCAACAACGGAAGTAGCATAGTAAAGGAGGAGGAGGAGGACGTGGCCCTTGCATTAAAGGGACAACAACAATAAGGGAAGAAGAAGAAGGACCTATCAAAGGTCCGGTGCTTTAAATGTTGCGAACTTTGACACTTCTGTAGAAATTTCCTGTTTCCCACCCCGGTTTTCAGTTTCACCTTATTTCTCCTTTTAGTTAAATGCCCTTTCCCATATCCTTACATTCAACAATAGAAAAATATTTTTTTTGCTGAAAACACAAATTCTGGAAAATTTACAGAATGCTGGAAAATGCAGAAATAAAAATCAGCAAGCTTAAAACAGTCATTCAACACATTTAAACATTGATATTTTTGGTCAACATGACCCTGGAAAAACCCCCTACAACTCTTGGGGAAAACCAGTCTGAAAGCTCCTCTTTTATTTTCTGAAAAATGCCTTTTACAGTGAAACAGGAAAAAATCAGAAAAAATTCCAGCAACCAATTTACAGACTTATCTCGATTTCCGTGCTTGCACACCGACTCAGAAATTGTGCGAAATCAGCAATAACAGAAAACAAAAAATTTACAGCACCTTAGGACAGCATTAAATGTTGTACGGCTACCTCGGGAAACGTTCCAGAACAACCATACTTTGCTGTATGGACTGTACGGATTTCGTACAACACCCTCTCTCGAAATCCGTGCCAAAAATCAGAGCTGTCGCTGCTGTCCTATTCCTCGGTTTTTGTGCTGGAAATGACAGCGACCCTCTTCCTTGAAAAACGTGCCTGATTTTTGTGCCTTGGAGTGCGTGCTTTCTGCTGTACCCTCTTCCTAGATTTCTGTGCCTCCTCACTTGGAAACACTGCCTCTCTTTTGCTGTACGGATTTTCTGCCTCGGCATGTGTGCCAATAAATGCTACTGTACCTTTGCTGAAATCTCTTCACTGCTGCCCTCCTTCTCACTGCTCAGAAAAATCTCCAGCTCTCTTTCTCTCCTTCTCCCAATCTGCTCATGAAAGAATGAATGACCTTTTCCTCATTTTCCTCCTTTAACTTAACCCTAAGTGACTTTTGGGGAATCCCTAAATCCAATGGCTGAAACAGATTTAGATCTAGGGCTGAGATTAAATGCTCATTTAAATCTCACTTTCTATTTTTTAATTCACCCCACTTTAATAAAGACCCACTTAGTCATTTATTTCCAAAGTCACTTTTACTTTCTAATTTTACATTGACTTTATTAAAGTCACTTTAAAATTAGACTTTAGTAACTTTATCACTTAAAGTCACTTTTAAATTAGATTTGACTTTATAACTTTATAAAGTCATTTTAGGAGAAAAATTAAATTCTTTTGGACACTTTTCCCTAGGCCAAAGATCAAAGCCTTAGGGAACCACCTGTCCTCCGGTAACCAAATTTCAACAACTTCGCCAGCATTTGTCCTAAGAGGAAGAACAAGGAATCTTCTGATTCCAAGGCAACAACAGCTAGAGGGGACAATGGTAGTGAGGATGATGTTGCAATGAGTGCTCATGTGCCTCGAGAGAAGAGGTGGGGCAATATTGATTTGTAGAGCAACTACAGATGGGGAGGCAGGATCCTTGAGGTACCCAGACTCTTGGATCACATACGAGCTATGGGAGCTTTAAGACATTCGCAGGATGACTGGAGTAGAGGGTGCAGAAGATCACAGTGAAGTAGAGGCAGAGCTGGGACACTATAGATGGGAGCAATGCAGTGCAGAGGCAACAACAACATGGAAGAAATAACATAGAGGCTGATGGGACTTTAGTAGCGTAGAGGGGCAGTGCTTACGCAACAGCAGTGCAGTGGCGCTAGAGAGACAACGTAGCGCAGCAGCTGAGGGAGCTTCAGTGATGAGATGCAATTCGATTGACTTGTATGCTAGTGATTGGGCAAGGGTCCTTCAGTTGCTTACTTCTCAGCCACTGAGTTGCAGTGCAGCAGTTGGCAGCATGATGCATCAATTTGAGAGGGAGATGCAGTATAGATGTTGCAATGTCAGTCACAGTGACATGGGCAACAATACAGAGAGAAACAATGCAGTGGATGAAGGGCAAAAGGGTAAGCATTAGCGCGGAGACTGATGCCAGAGATCGGGGCAATGCTTCACTGTGGAAGTATTGCTAGAGCACACTCCTCGCTAAGAGGGAGTGTTGAGATTTTGTGGTAGCATCGGGTGCGCTCTAGCTCCGAAACTTTGTGGGGGGTCTGGAACACATGAGATCTCCAAGACCCAGAATGTGTTTGGAGAAATTTCATCTGGTGTAAAAGTTATTCAAATAATTAATTTTTTTAATGGGGACCCTGAGGAAATTAAAAAATTAAAGTGAATTAATTTACACATGTGACGAGAATGTTCTAAGTGACATGGATCAAGCATTCTTTAAATCTTAACCGTCGATTAGAGATTAGATCACAACGGTTGATTTTCCAACGAGAAAAGTATAAAGGAAAGGCTTGGGGTCAGTTGGAGAACACACAGTGAAAGCATTGAAGTTAAGTCGAAATTCTGGGGCAGGCTTTGCTGAGGATTTTGAAGTGAGTTTGTAGTGCAGTGAGGTGCAAAGATCGGCAAGGGATGATCTGATCTAAGGCCGAGTATATAGCAGCAGAGAGGCAGTATTGTACTAGGCAGCGCAGAAGCCAGCAGGAGGGACGCATCCCAGCCAAGCTGACATAGAGGCGACGAAGAGGGTGACGCAGGCTCGTCTGGGTGACGCAGAGGCAACGTAGTAGGGGCAGCCTGTGCTGCGCAGGGGTAGCCTTTGCTACGCAGAGGCTGCGCTGGGCTAGAGGGGCTGACGCAGTTGCAGGAAGAGCTGCGTTGAGGGTTCCAGTGGGCCAGAAAGGACTCGTTATCTGTAATTCCCAATTGAGGGTGTGATTCAGCGATATTTTCTGTCTCCGAGTGATAAGGTACAACTGCTATGTAATTTATTTGTAGGGAAAACTGTTTCTGGTGCCCAGAATGTTGTATTTAGATTCTACATAATAATAAAACCCTCTAGAGCTGCTACACTGGTTTTCTCGCATTGTGTTTTTCAGGGGACATTTGTCTGAAAAATCTGTGTCATTTGTCATATGTGCATGATGTTCAGTAAATGATATGTATTTGTGTAGGCTGCTATTTGTGTTTACTGTGAAAATTCCTGAATATTAATTATGCAAAAACCCTACTGTTAAATTTGGTTATAATTCTCCTACTTAGTCAAGTTATTAATCTGAAATTTCAGCATTAACACCGAAGTAAACACATTAACAATTCTTCATAGTTACAGATCTAAACTGAATACATGCACATAGACAAAGTGACACAGGATTTTCTGGACAATTGTCCCTGGAAAAACCCAATGCAGGAAAACTGGTCTTCTGGCTGCTGGAGGGTTTATATTATTTTGTAGAATCTGAGTACAACAAATTTGGGCACCTTACTGGTTAACTCGACAGAGAAATACAAAATCTGGAGCAATACCTCAGTTCTGGAGACGGAAAACTACTCTGATTGACACCCTCAAATGGGATTTACAGAACTCAGCCCCTTTCTGTCTTCAGAAACCCCAACGCTGCTCTGGAGCCCTCTGCGTCAGCTCTGCTAGCCTGCTGGTGCCCCTGCGCTGCTCAGGAGAGGGCTGCGTAACCCCAGACTGGGTTATGTTGTCCATGCGCTGCCCTAGCTGGGTCTGCGTAAGCCTTGACTGCCTCCTGCTGTCTCTGCGTTGCCCTTTCTGGGCCTGCGTAGCACCTAAAGCCTCTACATTGTGCAGCCGCTGCTTAACTGTTGCGTAGCTGCTTCCCCCTCTGCGCTGCTCTGACTGCTGCTTCTCTGCCTCTTGCTGAATCTTGGCTTTGGGATTAGATCATCCCCTTAGCCAGTACTACCCCTTGCTGTAGTTGAAACACTTCTGGAAATTCTTAGCAAACCACGCCCTAGGATTCCAGCTTAGTCTCAGTGCTCTGCCTTCGTGTGTGTTCTCCAACTGACCCGGAGTCTTTCCTTTATACTTTTCTCGTTGGGAAACCAACGGTCGTGATCTAATCTTGAATTGATGGCTAAGATTAACAAAAAGCTTGATCCGTGTGACTTAAGTCATTTCCATCACATGTTTAAATTAATTACCTTTAATATTTTAATTTTCTTAAGTTAGACTTAGGGTCCTTAATTAAAAATATTAATTAATTAATTTTCTCTCAAACTGGATGGAATTTCTCAATTCCCTTTCTAGGTCTTGGAGATCTCATGTACTCTAGTTCCTCCACAAAGTTTGGGAGCTAGAGCACATCCGAAGCTATCCCAACACCACAAAATCTCAACATTTACTTAAAAGTTTTTCTGAATATTCAGTTAAATAACTTGTGTAATAAATCAAGTAGGAGAAGTAAATCAATGGTTAGTAGTAGGATTTTTATAATAAGGATTCTTAAATTTTCACATGGTATCAGAGCATTGCAGATCAAGCTGAACCATCAACAAAGCGGTTGAAGATATTTGCTGCAGGAAGGGTAGCTGAAGCAACATTGATCTAGAAGAAGGCAGCGCAGCACCAGAGGGACAACAAACCCTGCAAGGGTGACGCAGAGCCAGTCTACTCACGCAGCTCCAGAGAGGTGATGCAGAGCCAGTATGCTTACGCAGAGGCTGACGCAACACCAAGAGAGGGATGCTGAGCCAATATGCTCACGCAGAGGCTGACGCAGCACCATGAGGGTGACATAGTCCGAGTTGGTGAGTTGTTGTGCAGTTTTTTGAGGCCGTAATTGCAATTTTTGATCTTCAGAAGTTGCTGGTGGCATAGGTTTTGTTAGGGCAGAACAGTGCCTAACAAAGGTGACAAAAGCGGGAGGAGAACAATCGCTCAACAGATTTGTGCCAAATAAATTTGAGATTCGATTAGGAGGGTGATCGTAGAGGACTGATTCAGGAGATTTGGAGGAGGATTTCCGAGAGGGAAATCAGTTTTCAGAGGGAGCAACTACTATAGAGGGTTTCTATTGCCAAGAAAACCGGATTCGATCTTCTGTTGAGTGCAACAACAATAGAAGGGAGAGGAGTACCCGCTTTGACAGATTTGAGCTAGATGGCCCCGTACGGACTGCGTGATTAGGATAGGTTGGACGGTGTGTCCAACTTAGTGATCTGGAAGGCCAAAATCCTGTCAGTGCTGGAGGAGTACGACATCGGAGACTACACAGAAAATTTCTTTGCTATGCTAACCGATGCGAACGCTCTGAAGAAATTCAACGAGAATTAGGCGTGGACAAAGCGCTTGATCATGGACAGGGTGATGGATCACATGGTCCCATACATTACCGAGAAGAAGACGACAAATGAGGTGTGGAAAACTTTGACCATGTAGTATCAAGGTAGCTCCGTCCAATGGAAGATGCTTCTAGAGAACCAAATGAGGATGTTCTAGATGCATAAGGGGGAAGAGATCGATCCATTCCTCTCCAGATTGTAGACTATCCAGGATCAACTGATTGGCATGGGGGCAATTCCGGATGAAGGGTTCTTGGTAAGGATTGCCCTGAATGCAGTCGCTGATGAGTGGGAGACCTTTGTCCAGAGCATTTCGGGCAAAGCACAACTCCCTAACTGGGGTGACATGTGGGCTATCCTTCGACAGGAGGAGATCCGACGGATGACCAAGAGGGAATTCAACAACGGAAGTAGCAAAGTGAATAAGGAGGAGCAGGAGGACGTGGCCCTTGCATCAAAGGGACAATGACAACAAGGGAAGAAGAAGAAGGACCTATCAAAGGTCCGGTGCTTTAAATGTGGCGAATTTGGACACTTTGCCAACACTTGTCCTAAGAGGAAGAACAAGGAATCTTCTGATTCCAAGGCAGTAGTAGCTAGAGGGGACAACGGTAGTGAGGATGATGTGGCAATGAGTGCTCATGTGCCTCGAGAGAAGAGGTGGGGCGATATTGATCTGTAGAGAAGCTACAGATGGGGAGGTAGGATCCTTGAGGTGCCTAGACTCTTGGATCACATACGAGCTACAGGAGACTTAAGATAGTAGCAAGATGGCTGGAGTAGAGGGTGCAGAAGATCACAGTTAAGCAAAGGCAGAGCTGGGACGCTGCAGATGGGAGCAACGCAGCGCAGAGGCAACAACAACGTAAAAGCAGTAGCGCAGAGGCTGATGGGACTTCAGCAGTGCAAAGGGGCAGTGTTTACACAGCAGCAACACAGTGGCTTCAGAGAGACAGCCCAACGCATCAGCCCGAGGGAGTTTCAGCGATGAGATGCAGCTCGATTGACTTGTCTGTCAGTGATTGGGCAAGGGTCCTTCAGTTGCTTACTTCTCAGCAATTGAGTTGCAGTGCAGCAGTTGGCAGCACGATGCAACAATTTGAGAGGGAGATACACTACATATGTTGTAGTGTCAGTGATAGTGACATGGGAAACAATACAAAGAGCAGCAACGCAGTGGATGAAGGGCAGCAGGCCAAGCATCAACGTGGAGACTGATGCCAGAGATCAGGGCAATGCTTCAGTTTGGAAGTATTGCTGGAGCACACTCCTCGCTAAGAGGGAATGTTGAGATTTTGGGGTAGCATCGGGTGTGCTCTAGCTCCGAAACTTTGTGGAGGCGCTGAAACACATGAGATATCTAAGACCCATAAAGCGTTTGGAGAAATTCCATTTAGTGTAAAAGTTATTCAAATAATTAAATTTTTTAATGGGGACGCTAAGTCTAACTTAGGGAAATTAAAAAATTAAAGTGAATTAATTTACACATGTGATGAGAATGTTCTAAGTGACGTGGATCAAATATTCTTTTAATCTTAGCCGTCGATTAGAGATTAGATCACGATTGTTGGTTTGCCAACGAGAAAAGTATAAAGGAAATGCTTGGGGTCAATTGGAGAACACACACAGCGGATGCACTGAAGGTAAGTCGAAATTTTGAGGTGGGGTTTGCTGAGGATTTCGAAATGAGTTTGCAGTGCAGTGAGGGGCAGAGATCAGCAAGGGATGATCTGATCCAAGGCCGAGAATATAACAGCAAAGAGGCAACTTCGTACCAGGCAGCGCAAAGGCCAGTAGGAGGGACGCATCCCAGCCAAGCTGACGCAAAGGGTAACGCAGACTCTTCTGGGTGACGTAGAGGCAGCGCAGAGGCCTTAAGAGTGATGTAGGGGTAGCCTGTGCTACGTAGAGGCTACGCTGGGCTAGAGGGGCTGACACAGTTGCAAGAAGAGCTACGCTGAGGGTTCCAGTGGGCCAGAAAGGGCTCGTTATCTGTAATTCTCGACTGAGGGTGTGATTCAGCCATATTTTTTGTCTTCGAGTGATAAGGTACAACTGAAGTGTAATTTCTCTGTAGGGCAAACTGTTTCTGGTGCCCATAATGTTGTATTAAAATTCTGCATAATAATAAAGCCCTCTAGAGCTGCTGCACTGGTTTCAGAAATTTTCACAAGGCAAAGGAGGGAGGCCGAGAGGCCTTAGGGGCTACGGCTAGGCCTAATAGGCTTGAAAAGAACCACGACAAGCCCTAAAAGGAATGTTGTTTAGGTAAAGAAGGAGGCCGAGGCCTCTAAAGCTTATCACAGGGGTAAACCAAGGGGGACGTGGCCCTTTAGGGCTGCGGCTAGGCCAACCAAGGGCAACGACTAGGCTAGAAGGAGTACGTTGGGCCTGGAGGCCCTAAAATGTTTTTGAAACCCTCACCAGAAATTAAATTTGCATCAGATGTTAAATACTTGTCCAAATCATTGCAAAATCTTCTATAGCTGGCCCAACAAAAATTCTAGAGTTTAGATCTTACCCTCAAGGGCCCTAGATCTATCTCTAATCCAATGAAATTTCTTGATTCTCACCTGCACAAATAAATTTACAAGTGCAAAAAACCCAATATATACAAAAAATTCAAAAATCGGAAATCCCCAAACCCTAACTGCAAAACAAGGGTTAGAAAATAAAATTGATTTACAAAAAAATATTTTACAAAATAATTTACAAATTATACAAATATACAATGCTTGAAAATATTTTTTTGAAGAATGATTTTTTAAATAAAATTTTGATGATGGCTAGATGTATTTCGAAAAATAAATGTTAATTCACAACTTTAGCGAAGTTAGAAAATCATATAAAATATTCAGAATCCAAACATGGTCATCCTGCACCCACAGTTTGTGAACTTGGACCCCAAAGGCCGGGGAACCTGCAAACTCCATATATTTTTTCAAGAAGAAACCATTAGAACATACAATGAATCAGATCACCTAAGATAAGCCCAAAACTTACCAATAAAATTTTTCTATCATCTACAAATGAAATAACGATTTAGTTAATATTTGAAGCACAATATAGGAATGCACATACCCAACACGTACCAAAAATCAATGAGACAAAGACACAATGAACTGCACCCCAAAGTCTTTTATTATGATGATCAAAACGTTCTCAACAGAATAGTGGCTTTACACCAACGTTTACAAATTACATCAGACCCAACTCATCAAAAGATGAAATAGATAGAAGAAAAATGCCTTCTATTTATAGAGAAATTCCTCCAACTGGAAAATAACAACTAATTAGCTTGATCCCCGTCAAAATAATCTCAACCGTCGATAAATCCTTGATCAAATTTTAATCTCCACCATCGAAAATAATTATTTTTGAGGAATTTTCGAATTTCTCATTAAAACCATTTTTTATTAGCTCAAATAATTATTTTGAGTTAATTTCCTCAAAAATTTGACTTTGACTTAACCACCAACGTCTAAGGGTCCAATTTTTCTTGAAATTTCCAATATTCCCTTGGCCGGGGACCTCCAAAAATTAATTTCTTTGAGAGCCACAAAATTTTCCACTTGGAGAACTTTATTTCTCTAACATTTCAATTTTTGACTCTAATTAATTAATTTTTTGGATTAGGATTTTATTTTTATTTTTGCCAGAAAAATTAATTAATTGACTTATGAGGGGACTCATTTTTTTCCACCCTAAAATATTTTAGCGATAGTGTCTAAGTATGAGGGACCATGCACTAAAATATTTTTTACATAAGATTTTACAAATTCAACTCCCAAAGGGGGAATACCCGTTCGTTATAGACCCTCAAGACACTTACCCAATTCTACGACACAATATGATCTAGTATTGATCTGTAATAAAATAAGTTTTCCAATTAGCGTAAATTATTCCCAAATCACTTTTACAATAGACTCGACTAAAACACTAGGACTCACCTAAGACTTCGACGATAAATACCACCCTAGCTTTGGGGTGAGGTTGGAAGGAAAAACTCTGCCGACCATCCATGTTTAGAAACAGAGATGAATCAGTGAGATGAAAAATCTCCTAGGATGAAATTCGTCACCAAAATCGTAGGCTTATTTAGGTTGTTACATAATAAAACGATCGTATTAACATCATTTACATTATAATTTTGCAGAATGGGTTTACAATGACATAGAACAAATTGCTGGCTGATGATTATGACTTTAAAAAAAGTCTTTGAAGTCCTTTGATCCTGCTTCCTTGGAATGTTGAAAAATTGGTGCAACAGGCTTTAGAATGTACAAGTGTTTCTAGGTTCAAGAGGGAGGTTAATTAAGGACCCTATTAGGTGGTTTCAACATCTAAAGGAGTGACAAGTCCATGGTACATCCGTTAAATGGTAGTTGTCATATGAAATAATGATGGAACAAAGTGGGGCAACAGGGAAGGCTATAATGAGGGATGCCCACACTTTGGTGTATAGATGTAGGAGGGAGCAATTGTGGTACATGAGTTACCCCAACCTTTGTTTTTCCACCCTTCTTCATATGGCTTTTGGCTTTTATTGTTTTTTCTTTCATTTAACTTATCGGGGCTCCAGGGAATGGGAGCATGATGTGAATGATATAACAGTGGATACCCCCTTAAGGTTGGGCCGTTCATTGCCCACCAGGGGTTGGGACAATCATGGGTTCCTCAATGATGTAGGGGGCTCACATAAGGGGCCTTAGGAACCAGGGTGATGGACATAATGATAGGGGTAGAGCTCATGTTTGGCTTTTGCCCATGTGTTAAATTTTAATGTCCTGGCTATCTTTTGCATTTTATGATACATTTTTTTCTTGTAAGTGGCCAAATTATGCTTTTAACTTTCTTTTTAGCTACATCAACCTCTGGGACATTGTTCTAGGCTTGACCCAAAGTGTGGACAAGGGAAGGGGGGAGGCTAACTCCTTGTGGACCCAATGAACAAATGTGGACCTAGATGGGAAATATGTGATAAGGGGTTATAATAGGTGGAGGGGAGTGATGCATGTGGTGTTGGGAATAGGGACCACGCAACCGAATCAGGGTTTCCCATGTAGTGCCACTACAAACGCTAGTAGTCAATAAAGGAGATCCCACAGGACTAGGATACAAGAGTAACCACCAGTTGGACAAAGGGGCAAAAGTACAAAGCAAGCCCATTTTTTTTGTCGAATCCCCCCACTAATCAATGTCCAGATGTGTCCATGATAAGTAAGAAAAAATACCCAATTACATAATGAAAGCCATACCTTCGGGGTTGGAAGGCCCACCTTCAAACATATGATCATGACAAATGGGCGTGGGCATACAATGGCTGGTTCAGGTGGCAGAGATGGTGGCACATTGAGCTATCTCGTGGCTGCAAGGGGCTGCCGGCTGAAGACCAATCTAGGAGAAAATTTCTCCTATGGGTGTCACCCACTGGTGGTGGGTAACAAGGCCTATAGAGGAATGCCTAGGGTGTGGCTTCTTAATTTCTTCCCTCACAAAAAAGGTAGGCAATATTTCACAAAACGAAAATAATTGCCCCCACCCCCCCAATCCAATCAAATTTCATCATCCTTTTAGAATTTGCCTAAAAACTCCATTGTCCCTTGTAGGATTAGGCATTGGCCCTATACCTTCGTTGACTTAAATTATTGAGTGAATCGTTTCTTTGGCTTCTGCATGTTTAGATACTCTTTGTCATTGCCTATTAGTAAACCCTAACTTGTAGTACTCCTTAGCTAGTCTAGGGTTAGAATACTTTTTCTTTTATAAAGAATATTTGAGTCTATTTTGGCTTTAAAGTGTCTTTCCCTAGGCCATTTATATCACCTTGAGCCTTGTAATCAAAATACCATTATAGATGAATACAAGGTAGCCTCTCTTGTGGTGAAATTCCACTAAACAGGAGGAAGGTTACCAAGGTGAAAGTGGCAACCCTTCCTCACTGTTGTCATAGGGTCTGGCCCTTTCTTAGTGAATCCCCTCACATGGCCTACTAGATTTTGCGGCAACACTGACAATCATAGGGCTGCTGGCTGGATGGCTGTCAAATGAGGAGACAATGTTTCTGCTACAGGTTACCCACTTTTGGTGCGTAACAGGGCCAAACCATAATGGGCACTGGTTTTGGCTGGTTTTCTCCCACTCTGGCTGGTTTTGGCCAAAACGGCCGGTCAGCAAGCTGGTCGGTTCAAACCGGCCTAGCAACCTGGTTTATGCCTTCACCTCACCAAAAAAAGCCTGTTAACGGTCCTAATCGGCCGGTTAAGGACGGAACCAGCCAGTTTTTTGAATAAACTGGCCGGTTCTGTCCTTAACCGGCCGGTTAATGTCTCTTCACTTATGCAGACCCACCCACGGCCAACAAGCTGTTTTAGGGCTGATGTGGAGGTAAGGGGAGGGTTGTTTCCCTCCAAAAACACCCTCCCCAATCTTTTATAAGCAGGGGCAGCCTCTCCTTTGTCTCACACCAACTCATTTGCTGTTTCTGAGTTTGATTGAGAGCTTGGAGAGTGTTGAGTGTTTGCTGGAGCAGTGATCTTGGAAGTTTGGAGTTGGAGTTGGAGCTATCTTGGAGGCTTGCCGCTTGAGCTAAGTAGACTGTAGTAGCCATCATGCCTCCAAAAGGCAAGGATATTGCATGGGCTCATTGTGATATGATTGATGGCAAAATGATTTGCAGATATTGCAAAAAATCTATTGCAGGAGGGGGTATTAACAGGTTCAAGCAACACTTGGCTGGGATAGGAGGCCATGTAAAGCCATGTGGAGCACCAAATGAAGTAATAGGGCATATTAGGGCAGAATACCTTCAGAAGTTTGAGACTCGAGTCACTGAACCAATAGAGACTGCAGTTGCAAAGTTTGGCAGTCGAGAGTCGGGAGACTCAAGTTCAACCAACTGAGTTTGAACTTTGATTATGATTAGAAGTTTCAAGTGATACTGATAATGTTGATCATTAATTAGAATTTAGTAATATGATATATCATATATGTAGATTTGTAGTAGACTGTCACTGTAGTCTGTACTATGTAGGCCAATGGCCTCAATGCTCATAGCTTGTTGCATTGTTTTTGGACTTTATGGGCCATTTGGAGCCTCATTGCTTATGTATTTTTCGATGATATGTATTGCACTCGGTGCCATTTTGATATATTCACCTTTGCATGGTATATAAATGAGAAAACTTTGCATATTTTGTCTCTATTGGCTTGGAATCATGGTTGCAAATTCTAAAAATAGTTTTTTTTATCAAAAAATAATTATTTAATGTATTTTTTTTTTAAACCGGTTCATTGAGATCTGACCGCTACCGGTTAGACCGGTTCCGGTTCGAAACCTGGTTCATTAGGTCCACCGGTCCGGTCACCGGTTCCGGTTTTAATAACTATGGTCTGACTTGAATTGGCCCTGACCAAACCAGTACCACCTGTGGAGGTTTTGACCCATGAAAAGGAAAAAAAAAGTGAAAACCAAAACTAATTTACAGGGTTATTTAAAGACTCCCACACAAACTTTGCATCTTCGGTGTCAACAGTTTGTATTTATATTGGTAGTCTATATATATATATATTCAATTGAAATCTGCATATTTATGTACTTTGTAATCGACTGGTTCAACCTGTTCTTTTTCCTGTTCTGGTCCGGTTTGATATTTTGGTTTCTCTGGTTCCAGCTTTGATAAGTTTGATATTTAGCTGCACTATGGTACTTAATTTCCTCTAATCTTGAAGGGAAAAACAGGAGGAAGAGTGCTAATATGCTTTAGTGACAAAGAAGAGCTACCGTTATTCTTTTTATTGCTAAAGATATGAGATATTTCACAGTAGTTATCTGGAGATTTTAGAGGGCTAGGTTTTGACTTGAGTCTACTAATTTCGTTTCAGGTAATGGAGATGCTCATGACTATTCAGGGATCACAAATAGATGCTGATGACCTCACTCTGAACTACATATTTCAAGTATGTTATAGCAACGCTAACAACTTCTTTTAAGAAAAGTCTGCCAATCGAAGACAGTTCCATTTTTGGCCTAATTTTGAGGGGCTTTTATTTTTGGTAAAATTGTAAATATAAGGACATTCCATTTGCTTTCAACATTTGTTTCCTAGTTTTGGTTCAATGAGATATGAGGAGTTAGGAGATGGGCTAAATGTACATATAATTTTAGAATCAGTATGTGCTTTAGTTAAAATATAATTATAGTAGTAATCAACATTTGTTTTGTTAGTTGTAATGGATAATTGTTAGTGGGTTTGTTTCAGGGATGGGCAAGACTTTGCAAGTGTCTAGGACAGGAGTTTCTTCGTTACATGAATGTAGTAATGCCTCCGGTTCTGAGATCTGCCCAGCTGAAGGCAGATGTGGCGATTGCTGCTGCAGACTTAGATGACGTTATTGATGGTTCCAATGATGAAAGGTGAGTCATCAGCCAGTCATCTTGTCTGACCAATCCTTTGAGTTAATTAAATGTAGAAGTTTAAAGATGTTGTTGCAGGATGTTTTCTTTTACCAGTTCCTTGCATGTAGTTACTCAATCTGCCGAGTATGACTATGACTCTTGTTAAGGTGGATAATACTAGTGGCATTCATACTCACTGTGGTAAGACCGCAATTATCATCTATGGGTGAAATATGATACTAACTGATTGATCCTTCCAGTAGTCATAGCCTTTTCCAAAAGATTAAGCCATGCGTGTCTAAGTATAAACTATTTGAGACTGTAATTGGGACAGTTCATTAAAAAACTGTTAGATAAGATTTGCATTACCAACTCATTGTCTGAGTTACTAATTTAAACACTTTTGTCTAAGTCACTTATCAGAGATAATACTTCCAAACTACTTCGGTTTTCCACTCACATCAATTTGCCTTTCTTTTCCTTTTGTTGTCTTCACTTAATCGTTGTTTTGGTTGCAAATTAATTATTATGTTAATTTAGCATGGGTTCTGTTACCTCCTAGGTTCTCACTAGGTCTAGAAGTCCTAAGCACGAGCGTGAGACACTAAGGGCAACACTAGGCAAGCCACCATTGTCACCTCAGTGGCTTTGCTTTTCTCTCTTTAGATTACATATGATCCTAGTCAAAGGGGGCTTCATTGAGATCAGCTAAGCTCAACGTGTTATGGTGCGTAGTGGGAGCAACAGAGAGCTTAGTTATTATTTGATTTTAGTGAGTATGATTCATGTTCTTTATTCTCACAACTAAATCTGGATTTCCATTTAACCTTAAAAGAATAACCAATGCAATGGAAGGCTAAACAAAAACAAGTAGATCCAATATTATGATATGAAACTCAACAAAACGTGCTTATGAAAGATAAATGACCACTTCTAAATCTATTTTAAGGGATAAATAATGGAGAAATTTTAGATTAAAATGGAGATATATGACCAGTCCATTTATTCAAGATGTAACAAAGTGTCAAACTTAGATTAGATCTAGCAAATCGACTTAGGATTTTTGCCAAGTGAGCTTAGATTTGCCAAATAAACACAGAAGACAATGCAAATCTGATTTAAGATATTATATCAAGGTAAATTGCAGATTTTAGACCAACTTATCTGATACCCTCGGTAAAGGAACAAACATGAAACTAGGGCACAATCACATAAAGACATCTAGGTTTTGGAGGCTCAGAGTCTTGTATTTCATGTCTAAATTTGTTTAAATGATATTACAAAGAGCAAATTCCAGATTTACAACCAATCCTCAATAATGCTGTTCCACAATAGGTAAAACAATTCCAAGCTAGTGCCAGGAAGAGCAAAATGTCTAGGTTCTTTAGAAATAGAACTCACAATTCCAATCTCAAATGTCTATCTATGAAGTTCTTAGAAATGGCAATCATATCTAAAACAGGAAATTAAAAATCTTTGAGAATGATATCCAACCGGCAACAAAATGAGACCAAACAAGGCAAACACATCGAAGGTTTGGGCTAGAGAGATATGATGAATTTCATTTAGACCAGTGTTTATTGCGATAATATTGCTGAAACTGAAGTTGCTGGTAATATCACCTTAAATTATTGTGATAATTTGCCCTCTTTGATTTTATTCCGATAATTTCCTGTTTTTCACAAGTCGAAGGGAAATTATTGCCCTGCTGCTGGAAAGTTTTGAATAAAGTGCCAATTCAGGTTATTGATTGTCATTTGTGATTTTTCTTGAGTGGGGATGGGGCTTTGAGGCTCATGTGATGATTTTCCATCAAGCAAATAATGGGATATCTATAATTTTCTTTTCCATCAGCTAAGCATATTATGGAGTAGAGATCTACTCCAATATACCATATCCATATTCCTAGGTATGTAAAAAGAATTATGCCTTCCTTTTCTTTGTTTTTCAATATTTCGTATAGGTTATGCAATGTTCATTATATATATCTGGCCCAAGAGGGATTTGAGGGGGACCAAGGCTGGACGAAAGGCAAATGAGGGAGGCCGAGAGGCAGGGAAGGCTGGACGGAGGGCTAGAAGGCCTAACCAGACCTGCGACAAGCCCTAAAGGGCTACCGTCTAGTTGCTGCCAGCTGGAGGGATAAGGAGGGAGGCCGAGGCCTTTAGGCCTCATGGCCAGGCCTAATAGGCCCAAAAATGGCCACGACAAGCCCTAAAGGGCTATCGTCCCACAAGGAGAGGAGGTTGAGGCCTTCTAGGGTCCACGACAAGGGCCCAAAGGCAAAAAATGGCTAACGCTGGGGAAAAAAGGCTAGATGGCTGGCTTAAGGGAGGATGCTGGGCCCAGGAGGCCAGAAAAAATTGAAACCCTCGCCCAAAAATCGAATTTGCTTCACATTGTCAGATTTACTGCAAAGTTCTTCAATTGCTGGCCTTGCAAAAATTGTAAAGGCTAAATCTTACCCTCAAGGGCTTAGATTTAGCTCTAATCCAACAATTTTCCTTTGATCTCACCTGCACAAATAAATTTACAAATGCCCATTACCCCAATATATATAAAAAATTAAAAAAACCCCAAAACCCCAAACCCCAGCTGCAAACAAGGGTTAGAAAAAGAAAAATTATTTGCAAAAATGTTATTATACAAATATATTTACAAAATATACAAGTGTACAATGCTTGAAATGATTTTGAGAAATAATTTTTGAATAAAATTTTGATGATGGATAGATGTATTTCGAAAAATAAAAGCTCAACCACAACCTTAGCGATGTTAGAAAACCATATAAAATATTTAAGATCCAAACATGGTCAGCCTGTGCCCACATTTTGTGAACTTGGAGCCCAAGGGCTGGGAAACCTGCAAACTCTATAATTTTCCTAAGCATAAACCGTTAGAACACACAATGAATCGGATCACGTAAGATAAGCCCAAAACTTATCAATAGAATGTTCCTATCATCTACAATGAAATACCGATTAATTATTATCTGAAACACAATATAGGAATGCACATACCCAACACATACCACAAATCAATGAGACAAAGACACCATGAACTACACCCCAAAGTCTTTTATTATGATGATCAAAACGTTCCCAACAGAACAATGGTTTTACACCAGCTTTTACAAAGTTACATCAGACCCAATTCATCAAAAGATAGATCCATAGAAGCAAAATGCCTTATATTTATAGAGAAATTCCTCCAAGTGGAAAATAACGGCCAACTGGCTTGATCCCCATCAAAATAATCTCGATCATCAATAAATATTTGGTCATCTTTTATTCTCCATCGTAAAAATAATTATTTTTGAGGAATTTTCGAATTTCCTGTTAAAACCATTTTTTATTAGCTTAAAAATAATTATTTTGAGCTGATTTCCTCAAGAATTTGACTTTGACTTAACCACCAAGGTCCAATGGTCCAACATTTCTTGAAATTTCCAATATTCCCTTGGTGGGGGACCTCCAGAAATTAATTTTTTTTAGATCCATGAATTTTTCCACTTGGAGAAATTAATTTTTCTAGCATTTTAATTTTTGACTCTAATTAATTAATTTTCTAGCTTAGGATTTTATTTTATTTTGCTAGAAAAATTAATTAATTGACTTATGAGGGGATTAATTATTTTTTCACCCTCTAATATTTTAGCCATGGTGTCCAAGTATGAGGGACCATGCACTAAAATATTTTTTACAAAAAGATTTTACAAATACAACCCTCAAAGTGGGACCACCCTTTAGTTATAGACCTTCAAAACACTTACCCAATTCTGCGATCACCATGGGAAATAAGGCGAAATGTACCTTTGTTGGAAGAGCTACCATAATTTTTCAAACTGAAGCAGGGGATCGACTTTGGGCCACTAATGTGCTGCATGTGCCAGGGTTGGGGATGGACTTGCTCTCTGTATCTCAACTACAAAACATGGGCTATGATGTATACTTCATTGACAAGAAGGTATATGTTAAACACCCAAGTTGGAAGAAGAAAGCCCAAATTGGAGTTAGAAGCAACAAACTGTATAAGCTACAACTTGAGTCTCCGATGGCACTGATAGGAAACAATGGTGAGAAGGATTTGAATGAGCTATCGCACAGAAGGATGAGGCAACCACGGGGCTCTAAGAATTCTCAGAGAGATTGTCACCGGAGTTCCAGAGTTGAGCACCAAACAGGATGATGTGTGTAGAGGGTGCGTACTAGGCAAGTATGCCAAAACAACTTACTCCAAAAGCAGCAGTAGGGCTAAGAGTGTCTTAGGTTTAATACACTCAGACATCTACGAACCAATGTCCACCAGAGCTCTTAGTGGTGTCGAATACTTTGTCACCTTCATTGATGACCATTCCAGGAAAACTTGGATCTACTTTCTAAAGACCAAGGATGAGGTGTTTGATTGATTCAAAGAGTTTAAGGCTCTGGTTGAGAATCTGAGAGGAAAGAAGATAAATATATTTCCTTTAGGTAATGGTGGAGAATATATTGATAAAAACTTCACTGAGTTCTGCGCAAGGGAAGACATCAAAGAGAATGGACCGCTCCATATAGTCCGGAGCAGAATGGGGTTGCAAAGAGGAAAAATAGAGCTATTGTTGAATGTAATATTCCTAATTAGCACCGCTAATTGGAATATTTGATTTTTGTATAGTTTTGCCGACTATAGTTAAATTAATAAATAAAGTGAGAAAAAGGGGGTCATCTCACTTTAATAAAATAAAGTGCTTCCTAGTAGATGAACGTTGTAACTTAAAGGGGAAAGCCTTGGGGGTCCACCCACACATGAGAGAGACCTCACGTAGGCTCCTAAGGTAACTGCGCAGGTCAAAGAGGAACTCAAGGACGCAGTTAGGGTTTTGAGGGAGCTAGCACTATAAAAGGTGGGGGTTTCACTCCATTTGGCATTATTGATATGTTATTGATATTGAGAGCTATGACCTGCATCTCTTGTGCGGTTGTTTAGTGAGTCCTACTTGGCTTCTTGTTGTCAAGGCGGGTGTCTCGCGTTGAATCTGTGTAACCGGGGAACCGAGTGCACCTTGAGCAGGTATTTCTGGATTACGTAGGTGATTTGCGGTGGATTTTGGGTGGACCACATTTAGGAAGGCATTGTAGGAGTGTTGCGCGGTTGGGGGAAGAAGACGCGGTTCCCGAGCAGGGAGGACGCGGTCATTGTTGTGCAGCGCTGTTGTGAGGTGATTTGGTAGTGGTTTCAGCGTCTTTCAGCCTTGGGAGATTGTTGTTTCAGCCGGAGGTTTTGCAGGAGGATTTTGGCCCCTTTCCCAACGTATTTCTTGAGCTTCTGCGTTGTTCCTGGGAGAGACAACGTTTTCATTGAGTAGGGTTTATTTGGTGGATTTTCGGAGGTGGAGCACTTGCTTCACGGTTTCTGGGTTTGGTCCGGAGGGTTGAGTATAGATAGCCTTCTGATTTTCAGCTCATTCCGGTGTGGGGATCAGCCCCTAGTTCCAGTACATTGCAGCAGCAGTTTTCTACGGCGGTTTCTCCAGTGACTGGGACCACGGTCTACAGTGGCCATTTGTAATGCAGAGGGTTCTTCACTTGCCTGGTGCAAGGATAGGTGCACTCATTCTGATTATCTCTTGTACCCATATACATGTATTCTCAGATTAATAAAATGGCTTAGCGTTCTGGTATTTTATGTGTATTTGTTCCATATTCTAGTTCCGACATTTTGTTCTATATAGCTGCTTGTTGTTTTGCTGTGTATTACTGTTTATTTCCCGTTGGGGATATTACATTGAAGCAGCAAGGGCAACGCTGTATGATCAAGATATGCCCAAATTTCTATGGGCGGAAGCATGTAGTACAACTGTGCATGTTCAGAACAAGATTTCTCACAAGGCACTAGGTAAGATTACACCAGAGAGTGTCTTCACTAGCAGGAAGCTAGAAGTGAGTCATTTCAAGATCTTTGGTAGTTTGGCATACTGCCATATACCTGAAGAAAAGAGGAATAAATTTGATCAGACTACAAAAAAGGGATATAAGGTGGGATATACCAAGAATGTTAAGGCATATAGAATCTACATTCCTGGCAATAGGAAAGTTGTAATACAATGGGATGTAAAGTTCATGGAGGACATAACTTTCAAGAAGTCTTGGGAGATGCCTTTGGAAACGCTGTCAGAGGATGATCCACTGGTCCAGCCACTTCCACCAGCCGAAACCAGCACCAGTGCTTCTCCTGGGCATAAGAATCTTGAATTATTACCTCATGAAGATTTGCAGGAAGAGCAAAAAGATCCACCCACTACCAACAGGAGAGCGAGTCGGGAATTGCGACGGATTCTGAGAGATGCAGAGGAGTTTGTTGGAGCTCCTAGAAATGAGAAGAGGCAACGTAGACAACCTGACAGGTACCAAGCCTTGGTGGCTCAGGTTGGAGAACACTCTAGTTTCCAAGAGGCAGCTCAGCATTAGGTATGGGTAGATGCAATGGTGGAAGAGTACAGCTCCATCATGACCAATGATGTCTAGGAAGTGGTACCTAGACGTCAGGATAGATCGCTTGTAGGTTCGATATGGATCTACAAGATCAAATATGCTGCAGATGGCAGTGTGGAGAAATACAAAGCCAGGTTCGTGGCTAAAGGGTATGCTCAGAAGGAAGGGATAGACTATGAAGAAACCTTTGCCCCAGTAGCCAAATATACTTCTATCAGATCCATGATATCCCTTGCAACGCAGATGAGGTGGGAGATTCACCAGATGGATGTCAAGACTGTTTTCTTGAATGGGGTGATAGAAGAAGAAGTATATATTGAACAACCATAGGGATTTAAGATGCATGAGCAAAAGACTCATGTATGTAGGCTTAAGAAAGCATTGCATGGGCTTAAACAAGCACCTAGAGCTTGGTATGGTCAGATTGATGGTTACTTGCAGAAGATAGGATTCGTCAAGTGTGACGCAGATCCTAATCTCTACTATTTGACAGTAGGGAGTGAGCCTCTGATTCTGGTATTGTATGTAGATGACTTGTTCCTGACATGTTCATCTAGGTTCATCAAGGATTGCAAGGAGAACCTAGCCACAAAATTCGACATGAAGGATTTGGGAAGGATGCATTATTTTCTGGGGTTGGAAGTTTTGCAGCACAAGGGTGAAATCTTCCTTGCACAAGGGAGGTATGCTACGGAAATTATGAAGAGATTTAGGATGCAGGACTGTAGACCCATGGTTACTCCAATGATCACCTTCTGGAAGAAGATTGATGCGTCCGAGGATAAAGAGGTTGATCCTACCTTGTACAGACAACTCATAGGGTCCCTAATGTATCTGGTTAACACTAGACCAGATATTTGTTACACTGTCAACACCCTCAGTCAGTTCATGGTGGAACCAAAGAGGGCGCATTGGGCAACAACCAAGCATGTTCTCAGATATATACGAGGAACAATCGAGCATGGATTAAGATACACCCAAGGCAATGACATCAGACTGAGTGGGTTCATTGATGCAGATTGGACTGGAAGTTCAGTAGATCGGAAAAGTACCTTTGGGTACTATTTCAACATTGAATCAGGAATGACCTCTTGGTGCAGTAGGAAACAAAAGTCCGTAGCTCTGAGCTTAGCTGAGGCAGAATATATGGCAGCCAACACAACTTCGTGCAAAGCCACATGGCTTAGGAAGTTGCTTGTGAATCTATGCAAGAGAAGGATTGAAGCGACCAACATTCTATGTGATATCGAAGTTGCATCAAGCTCTCTGAGAATCCTGTGTTTCATGATCGGTCAAAGCACATTGACATCCGGTGTCATTTTATCAGAGACTGTGCCCAGCTGGGAGCAATACAGTTACAATACAACCCGATAGGAGAAAAGGTGGCAGATATGCTCACTAAGGCTCTGGGAAGAACAAAGTTTGCGTATTTCAGAGGGAAGATGGGGATGATTAAGAATCAGTTTCAGTAGAAGAAACGGATAAGTGCAGAACTTGAGAGGGAGCTACAGTACAAATGAGACAGTGATAGTGGAAGTATCATGGGCAACAATACAGTGGCAACAACAACGTAGTAGTTGATGGACTTCAGCAACGCAGAGGATGCTTCAGGGTTAGAGAAATATGCAGCAAGCAAATTACTAAAGCGCAAGTTGCTAAAGCACTTTCCTCGCTAAGAGGGAGTGTTGATTTTTGTAGCATCAGAAAGTGATCTAAGTCTCAAATTTGGTGAGGAGGCTTAGGCACCAGTATTCCAAAGAACCCAGAAACTGTTTGTGGAAATTTCACTTGGTTCATGTTTTATTAAAATAATTAATTATTTTAATGGAGACCATAAGTCTAAACCTAGGGAAATTAAATAATTAATGGGTATTAATAAATCATAGTGTGAATCTTTTAGAGAAAAAAGATCAAGTCAAGTTTTAATCTTAGCCATTGATTAGACTATTAATCTAGGCTGTTGATTCGACACCAAGAAGATTATAAAAGAAGGTTTGAGGGCCATCTGGAAAGTAACCCGGGAAAATACTTAGTAACCCAAGGGAAGTTGATTCTTCAGAAGTTAGAATTCGATTTCAGAGGGAGAGTTGCAAGGCGGAGGAAGAGGAGGGTTTCAACATCCGTCAAAGCTCGAGGAAGAAGGATGTAGAGCAGTAGAGCGGAAGTGCAGAGGGACAACATAGAGAGACAACGCAGCTGGGACATAGTCCTCACGCAGTCCCTGCGTCGAGGAACATGCAGAGGTGACGCAGTGAAGGCTAGTGAGCCTCATGGGTGCCAGAACTTCTCCGGAGGATAAGAGAAAATTATCTCAGGTGTTTTCTTGGAAGTTTCTCAATTATTCTGCCAGTCATTCCTTGTAAAGAGATTGTTGCTGAAGATTAATAAATAAGACCTCATCTGCTGCACTAGTTTTTCGGCATTGGGTTTTTTTGGGGACAGTTGTCCAAAAATAACTGTGTTGATGTGATTGATTCTTGTGCTTATATTTCACTGTTATTTTTTCTATAAAATAATGTGATAACTGCAGTAGAATTTATTTTGATATTTACAGAAGAGTTTTTGTAAATAACTTGTTGTGGAAAATAAGTAGGAGAAATAAATCAATTACTACAGTAGAATTTCAGATTTGAAATTTTCACACTTGTTCTACTTATTTGTCACAAAACAACGAAAGTAAGTTTCTAAGAATTTATTTAGAATTTCTGCTTTGCCATTTGTTTGCGGATGGTAAGCTAAACTCATATTAAGGGATATTCAGTTTTGTTTGCAAAATTATTTCCAAAAATTCCCTTTAAAGTTTGGGTTCATATCACTAACAATGGCCTTCGGAAAACCATGCAATTTCTAGATGTTCTTACAAAAGATATCAACACTATGTTTTGTTGAATCTGTCCTTTTTATTGCCATAAAATGCACATATTTAGTTAGTTTGTCAACCACAATAAAAATATTATCTTTTCCATCGGACATGGGTAATCCTTTGATGAATTCCATTGAAATTTATTCCCATTTTTGGTTAGGGATGTGTAAGGGGTAACCTTGGTCAAAACATTCTTTTTTTTTTTATGCGTTTGTCATGTGTCACATTCAACAACATTTTTCAAATATCTTTGTTCATCCCCTTCCAATAGAGTGATTGTCGTGCATTGTAGTATGTTTTAAATAATCCATCATGTCCTGTTGTTGAAGAACTATGTGATTCGTCTAACAATATCCGTTTAAATCTTGAAGAAGGATTTAGGAAGATTCTATCTTTGTACCATAAGATGTCATTTTTCCATTCGAATTTTGGATTTTGGTCCAAATTATTGATTATGAAATAAGATTTGGGATCTTTGGCATATTCAACTTGAATTTCATCTAACCAATCAGGAATCACCACTATTCTTGCACAATCTATTGTTTCATCTTCTTCTCGTGATAGTGCATCCACAACTACATTGTCCTTCCCTTATTTGTAATATTTCTATATCAGAGGTGGAAAGTTTTTCCATCCATTTTTGTTGTTCGGTGGATAATGTCTTTTGTTGTAATAAGAATTGAAGACTATTGTGATCTGTACATATTGAGAATTTACTTCCTAAGTGGCATTTTCGCCATTTGGCCAATGCATGGATAATGATGAGCATCTCTTTATCATATGTAGACTTTAAGCTTTCTTTTTTGTTGAGTTTTCAACTTTCAAAAGCTATTGGGTGGTTGTTTTTGCATTAATACTGCACTTATCTCAACTCATGAAACATTACATTCTACCACAAAGGGTTTTGTGAAATCTAGTGTTGCTAACACAATTGTAGAAGACATAACTCTCTTTAGTGTCTCAAAACACTCGTTTTCTTGGTTATCCCTTTGGAATGATTTTTTCTACAACAAATTTGATATTGAAATTGTTATTTAGGCCTAGTTTTTGCTGAACCTTTTGCAATACATTGTTAAACCTAGGAATCCTCTTAGTTTCGATATGTTATTTGGTTTTGGCCATTTCACGATTCCTTTGATTTTACTAGAATCCACCTTAACTCCTTCCTTGGATATGATGTGGCTGAGATATTTGACTTCTTCCTTACCAAAAGTACATTTATAATTTTTCACATACAATTGATTTTCTTCTAAGAGGGAAAGTACTTGCTCCAAATGCTTAAGATGTTCCTTCCATGTCCTATTATAGACAAGGATATCCTTAAAAAAGACTAGAGCGAACTTTCTTAGGTAGAGTTTAACGAGTTCATTCATGGTTTGCAGAAAGGTGGCAGGGGTGTTGGTTAACCCAAATGGCATCACCTTGAATTCATAATGATCTTCCTCCGTTCTAAAGCAGTCTTTGGCAACTCTTCTAGTCTTACTTGGATGTGATAATAGTAAATACCTTGACCCTTAAATCTAACTTTTAGAAATAGTTTGCTCCATGGATTTCATGTAGATTTGGGGTAGCATCGGATGTGCTCTCAGTCTCAAATTTTGTGGAGAGGCTTGGACACATGTATTCCAGATAACCCAGAAATCGTTTGGGGGAATTCCACTCAGAGACAGTTTTATTTAATAAATTAATTATTTTTAATGAGACCCTAAGTCTAAACTTAGGAAATTAAAATAATTAATGGATATTAATCTAAATTGTAGGTGTAACTTCTAAAAAGAAGATGAGGTTCAAGCCAAAATGATCTTAGCCATTGATTAGCTTCTAATCTGGGCCGTTGAATGTCAACGAGAAGATTATTCAAGGAAGGCTTGAGAGCCATTTGGAAACACACCGAGAGATCAAGAGATCGAATTTTTTGAAGTGAGCAGTGCTTAGAGGAAAACATTGATCGAGAGATTTTCACGCAGAGACGGGCAGAGACAGTTTTTGTCGGAGGATCTTCTCTGGAGCCAAGAATACTCAGTAAAGAGGCAGAGAGATACAGAGAGGAGGCAACGCAGTGCCCAGAGAGGGTGACGTAGGGCCACGGAGGTCACACGCAGAGGCAACGCAACATTTCCAAGCAGAAGTCTGAGATTTTGTTGGGAGATCGAGATTCCGAGCCAGGAGGGCTAGACTTGAGGCTCCTGAGCGCAGATCGATCCAATAGAGGAGGTGTCTCCTAGAGTCCCCCACGCAGGCCCATGTAACTACTGCGCAGAGGCAGCGCAGAGGGTGTCGGGAGGATGTTATTTCAGCTACCGGATTAGCTGGGACTTGCAGTGTAGAGTAAGGTAATCTCACTAATTTCTTCTGTCGAGTGATATTCTCTGTATCGGATAGCTAGCAAGGCATCCAGATATTGTATTTAGAAATAATTGCTGCTTAATAATAAAACCCTCAGATCTGCTGCACTGGTTTTCTCGCATTGGGTTTTTCCTTGGACGTTTGTCCAAAAACAACGATGTCCTGTGTGATGTTTTTCTTTGTTGCTCAGTTTCTTGTTTCGACATATTTAATTAATTAAGTGAATACTATAGTATTAATTTTCTTCAGTATTTTCAGTAGAACAATGCAAATAACTTGTTCATTTAATAACAAGTAGGTGAAGTAATTTCAATTGGTTGCAGTAGGATTCCGGACTTCGAATTTTCACAGTTCGTCCAACATTTTATCTCTAAATGGGATGGGAAACTTGTTTAAGCCTTGATAATCTATGCATAGTATGAAGGATTCATCTTTTTTCCAAACCAACATTACTGGGGCTGCATATGGGCTTCTGCTTGTTGTGATAACTCCACAGCTTAATAGGTCTTCAATTAATCTCTCTATTTCAATTTTATGGTGGTGAGGATATTGATATGGTTTGATATTCATTGTTGTTGCATATCGTTTAACCTCAATTATATGTTCTATCCTTCTTTATGGAGGAATATTCATAGGTAAGTCTCTAAATACTTTGTCGTATTTGTGGTTTGATGCTTGAATCTTCGGGTGTTGAGAATGCACTGTTTTTAGTGTTATTATTTCTATTTGATGGCATTGTGCATTGTAGAATGGTGCCCCCATTTTCATTAGTTTCATCATTTGTTGAGAAGATATAATTTGAGTTGGTGGTGGTTGGAATATAAACAATTTATATTTTCTTCATTCTGATTTGAACTTGATAAATTGTTTTTGGTGATTTGCAAAGTTCTCAGAGTTTGCAACCATTGGATTCCTAATAAGATGTCTGCTCCTCCTAGGGGCACACTGTAGTACGTGGATTCTAATTCATAATCTTCTAATTGTAACTTGATCTTGTGACATTTTCCATCAATGCGTTTTCCATCTGCTACCATTACTCTTATGTTTGCGGTTGGGAATATGAATAGATTTATTTTTGCAACATTTATATCTATTAATTTATAGGTACTTCCTGTGTCTATGAGTATGGTGATATTTTCCTTTTTTACGTGCCCTCTTAGTTTACAGATTTGGGGTTGCACTATTCTTGTTATTATGGCAAGTGATATCTTGGGCATAGCCTCCTCATCTTTTGAATTTGAACTACTAGTTTCTTCTTTATATTCTTCTTCTAAGTCACTGTTGGAGGTGTTAGATTTTCATTGGTTTCACACATATATAGTTTTTGTTGTTGTATTTGTGCTTGGGTGTCCAGTTGTCTCCACAATACCTACATCTTTTGACCCACACACCCCATTTTTTTTTGTGCCGTATTGTTGGTTTTCTTCTTCTCTTGCGGGAGGAGGTATATATTTATTAGATTTGTCCATGGGGTACTTTTTTGACCTTTCGTTTGAGTGTCTGCTTGATTTTTCTGGAGCTATAAAAGATGGCTTATTGAACTTGTGTTTTTTTTCGATTAATTTTGCTGCATGTCTAGCATCTTCAATTATTTTAGGCGACCATAGCCTTATGTCACTACTGATATAATCTTTTCATCTACAATCATACATTAGCATCTATTCGCCTGTGAGTCTATTTTTTCTAGTTCCAAAACTTCCCATTCGTGTGTATGGTCGTTTACGTTCCCCTTCTGTTTGAGATGTACAAATTTATTGTACAAATCATCATCTTCTTTGTCATGAAACCTTCTTAATAATGTTGTCGTGAAACTTTATCATTGAAAGGAACGAACATCACAGTTCCTAGTCCATATAGAATTAATCATAAGCTTCCCCTTCTAAGTTGTTGGAAGTTGTCATTATCTTTTCTCTTTCACCCAACAAAGGATTTGATTCGAAAATTGCTTCCATTTTGTTGACCCAGACGACTGCTCCTCAGTGGTATTTACCATCATGCTTTGGTAATTCCCATTTAATTCTTTGATTATTTCGGTCCAGTACTTTAGTGCGATACTTGTTGCCTGAAAAAATTATTTCAGGTATTTCTTTTTGTTGTTGGTCGCTTGTATTTTGTGATTGTGGGCTTGGTATTGGCCCTTGTTGCATTAAGGGTTGCATCATTAATGCATCTACCCTCTCAATAAGCTGATTAATTTGTTTGTCATGGTATTTAAGTATCTTGGTAGCTTCGTCCTTGTCATTGTTTCTCATTTTAACGCAATTTCCCATCTCTTTAGTTTCTGAAAATTGTGTAATATTCCAAATTAGTAGTTCAGCTAATTGGAATATTAATTTTGATTAATTTTTTCCTTTCCTAATTTTGGATAGAAATAAAGTGGGTAGGGGACCCACAAATAACATTTGGCCAAAATAAAGCCACTTCCTAAAGTTACCAAGGAAAAAATGCGGCTCTATTGGTGGGGTCGAGTTGTCCTTAAGTGGTAGCGTGGAGGGGGCATGAAGAAGGCAGCGTGTGAGTGGTTGGAGGAAGGCCGCACGTGAGTGGCTCGAGGAGAGGCAGCGTAGGCCAAGGTGGGGCCCAAGGAATGGGTTGAGCCTCAATGGACAAAAGGAAGAAGGAAGGCCTCATTCTTGATTCATTCAGCTAATTTATTATTGTCAATTTCACTGAGCACGCTTGAGCCGGAGAGCCAAGTCTGCTGTGCTGTTTAGAGCATGAGATCTTCAAGCAAAGATATCAACCTCTGCCTCGGGGGACTTCGAGTGCCCGCTCAGGAGAGGAGTTCTACATTTTGTGAGGGAATTATCCATCAGCAGCTACAAGGGATAGCATAGCCCTTTCTGGATTGCGCAGAGTTGGAAGAGACTGCGCAGTGTAGAGTGGTGTTGGTGCCAAAAGTTTGGAGAGAAGAGAATTCTCATCAGGATATTTGGAGTTGAGGCTAGCCACCTCCTACCAAGGATTTTTGCAGCATTCCGGAGGCATTTTCTAGCAGTTCCTTCTAGTGGTTTGATTTCCCTAGTAGTTTAGTGAGCCAAGCCCAAGAGAGCCAATTTCTGGGGTCAAGCTTTCAACAAACCCTTTCCGGGTTTTGGTGGGTTTGTTGAATAGAGCCCGGTGTACAATTCCCAAAATTTTTTGAGCAAGGGTAGCAACCTATCTAGTAGTCCGACGTCAGCCAGCAATAACATTTCTGGGCTAGGTAGCGCAGAGACAGAGCCATGCAGAGCCACTTCCAACAGGAGAATTAGCTTGGGTTTGAGTTGTCCTTCAGCCTGCCTTGAGTAGGCCCAAGTGCAACTTTCCAACACCTCATTTGTACTCTTTCCAAGCAAATTAATAAAATGGCTCAACAATTATTTTTGGCTTCAGTTTGTGTGTTTTGATGGTGTATTTTCTGTCGCTGTAGTTTTTAGTCTATTGTGATTTATATTACTGTTTATTCTCGATTTGGGATATTACAGTGGTATCGGAGCTCGTAGACTTGGCTCAGCCTGTGGAGCACGTAGTCTATGACGCCGTAAGATAGACAAAATGTGACTTACCAGAGGTAGAGATACAGGAGCAAAGAAAGGAGGCTCGAAATCACTCCAGATCAGGTTGATAGTGTTCCGGAGTATGTAGAGAGAGATAGCGCGCACGGATGATGGGAGGAATGAGGAGAAGGAGCTTGCCCACCTTCTTCTGAAATCTGTACAAGACCTCTCCAAGAGGATTGAGGAGATGGGAAGAAACTCAGTAATGGCAGTAAGGGGAAGGAAATTCAAGGGGAATTCTAGATTGGAGAAGGGTTTGGCACTTCGCAGCACCAGGCAGGCCCTCACATTATCTTGCCGATTGTACCCTACACTCCGCCACGTTCCACCATTTCCACATTCCTAGCTTCAGGGACAAGAGGACAGCAGGAGCCGGAGGAGATTCACTATGGGGAGTTCTTTGTGGAGTACCAATCCTATGGGCCAGAATTTGGAAGGGCCATTACCTTCAATTAGTTTTGCAGGCTGAAGAACAACAACAAACCCAAAGGCGTGGCCACAGAGGAGGGTACACGCAGGGGAATGATTTACGACGTACCGTTGGTAGGCCATTCCTTTCGACATTTGATGAGTCCTCAAAGAGCTCAGCTAAAGCATGGGTGGAGAAGCTGACATCTATTTCCAGCTCAATCAGATGACAAATATAGAGGTCATCAAGGTGGCTACACTTCGCCTGAGGGAGAAGCCCATGGTTGGTGGTTTCATGGGTTGACTACGCTGGGTCATGCAGGGGTGACAACGTATGATGAATTCACAAGGAGAGTGCTGGAGAGATTTGAGAGGAAGGATCTCGAAGAGCATTTTGGAGAACTGACCAAACTCAAGCAAACATGGAGCCCAAAGATGTATATTTCTGAATTCTTGAGGTTATCAGTGATGGTTCCGGATCTATCGGAACCTAGGAGGATTTTTATGTTCATAGATGGGTTGGCAGAGCCATTGCGTGGGCTGGTGAGGTCAACTCGACCCACTACGCTCTAGGATGTAGTTGGGAGGACACAGGATGTTCAGGATGCATTGCCGAGGGATAGGGCCCCTATGCCCAACATACTAGCCTTCCAGTAGAGAGGAATGGATGTGACTCCACCCCGAGAGGAGCATGGGTTGGGACATTGAATGATGACACAGGAGAGATGCGAGGAGAAAGAAGCTTTTGCTTCATGTGCCGGGGAACCATGAGCGCCGGGGTCTGGTCTTCGAGAGGAAGGCACACTAGGTCCCTTTCTCGAGACGTGATGAGGAGAAGAGGAGATACTATTTGAGATGGGAGGTGAAAGCGGTGGGTGTCTCGGGAGGGAAGGGCCTCCACCTCCACCCCCACCCGATGTCCATGGAGATCAACATTTGCAACGACCAGAGAGATTCTATGATCTTTGTGGGATACCCAAATACTTAATGTTGAGGATGGGAGGATAGTTTAGGAAAACATGTCTCGATGCTGGTGGACCCGTTGGAGCACACACTTCATAGATGCAGAGATGGTGCAAGGAGGGCATTCAAACGAGAGGAGAGGGTTTGAGGGATTTTGGGTGCTAGTGCGGGAGGTTAGGACATGGAGGTGCGTGCCTTGTATTCCGACCACGCGGTGACCATGGGGACCTGCTCAATGATAGATCATTTTCTTTGTGTTCAACATTTTGGACACCAACATAGTGTTGAGGTCAGTAGTTGTACCCTTGGTGATCACTCACAGTTGGCGGAAGTTGGAGATGGGTGCAGACAGAACGGGGAAATCGGTGATGCTTAAGGGTATGGATTCGTACCCCCCTTAGACAGTCTTTGCGCATAGGATGGAGGCAGATTTCAGGCAGGGAGATATAGAGTGGGAAGTTGAGTTGAGGATTTTGGAGGGAGATGGTACAACTAAACCCACTGATCCAGATGTACATGACATCCTTGACCGATACTCCACGGTTTTTGGGTACATTCCACTAGGGTAGCCACCTGACTGAGGATTTGAGCACACCATTGAGCTAGAGCTTGGATTCAGGCCATGATCTCCACTCCATATAGGCATCCCAAAGCCTATTGGGATGAGATTGAGAGGGCCATACATGAGCTTTTGGCCTTGGGGCATATTCGACCGAGTTCGAGCCCCTTTGCTTCATCAGTTGTTCTGGTGAAGAAGAAGGACAGTACACTGAGAATGTGTATCGATTATAAGGCCTTGAACTAGAAGACAATGAAGAACCGCTACCCCATCCCACAGATAGATGAGCTTATGGATGAGTTGAGGTGGGCCAAGTTCTTTTCCAAAATAGATTTGAGATCAAGGTACCACCAAATTTGGGTGAGGGACAAGGATGTCCCCAAGACAACGTTCCGGTGCCATTATGGGCACTTTGAGTTTTTGGTGATGCCCTTTGGGCTAACCAACGCTCCGACCACATTGTAGTCCTATATGAATCACATTTTTCATGGCCAGTTGAGGAAGGTCGTGCTAGTCTTCTTCGATGACATCCTGATATATAACCGAACATGGGAGGAGCATTTGCAGCATGTGGAGGCAGTGCTGCATAATTTGGAGGAGTAGAAATTTTATGCCAAGTTGTACAAGTGTGAGTTTGGATTGACAAAGATGCTATACTTAGGCCACATTATAGGAGAGGATGGTGCATGAGTGCACGAGGAGAAGATCGGGGCCATCAAAGATTGGCCAGAGCCCAAGAATGTCACCGAGTTGAGGGGATTTGTGGGCATCTGCACTTATTATAGGAACTTCGTGAAGGGTTTCTCTCAGTTAGTTGCACCCCTCACGAATTTGACCAGGCAGGGAGCATTCACTTGGACCCCCACAACGCAGGAGGCCTTTGACCACCTCAAGCAGGTGATGAATGTGAAATTTTCAATCTGAAAAGTCTATAGTTGCAGTGATAGATTTATTCCTCCTACTTATTATTTCAATAAGTTATTTACAGAAATCTATCGGTAAATTTCGAAATAAATACTACTGCAACATTCACAATTATATATGCAGAGAGGTAAATAGTAAAGGACATAAGCACAAGAATCAATCACATGTACACAATTGTTTTTGGACAAGTGTCCCCAGAAAAACCCAATGCGGGAAAACCGGTGCAGTAGATGAGGGTTTTATTAAATTCTCCAGCAAATGATTCTTTACAAGGAATATACTGGCAGATAAAATCTGAAAACAAGTGAGACAGAATTCTCGGCTCCTCCTGACAAATTCCTGACACCCTGATCAGATGCTGCTTCTCTCTGTGTCTGTCTGCGTGTTTCTATGCGCAGTCCCTGCAGTAGATTGCGTAAGTTTACATAGTCTCTGCATGGGTTCACTGCGTTGCACCCCTGTGCTGCCTCCTGTGACCCACTGCGTCCCTTTGTCCATGACCTCAATCACTGCTGACTCCCTCCTCCTTCTGCTTCTGCTACTCTTCGCCTTGCAACTCTCCCACTGAGATCAAATTCTATTACTTCAGAATTGATCTCCTTCGAGTACTGAGTGTATGCTCGACTTATTTTCCAAATGACCCTCAAGCCCTCTTTTATAATTTTCTCGTTGATGAATCAACGACCCAGATTAGAAGTCTAATCGATGGCTAAGATTAAAACTTGACTTGATCTTTGTTTTCTAGAAGATTCACACTCTGACTTATTAATACCCTTTAATTATTTAATTTATCTAAGTTTAGACTTAGGGTCTCCATTAAAATAATTAATTATTTTAATAAGTCATGAACCGAGTGGAATTTCCATAAATGGTTTTTGGGTTTTTTGGAATACTGATGTCCAAGCCTCCTTACAAAGTTTGAGACTTGGAACACTTTCTGATGCTACAAAAATCAACACTCCCGCTTAGCGAGGAAAGTGTTCCAACGATATGCCTATTGCATGCTGCTCTGCTTTTGAAGCACCCTCTGCGCTGCTGATCTCTGGACGCTACCCCTCATCTGCTGCACTGCTGCCTTCTGTACTGCTGCCTATGATACTGCCACTGTCACTGTTGCATCTGTACTGCAGCTCCTTCTGAATCTTGATCCTATCCACTCCTGCTACTGGAATGGATTCTTGATCATCCCCATCTTTTCTCTGAAGTAGACAAACTTAGTCTTCCCTAGAGCTTTCTTGAGAATGTCTACCACCTGCTCTCCTGTTGGAGTGTACTGCAACTGAACAACTCCACGTTGTACACAGTCCTTGATGAAGTGACACCTGATGTCAATGTGCTTTGACTGATCATGAAACACATGATTTTCAAAGAGCTTGATGCAACTCTGATTATCGCATAAGATACTGGTCGCTTCCATTTTCTCCTTTAGTAGGTTCACAAGCAGTTTTCGAAGCCATATGGCCTCACACGAGGCTGTGCTAGCTGCTATATATTCTGCCTCTGCTGAGCTCAGTGACACGGATTTTTGTTTCCTGTTGCACCAGGAGGTCATTCTTGATCCTAGACTGAAACAATACCCACTGGTACTCTCTCGATCTACTGAACTCCCTGCCCAATCTACGTCGGGGAACCCACTCAACCGAACATCACTACTATGGGTGTAGTTCAATCCAAGCTCGATTGTTCCTTGAAGGTACCTAAGAACATGCTTGGCTACTGCCCAATGAGCTCTCTTAGGTTCTACGATGAACTGACTGAGGGTATTGACAACATAATAAATGTCTGGCCTTGTGTTTATTACTAGATACATCAACGATCCTATGAGCTGCCTAGACAGAGTAGGATCGGCCTCATCATCTTTGGACGTGTCGATTTTCTTCCAGTTGGTGATCATTGGAGTCGTCATGGGTCTACAATCCTCCATTTGAAATCTCTTCAGAATCTCTATAGTATATCTTCTTTGACCAAGAAAGATCTCCCCCTTTTGTTGCTAAACTTCCAACCCTAGAAAATAGTTCATCAGCCCTAGATCCTTCATGTCAAATTCCACAACCAAATTCTTCTTGCAGTCTGTGATGAGCCTCGATGATCCTGACAAAAATAGATCATCTACATCTAAAACTAGTATCAGGGGCTCACTCCCTACCCTCAGATAGTAGAGATTGGGATCTGCGTCACTCTTGACGAATCCCATTTTCTGCAAGTAGCTGTCAATTCGACCGAACTAGGCTCTAGAAGCTTGCTTTAGTCCATAGAAGGCTTTCTTGAGCCTGCAGACATGGGTCTTTTGATCACGCGTCGCCAAGCCTTCCTGTTGTTCTATAGACACTTCTTCCTCTATCACTCCATTCAGGAATGCCGTCTTGACGTTCATCTGGTGAATCTCCTATCCCATCTGCGCAGCAAGGGATATCACGGATCTAATAGAGGTGTATCTGGCTATAGGGGCGAATGTTTCTTCATAGTCTATCCCTTCCTTCTGAGCATACCCCTTAGCCACAAACCTGGCTTTAAATTTCTCGATCCTGCCATCTGCAACATACTTGACCTTGTAGATCCACCTTGATCCTACAACTGATCTCTCCCGAGGCCTGGGGACGACTTCCCAGACATCATTCGTCTTGATGGAATTGTACTCTTCCACCATTGCATTTACCCACATCTGGTGCTGAGCTGTTTCCCGAAAACTGGAATGTTCTCCGACTTATGGAACAAAGGCTTGATACCTCTCAGGCTGCTTACACTGTCTCTTCTCATTTCGGGTGACTTCGAGAAAGTCTTATGGATCTCTCAGAATTTTTCGTAGCTCCTTGCTTGTTCTCCCACTGGTGGTGGGCAGATTTATCGGCTCTCCTTCTTGCAAGTTCTCGGGAGACACCTCCCTTGGATCCCCATGCCTTGGAGAGGCAGCTGAATTCCCTATTGCTGGTTGTGGAGGTTGAACCAGCAGATCCTCCTCAGACTGCGTAGCAGAAGGCAACTCGTGGGATCTTCTAAAGGCCTTCTCCTCCATGAATTTCATATCCCTCCATACTACTACTTTCCTGCTCTCAAGAATGTAGATGCGATATGCCTTTGCATTCTCACTGGATCCTACCAGATGCCCCTTTTCCGCAGTCATTTCCAACTTCTTCCTCTTCTCACTGGGCACATGGCAGTAAGCTGTATTGCCGAAGATCCTAAAGTGACTCACTTCAGGTTTGCTGCCAGTGAAGACACTTTCCCGTGTGATCTTTCCCAATGCAACATGCAGAGTCCTGTTTTGAACATAGACAAATGTATTACAAGCTTCAGCCCATAGAAATTTGGGCATGTCTTGATCATACAACATCGCTCTTGTCGCTTCGACAATAGTCCTGTTTTTCCTTTCTGCCACACCATTCTACTTCGGATTGTAGGGAGTTGTCCACTCCCTTCTAATACCTTCCCTTGCGCAAAACCCAATGAATTCCTTGTATATGTATTCACCACCATTGTTTGAATGCAACACCTTGATCCGCTTTCCTGTCAGATTTTCTACTAGAGCTTTAAACTCTTTAAACCGAGTCAAGACTTTGTCCTTGGTCTTCAAAAAGTAGATCCAGGTTTTGCTGGAATGGTCATCAATAAAGGTGACGAAGTACTCATCACCACTAAGAGGTCTAGTGGACATTGGTCCACAGATATCCGAGTGTATCAAGTCCAACACACCCTTGGCCCTATTGTTGCTTCTCTGATACGCTGCCTCGGCATATTTTTCTAATACGCACCCTTTGCAGACATCGTCCTGTTTGGTGCTCAGTTTCGGAACTCTTGTGACAGTCTTCTTGAGAATTTTTAATGCCCCATGATGCAGATATCCCATTCTTCTATGCCATAGCTCATTCAGGTCCGTTTCATTAGTGCTGCCAACTAGTGCCATTGGGGATTCAAGTTGCAACTTGTAAAGTTTGTTGCTTCTTACTCCGATCTGTGCTTTCTTCTTCCAACTGGGGTGTTTGACGTAGACTTTGTTGCGAATAAACTAAACGTCATAACCTCGATTTTGAAGTTGAGACACTGAGAGCAAGTTCATCCCCAACTCGGGCACATGTAGTACATTAGTGGCCTGGATCTTATTTCCGGCCTCGGTCCAAAATGCTACGACACCTCTTCCAATAGGTGTACATTTTTCTTTATTACCCATGGTTATTTTAAAACTCATCTGCTCCTCTCGGTAGTCGGAAAAACATTCCCGTACTCCCGTCATGTGAGCAGAAGCTCCACTGTCAATGTACCAGACATCAGAAGAACCAGTGCTTGACATGCAAGTAAATTCTTCTTCAAGTCTGGATTCCAGAATAGAAACATCGTGAGCCATATGTTTTATCATGCTTCTTTCCCTCCCTGGAGATCTGCGTGAAGCCTTCTGAGCTATTGCTACAATGTCAGACTTCTGTCCACTCGTCGATTCTTCGTTCCTGTTACTCATCTTTGACTCTGATACCATGTGAACTTTTCAATCTGAAAAGTCTACAGTTGCAGTGATAGATTTATTCCTCCTACTTATTATTTCAATAAGTTATTTACATAAATCTATCGGTAAATGTCGAAATAAATACTACTGCAACATTCACAATTATATATGCAGAGAAGTAAACAGTAAAGGACATAAGCAAAAGAATCAATCACATGTACATAGTTGTTTTTGGACAGTTGTCCCCGGAAAACCGGTGCAGCATATGAGGATTTTATTAAATTCTTCAGCAAATGATTCTTTAGAAGGAATAGACTGGCAGATAAAATCTGCAAACACCTGAGACAGAATTCTCGGCTCCTCCTGACAAATTCTTGACACCCTGATTAGCCTCTGCTTCTCTCTGTGTCTGTCTGCGTGTTTCTATGCGCAGTCCCTGCGCTGGATTGCATAAGTCTGCGTAGTATCTGCGTGGGTTCACTGCTCTGCAGCCCTGTGCTACCTCTTGTGACCCACTGCGTCCCTCTGTCCCTGACCTCAATCACTGCTGACTCCCTCCTCCTTCTGCTTTTGCAACTCTTCCACTGAGATCAAATTCTATTACTTCAGAATTGATCTCCTTCGGGTATTGAGTGTATGCCCGACTTATTTTCCAAATGACCCTCAAGCCCTCATTTATACTCTTCTCGTTGATGGATCAACGACCCAGATTAGAAGTCTAATCAATGGCTAAGATTAAAACTTGACTTGATCTTTGTTTTCTAGAAGATTCACACTCTGACTTATTAATACCTTGTAATTATTTAATTTCCCTAAGTTTAGACTTAGTGTGTCCATTAAAATAATTAATTATTTTAATAATTCATGAACCGAGTGGAATTTCCATAAACGTTTTTTGGGTTCTTTGGAATACTGTTGTCCAAGCCTCTTTACAATGTTTGAGACTTGGAACACTTTCTGATGCTACAAAAATCAACAATGAGTAGCTTCCCAGTACTTGCACTCCCTGATTTCACTAAGCCATTTGTCGTGGAGTGCGATGCATCCGGGGTAGGAGTTGGGGTAGAATTGATGCAGGATGGACACCCCATTGCTTTCGAGAGCCGAAAGCTCTTGCTTCATGAGAGGCATTACCCCATACATGACTAAGAGATGTTGGCCATCATGCATGCACTGGCCAAGTTCAGACAATATTTGGTGGGGAATCAGTTCAAGTTTAAGACCGATCATAACAACCTTTGGTATTTCCTAGAGCAGAAGCAGTTGCATGGGAGACTACAGAAGTGGGTTAGTAAGATCTAGGCCTATGACTTTGACATTGAGTATGTTAAAGGGAAGAATAATGTGGTGGTCGATGCCTTGTCGCAGAGGCCAACATCCCTCTCCCTGATGAGTATAGACGCAGATTGGAAGGCGCAGTTATTGGTGGAGTATTTGAAGGACCAATTTGCATGCGAGGTGTTGAATGGACAGGTGACGAATGACCGGTATCGGGTGATGGATGAGGTCATTTATTATCGGGACTAGATCTTTTTGATAACCAACTCTCGGTTGCGGGAGAAGATCTTGCATGCAGCTCATGACTCCCCACTATTAGGGCACCCGTGGTTCACCAAAACCTACAGGGCCATCAGAGAGAGGTTCTCCTGGAAGGGCCTCAAGGAGGATGTACTCCGACATGTCGAGGAGTGTGTAGTTTCCTTGAGGAACAAGGGGGAGTTGACCCATCCAGCAGGATTGTTGCAGCCACTTCCCATTCCGGAGGTGAAGTGGGAGAGCATATCGATGGATTTTATCACGGGGTTGCCCATGGTGCAGGACAAGGACTGTATCTTTGTCGTGGTTGACAGACTGATGAAGTATGCACATTTCTTTGCTAGTTTAGCTCGCTACACAGGTTCATAGGTGGCCGAGTTGTTCTTCAGAGACATTTTCTAGTTGCATGGTCTTCCCAAGACCATAGTCAGTGACTAGGACAATAGGTCTATGGGAGGATTTTGGCAGGAGTTTTTCCGACTGGTGGGCACGGAGCTCACATCGAGCACAAGCTACTGTCCGCAGACCGATGGGCAGACAAAGATAGTGAACAAGTGGCTGGAAGGCTACTTGCGAAACTATGTCATAGGGCAGCAGAAGGCCTAGCTACGATGGCTGCACTTGGGGGAGTACTGCTACAACACCACTTTCCACATGTCTATTGGTATGTCCCCTTTCCGTGCTTTATATGGTTATAATGCACTGACATTTGTTGATGCCATGTTTGGAGCTAGTAAGGCCCCCGGGGCCAAAGCTGGATCCAAGAGAGTCAGGACATCCTCAGGGTTCTCAAGGACAACTTGAGGACAACACAGAACCAAAAAAATATGCAGACCGGGGTCGCGTAGAGAGGCAGTTCGAGGTAGGGAACTTGGTGTACCTTCGACTTCAGCCATATAGGCAATCCATGCTGAAGCAGAAGGGAGCTGAGAAGCTCAAGTCTCGCTTCTATGGGCCTTATAGAGTTGTTTGACGAGTTGGGGAGGTGGCATATGACTTGGAGTTGCCACAGGGGAGCCAGATCCATAACGTCTTCCATGTATCATGCCTGAAGAAGGCTTTAGGACAACAAGTGTCAGCAACCATTGAGCTCGCTCCTACAGATGATGAGGGACATTTGGTGCTTCAGCTCGAGGCCATCCTAGATACCAGAGAGAGGCACTTGAGGAGTAGGGTGGTGAAAGAGTATTTGATCAGATGGAGGAACCTTCCGGATGAGGATGCCACTAAGGAGGGGAAACAAATTCTTCAGCATCCATCTTTGCAGTTGCTTGAGGACAAGCAATGTTTTGGTCGAGAGGACTGTAATGTTCCAAATTAGAAGTTTAGCTAATTGGAATATTAATTTTGATTAATTTTTTCCTTTCCTAATGTTGGATAGAAATAAAGTGGGTAGGGGACCCACAATTAATATTTGGCAAAAATAAAGCCACTTCCTAAAGTTACCAAGGAAAAATTGCGGCTCTAGTGGTGGGGTTGAGTTGTCCTTAGGTGGCAACGTGGAGGGGGCATGAAGAAGGCAACATGTGAGTGGCTGGAGGAAGGCAATATGTGAGTGGCTCGAGGAGAGGCAGCGCAGGCCAAGTTGGGGTCCAAGGAATGCGTTGAGCTTCAATGGGAAAAAGGAAGAAGGAAGGCGTCATTCCTGATTCATTCAGCGAATTTCTTCTTGTCAATTTAACTGAGCATGCTTGAGCTAGAGAGCCAAGTCTGTAGTGCTATTTAGTACACAAGATCTTCAAGTGAAGATCTCAACCTTTGCCTCGGGGGACTTCGAGTGCCTGCTCAAGAGAGGAGTTTTGCATTTTGTGAGGGAATTATCCATCAGCAGTTACAGGGGATAACGTAGCCCTTTCTGGATTGTGCAGAGGCGGCAACGTGGAGGGGGCACGAATAAGGCAACATGTGAGTGGCTGGAGGAAGGCAACACGTGAGTGGCTCGAGGAGAGGCAGTGCAGGCCAAGGTGGGGTCCAAGGAATGCGTTGAGCCTCAATGGGAAAAAGGAAGAAGGAAGGCGTCATTCCTGATTCATTCAACTAATTTCTTCTTGTCAATTTGACTGAGCACACTTGAGCTAGAGAGCCAAGTCTGCAGTGTTGTTTAGTACACGAGATCTTCAAGTGAAGATCTCAACCTTTGCCTTGGGGGACTTCGAGTGCCCGCTCAGGAGAGGAGTTTTGCATTTTGTGAGGGAATTATCCATCAGTAGCTACAAGGGATAGCGCAGCCCTTTCTTGGATTGTGCAGAGGTGGAAGAGACTGCGTAGTGCAGAGTGGTGTTGGTGCCGGCTGTTTGGAGATAAGAGAATTCTCATAAGGAGATTTGGAGGGGAGGATAGCCGCCTCCTACCGGGGATTTTTGCAGCATTCCGGAGGCATTTTCCAACAGTTCCTTCCAGTGGTTCGATTCCTCAACAGTTTAGTGAGCCAAGCCCAAGAGGGCCAAATTTCGGGGTCAAGCTTTCAGCGACCTCTTTCCGGGTTTTTGTGGGTTTGTTGAGTGGAGCCCAGTGTCCAATTCCCAGAATTTTCTGAGCAAGGGAAGCAGCCTATCCAGCAGTTTGAAGTCAGCCAACAACAACATTTCTGGGCTAGGCAACACAGAGACAGAGCCACGTAGAGCCACTTCTAGCAGGAGAATTAGCTTGGGTTTGAGTTGTCCTTCAACCTGCCTTGAGCAGGCCCAGGTGCAACTTTTTAGCACCTCATTTGTACTCTTTCCAAGCAAATTAATAAAATGGCTCAATAATTATTTTTGGCTCCAGTTTGTGTGTTTTGATGGCATTTTTTCTGTTACTGTAGTTTTTTGTCTTTTGTGCTTTATATTACTGTTTATTCCCGATTTGGGATATTACAAATCGACTGTCCCTTCTCTCTCTTAATTGATCGATTCTCTCAATTAATTCTGTATGCTTCTTTTCAACATTTCCAAGATGATGGTGTATGCTATTGACCTCATCTTTGCATCAATTGATTTCAGAATGTAGCTCATTGCTATTAACCATCTTGGGGTTGGTCTTTTTCCTTGCGGACTCCACTCTTTTTTTTTTTGAAATTAATTATTATTATTATTATTATTTTGTATAGAGTGATGGTGACGTCAGTGGGGGGGGATGATTGGATAGAGTGATGGTTGACCACAATGACTGGGGGGTCGGTTGGGGATACAATAATGACGACAAACTTAGTGTGATAGACAACGAACAACGGAAGACATGCATAAGCTTGGAATTGGAAGAGGACAGAAGAAAAAATACAATGGACGGTGTGGGTCAACAAGGTGTTAGAAAATCAGAAAGGCAGAAATATTTTTATTTCTTGATAATTACTTGTGATGTTTCTTGTTATTGTGATTCTTTATATCTTCTTTCTTTTAGTTCATTAGGCAATTACGAAAGTAGTAGCACATAAAACAATTGACACCATATATAGGCACTATGCCAGGGAAAAACCCCCCTCGAGGGGAAAACCCAGTCAAGAAATTCTTCCTTTCAATAGTATTCTTTGAGACTCTTCACCCTCGACAAAGACTAGACCTTTCCTCCACACCAAGTCAGCCTCCAGAATTTCGACCCCTTTCCAACAAATTCGACTAGGCAACAACTTCCGACAACATACGACTTCCGGCAACAGTAAATCTTGGAAGACTTTGATCTCCCAATCAAGAGCACGAAATAGAGAGACAGAGGCACCAAAATTTCGATTTTCTTCCTCTCCTTGGACTTTCCCAATCTCACACTTCTTTTGGCTCCTCGACAACAAACTTTGAAGTTCTTCCCAGTTACAGGAGATATCGAACTTCTTGTGAGAGAGAGTGCTCCAAATGAATTCGATTTACTTGTATTTATAGGCTCCATGTGAGGTCGAGTTAGGGTCCTTAGGCCAACTTGATCTCTTCTAGGCTAACTTGATGTGGAGGATACATAAATCATATTTGACTCAATACTAAATGCTTTTACATGTTTCAAAAGCTCAAGAAGGGTCTCTTTAAAAGTACAATGACTATTAACTCAGAATAAATCCTAGAAGTCCTCAATGGGAACTTTGACCCAAAACAAGGTGACCCGAGCATGAAACCCATGCTTTAATAAGTCACAATAATAATAATAAAATTCTTTTCTTTATTCTTTTGACAAGTACATTATTAGATGACTCAAATTCATTAAATGAAGACCAAACCTAGTTACATTTACCAACACTCCCTCTTAACTAGGGAGGTATTCATCATATACAATGGAATATCTCATACTATATGGACAATGAAGAACTTTAGGCACCGTAATGCCATGGATTAGATTCCTGACGAGGGCAATCTATCCATTGGTCTTTCAACAATTTAGGCACTGCAATGCCACAGACGAGATTTTTGATCAGGGCAATCTGTCTGGGCGGGACCAAGATGGACTCAAGCTTTCAACCTCTCTAGGTACCATCATGCTTACTTGCTAACCATCAACTCATAAATCTAGGTGCGTGTCAGAACTCAATGATCAATGCTGTCTTTCCATCTTCGGGACCTAGACATCAATGCAAAGTGTCGACCAGATGTCCTCCTAGGCAATGCTTCACACACAAAGCCTCAACACTCCTTGATTCAACAGATCAAGGATGGCCAATCTCTCTCCAATCAAACTGATTGGTAACCAGCATACTATCAAAAACTTTAAGAGATTCACCTGTAAAAACACAACCCCAATCAATAATATACTTTCACATGTACATAAATACAAACCTCCGTGGTATTCTAGACAACTTGATGTTTCTTGTTAATTTTTCATAGTAGGATTATCAACTGAAGCTTTGATAGAAAATTCCTTCATTATAAAATTTCCTACTCCTACTTCTCATGCAGCAACATTCTCCAATTTTCTTCTCTCATTGATGGCCTTCACTAAGAATTACGACTGTTAGTTCTGGTCTAGTGCATGACATATGGAGTAGAGAATTATATCTGTCACTCCTTTCTTAACCAGAAAGGATCTAATCATTCCTATACAAAGAATATTTTCAACCATCTTCTTATCCTTGGGAGATTTCATCTAGGCTCTCTCTTAACTTAGGGAGTTCTACTACTTCTTCACGACATCGGGGAATCGTTCATGGCTTCCATCCTTCTCATATCATGCTTATATCATGCTTATATCATGCTTATCATATGAACTTTACTTTATGATCCTCTTCACCAATCTTAAAGATTGTGTACCTGCACAACTTCAAGTACAACCAAATCTATAGAAGCATGAAGTTAGCCATATTAGAATCACGGAAGCATTTCAAATTTATAAATATTAGATACCCAAGCTTAATTACAAACAAGAGACATAACAACTTTCATCCTATCTAGGGTTTCAATGTTTCTTTCAAAGGTGTAACACACCCTACTACAACATATAGCAAATCCTAGAAACAATATAAATCTACAAGATATTTAACAACTTTCAAAATTCATATGTTAGACTTTCCACTAGAGATTTTATACAAATCCTAGACTTCATACAAAAGAATCAATCAAAGTCAACAACAACTTAGTCATTAACATGACTAGATTCCACTAGGGTTAGTTACAAACCCTAGATTTTTCAATCAATCATCAAATCCATCCAAAACTCAGATTTCAACAATCTTACACAAATCTCAATTCATCAAATATTTTCACTTTTACCAAGGTTCAACTTCAAAACCCTAGAATTTCATTTTCACAACCTCAACAATCATTATATAAGTAGATCACAGATTGTTATATCACACATACTAGAGAATTTAACCACTACTAGGGTTTTGCTACAAAACCCTAGATTTACAGAACATCATCCTAGACCATCAAACTTTGACTAGGGCATATTTCCAAACCCTAGGCCTCATGAACATTAACACTTAGGTCAATACATATATCTAGGAATTCATCAACATATCATAAGCACACCATATGTCAGGCAATATTAAAAATGTTAGACATATACCAACCTAGACCAAGCTAGGGTTTCAACCAAATGAACACATACCTAGGGTTTCATTCCTAGGACCTTACTTTAAATACATAACAAGGGTTTTTCTTATAAACCCAACCAAACCCTAAAGATCTTGGGTTTCACAACATAGCGAAGCAAACCCTCACTATTCCAAAATTTCAACGATTAGGGATTTCAAGCAACATCATCAATATATCAAAACATAGTAGCAATTTCTTTATACTCCATTCTATAATCCTAAGTAGGTTTAGGGTTTCACATATTACTAGCATACCCTTAGGTTAGGGATTTTAAAAGAACCTTTCTAGGGTTCTTTTGTACAAACAATCAAAGATATGAGGAGGGTAGATTTATCAAATCATGAATCACCCTAAACAAGAATCTTTATGATTCAATAAAGCTAGACACAACAATTGTTAGTAATGTAGAATGGATTACCAAAGAGAGTGATTATGAAGAGAACAAAGCTTATGATCTAAGACATACCTTTGTTTCTTAACAAACCTGTGCGACCTTCTTTCATAATCCTTGAGTATTCAACAAGTCATTTCCTAGACAATGAAATAGAGGTAGAAAGGTGATTAGTATTTAATATGATCAAAACTTAAATAAGTATATGAAACCAAAAACTGAAAGGAGATGAGATACTTACCTTTGGGAGTTGTTGAGGGCTTCCTCCAAAGCTTTGAGGGATACCTAAAAACTTAAAAAGCAATAAATGTCTTTTCCAAAAGTATATTAAGAACCTGTAAATTCTAAAACATCAAAAATATAAAATAAGATATCTAAGGCTACAAGCAAAGGACTTAGTAGTGTAAGTCCCTAATATCAGATTCTTTAGACTTGACTTTCTTTGAGTCTTCTTCTTCAATAATGTTTGCTTGATCTCTTTCTATTTTCTAATTTCTCGGATTTTCGGGACAATCACTCGTATAGTGACCCATCTTATGGCATTGATAGCATTCTACCTTAGACATGTCAACTTTCTTCCTTGGTCCTTTCGATTTCTTTCCTTTATGTTGAGCAATGTAGGCATTAGATACTCCTTCAGGATTGGCAGTTAATGAGATTCTTAATTCTTCCTGACTGCAGGCAGTCCATAGTTCTTCAAAGGTGGGAGCTTCCTTCCAACTATTAAGTCCTGCAGCAAATGCTCCCTAAGTAGTTGGCAATCCTAAAAGAGCAGTGATCACGAGTTCTTTATCTGGAACAATTTCATTAATGGCCAAAAGATCATCCCTAATTCTTGTAATCTTCACAAAGGAGGTCATTGTGTCTTCTTTAGTCATCTTTGTAGTCCTTAGCTCATTCTTCAAACTTGCTACTTGACCAATGTTCTTAATAGTGATTTGTGAATAACTTCAACAAGGCTTCATACATTTCCTAAGCATGGCCGATGTTGGCTATGAATGGGACAAGGTTGTCCTTTATTCCTTCTACCATTAAATTCATGGCCACCAATTCTAGTTCCCTGAATTTCACTTTGTCATCATCACTGGAATCCTCTATAGGCTTCTTTACTTTTCCTTTGACAAGTCCAATACCTTATTATTTTCAAGGATGAGGTCAATTCTTTTCTTCCAGGACTTGTAGTTTGAGGCTCCTTCAAGCTTGTTTTCTCCCTTGATTGTGTTAGACATCTTCCTAGAGTGAAGTAGATTCCTTCCCTGAAATGATCCTTTGAATGGTTCCTTGATTAAGTGTTGAAGACTACCTTTTTCTTCCTTCTTCACCAAAGCTCTGATACCATGTTAGAAAATCAGAAAGACAGAAATATTTTCTTATTCTTGATAATGAATCGTGATGTTTCTTGTTATTATGATTGTTTATATCGTCTTTCTTTTAGTTCATCAAGCAATTACCAAAGCAACAACACATAAAATAATCGACACCAAATATAGGCACTGTGCCAAGGCAAAACCCCCCTGTAGGGGAAAACCCAGTCAAGAAATTCTTCCTTTCAATAATATTCTTTGAGACTCTTCACCCTAGCAAAGACCAAACCTTACCTCCACACTAAGTCAGCGTCAAGAATTTCGACGCCTTTCCAGCAACTTCGACTAGGCAGCAGCTTCTAACAACATACGACTTCCGACAACAGTAAAACTTGGAAGAATTCGATCTCCCAATCCAGAGCACGAAACCGAAAGAGAGGCACCAAAATTTTGATTTTCTTCTTCTCCTTAGACTTTCCCAAACTCACACTTCTTTTGGCTTCTCGACAACAAACTTCGAATTTCTTCCCAACTACAAGAGATATCGAACTTCTTGTGAGGGAGAGTGCTCCAAATGAATTCGATTTGCTTGTATTTATAGGCTCCATGTGAGGTCGAGTTAGGGTCCTTAGGCCGACTTGATCTCTTCTATGTTGACTTGATGTGGAGGATACATAAATCATATTTGACTCAATACTAAACCTTTTTGCATGGTTTAAAAGCCTAAGAAGGGTCTCTTTAAAAGTACAATGACTTTGTTAACTTGGAATAAATCCTAGAAGTCCTCAATCGGGACTTTCTGTTGATATTTTGGGTAGCATCAGATGTGCTCTAGCTCAGAAACTTTGTGGAGGGGCTAGAACACATGAGATCTCCAAGACCTGGAAATCGTTTGGAGAAATTCCACCCGGAGCTTAAGTTATTCAAATAATTAATTATTTTAATGGGGACCCTAAGTCTAAACTTAGGGAAAGTAAATAATCAAAGTGAATTAATTTAAAATGTGTGTGAGAATGTTCTAAGTGACGAAGATCAAGTCTTTTCTAATCATAGTCGTCGATTAGAGATTAGATCACGATTGTTGATTCATCAACAGGAAAAGTATAAAGGAGGGCTTGAGGGTCAGTTGGAGAACACACACACACACAGTGAATCTGGAGATCGAATCCTTTTGACGGAGCAGTGCTCCAACGAAGATTAGATCTAAGTGATTTAGTGCAGTGAGGGGCAGTTCGGCATCGGGATTTTCATCCAAGGTCGAGAATACAATAATAGAGAGGCAGATCAACACCAGGAGGGACAGTGCAACTTAGAGAAGGTGATGCAGAGCCAACATGGTTCACACAGGAGTGACGCAGAGCCAGAGAGGGTGACAGTCACTTCAGGAGCAGCACTAGGGTTTCTATGGGGTAGATAGGGAAGCTATCCAACAGATTGATTGCTGAGCTGGGAAGGCTCAAGGAGAGGGTGACGCAGTCACTAGGAGAGGTGACGCAGCCCCAAAGCAGAGATTGCTGCAACCATCGCTGCGTAGCAATGGGGATAACACAGTCACCTTGGGGTTTCTTCATTTTGCCGTTGGATTCGCCAAAATATCTATCTCCAGATAGAGGTACTTATGCCAAGGAAGTTCTATGTTGGGTGAGCCAGTTTTGGCACTCTAGATTATAAACAGAAATCTGCATAATAATATAAACCCTCAGATCCGCTGCACTGGTTTTTCCGCATTGGGTTTTTCCGGAGACATTTGTTCGAAAATATTGTGTGTCCTTTTTGTGTGCTTTACTTATTTTTCAGCACTTGATCTGTATAATTGTGTAGGTTGCAGTGTATTTACTTTGATGTTTTCCTGAATTATTCAGAAAATAACTTGTTAATTAAAGAAAACAAGTAGGAGAAGTAAATCATATTTACTGTAGTAGGGTTTCTGGTTTAGATTCTAAAATTTTCACATGGTATTAGAGTTGTTGCAGATTAGGTAGAGTTGTAGCCATCAACGAAGAGTCAAAGAGAAAATTTTGTTGTAGGAAGGTAGCTGTCCTAAGTGACAGCGCAGATCCAGGAAGAGGCAAGGAAGGGTGACACAATCACAAAAGGGGCTTACGCAGAGCCTGCGTCAGCCAACTCGGGTGACGATGTCGTTGCAGCAAAGGCAACGCAGTGTTTGCTGGGCTAGCACAGAGGTTTGAGCCTCCATCCTTTTGGTTGCCGTGGCTGGATAACAGTTTGTTTTTCGTCAGGAGTTGCTGGCGGGGCATTGTTTCTGCCGGTGCAGAACAATACCTAGTGGGGTTGTGACAAAGTAGAGGGAACTAGTTCCTCAGAAGACTTCTCGCGAAGAAGTCTAGATCTAGTACTGATCAGCAGCAAAGAGTGATCGGAGAGGGCTGATTCGACATTAGTTGGCAGAGGATTTCCGAGAGGGAAATCATTTTTCAGAGGGTGCGTGGTTCCTTAGAGGGTTTCTAGCGCCAAGAAAACCAGATATGAGTTTTGCTAGGGCAACAACAGAAGAGGGAGTAGAGAGCCAATTCAACTTCTTTTGTTGAGCAGAGATGGCCACACATGGACTGAGGGATCAAGACAGGTTGGATGGAGCATCCAACTTTGTCATCTGGAAGGCCAGAATCTTGTCAGTACTGGATGAGCATCATATCAAGCATCTAGCCGAGAGTGTAGTTGTTGTTCCTGTTGACGCTGATCCACTCAAGAAATATGTAGAAGCTCAAGCGAAGGCTAAGTGCTTGATCATGGACGAAGTCAAGGATCATGTGTCCCACACATTACTGAGAAGGACAACACATGAGATGTGGACTTCTTTGACCACATTGTGTCATGGGACTTCTGTTCAGAGGAGGATGTTTCTTGAGAATCAACTCCTATTATTCCAGATGCTGAAGGGAGAAGAGATCGAGGCCTTCCTCATTAGATTGAAGGCGATCTGTGATCAATTGGCTGCCATCGGGGCCACACTTGATGAAGGTCTTATGGTGAGGACTGCTCTGAATTCAGTTTCCGATGAGTGGGAGAACTTTTTCCAAGGCATTTTGGGCAGAGCAACACTTCCAAGTTGGGAAAACATGTGGGCAACTCTTCGACAAGAAGAGATTAGGAGGATGACCAAGGTGGGCATCAACAGCGAAGGGATCAAGATCAAGAAGGAGGAGGAAGATGCGGCTCTCGCATCTAAGGGACAACATGGGCAACAGAGGAAGAAGAATAAAGACCTTTCGAAGGTCGGATGCTTCAAGTGTGGTGAATTAGGATATTTCGTCACAACATGCCCTATGAAAAAGAAGGGCAAGGAAGATTCTGATTCGAAGGCTGCTGCAGCTAAGGACGATGATGAGATGATGACGATGTGGCCATGTGTGCTCATGTGCCTAGAGAAAAGAGGTGGGGCGACATAGATTTGTAGCTCTTTTGAGCTTCAGTGGCTTTGGAGGCAAGATCCTTGAGGTGCCCAAACTTTTGGATCACATATGAGCTACGAGAGTCCTTAGTAACAGTAGTAGGATAACTGGAGCCACTTGGTGCGAGCAGGATGGAGCAACAATGGCAGAGCTAGGACGCTGAAGTCTGAAGCGACGCAGAGCAGAGGCAACAACAACAGTGCTGTGGTTGATGGACTTTAACAACGTAGTGCAGAGCACCAGCAGTGCAGAGGATCAAAAGGTCAACGTAGAATTAACTGCAGAGGGAGCTTCACCATCAAGATGCATCCAGACTAACTTGTATGTCAGGATTTTGGGATGCTTTTAGTTGCTTACTTCTCAGCAACTGAGTTGTAGTGTAGCAGTTAGCAGTGGCAGTGCTATGGGCAGCATGATGCAACTTTTGAGAGGGAGCTGCAATACAGATGAGGCAGTGATAAGTGGTAGTGTCATGGGCAGCAGTACAGAGAGCAACAACGTAGTGGATGAGGGGCTAAAACCAAGCATCAGCAGCGTAGAGGACCGATGCCATGGATTAGGGTGATGCTTCTAGGTTGAAGTATTGCTAGAGCACATTCCTCGCTAAGAGGGAGTGTTGATATTTTGGGTAGCATCGGATGTGCTCTAGCTCCGAAAGTTTGTGGAGGGGCTAGAACACATGAGATCTCCAAGACCCAAAAATCGTTTGGAGAAATTCCACTCGGAGCTTAAGTTATTCAAATAATTAATTATTTTAATGGGGACCCTAAGTCTAAACTTAGGGAAATTAAATAATTAAAATGAATTAATTTAACATGTGGGTGAGAATGTTCTAAGTGATGAAGATCAATTCTTTTCTAATCATAGCCGTCGATTAGAGATTAGATCACGGCCGTTGATTCATCAACAGGAAAAGTATAAAGGAAGGCTCGAGGGTCAGTTGGAGAACACACACAGTGAATCTGGAGATCGAATTCTTCTAACGGAGCAGTGTGCGGACAAAGATCAAATCTAAGTGATTCAGTGCAGCGAGGGGCAGTTCAGCAGCAGGATTTTCATCCAAGGCCGAGAATACAATAACAGAGAGGCAAATCAACACCAGGAGGGACAATGCAACTCAAAGAAGGTGACACAGAGCCAACAGGGCTCATGCAGGAGTGACACAGATCCAGAGAGGGTGACGCAGTCACTTCAGGAGCAGTGCTGGGGTTTCTGTGGGGTAGATCGGGCAGCTATCCAATAGATCGATTGCTGAGCCAGGAAGGCTCAAGGAGAGGGTGATGCAGTCACTAGGAGAGGTGATGTAGTCCCAATGCAAAGCTTGCTACAACCATCGTTGTGCAGCACGTCTCTGGATATTGGTACTTCTGCCAAGGAAATTCTCTGTTGGGTGAGCCGGTTTTGGCACCCTAGATTGTATACAAAAATCTGCATAATAATATAAACCCTCAGATTTGCTGCACCGGTTTTTCTGCATTGGGTTTTTTCCGCGGACATTTGTCCGAAAAATTTGTGTGTCTTTTGTCTGTGTGCTTTACTTATTTTTCCGCACTTGATCTGTATAATTGTGTAGATTGCAGTGTATTTACTTTGATGTTTTCCCGAATTATTCAGAAAATAACTTGTTAATTAAAGAAAGCAAGTAGGAGAAGTAAATCAGATTTACTGCAGTAGGGTTTTTGGTTTAGATTCAAAAATTTTCACACTTTGATCCAAAACAAGGTGACCCAAACATGAAACCCATTCTTTAATAAGTCACAATAATAAAAATAAAATTATTTTCTTTATTCTTTTGACAAGTACATCACAAGATGACTCAAATACATTTAATGAAGATCGAACCTAGTTACATTTTCCAACACAGGGAACTTGCGGTGCGTGGACAAAGATGATAGAACACATGGTAGAAGACATGGTAGTGTAGAAGGTAGGCAAGATGCAAAATTTGCTTTGATACTACTACAATGAACTTTTTAAAATAGATGCTGAGTTATAGTGGAGGCCCCCATGTATAAATACTAGGTGTGTGCTTGGTTTACATGAAGAGGCATGTCCTTTAGAATAGGCCACACGCCTATATTTCCCTAACTAATTATATTTGTTGCAATGTAAATCTGCATACTCCTGAATCCCTAAATTACCATTTTGAGTTAATGGTGTCTAGTATAAAAGTTTACTTGAACATGTATATACCTTATATCTTGGCTTTGAAGGCTTTGCCAGTGCTTCCCTCTATCCCATCAACTGTCTTGCACCTCATGCCTCTCTTTATTGAAGATCTTGATAGGGTGTTTTGTTAACAAGCTAGTTAGAGAGCCATTTGGCTTAGATCCATAGGTCATCTCACCTTTAAGTCTTGTTAGGGAAGCCTCCCTTGTGGGGATAATATCCAACCACAAAACAACAGGGGAGAAGCCACTGAGGTGATAGTCGTGGTGGATCCCCTTGTTGCCCTAATAGCTAGAGTGCCTAGTGAGGTGTTGAATTAGGCTGCTAGATTTTGTGGTAATAGGGCCCCAGTGAAGGGTGTCCACCAAACTATCAAAAGAAGTCCAACGGTTAAGGGATGAACACTAATCCAACAACCATTTCAGGTCAAGCATCCATCGAACAAGGTATCTCGTCTATGCAAATCCGTCGAGGACTATCTTTCTCGTGCCAATCCATCTTGTAGCATCTAGGGGTTGAACATACACCATGTACCCCCAAATCTCGTGAAGCGCTATAGGCATGGTGTAAACACTTTCAAAGAACCCTGAAAGTTAACATTTTTGAGTTGTGACAATTTGTTTATTGATTGTATCAACATTCTCATCTTATATGGCCATGTTCACATGATGCCTTGAGAGTGGAGGTGGAAGATTGTTGCTTGAGCACTGCTAGGGAGGCATACCCTTTGTAGAGGTGAGATTGTGATGAAAAAATTAAACTAAAAGAAGGGCTAGAGAATTGGACTCCTAAATAGGTTTAAGAAGTGGTGATCTCAACTTGATTCTTCTTAAAGAAGAATTGTAACTTGGAAAGAGTCTCCATGGTGGTATTAAAAGCCAAAACCTTTTATTTAATAGGGTTAATAACCAGTTGTTGGAGATCACAAAAATAACACAAGGAGTATAGCTTCCTTTGAAGCAGTTTGGAGATGAGGCTTGGATTTCCACATCATCTACAAAAGAGTAACTGTTTATTTTAAATGGATACTGTGGATCTTTTGGCTTGAACATTGTTATGAATTTTTGTAAACTATTAAATTGTATTTACTAATTTTTCTACTGTCTCTACTTTTTTGCTCTTCTTGGGAGAGATTAGTGTCCAGATTATTACAATAGATGATAAAATATTTGGCGTCAAGACAGCTGTATTAGAAGAGAAAGCTACTGCTTGCAATATGCTTTTCTGCTATGCAGATGAACTCAAAGAGGGTTTCTATCCATGGATTGAACAGGTAGATAATGCTTTACTTTCAGATGGTTATTTCACATGTTTATACTGATCTCAGGTTTACGTCCTGAAGGTATATATCTAACCAGATATGTCTCTTATTATGAATTACAGGTTGCATCTACATTAGTTCCACTTCTGAAATTTTACTTTCACGAGGAAATTAGAAAAGTTGCAGCGTCAGGTATTAAGAATTTTGTTCTTTCTTCCGAATCTGTATTGTCTCATAGTTTTTCTATTCTTTGAATATTTTCTACAGCTGATGTCATTATTCATGTACATTTAGCCATGCCAGCACTGCTACGGTCTGCCAAGTTGGCCGTGGAGAAAAGACAGGCTGAGGGCCAGGATGAAACGTATATTAAACAATTGTCAGATTATATCATACCTTCACTGGTTGAGGCCTTGCATAAGGTCATATGGAGTTATCCAGTTATTTTAGTAAGTCTTATGTTTGCAGGTCATTAATCATGTTCCCACCAAACTAAAATGTTTTCCTTTATACTGTAAACTTGACAGGAGCCCAACATTGAAATAAGTTCAAGATTAGTGCAAGCACTGAATGAATGCATGGAGGTATGGAGTTAGTTACCATTATTTAGATTTGTAATTGCAATATACTTTTGGCTACATTTATATTAAATCTGACCTAACTTATTCACAATGCACACATGCTTCTCCATACATGAGAATAATGGACATGTTTTAAGATTGTTGCCATGTTTATGTGGTGCAGAGTAAGATTTTGTCCATTTTTTACTGAAAGAAGCAAATTGTAAATGATTTTTGAAGGCATATTTTGCAGTTGATATCTAACTATGGTGATTTTGTCCACAGGGAAAGTTAGAAACGCAATCATTAATAATTCAATTTCAAGGGAATGCTTTATTTTTATTTCAGAATTTCACTCCCTCAGCTTAATATTGGATCATGAAGTTAAGTAACCTATTTGTACTGTAGAATTCTTAAGCATTTATGATACTGTATGTAGATCTCAGGCATGCTGCTTGATGATAGACACGTAAGGTCCATAGTTGAAGAATTCAAAGAAGTTATCACAGAATGCCAATCTAGAAGCAGAGAACGCACAGAAAGGATCAAGGATGAGGATTTTGATGCAGAGGAAGGGGAATCACTGAAAGATGAAATCAATCAGGAATATGAAATCTTTGTGATAGTAAGGTTTTTGTTAGTGAAAGAGTTTGTAATTTTGCTTTCAATGGTCATGCAACAAGCCATTATTATTGCAATCGATTATCAGATCTTTAAATGGTTCAAATTTAACAAATAGGTAATTGATTTTTGGTTTGTACTATTGCTTATATGATATAATAACAAACTCTTCTCGATGCAGGTTGGTGAATGCATAGGAACACTAATCAAGAGATTCAAGGGCTCATTCTTGCCATTCTTTGATGAGCTTTTGTCTTATATAACACCTATGTTGGTAAATAATCTTGAATCTTGATCACTTCTACGTTGTAGATTGCAGTAATACTTTTACGTTTATTGATTTACTTAAGCGTTATAAATATTTAATGATCACTGCCCTTTCTCTTCTGTATTACAAAAGAAAGATCTTTGATCGATGAAATCATCTCCACAGTAGCTATGCAAAATTCAAAGTAGTGGTTTTAACTATTCAACAGCACAATGCATTCTGCAGCAATCATGTGAAAGCACATTTGATTTGCAATTTGGAACAATACATGTAACTTATCAGAAAAAAGTATGTTCCCTTGTGTTATTCCACAAATTTGAGCAGTTATTTCCTTGTTTGTGAACTCTTGAATCTATTGGTTACATTCTATATGTATTAGTTCACTAAATTTGACTGAGGAAGTTTATCTTTTACTATCTGGCTGAATAAAATATCCTTGGATTCCTTATATCATGCTTTTGAAGCATTTTGCTTTACATTATAATTTCCATATAGATGCATTGGAATGTGAATTTAAAAGTTAGGATTTTCTTGATGTCTTTCAGGGGAAAGATAAAGAGAAAATAATTGCAATTAGTATTTTTGATGATGCTGCCGAGCAGTGTGGAGAAGCTGCGTCAAAGTAAGAAAGCTCGGGCTTCCTACTATAGGATCTAGAAATAACCACTTAGTTTGGAATTTAGTATTTTTGACTGGACGAGTATGTTTTTATTTGTATTCACAGATATTATGATACATTCTTTCCCTTCCTATTGGAAGCCTGCAATGATGCTGATACAGCTGTGCGCCAGGTATACAATTTTTATGGAGACTGAGCTATTGTATTCTGTTGTTGAACTGTTCATTTTTTAATTTTTTTTTGGAAAATACATTTTCATTACATTACTGAACAAAAAAGTACATGAATTTGTACGAATCAATGAGATCGACTTCAATTATATAGGAAACTCCCAATATAGGTGAGGAGTGCTAGCATATCTGCATTAGCATCGATCTTAAAAGAGTTCACATAGTCATGGAGAATGGAAATTCTTGCTGAAACCTGAGCCAATTTCTCTCTAAACAATAGAGTCTCACCTAACTAATATGACAACACCCATATAGTAGATCTGAGTAGTGAAATTTTCCTTTAATTGCTAGGCTTTGATTATCACTAACCATTTCAATGTCCTGATCTTAAAGGATTTCGCTCCCCCTAGTTTAAATTTGGAATCAGCCTCTTGAAGGGTCTGTTACCACCCAAAGTTACACTTAAGTTATAAAGCCTTATTAACAGCTGCAACCCCAGAGAGAACTCAGAAGGGCTTTCCACTGTCACTACAATATCTCCTTCTCCCTGTTGAGTTTAGCTCTCATCCGGAACAAGAGGGATTTCTAAAGCTAGGGATAAATCTGTCCTTGAAGCTCTACGTTAATAGCAGATTTAGTAAACAGAAAATGTATGATTTATCTGTTATATTTTTGGGTGGTTGAAAGACTAGAGTAGTGCCAAACATCCAATTAGGGCACATGGAATTTAAAGGTATTAAGAGGGTTCGATTTAAATGAGATGAAGAGGTATCATAGTGCTGTTCAACATGATAATATCAGCCTATAATGGCTTTTTTCATATTGCAGAAAATTATTTTAAGGGCCTGTTACCGACCAAAAGTGCGTAGCCCATCGGATTTTTTTCCCCTCTTTGGACAGCCAGCCAGCCAGCAGCCCTATATGACCTGTACGTAACATATTGCCAGGATCCTCCACTTCTTGCTCCAGTCAGATTTATCTTCCATCCAACATTCCTTCTTGAAGGAAGGTGGGTCATCCATTGACATGTAATTTAAACATCTCTGCAATCATGTGCTTTCAATTAGTGTTATGGGCATACTGATATGAATCAAGGGGAAAACTGGAAAATTGACTGACTTTGACTATATTCTTGTTTCCTCACTTCATTTGGGAGGTTAGTCTTTGACACTAGTCAAGTGGGACCTCCTTTGAGGCCTTAAGGTTTTAGAAAGGGCACTACTGGGGAAGCATTGATTGAAGTAGTATGTCCAAGATAATCCATAGTTACCGCATTCCATCTTTCCTATTTATTCATCCACATTAGTTGAGTTGGTGATCATTGGCCATTGGGATTGGCACCCTTCATCCTCATCCTTGAGTCTGGGTCCCAGAACTTGGCCCTGGAGGTTGATGCAGTTAAAAGAAAGATAAAAGCATAAGAATATCACAATAAAAGAAAAAGATAAAATGCAAAAGATGGTTGGGATATGTTGCCGCCTCACTTGCACACCTAGGTTAGTGAGAAAAATCCTCAACCCCACAAGGTGTGATCTTGGTGGCAAACTAAGAAAAATGTCTGTCACCTAATCCCAACTCTCTCCATTAAAGCTCTCTCCTAGTTAAGCTAAGGGGGGTGGTCCCTAAGGAAGATTGTTAAGTGAAATGTGAGGTTCTAGGAGACTACGGTTAATGGAACTACTTTTTGATCCAAGATATTAGCAAGCATGTAAATATATGAGAAATATAAAGATATATGTTTAATGATAATCAATGCAACATTCAAGAAATAAGAATATAAACCAGTGCCTTGTAAATGATTGCTCAAATAGAGATAATCAGTGCTTGCTCAAATGGAAATTTAAAGTACAATGATAAGTAGTCCTGCAAAACCAATGTTAGATGAATATGAACAAATAAAATATCACTTGCAACTTTTAAATGGAAATTGTACTTGTAAAGGAAATGCTCAAGTAGCAATTGATAATGACATCAAATAACAATGAGCCAAATAATCATCAAAATGACAAGTGCATTAGATAACAATATTGCAAGTAAAACCTGAAATACTCACAAGATGACTTGATTCGGATGGTGTGTAAAACTAACTATGTAAAATGCAATTATCTTGGTTAATTTTAATCTATATGCCTATTCTAAAGTGATAAACTCCCCTTTCAAATTCTTACCAAAGGGTAAAGATTGGGGTGAATTGCAAGGAAGAGGGGTTGAGGAGGCATTGGTCCATCATTGACGATAGCCTTCCCCTAATCCTTACAAATCATGCGTGCTATCATTCCTACAAGGGGACAAAGCCACTTTCATAACTGCAGTGTCACGGACTTTACCTTATTTCATATCAAATGGAAGAAGTTTCAAGGAAAATTTGGTCCTATGTTGTATATACAACCAAGCTTATGCTTGGAGGTAAATTTTATAGATGCAAAAGTTAAAACTAATGCTAAAATGCCTAAATGATTAAGTGTTATGCTTCGCAAAGAAGAGTGTTAATAACAATACTTCCAAATAATAGATAATGCTCAAGTGAATTGCACCAATATCTTCAATGGAAAAATTAGAATGAAAACTAGCTCAATATAACTTCGCAAGTTCCAAAATGAAAGTTGCATGGAGATAGATTGCTTGTAAGCAAATGGACTAGATGTTAAATTGCAAATTGCTGTCAAATAAAGTGACAGAAAAATGCTTCAAAGGACATGAACTATAATCAATATAACATATGAGCACGAGTTGACATAAAATGAAGAGTCAATGTATCCAAAGATTTATGAGGCAATTGCCAAGTGAAGAAAGTAGATGGATTAATAAGCTAATCTAAGCTTGCCAAAAATGTAAAGCACTTATGAAAATGAGTTGTTTTAAAAGAGATGTCGCAAATGTTGTGTCTTAAGCCAAAATAAATTGCAAGAACTTGAGAAATGAAATATGACAAACTAGACAAGCTCAACTTTGGATACTAAATGTGAGTGTTAAATCTGGAGATTAACTATACATAAGCAAATTAGATTAGTAATAGTAAAATGCATGTAAGTGAAATAAGCATGGAAGTTAAGAGATAAACTAGAGAAATTAAACCAACCTCAAGAACGAGTCCTCCCTCTAAATGAGGAGGTGGGATACCATGGGAGAAATTCCCAAGCTCCCTCAAACAAAAATATGATTTTATTAGGGTGATGCTAAGTTGCAGGAAACATAGGGCAGAGGGCCGTTTCCCCTTGGAAACGAAACGGAAATGCATTTCCCCGTATCGTACGACTTGGAAACGGGTTTCTGTCTGTACTGCGCCATTTCACATTGAGGAAGCGTGCCCAGTATGGACGAAAACACGTTTCCAGGCCGTACGGGCACGTTTTCGGTGTTAAATATTCTTTAGTTGCATTTTTTTTTTCGTTTTTTTTGTTTTTGTTTTTGCTCCCTTCCAATTCAAGAGTGATAGAGGGAGCTATTGAAGATTGGAAACAATTTTTTTTGAGTAGGGCGGCCTAATGTTCAAGCCTATGGCCCTAGTGTTGATATGCAATTCATGGTAATGTTAAATTCTTAAATTTTTAACATTACCATGAAATGACTCAGGATGTCTGAGTGTGGTTTCACCCTCATTGGATTTCATATGGAGAAGTAGAATTTTAGATCTCACTCAAAATCCAACGCACTTATCATTTTTTCAGGATTGGAGGGATTGCAATGTTTCCATTGGATTTTGTCATGTACTAGGGTATGGAACTTGTATTTGATCAAGAGAACCAAGCCCTCTATGCAGGGGAGACTCCCAATAATCAAGAGCACCTAGGGTACTAGGGTATGGAACTTGTATTTAATCAAGAGCACTAAGGTCGTTCGACTATGCAGGAGGAGACTCCTAATCAAGCACGAGACAAGAAATTAGAAATTTCTCGTGGCTGATTTTGGATATTGCTATTTTCATTATGTGATCATTCATGAGTAAATGTGATGTAAATTTAGAGACTTATAGTTTATGCATTGACATTGGACAATTTAATCATAATGAAATAAATTATAATGTATCATGTATGCTTTATGATTGCACATATTTCTTAAATGTCTTTATATATATATATATATATATATATATATATATATATATATATTATGTTTCCCCGTTTCCAAAATTTGGGGGGGGGGGTTTACGTTTCATAGTTGTACCCGTTTCGGAAACTTGTACCTGTTTCCCCATTTCGTGCAACTTAGGAGTGATGTTACAATGAAGAGAATCCTCTAAAAAAACTACTAAATGAAGCAAGGGGAAAATTTACAAAAGTATCACTTGTAACAACTATATCTCCTCTCCCTTCAGAAGACAAAAACTTAGCACTTCGATTACAAGAAGGTTTTTTCAAATCTGAAAATGTAGGGGACTGTTTTGCAGCAACAAATTAGCCTCAAAGAAGTGGAAACTTGCGCTTGGAGAAGGGAGAATGAGCCTCTTAATGCCCACGACCTATTCAAAATAAAACGTTGTCCTTGCGCTAAACTCGACCTTGCAGAAAAATGATGTCTCAAATGCCCACAACCTTGCTAAATTGGGGCTGCTAACTCATGGAAAGGGTCCTGCAAAAAATTGTTAAATGTCTCAAGTACTTGCTCCCTCAAATCTGTCACAAAAGGAATTAACAAACACTTTAAACAAAGGCTGCAAGACAAGTGAAATGTTAGTGGGAAAATTAGCAAATAAAATGAAATGTATATATACAATCTAATCTACAACGGCTAAGCTAAAGAGTATGAGTAAACTCTCCTCTTTGCTTAACCATCATCAAGCTCTAAATAACAAATCAAAACAACAAAGTACAAGATTTCTGAGAGGAATGATATAGATTTAAAATAACTTGACTTGTATACAAGCTATGGCGAACACCCCCGCAAGAAATTTCAAAAGATTAGACTATGAGTCTAAACCAAATAGGAGTTCCTACAAGAGCTATGCCCTAGAGTGGGATGGTCTCTCCATAGACTTCCCCTCATGCTTGTAGCTTGATTCAATAATGATGTTCCTTCTACAAAACTCAACCAAAGACTAGCTCCACATATAGATTTAAAAATAAACAATGATGAAGGAGGCCTAAAGATTTATTTGAAATCAACTAGGATTATCTAAATCTAGAGAAAATTCTTAAATCATTTATTGATGCAAGGTACCTCTACATCTATACATCTCTAAAAGTATATGGAAGCATAAAAATTATAACACATGTAAAAGGAAATAAGCACATTAATCAACAAAATTCCATACCATATTCAAGGAGGAAGAACATCCAATTTGTGAACCCCAAAGTCTTTATTGATTTTGAAAGTATACAAAGGAGCAGAGCTTCTGCAAGCACAAGAGCTTGTATCAAGAATACAAAGTGATTTCCAAAGGTTCATATAAATAAGAGTGTAGGAGCCAATCCCAATGCAAGATTGTGAGAATCCCAAGGCAACTCCATGCAAATCAAATTCTCCAAGTGGCAAGTTGAATTTCCCCAAAGAGGTCTGTTACCCACCACTTCGTGGGAGATATCCCTAGGAGAATTTTTTTCTCCATGATGGACCTCAGTCGAGAGCCAGCGATCCCTTGTAGCCTCTTACTAGTTCGTTGTGCCATTTCTCTGCGACCTGAGCCAACCATGTGGTTCCTCACGCATCTGTATTGATCGTATGTTTGAAGGTGGACCTCTCGAAGCCCAAGGTATGTCTTGTCATTTGGTAATTGAGTATTGGGTTTACTTATCATGGATACTTATGGGCATGGATTGATGGGGGTATTTGGTGGAAAGAGTGGGCTTAGTCCCTTTGATCTCTTTTGGGTGTTACCCTTGCATCTTAGTCCCGTGGGATCTTCTTTATTGACCATTTGGTTCTAGGGTGGTACTACTTGGGAAATCCCGTCTTTGAGTACGTGGTCCTGCTCCTTTATGCTAATATATTACTCCCATTCCACTCATTACACTCCCATTCATCATTTCTCCCACTTGGGTTCACATAGCCCCCATGGGTCCACATGGGGTCACTTACCTGTTCCTTTGCCCCCACGTTGGGTCAGGCTTGGAATGATGTCCCAGAGGTTGAAGCAACTAAAAGAAAAAGAAAAAGAATAATTGGCCACACTTAACAGGAAATTGTACCGCAAAATGCAAAAAATTGCTGGGACAAAAATAATTAGCACGTGGGTGAAAGCCGAAGTAGGAGCTCTACCCCTTACCCATGGCCATCACCCTAGTTCCATAGGCCCTAGATGAGCCTCCTTGATCATACAACAACCCATGATTGTCCCAACCCGCTGGAGGGCAATGAATCGCCCTACCTTAAAGGGGAAATCACTGCTATATCTGATACATCAGGCTCTTATCCTTGAGCCCCGAGCAGTTAATTAAAGAAAATTCATAAAAGGCAAAAGACATATAAAGAAGGGTGGAAAAATCAAGGTCGGGACACCTCATGTACCACGATTTCTCCTTCTTACACATTATATACCCTGGTGTGGGCTTGCCCTTATCTGACTGCCCCTATGCCCTGATATATGGCCCAGGATTGCCCATCTCATTCCCTACAATGTTTCACTTATTTATCACTTTCCACCCCCATTCAAAGGATGTACCTTGGACCTACTATCCCCTTTAAGGGATGAAACCACTTAATAAGGTACATGGCTAACCCCCTTTAGAGTATGGAGATACTAGCACATGCCAAAGCTCATTATGGAAGGGCATACCATTGTGAAGTATCCACTTTGTTATCCATGATTTGTAAGCCCTTTACACGATTATTCTAATGACTGGTTGTACAGGAAGCCTAGGGGACACATTGGATCTTATGCAAGATTACAAGTGGTTTCCATTTGAGTCTGGTCTCCCTATACGGGATCCTAATCCCCGAGGGCTACATTAGCACACATAAGGTATGTATTGAGAGGTATGGACCTCCATAGTAGCAGACAACACTTCATGGACACCTTTAGATGTTCAGGGATTACTAGAGATCCACTCTTGGACAAGGAAGATGCATCATGCCCGACCAACCCCACAAGTGCACCACACACTTGGAGGGTGCGCCAGGGCTTGTACGAGGACCCAATCATGGCTATTCCAACATCTGAGCCTTCATAGAGCATCTACAGGCATCTCTGATCCATTTGGAGACCCATGTAATCATTTATGTGCCCCCACACCCACTAGGAGCACTATAGGTCTACTACTAGGAGAACAAGGGGCCACCCCCTTGCCCATCATATTCCGAGGGATTTATTCCTCATTATGGAACTTTAGTATGTTACTAGGCCTCTTGGAGGGCCCCACGACATGTATGCATCATTATTTGTCCCTTGTGTGGCTTATTTTTACACTTGTGAGCTAAATTGGTGGGCTTGTTGTGAAAATTTATGAATACAAAAACCCTACTGCAGTATATTGATTTACTTCTCCTACTTGTTTTATTATCTAACAAGTTATTTAACTGAATTATTCATAAAAACATCAAAGTAAGCACAACTGCTGCCTACACATACATGCAAATCATTTACTGAAACATAGCGCACATATGACAAAGGACACACATGATTTTTTCGATAAAATGTCCCCGTAAAAACATCAAAGTAAACACAACTGCTGCCTACATATACATACAAATCATTTATTGAAACATAGCGCACATATGACAAAGGACACACATGATTTTTCGATAAAATTTCCTCGGAAAAACCTTATGCGGGAAAACCGGTGCAACAGCTCTTTGAGGGTTTTATTATTAAGCAAAATCTGAATACATCATGGGCACCAGTAGTGGTCTGCCTGACAGAGAATTTTACGACAATTGTACCTTATCACTTAGAGATAGAAAATATGGCCAATTCAAACCCTCAAGGGAATTAATGAATACGAGCCCTTTCTGGCCCACTAGAACCCTAGCGCTGTCTCTCCAGCCTCTGCGCTAGCCGCTGAAGCCTCACGCTGCCTCTGCGTCATCCTGAAGGGCTCGACGTTGCCTCTGCGTCACCCAGAAGTGCCTGCGTCAGCCCCTGCACTGTCTCTGCGTCAGCCTCGCTGGGCTCTGTGCTGCCTAGTATGGTTCTGCCTCTTTGCTTATGTATCCTCGGCCTTAGATCAGAATATCCCTTACCGATTTTCCCCTCACTAGCACTCAAAGCTCACTCAAAAATTCTCTGCAAACCGCGCCCCAGAATTTCGACTTAGCTCAAGTGCTATTGCAATGTGTGTCCTCTCCAACTGACTCGAAGCCTTAATACTTTTCTCGTTGAGAAATCAACGGCTATGATCTAATCTCTAATCAATGACTCAGATTAGAAAAAGCTTGATGCACGTCACTTAGAACATTCTCACCCACATGTTTAAATTAATTCACTTTAATTTTTTAATTTCCCTAAGTTAGACTTGGGGTCCCCATTAAAAAATTTAATTATTTGAATAACTTTTACACTGGGTGGAATTTCTCCAAACGATTTATGGGTCTTGGAGATCTCATGTGTCCTAGCCCCTTCACAAATTTTCGGAGCTAGAGCACATCCGATGCTACCCAAAATCTCAACACTTGTCACCAATAAGGGTGTTATTTTCACATTATTTTATTATTAGAGCTATTAGGGGCATTTAGGCTAATTCGAGCTCTTTAGGAGCCTATATATTGATGTTAGCTCGATTCATTTTGATCATCACACTGTGGATTAGATATCTCTCTCATTGAGAATTTCATACTTCTTCCTTGGAGGAGTTTTTTTGAAGATGGATGAATTTTGATGTATGGATTTGGGCTATGTCTCTTGTCTTGGAGCTTTATTATTGCAAACGAGTTGCTGGTTGGATATAATCTATGACATTATAAGTGATTTTTGATGTTATTTATTTATTTATTTTTTATTTTTTGGTATCAAGAGGGAAACCAGTAACGGGAACCATACAATCATAACTGCCACCCAAGATCACACCGCGTTGCTGCCAATGAAAACCCCCCTGGCTGGGTATTGTCCCTTGCTAACAATCTACAGCTTGTTTAACAGGCTTGCGCCTGATGGGCACCCACGGGGTTTGAACTGGTGACCTTTAGAAATGAGTGCCTTAACAGAACACTCAATCACCAACAAGTCGCCACCCCGTGGGTTGATTTTTGATGTTATTACTTTGATTGCTGCATGTTATGCTCCTATACCAATAGGTGTCATATATCATGATTGACTTGATGGGCTAGGTAATATATTCATACCTTTCCTTGTTGCAAAGGTTTTCCATATTGTAAAAAAAAAAATCAAAAAATTTAAAAAATGTAAAGAGGGTATACCCTAAAAGAAAAATCAAAGGGTGAAAAAAAAAAAAATGGCCAAAAAAGTAAAAGAAAATGAACCCCACCAAAAGAAAGGCCAAGGAAAGTGCGCAAGTGTAAATGCCACTATTTTTTGCTCTTATGTAATAAACAAATTGTGTGCAACTTGTATCTTATGCCACAATTGATGAACAATCAAACAATTTAAGCTTGGCTAGTTCATTTTCAATTTTATGTTTTAGAGATAGAGAATAAAATCTGACCAAACAATTTAATCTTGGCAGATAAGTAGATAGGTAGAATAAATAAAAGGAGCTCAATAGTGTAATCTGAGCCCTTGGATGTAACAAGGTTAGATTTAGATATATTTCTACATGTAAAAGAAAAGAAAGTGTGATAAGGGTTTGCCAGTCTAAGTGCACCCTAATAAAGAAGAAAAAATGGTAGGTTAAAGTAGGTAGGGTAGGTAGATGTTGTTGCAGAATTACATGTGATGGATAATGACTCTAAATGTGCTAATATTTACTTTCATCACAAAGTGCAAGGCAGGCACTACACGGGAAGAATTTCAAGCAAAACAAAGTCAAATTATTAACCTCCCTTCTCATTTTTCCCAAAAAATTTCACTAATTTCCCCTAAGTACTAAGGCATTTGAAAATTAGAGGGGCTCAAGGCATTTCCTTGACTTTTGGAGGGACCGGACCCTCGGCCCAATAATTGAAAAAGCATAAGCACTTAAAACCATTTATAAGTCATTCATTCACTTTCAAAAAATATTTTCTTAAGTAAAATCCTATTTTACTTAGGAAAATTGTGCAATATTTCATAAAAACCTTTCTCATTCAAGCATAAGTTAAATACATACTTCTAATGTTTTTATACTTAGTGCTTCCATTCATTTTTCATGTTAACTTTAACTTATTATCTAAATCCCTATATAAATCCACCCATTCCCATATTATTTTAATAAAAATCTAAATTATTACATATCCCACCCCTTTGGTTGAAAAATAACCTTAATATGGTGTTAAATGTGATTAATTTGTTAAATCCCCAATTAATTAAAAGCCCGACACCCCGCCGTATAAAAAATGGATTAATTAACCCTCATGGTTAATTAATAACCTACCTCACCAATCGAAATGCCCCCAATGCGATTAATTATATTTAATTGTGTTGGGCCCTCTCATTTATCCCCTCGTCATCTCACCTCCCCGACCGCCGTCCGATCAAGCAATCCACGATCAACGACTGTTATCCATATCGCTGCGCCCCCATGTCCGAACGATAACGCACGATGGCCAAGCGGTTTTCCAAACAGTGCCTCGCCACGTGTCGTGAGTTCTATGGAATCGCTTGCCCTCTGCTGAAAACCGCCCGTCCCCAAAAGCGGTGCGATGTATACCGCTTACCGCCCTTCCGCCTATGACAAAACAACCGTACTTGCTTGCGTCATCCGCTTAAAAAAATAATAAAACCCCGCCAACCTTTGATTTTGCAAATAAAGCACACCAACGCGCGTCATTTTCATTTTTCCCGTGCAGCGACCAGTGTCCCATGCAAAAAATTTCAAAACCAACTGTCAAAGACTGTCAACTGCCACCTTGCTGAGAAAATTGTAGTCGAACAATCCAGAACTCATTCGCCGTTGCCTACACCTGTTTTCGTCACTGTTCATTTCTCGGAAAACAGGTATTTACCCAAATTCTCGTTGAACTCTGCAAAATCTTGGTTTTGTTTTAATTCCACAGGAAAAAACTAAAAACACGGTACAATTCGGTCTTCATTTCATCCCAGACCTGTAATTTTTCCTGTTTTTTCCATTTAAACCCGTCTTCCTTTCTGAATCCACAAGAATCAGAAATGGAAGTTCCCGTGGCTTTGAATATCGCACCTCTGAATGCCCCTCATAAGGATTTAGACTATCTGCCTCTAGCAGATAGGGATTTTCAAATTAAAGACCTCATCCTAAGTGAAAATCCTCTCAGAATTTTTTGCCAGTGCAGGGATAGTTATCTGAACGGCTCTGACATTTTGGGACTGTGGGAATCTAATCTCCCAATGTATCTTTTACCCTCAGTTCATATTTTTCCCAAAATAATTCATTACTGCTATGCCAATTATGATCCCAATCAACGAGCAGTCATGTCCCGGAGTCAAACCATCATTTTCCCAATAACTGCTCAGTCTATTAACGAAATGTTACAGTTTCATCCTGGTCAAAACCTGACTCCCCTTTCCATGGGAGATTTAGTTGAAAAATCGACCAATTTATCCCAAGAAGAGTTAAATCGCCTCTGTCAGACTTTTATGCTTCAAGAACATCAGCCTAAAGGCCCTCCTCCTTATGGATATACTTTTTTCACAGATATGGGCAGACTTATTTTGAATATGATATCTTCTGTAATGGGTTTCAACACTAGTGAATATGTTGATAAGTTAACCCTAGTGTTGTTATCAATTTTTACCCTTGGACAACCCCCTGCTGTCAAATATGATTTTGCTTCCTACATTGCTGATAAAATCCATGATCAATTCATGAGATTGGAAGATGAAAGAGTGTTCAAATATTCCACTGTTATATACCATCTAATGCTTTATTATCATCCAAAGAGTTTCCCTTTCCATGTCATGAAACTTGATGCCAAAGAAAATCCAAGGTCTGTAATTTTTTGGTCTGCAATCTTCCATAATTCCTCTGATTCTCCTTATTCCTACAATGAGTTCATTGATCTATTTGTGCATCCTGCAATTACCTTATTAATAGGAGTTTCCCCTCTTAGGGTCAATAATAATATGAAGAAAATTCTCCAACCTTCCAAGCAATACAGGATAGGTGATTGGTACCTATACCGGAATCATAAAGAAATTAGAATATATGGGTGTGAGTTATGTTCTTTCAAGTTACCAAAGTATGTCCCAATGAGGCTCTTTGCCTTAGAGTATTTCAGACAAATGATAAATTCAGACATAGTCCATTTTTGCAATGCAAAGAAAAAAGCTCAGCTTAGAATTAAGAGTCAATTAGGTCTTTTTGTCTGTAATTCCAGAGATGCCGGAAAAGAAGCTGAAAGAATCCTAGAAGATTATCTCAAATTGCAAAAAAGTTTCCACTGGGTACCTTATGACCCAAACAGTTTTATTTGTGATAGAAGGATGAAAAATAAATTGTCAGCATACCTTCACCATAGAATTCCAAAAATTGAACAATTTGCAAATATGGATGAATGGATGGAGGGGACCTTAATAGAACAAGATAGTGAACAGGTTAGTGTTGAAAATATTATGAAAGATCTTGAGAAACTACTTGACCTGGACTCTTTTGGGCAGGTGCAAAGACCAGGAATTGGTCCCTCTTCTGTTGGAACCTCTTACCAAAATTTGCAGGAAATCAGTGCATTGGCCACAGTAGCATCCAAAGGGAAGGAAAAGGAGGCTGCTATTCAAGTTACAAAGAAATTTACAATGGTAGAGCAGCCTGAAACTTCTAAGGAACAGGCCCAAATACAGACTTCCCCCACTCAGATTAATGTGGAAGAAATCCCAATTTTGCAAACTCCTCTCAATGAAGGAAAAGGTAAGAAGAGAGATATAGAAACAGCTACCCCTATCAATGGATCTTCAGAACAACCTGGTGTCAAAAGACAAAGATTAAAACCTCTTTCAGAAGTAGAATTTGTTCAAGAAAACCCTGATAGTCAAAGGAGAGAAGAGTTAGATAGTCAGCAAACATTCACGATCAGTGGGACATCCACCGACTCACAGAGAAAAGAGCTACAAAGACAGCAAAGTGCAGAAGTATCTTCCTTCAAACCATCAGTGAAGGATGCCTGGGATATTAAGAAGACATTTATAAATATAAAGGCTGGAAATGATCCATTAAGACTTCAAGTCTACAATCAATATTTGAAGATGGCTCCCAAAAATCAACAAAGATTGATGTCAGCTTATGACATCCAGTAGGGTAAAATGGTGATGAGTCATTTCAAACCCAAAGTGCAGCAGCCTCAAACAGCTGCAGATTATGTCAGAACCAATTTTGAAGTCATAGCAAAGGATATTCATCCTTTGGATCAGATTGAGTTGCACAAACAAACTGGTGAAATGATTTACTCAACTTTGACTGATAAATCAATGATGGCCCAAAGATTACATAATTCCTTAGATAATACTAATGCTCAATTACTTATTGAAAAAGCCTCTTCCCAGGCCAAGGACAATAGAATAAAGACTTTGGAAGAAATAATTATTGGATTGGGTCATAATCCCAAAGATGTCAAAGGTGTAGAAGCCTTGATTAAGAAGAAAAATGATGATATTGCAGCCTTAAGAAAACAACTGAAGCTACCATCTTCAAGGCATCCACAAACTGCGGAAATCATAAAACAAAACACTGAAGAAGAATTGATGGATTTGCTCTTGAAACTAAATGAGCAAGTGAATGAGACTGAAAAAGAACTTGAAAAGGCATTAAAGGACAAGCAGTCAAACATTCCAGCATCTACAACAACAGAAGTGATTACAGGTACAACAACAATAGATCAGTCAGCAGGATTATTGCAAGGCAACACTTCCAATTTAAGCACTGAAGAATTAATAAAATCAATGGAGGAATTGAAACTCTAGGTGATAGAGATCCAGAAAACAAAGGTACAATTTATCACTTTAGAACAAAAATATGATCTCTCAAAGATGAGTGTTACATAAAAAACAAGAGAGATCAACATATTAGAAAAATTGGTTAAAGCATTGGAGAAGGATCTCACATTGGAGAAGCCTTTGAAGGAAATCAAAGAAATTCTTTGGACCAACATCATTCAGTCAATAAATGATGTCTGGCCATCAATTCAAATAATGTATGAGCAGAATGATTTAGTTAAATTGGCTCTAGAGGAAGTTCAAAAGGCAAGAGAAGAATTAGGAAATATGCCTGAAGAAGCCACTGAGCTCATACAATTTTTAAACACCAAGAACAGATATCAACTTGAAGAGCTAGGCATCCAAGACAGAACAGGAACAATTTTGGAGATAAAAAGAGTTTTTACTAAAAGAACTCTGATGCAGAACCTAGAAAGAAGATGCTCTGATATGCAGGAAGAAATCTATGCTTCTACTAAAAGATTGGATCTTTTGCAGAGTAAAGGATTACCAAATCCTTTAGTTTCAGATGATAAACTAATGAGCCTTGAAAGGTATGTTGAGAAATTGAATAAGTATGCTGACAACCAGGTCAGTTCATCAACTAGTTCATCAGTAGCAACAACATTGCCTACAGGAAAAATTCTTCATGACAGTCTGGAAAATTTGTTTTATCTCGAGCATGAGGTAAAGCATTTTTTCCCAATTCAGCCTACTTTCTTCAGATATACAGAGACTGATGAGACTTTGAGGAAGCTTCAAAGAACCAGAATACCGGAAGCTCAATGGTGGGAAGAGATGTTAGAACTTTTGTAAAAATTATCCTTACATGAATTTTTGATTTTTTACTACAGTAAGTCATGATAAAAAGGATAAACAGAGATCAAACAGGTCAAAGTGTATCAGTACAGGTAAAGAGTATCAGTAAAACAGAGCAGCCTGCACAGAGTTACTAAATAGGACAACAAAAAGCCACATCTTAGGGCCTGCCTCCAACACATTCATAAAAAAATGGGAACAACACAACATCGGCTATCTTTTCTCTTATCTACGAGACCATCTGTCTCTATTTTCTTGTAACATATTCCTGAGTCATCCTAAATTATATCTCATTTTGTTAGGAGATATTTTTTATAATTTTTTGTATAAATACTCCCTCAATTGGAGTATTGAGGGGGTAGAATTCATAGATTTTGCTGTAATATTGATTACTTTGGAATAAAGTGCTGTTGGACAATTTTTGCATGGCTAGCTGAATAAGGAATTGATGCAAAGGACTTTTCACAGGATTCTTGAATAAAAAACGGATCAATAAGTCATCTATCTCTCATGTTTTAAAGTTTTATACTTGTTTATTATACCATCTGTGTTTCATATCTGAATGATAAACGAAAATGAATAATTCAGAAAGTGCTTAAGTGCAATCTGTTTTCAATTGTTATTATTCTTAATGTTTTCTTCTGAACTAGTTTAAACAGTGAATTCTTGATTGCTCCTGTTTTCTAGTTTAATCATTTTGATTATTTGGTAAAGAATACTTAATTGCTCTTTATTAATAATCATTCAAGTTCCCTTTTTCAAATATGTTGAAGGATTCTTAATTGCCATTCATCCATTTTGAGTCCATTTCATTCATTTTAGATATTTAATTGTTCCCTATTTGATTACCTTGCCCTGTGAAACCATCTCTTGTTAAGAAACTTAATCCAGTTAAGCCATCTTTCTTTGACTCCATTAGCCCAATGGCCTAAACTATTCAGTCTTACCCTTCTGCTATAGAATTTCATCACCCAAACTCAATCAAAATCCTTGTACTTTCATAACTAGCCTAATATCTTTCAAAACAAAGTTAAAACTTATAGAGAGAGCCCTCTCTGGGTATAGATTGGCTAGATTCTGTACCTAAAAGTTGGTTTGTGGTTACCTCGGACCCCTTTCCTTTTCCCTACAACTTCAAGGAAAATATGAGTGATAACACTGCATACTAATGATTTATGCTATAACTAGGGCTAGTTGTTGAATGAATATAATGTGGAATTGAGCATGTTTTAGAAAATTTTAATGTATGGGCCAATGTCATATGAATGAAATGTCCTAGAGATATATTTTCTCGACAAGCTTGCACTCTTTGCTTGAAGTATAAATGCTTGAAAGTCGCTTATTCTTTTCTCTACACCAATTTTGGAAGAAGTTGATTTTTGAAGCCTCCTTGACCAAGAAACCAAGTTCTTACTCATTAATCATCGGTGAAAGCCCATAAAGAGCAAGAAGTCTTAGCCGTGGTGATAGTGGGCTAAGCCTCCAATGTTCCCCTTGGTCTAGCAATTTCCCTATTAGGAACCCCTTAGGTCCCCTGCTAGTTTGAGTGGTAACAAGGCCCACACAATCCTTTATTTGGTGAACTCGTTGAGGTGGAACTTGGAAGGGACAAGCAGATAATGGAGTGGAGTGGTAAAAGACCACTCTCCACTCATTTATAGTGAAATCAAGTCAAAGCCCACCAAATTAGTGACTCATCCATCTTAACTCAACTTCCATCCTTGAAAAATACGATTTGCTTGAGGAACTTGTGGTCAATTCCAAAAGGAATTCAATTTGCTTGATTTGTGGCTTAGGTGGAGTCCACATCACTTGGTAACTGAACTTTGACTTCTTGAAACATTTCCACCTCATTTCCACATCATTTTGATGTGTGTGGATATGTATTTTCTCCCATTTATTTTTTTCCTAGATCAATTTATTGCCACATTTTCCCATAGACCTAGGAAAAGTGGGTTTTGATGGTCCATAAGTTATTTTTTACCCCTCAAAGTGTATCTTAGTAGAAAGTTGAGGAGGAGAGATGGAATTTTGAGCACATGATCCATAAAATGCCGTGGATATTCCACTGGACAGTTTGTCACAACAGATCTGATAATAATATATTAAAATACTATATTTTCACACTATTAGAACTTTATTAAACTTTAAGATTTGTAGAAAAGTAGAGAATGACAAAATAAACACGCACACACATAAGGCACAAAATATGCTCTCTGGGAAACCCTTTTGAGAGAAAACCCAACTGGAAGGTGAGGCCGCTTCGCTCTCTTTCTCTGTCTAAAAATCGCTGCAGGTATAAAGAAGTAATGCTTGTGGCTTATGGGCTGCTACAGTGCAGAGATCCTCTATGTGTGCTCTACCTCCTATCTCTCCTGGCTATCTTTGCTGAACTATGGAACAAAATTCTCTTGAAAGAATGGAATGCCTTTTCTTCCTAGTGGCCTGGTTATAAGACAACCTGATAGCCTACTAGCAGTTAATTTTAACTACATCAACTCTTAACTAGAGTTACAATATAGACTCTTCTAGAATCTTTTACATCACAAACACGTGGCTAGCCCCTTTTCCATGAATAATGGGGGCTGATGTGGCATCCTCCCAAACTATAGGCATGAAACAGGAAGGTCAATTTCTGAATGACATAACTTTCACATAAAAACACCGATGGATGTGCTTCTTGCGTCGTTTGAAAGATTTGTGTGTAGAATAGCATTAAAATGTGCGGCGCTAAAGCGACAAAGTTTTACCCCCAAAAAGCATTGTTTGATGCCTCAAAACACTCCCAAAAGGTTTCTGATCTCGTTTCGCAAACTGGGTCTTGCTGGTAAAAACGGTCCCGTGAGTTGATTTCTCCATTTTTTCCACTCCAAATGCATCGAGATGGATGACAAACAATATAATGATCCAATTTAGATCACAAATCCCCATTTTGGGAGGCCTTTGGTCCCCAAAAGATTTTACTGAATGATGTGAGGAAATTTTTCCTCCACCTTCTCTTTGGTGTACCATTTAGCTTTGTTTGGAAGTTGTCCCTTCAACTCAATCTGCCAAAGGTCATGCTGCCCCTGTCTTGTAGTTCTGGACCTCTTCTGCAAAATTGTATCTTTTGTCAACTCTGCCTGAGCGTCTGGTTTCAAATCCTCCACAGAAGGTAGGACCTGTTCCTCTTCCTAATCTAGTATGGAAGGCTCATAGAGTTTCAGATTCTCTACATTCACAACTGAGTAAATGCACATATATGGTGGTAAACTAAGTCAATGACATTATCACCCACCCTTTCGAGTATCTCAAAGGGACCATATCTGACAACCTTGATTTTCTTACCAGGCCCCTGCAACCTCTCCTTGGAATTTGTAGCCATACTCTTGTCTCCCCATAAAAAGATTTTCTGTTCTGTGTTGATCATGCACGAGTTTATACTTTCATCGACTTCTGCCGGTGTTTCTTCTTGTAGATGGATACGGCAATCTTCTCTATAAATTTTTCGGTAACAAAAGCATCTCCTATAAGATCTTCCCTCCTCCTTAACACAACACATTCAATATCTAAAGTCGAAGGTGGAAAATATCAAAAACAAGTCTCAAATGAAATTTCCTATAGAGTGTGGATTGCTATGTTGTAATAATATTGTATATATATGCAGTTTTCATCCCGGGTCTTTGGATCATACAGTTTGTATCCTCTCAAAATATGCACTAAAGTCCTATTGACTACTTCTACACCCATTTGTTTTGTGGATGGAATGTTGTAGATCTCTTCAACTTCGATGGCCGCATCTTCTCCCACAATGTAGTCAAAAGGCCTTTGAGAAATCTTGTATCACATGAAATGATGCTCCTTGGTATCCATTACTGCTGAGACCATCAAAAAAATTTTGTTGCGTCTTGTCATGATGATCTTTTCACAGAACGCCAGAAACACACATCTTGTTCGAACTTGTCAACTACCACGAATAGGTAGTCATGTCCCTTCTTGGTTGTCGGTAAACCTCCACGAAGTCCATGGAGAGAAATGCTTTCCCAAGGATGAGTAGATACGAGGTAAGGGATGATATAGACTTTCTGTTCCTATTGCTAGGCTTGTTGAGCTGTAAAGCATGCATCCTCTTATGAACCTGGCTACTGCTCTTGCATCTTGAGCCAATACACATACCTTTGCAAGTTAGCTATGGTCTTCCATACATAAAGTCCTTACTGCCTTGGGTATGAGAGCCTCTTTAATCGGCTGCAATCACTCGCCTTTAGGAACACATAGCTTATCTGGCGTATAGAGTAACCCACCCTGGAGATGGTAGTGAACGGTGTTGTCGCCATTGTGCACATGACTCTACTTTGCAACTACTGATACACCTCCTTGAAGTCCTCATCTTTTGAATATGCCTCTCTGTACGCATCATGGGTGAATGGCTTCATGTGCATAAGAGTACCCAAAGCTATGATTTTTGATGTGGGTGGCCTTGATAGCATGTCAACCAACTTGTTTGTGCTACCCTTCTTATACTTGATCACCAAATGAAACTACTGTAAAAAACCCCATCCACTTGTAATGCCTGGTCTGCTGTAGCTTCCTATGGTCCTGCAAGTACTGTAGTGACTGGTGATCTATGTGGATTACTGTATCCTTTCCCATCAGATAGTGCTTCCACTTCTTCACAGCTTGTACCATGGCATATAGCTCCTTGTTGTAGGTAGGGTAGTTAAGAACTGCCCCATGAAATACTTCGAAATGGTATCAAACAGACCTTCCTCCTTGCACCAAGACAACTCCCATAACATACCCACTCGCATTTGTCTCCACTTCAAAGGGCTGTTGCAATTTTGGTAATCCCAGAACTGGTGCTTGACTGATCTTCTCCTTTAGCTCCTCGAAAGCCTTCTGTTGACCTTTTCCCATTGGAAACTCTTGCCACTTGCTGTTATGGCGTGGCGCAGTGTTGCTACTGCTGAAAACGAGGTTATGAATTTCCTCAGGTACTGTGATGCCCCAATGAAACTCCTGACCTCAGAAACATTAGTAGGTGTTAATTTTTGCAACTAGGGTCAAGTTCCACCTTGGACAACTCAGATGGTCGAGATCATAGTTGCATTAGATTTCTCTTTTCGAGAGGACCAAAATCGACTTTTAGATCACTTCAAACAGTTAAGCGAAAGTTAAATTTTGAATTATTTTATTTATTAAAGTGGAATGGAATGGGTTAGCCTAAGCACATGTGGAATTAGTCAAGTCGGCTACAATCCCAAGCGAACCCTCATGAAAGATATAAATAGAAGCGACCTCAATCTCATTCTCACACACTTGCTTAAGCGATCTTCTATTTGCATTCTGTCTTGGTTCGTCTATTTTGTTTTGGCTCGTAGAGGTTTGACGGAAGGAGTTCACGTAGGGTTCAGAATCATAGGCAAGAGGCTCGCTCTGATCTAGGCTTTTCTGGATCATAGCCACAGGCTTAACACTGAGATTTCTGGGCCATAGCCACGGGCACAAGGTGCTCTGCCTGTGGCTAGGGTGTCATAGTCGCAGGCACAGTGAGTCAAGGTAGAGACTAGGGTTTTAGGGGATGATTGGGCTGATCACAGCCATAGCCGTGGGTATAGGGTGTTCTGCTTGTGGGCAGGCTGCCATAGCCGTTGGCACAGAGTCTCAAGGGTGCAACAGATTTGGGCTAGATCCACCTTAGTTGCTCGTGCAGTGTTTCTTGATATCATCCACACAGTCTTAGATGCTCGCAATCAATTTTTGACAGCTTCTTGGATTCAGATCTAGGATTTGACAGTTGATTTCAATTGGATTCAGTGACCTATTGGATCTGTGTTTCTTACTATTATAGATCTGCAAATCTGTAGATCTGCTCTGTTTATTTCCGCTGCATATGTATTGGGCTCATTGTACTCTCTGCTGAATTTTTTTTATGATAGTCTATTGAAGAAGAAGATTTGAAAGGGTTTACTCCTTGTGGGGCTTTTCCCTTGTCTTGGACATATTTGCTGTCTCTTATGGTTGTGTTGTTGCCTTCTTTATCACTGCATATTTTGTTCTATCTTCAGTTTCAGTTTATGGTTGATTACACTGCTAATAATTGGATGCATTGTTTATGAAGAAGTAATTTGGGCTAAAGTAATTGATACAACATAGAACAAGATGAAAATTTAACATGGTTTCAAAGTTGAGGTGAAGGACAAGCCCAAAAGAAGACAAGCATTGAAGCCCTCATTATTAGAAAGCAGATCTACTAGTGAAGGTGAAGATGTCTTCCTCTACTTTCAAGGAGTATGAAAAATTGGGTGATGCGTCAAACTTTGCTGAATGGAAAGTCAGGTTAGAGATCATAATTGACAACAATGATGTGTTGGAATACATTCAAGGAAGGATGCACGAGCCTCTAGAAAATGCTTTGGCGTCTCTCAAGAACAGGTACAAGAAAGGTGAGTCCAAAGCAAAGAAAATTATAGCTGATGTTTTACAAGATCATTTACTTGCATATGTTGGGAATTTAAGAAAGTCTAAAGACATGTACGACAAGATAGCCGACATGTATGAAATCAAGAATATGAATGAGATCATCACCTTGAAAGATACTCAAGGATATGAAGAGGAACAAAGGTGAAGCTGTTCAATCATACATTATGAGGATCTCTCCTCTTAGAGATCAACTGCAGAGGGTTGGAGAGAATGTGCCTGACAGAGAACTGGTAGTCGTGACTCTTAGAGGTCTCCCTCCTGTTTGGGAAACCTTCATTACTACGATCAACAACAACAATGTCCTCCCATCATTTGATGAAATTGTTGGGAAGCTTACTCAAGAAGAATCAAGAATGATAGCAAGAGGTAGAATTCAAAAGCATGAAGAGGGAGAGCCTGCTGCATACATCACTCATTCTTGATTTTGGGGTAGCATTGGATGTGATCTAAGTCTCAAAATTTGTAGAGAGGCTTAGACACATGTATTCTAGATAACCCATAAATCGTTTGGTGAAATTCCATCGGGATTGTATTCTATTAAAATAATTAATTATTTTTAAAGCGACCCTAAGTCTAAACTTAGGAAAATAAAATAATTAAAGTGAATTAATAGAATATGGGTGTGAATGTTCTAGAAAAGGCGGATCAAGTAAAAAATTAATCTTAGCCATTGATTAGAGACCTAATCTGGGCCTTTGAAGTTTCAACGAGAAGACTATAAGAATAACTCGAAGGGTCATTTGGAAAACACATTTGATGGAGTAATGATCAAGAGATCGAATTTTTGAAGTGAGTAGTGCTAAGAGGAAATATCGATCAAGAGATCTTTTGGAGGAAGGGGCAGTAATTCTAGTTGGAAGGATTCCTGAGCCAGAGAGTGCATAGCAGCAGAGACAAAGAGAGCCACAGAGGCAGTGATTCCAGTTGGAAGGATTCCTGAGCCAGAGAGTGCATAGCAGCAGAGACAGATAGAGCCACAAAGGCAGCGCAGAACCAGTGATGTAGTGCTTATGCAGTCACTGCGTAGAGCTTGAAGGGAAGTCGTATTTTTGCTGAGGAGGCAACATTGGTCCAGTGCTAGATCCCGGAGAGATTTTCCGGAGGCCAGAAGACCTCAGTTTCCAGCCAGCAGACAAAACAACGCAGAGACAGAAGGGCAACCATAGTTGTGACGCAGAGATTGCGTGGGTGACGCAGTCACTGCGCAGAGGCAACGTAAAGCAGTCCAGTTTGGGTGCTGATCAGTGTCGTGTTCCTGTGGAGGAGTGAGGTTTGTCTCACAATGTCTCTTCTGTCAGTTTCTTTGCATGATTTGACGGATGTGTCAATCATAGTCTTGCACTCAGAAATATTTACTGCATGATATATAAACCCTCAGCTGCTGCATTGGTTTTCCCGCATTGGGTTTTTTCTGGGGACATTGATCCAAAAATAACTGTGTCAAATGTGTGTGTGATCTATTCTTGTTCAGTTTTGTTTCTACACTTGTATTGCTTCCACAGTTTATTTGTGTAGGTTGCAGTGAGATGTATTCAGTGTTTGCCGTAGTAATCTGTAAATAGATTAAGTTAAAAAGTAACAATTAGGTGAATATCTTCTAGTTGCTGCAACAGGATTCCAGAGATTTACAAAATTTTCACTCATGACAAAAGAAAGAGGGCAAAAGGAGACCCTTCAAGGAAGCCTCCTTCTCAAAGTTCGAAAGGAAGGATTGACAGATCACTATCCCATATTGAATTCTATAATTACCACAAGGAAGGCCATTATGCACGTGATTGTCTTGAGAAGAGAAAGAGGCCACGATACAACACTAGAAGCAACAACAATAATAAAATAAGAAAAGACAATCAAAGGAACAACCACGACAAAAGATATGAAAGGAGAAGAAGAGATTCTTCAAGAGACCGTGAAGAAGAACATCCTCCTCACAAGAAGTCAGGGGCTTCCAGGTATGAAATTAATGCTATGAATAAATCTAAATTTATTCTCATTTTTGCACTTACTAGTTCTTCTCCACCGGATTCGTGGGATGGTTGGTTGTTAGTGGGGGCCTCTCATGACTTCTCTGGATAAAAGGAAGTCCTCTCTAATTTGGTAGAGAGGGAGACTAAGCTGAAAATCATTCTTGGAGATAACACCACTCGTCTCGTAAAAGGATTTAGATCCATTTAATTTCAGTTGAATTCTCGGGAATCAGTATTGCTGCATGATGTTTTGTATGTGCCAGGTTTAATGAAAAATTTGATATCTATATCCACATTGGAGGGTAAAGGGATGAGGGATGCCTTCATCAATGGAAAATTTTGACTTGGTCTGCTGATACACCTATGAAAGATGCATTCACATTAGGTCTAAGATCTGCATGACTCTATAGAGTCATCGAAAGGCCACTTCTAGCATCTGTTCATAACTCCAATTATCAGAGTGAATTGTGGCACCGCAGACTGGCTCATTTACACTATGATGGTCTTCCAAAATTGAAGAAACTTGTCTCAGGTATTCCTGATGTTCAAGCTCATCATGATGGAGTTTGTCCAGGTTGTGCGAGTCTAAAGAAAACAAGGGGACCATTCCCCTCTAGTAAGAACAAGACAACTGACATCCTCCATCTTATTCATTCAGATATATGTGGTCCGATGCCTGTGCATTCTATTGGTGGTCATCTCTACTACATCACCTTCATTGACGACTTCTCAAGAAAGACATGGATATACTGCGTTATGCACAAGGATGAAGCATTTGAAAAGTTCCAGGAATTCAAAGCTTTGATCGAAAATCAATCAGGGAAAAGAATCAAAGTATTCAGGTCCAACAATGGAGGAGAATACATGTCAAAAAAAATCATAGAATTTTGCAAGAAAGAAGGGAAACCATTGTGCCATATACACCAGAACAGAATGGGTTAGCTAAAAGAAGAACCAGTCTATATTAGAAGTTGTCCGTGCCATGCTCCACGATCAAAAGGTACCTAAGTTTCTGTGGGCTGAAGCCACACATGCTGCTGTATATGTTCAAAATTGGGTGCGTCATCAAGCATTAGAAAACAAGACCCCCGAAGAAATATTCATAGGTGTCAAGCCTGATATTAGCCATCTTTGTATATTTGGATACCCCATATACTTTAATGTGCCGAAGGACAAAAGAAAGAAGCTGGAAGCTATTAAGAATTTGGTAGGGCAGTGTTTAATTCAATTCTCCTACTTGATAACTACTTGTGTTATACTTGTTATGTTTCTATACTTATATCTTGTTCTTCATTAGCTTATTATGTTCTTCATCAAGACAATAATCAAAACATAAGAGACATGGAATTTTGGCTCTTCAAGCCAGGACCAAAACCTCTCCCTCTTGGAGAGGAAAACCCACAAGTAATTCTTCTTATAGACTTTCAATTGAAAAGTACCATTATCATGACCTGGACCCTTGTCTTCAGTATGCCTCCAAGACCTTGTCACTGCTTTTCTTTGCTCTCCTCAGCCTTCTCAATTTTGTCCTTCCTTTCCAGCACTCTCCAACACTATTACTTAGAGAATATTGGTCTCTATATTTCTTAGCTCTTGACACATTCTTCTCGGCCTCCAACGGTCTTCTATTCGTCAATCCAAGGATCTCCTTCCTTCAGCTTCCTTTTAGCGCCTTCCTGTACTTAATGACATCCCTAGATCACACTGTTACAATACTAAAACAGTCATTGGCCTTCGCTATTATTAGAGGAGCGAGAGTGCAGACCTAATTTGAATTTACGAGACCCTCCTCGCACTAACTGTATAGACTTCGTCCTTGTTGCATATCCCTAAACACTTCGCTATATCACCCTTTGCTTATGTACTGTAATCCGCACCTTCTGTTTCAGTGGTATCTGAGTTACTTTTCACTACAACAAGCCCTTCCAACTTTGCACTACAGTAGAAACTTCTCCTTGCACTAACGACATCAAGAAGATGTTTTTGACCTATAATAAAAAATTCTTGCTCATGAAACCCATGATGCAAGTACTACAAAATACATTTTATTATCTTTATCTTCTTCATTACATAAATTCATAATTGCTAGTCATTATGAAGACCGAGCCTAGTTACACTTTCCAATATAACCTACAGGAAGAAAAGGTACGTTTGTGGGTCAAAGGAAGGTCGAAATTAGCAGGGACGTAACTATCGATGAAAATGCAGCGCTTGGTAAAGCAAGAGACCTTCCTCTGCCTCCTCCTCCCAAGGAAGAAAATGATGACTAGGATATTCTAGATGGTCCTTCTATGCCCGAATCCGATGATATTGATGTTCCTATGGAGCCTATAGATTCTTTAGATCCACCTCCCAGTGATTCTCCTACCAGGAAGAGACCACTTTGGCTTCGCGACACTCTATAGGATAATGAAAGAAATGTTCCCATTCACGGATGATTTAGAGAAAGGAAGCAACTTTGAAAATTTCAATCCTGAAATACTACTGCAGTGATAGATTTATTTCTCCTACTTATTCTTACAATAAGTTATTTACATAATTCTTCCTGTAAATTTTGAAATAAACACTATTGCAGTAATCACTCAAGTATATGCAGAGAACAAAACAGTAAAAAATACAAGCATAAGAATCAATCACATTGACAGTTATTTTTGGACAATTGTCCCTGGAAAAACCTAATGTGGGAAAACCGGTGCAGCAGATGAGGGCTTATATATTATTCTTCAGCAGTGAATTCTTTACAAGGAAAGTATGGTAGAAATAACTGAGAAAACTTCTCGAGATACACCTGAGATAATTCTTCTTCAGTCCTCCGAAAAATTTCTGACACCTAAGGGGTTCACTGGCCCTCCCTGCATCACTCTGCGTACCTCCTGTGTACCTCTCTGCGCAGAGCCAGCGTAAGCCTGCGTCACTACTGCGTGAGGCCTCTGCGCTACTCCTGAGTGTTTCCTTTTTGCTTGTCTGCTTCCTCCTTCCCTCGTGCCCTGACACTGCTGATGCCATCTACTTTCTTCGCCCTTGCAAATCTCCCTTTGAAATCGAATTCTATTCCTTAAGAATCGACTTCCCTTGGGTTACTGAACACTTGCTCGGTTTGCTTTCCAAATGGCCCTCAAGTCTTCTTTTATAATCTTCTCGTTGATAAATGAACGACCCAGATTAGTGTGAAAATTTCCGAATACTAAATTACAGAAACCCTACTGCAGTATCTTGATTACTTCTCCTACTTGTGATTTAAATACAAGTTGTTTTCAGAAATATTCAGAAAATAGCTGAGTAAACACAACTAGCAGCCTACACATATACAAATCATTTACTGAAGCATAACGCACATATGACAGAGGACACACGATTTTTCGAACAAATGTCCCTAGAAAAATCCAATGCAGGAAAATCGATGCAACAACTCTTTGATGGTTTTATTTATTAAGCAAAATATCTGAATACATCTAGGGCACTAGTAATGGTTTGCCCCATAGAGAAATTCACGACAATCGTACCTTATCACTCGGAGACAAAAAATATGGCTGATTCAAAGCCTTCAAGAATTACTGAATATGAGCCCTTTCTAACCCACTGGAACCCTTAGCGCAACTCCTCTAGCTTCTGCGTCAACCCTTCTAGCCCAGTGCAGCCTCTGCGCATCACAGGCTGCCCCTCCGTCACTCTGAAGGCCTCTGTGTGGTCTCTGCGTCAACTTTGCTAGGCTGAACCCCTCCTGCTGGCCTCTGCACTACCTGGTACGGTACTACCTGTTTGATGTATGTATTTTCGGGCTCGGATCAGAACATCCCTTGCCGATCTGCCCCTCACTAGCATTGCAAGCTCACTCGAAAATTCTCAGCAAACCACACCCCAGAATTTCGACTTAGCTCAAGTGCTGCTACTTTGTGTGTGTTCTCCAACTGATCCCAAGCCTTCCTTTAATACTTTTCTCATTGAGAAATCAACGACCGTGATCTAATCACTAATCAACGGCTAAGATTAGAGAAAGCTTGATCCACGTCACTTAGAACATTCTCACCACATGTGTAAATTAATTCACTTTAATTTTTCAATTTCCCTAAGTTAGACTTAGGGTCCCCTAATTTTTTTTTAATTATTTGAATAACTTTTACACCAGGTGGAATTTCTCCAAATAATTTTTGGGTCTTGGAGATCTCATGTGTTTTAGCCCCTCCACAAAGTTTCTGAGCTAGAGCACATCCGATGCTACCCCAAATCTTAACACTCCCTCTTAGCGAGGAATGTGCTCTAGCAACACTTCATCACTGAAGCATCACCCTGATCTTTGGCATCGGTCTCTGCGCTGCTGATGCTTGGCCTATTTCGCTCCATCCATTGCACTGCTGTTTTTTGCACTGTTGCCAATGTCACTGCCACTGACACTGCCACATCTGTACTACAACTCCCTCTCAAATTGCTGCATCATGTTGCCTATAGCACTGTCACTGCTAACTGTTGCACTGCAACTCAGTTGCTGAGAAGTAAGCAATTGAAGGATAATCACCCAATCAAATGACAGACATATCAGTTTGGCTGCATCTCATCACTGAAGCACCCTTCGCTGCTACTCTGTGGTGCCCCTCTGAAGCTCTGCACTGTTTGCTGCTTTGCACTGCATAAACACTGCCTCTACGCTGCTGAAATCCCATCAGCCTTTGCGCTGTTGTTTCAATGCTGCTGCTGCTTCTCCTCTGCGCTGCTCCAATCTTCAGTGACCCAGCTCTGCGTTTGCTTCTCCATGATCTTCTGCATCCACTGACTCTAGTCATCCTGCTACTGTCTTAAGGTTCCCGTAGCTCGTATGTGATCCAAGAGTTTGGGCACCTCAAGGATCTCGCCACCACCATTTGTAGCTCAATCTACAGATCTATGTCGCCCCACCTCTTCACTCGAGGTACATGAGCACTCATGGCTACATCATCTTTGCTGCCAGTGTCCCCTTTCGCTGCTGCTGCCTTGGAATCTGAAGCTTCCTTGTCCTTTCTCTTGGGACAAGTATTGGTGAAGTGTCCAAGTTCGCCACATTTGAAGCACCAGACCTTGGATAGGTCCTTCTTCTTCTTCCCTTGCTGCCGCTATCGCTTAAATGCTAGGGCTACATCTTCCTCCTCCTTTATCTTGACTCCTCCGCTACTGATTCCCTCTTGGTCACTCTCCGAATCTCCCCCTGTTGAAGGATTGCCCACATGTCTCCCCAATTTGGGAGTTGTTCTCTACCCAAATACGTTGGACAAAGGTCTCCCACTCATCGGTGACTGCATTTAGGGTAATCCTTACCATGAGTCCATCATCCAGAGTTGCTCCCATGGCAATCAGCTGGTCTCAAATATTCTACAATTTAAAGAGGAAGGGATCGATCACCTCTCCCTTGTGCATCTGGAACATCCGCATTTGATTCTTCCGAAGCATCTTCCTCTAGATGGAGCTACCTTGTTATAGCGTGGTCAATGTTGTCCACACCTCGTTTTCCGTCTTCTTCTCGGCAATGTGCGGGACCACGTGATCTTTTACTCCATCCATGATCAAGCGCTTAGCCCATGCCTGATTTTCATTGAACTTCTTCAGAGCATCAACATTGGTTGGCACAATCAGGACATTCTCTGTGTGGTCTCTGATATCGTACTCCTCCAGGATGTCAGGATTCTGGATTTCCAAATCCAAAAGTTAGACACACCCTCTAACCTATCTTGATCTCTTAGTCTGTATAGGGCCATCTTTGCTCAAGTAGTCGGAACAGGTGCTCTTATCCCCTCTACTGCTGCTGCACTCAACAGAAGACCATATCTGGGTTTCTCGGCGATAGAAACCCTCTAGAGAATCTGCTCCCTCTAACAACTGATTTCCCTCCCGCAAATTGTCTGCCAATTCTGTCAAATCAACCCTCTACCATCACCCTCCTGATCGAATATCAAATTTCTTAGCAAGAAAATTTGTTGAGGGATCGTTTCCCCTTACTTTGTCAACTTTTCTAGGCACTGTCCTGCATCGACAGAACCAATGCCCCACCAGCAACTTCGAAGATCAGAAGCTGCACTTCTAGCCTCGGCAACCGGCACAACATCACTCCAACTTGGACTGCATCACCCTCTAGGGCCTGTGTCAGCCATTGCATCAGCCCAGCGTGAGCCTGATAGGCTCTGCGTCAGTTCTGCATGAGTAGACTGGATCTGCATCCATTCTGCTGGGTCTGTGTCCCTCCTGGTGCTGCGCTGGCTTCTTCCTAGATCTGTGAGCTTCAGCTGCCTTCCTGCGGCAAAATTCTTCAGCCTCTCGTTGATGGCTTCAACTTGATCTGCAATCCCTCTGATATCATGTGAAAATTTCTGAATACAAAATTACAGAAACCCTACTGCAGTATCTTGATTTACTTCTCCTACTTGTGATTTAATTATACAAGTTATTTTCATAAATATTCAGAAAGTAGCGAAGTAAACACAACTAGCAGCCTACACATATACAGATCATTCACTGAAGCATAGTGCACATATGACAAAGGACACATGATTTTTCGGACAAATATCCCTGGAAAAACCCAATACAGGAAAACCGGTGCAGCAACTCTTTAAGGGTTTTATTTATTAAGTAGAATATCTGAATACATCTAGGGCACCAGTAGTGGTTTGCCCCATAGAGAAATTCACAGCAGTTGTACCTTATCACTCAGAGATAGAAAATATGGCTGATTCAAACCCTTTAGGAATTACTGAATACGAGCACTTTCTGGCTCATTGGAACCCTCAGCGCAGCTCCTCCAGCCTCTACGTCAGGCCCTCTAGCCTAGTGTAGCCTTTGCGTCACCCAGAAGGGTCTGCGTCACCCTCTGCATGGGCTCTGCGTCAGCTTGGCTGGGTTGCGTCCCTCCTGCTGGCCTCTGCGCTGCCTGGTGCTATACTGCCTCTCGGATGTATGTATTCTCGGCTTTGGATCAGAAAATCCCTCGACGACCTGCCCCTCACTAGCACTGCAAACTCACTAAAAAATTCTCAGCATACCACACCCTAGAATTTCGGCTTAGCTCAAGTGCCGCTACTCTGTGTGTGTTCTCCAACTGACTCCAAGCCTTCCTTTAATACTTTTCTCGTTGAGAAATCAATGACCTTTATCTAATCACTAATCAATGACTAAGATTAGAGAAAGCTCGATCCACGTCACTTGGAACATTCTCACCACATGTGTAAATTAATTCACTTTAATTTTTCAATTTCCCTAAGACTTAGGGTCCCCATTAAAAAGATTTAATTATTTGAATAACTTTTACACCAGGTGGAATTTCTCCAAACGATTCTTCGGTCTTGGAGATCTCATGTGTTCTAGCCCCTCCACAAAGTTTCGAAGCTAGAGCACATCCAATGCTACCCCAAATCTCAACAATTAGAAGTTTAATCAATGGCTAAGATTAAAACTTGACTTGATCTTCGTTTTCTAGAAGACTCACACTCTGTGTTATTAATACCCATTAATTATTCAATTTCCCTAAGTTTAAACTTAGGGTCCACTTTAAAATAATTAATTATTTTAATAAAACACAAATTGAGTGGAATTTGCACAAACGATTTCTGGGTTCTTTAGAATACTGGTGTCCAAGCCTCCTCTCAAATTTTGAGACTTAGATCACTCTGATGCTACAAAAATCAACACTCTCTCTTAGCAAGGAAAGTGTTCTAGCAATCTTCCTGTTGCATGCTGCTCTATCTTTGAAGCATCCTCTGCGTTGTTGATGCCTGGTTGCTGCTCCTCATCTGCTGCACTGCTGCCTTCTGTACTGCTGCCCATGACGCTGCCACTATCACTGCCTCATCTGTACTGCAACGCCCTCTTAATTCTACATTTGTCTATTTCTGCTACTGAAATGGATTCTTGATCATCCCCATGTTTTCTTTGAAGTAGACAAACTTTATCTTTCCCAGAACTTTAGTGAGGATGTCCGCCACCGTTCTCCTATTGGAGTGTACTCCAATTGTACAGCTCCCCACTGGACATAGTCTCTGATGAAATGACACCTGATGTGAATGTACTTCAACCGATCATGAAACACAGGATTTTCAGAGAGCTTGATGCAACTCTGATTATCACATAGAATGCTGGTCGCTTCCATCTTTTCCTTGAGTAGATTCACAAGCAGCTTCCTTAACCATATGGCCTCACACGAAGCAGTGCTTGCTGCCATATATTCTGCCTCAGCTGAGCTAAGAGTTATAGATTTCTGTTTGCTGCTGCACCAGGAAGTCATTCTTGATCCAACATTGAGACAATACCCACTGGTACTTTTCTGATCTACTGGGCTTCCGGCCCAATCTGTGTTAGTGAACCCACTCAAACTGATGTCATTGCCTTGGGTGTATCTCAATCCAAGCTCGACTGTTCCCTGTAGGTATCTGAGAACATGCTTGGCTGCTGCCCAATGTGCCCTCCTTGGTTCCACCATGAACTTACTGAGGGTGTTGACGGCATAACAAATGTCTGGCCTGGTGTTTACAAGATACATCTGGGATCCTATGAGCTGCCTATACAAGGTAGGATCAGCTTCATCATCTACGGATGTATCAATCTTCTTCCAGTTGGTGATCATTGGAGTAGCCATAGGTCTATAGTCCTCCATCTTGAACCTCTTCAAGATTTCTGTAGCATATCTCCCTTGGCCAAGGAAGATCTCATCCTTCTACTGCCGAACTTCCAACCCCATAAAATAATGCATCAGCCCCAGATCCTTCATGTTGAATTGTGCAACTAAATTCTCCTTGCAGTCCTTGATGAGCCTAGATGATCTTGTTAAGAATAAATCATCCACGTACATCACTAGTATTAGAGGCTCAACCCCTACTCTCAGATAGTAGAGATTGGGATCTGTGTCACTCTTGACGAATACCATCTTCTGCAAGTAGCCATCAATTCGACCATACCAAGCTCTAGGAGCTTGCTTCGACCATACCAAGCTTTAGGAGCTTGCTTCAGTCCACACAAGGATTTCTTAAGCCTAAATTCACGAGTCTTCTGCTCATGCGTCTCAAAGCCCTCTGTTTGTTCGATATATACTTCTTCTTCTATCACCCCATTCAAGAATGCAGTATTGGCGTCCATCTGGTGAATACTGCATTCACCAGATGGACGCCAATATCACGGATATAATAGAAGTATATTTGGCTACTAGGGCGAAGGTCTCTTCATAGTCTATCCCTTCCTTCTGAGCATACCCGTTTTCCACAAACTTGACTTTAAATTTTTCCATGCCGCCACCTGCAACATATTTGATCTTGTAGATCCATCTCGAACCCATAACTGATCTGTCCTGAGGCCTAGGATCCACTTCCCAGACATCATTTGTCATGATGGAACTGTATGCTTTCACCATTGCATCTACCCACACTTGCTACTGAGCTGCCTCCTGAAAACTAAAGGGTTCCCCATCCTGGGCTACCAAGGCTTGGTACCTGTCCATTTTCTTGCACTGCCTCTTCTCATTCCTAGGGGCTTTGACATACTCTTCTGCGTCCCTCAAAATTTGTCGTAATTCCATGCTTGTTCTACCACTGGTAGTGAGTGGATCTACCTGCTCCCCCTCCTACAAATCTTCGGGGGATGAATCCCTTGGATCCTTGTGCCTTGGAGAAGCACTCGTGTTATCCTCCGCAGGTTGTTGTGGTTGGACCAACGGATCCTCCTTAGACTGCGTTGCGGAAGGCATCTCTCGGTATTCTCTGAAAGCTCTTTCCTCCATGAACTTCACATCCCGACGTACTACAATCTTCCTGCTCTCAGGAATGTAGATCCGGTAAGCCTTTGCATTCTCGCTATATCCCACCAGATATCCCTTTTCCGCAGTCTTATCCAATTTCTTCCTCTTCTCTTTAGGTACATGGCAGTATGCCACACTGCCAAAGATCCTGAAGTGGCTCACCTCTGGCTTCCTACTAGTGAAGACACTTTCTAGAGTGATCTTACCCAATGCATTGTGAGGAATCCTGTTCTGAACATATACATCTGTATTACAAGCTTCAACCCACATGAATTTAGGCATGTCTTGATCATACAACATTGCCCTTGTAGCTTCGACAATAGTTCTATTCTTCCTTTCTACGAATCCATTCTGCTCCAGATTATATGGAGCAATCCACTCTCTTCTGATGCCTTCCCTTGCGCAGAACTCTGTGAAGTCTTTATCCATGTATTCTCCACCATTGTCTGATCGCAGTGTCTTTATCCGCTTTCCTGTCAGATTCTCAACCAGAGCCTTAAACTCCTTGAATCGATCAAAGACTTCGTCCTTGGTCTTTAGAAAGTAGATCTAAGTCTTCTTGGAGTGGTCATCAGTAAAGGTGACGAAATATTCGGCAAGATTAAGAGCTCTAGTGGACATTGGTCCGCAGATGTTCGAGTGGATTAATCCCAACACACTCTTAGCCTATTGCTGCTTATGGGGTGCGCTACCTTGGCATATTTCCCCAATACACACCCTCTGCAGACGTCATCTCGCTTGGTGCTTAGTTCTCGAACTCCTGTGATGGTCTTCTTGAGAATTCTCAAGGCCCCATGGTTTAAGTGCCCCATTCTCCTGTGCCATAGTTCATTCAAGTCCTTCTCATCATTGCTACCTATCAATGTCATTGGGGATTCGAGCTGCAACTTATAGAGTGTATTGCTCCATACTCCGAATTGTGCCTTCTTCTTCCAACTCGGGTGTTTGACGTATATTCTTTTTCCAATGAAGTAAACGTCATAGCCTTTGTTTTGAAGTTGAGACATAGAGAGTAAGTTCATCCCCAAACTAGGCACATGTAGCACATTAGTGGCTCAAAGCTTATTACCAGCTTCGGTTTGAAACACTATGGTACCTCTTCCAATAGGGGTACATTTTTCTTTATTTCCCATGATGATTTGAAAGTTCATCTGCTCTTCTTGGTAGCTGGAGAAACATTCTCGTACTCCCGTCATGCGTGCAGAAGCTCCACTGTCAATATACCAGATATCTGGAGAAGCAGAGCTTGACGCACGAGCAAATTCTTCTTCCATTTTGGATTCTAGTACAGAGATGTCGTGATCTATCTGTTCTTTCATGCTTTCCCTTTTCTTTGGAGAGTTGTGTGAACGCTTCTGAGTTGTTGCTGCAACGTTTGGTTTTCGTTTCATTGTAGGTTCTCCACTCCTGTTACTCATCTCAGCTCTAATACCATGTGAAAATTTCAATCCTAAAATAATACTCCAGTGATAGATTTATTTCTCCTACTTATTCTTACAATAAGTTATTTACAGAATTCTTCCAGTAAATTTTGAAATAAACACTACTGCAGTATTCACTGAAGTATATGCAGAGAACAAAACAGTGAAAAATACAAACATAAGAATCAATCACATAGACAGAGTTATTTTTGGACAATTGTCCCCGGAAAAACCCAATGTGGGAAAACCGGTGTAGCAGATGAGGGTTCATATATTAATCTTCAACGGTGAATTCTTTACAAGAAAATTCTGGCAGAAATAACTGAGAAACCTTCTCGAGATACACCTGAGATAATTCTTCTTCAGTCCTCCGAAGAATTTCTGACACTTGAGGGGTTCACTGGCCCTCCCTGCGTCACTCTGCGTACCTCTCTACACAGAGCCAGCGTAAGCCTGCGTCACTACTGCGTAAGGCCTCTGTGCTGCTCCTGAGTGCTGCCTTTCTTCTTCTCTGCTTTCTCCTTCCCTCGTGCCTTGACGCCGCTGATGCTCTCTGCTTCCTCCGCCCTTGCAAATCTCCCTCTGAAATCAAATTCTATTCCTTCAGAATCGACTTCCCTCGGGTTATTGAACACTTGCCCGACTTGCTTTCCAAATGGCCCTCAATTCTTCTTTTATAATCTTCTCGTTGGCAAATCAACGACCCAGATTAGAATTCTAATCAATGGCTAAGATTAAAACTTGACTTGATCTTCATTTTCTAGAAGATTCACACTCTGTGTTATTAATACCCATTAATTATTCAATTTACCTAAGTTTAAACTTAGGGTCCACATTAAAATAATTAATTATTTTATTAAAACACAAACTGAGTGGAATTTCCACAAATGATTTCTGGGTTCTTTAGAATACTGGTGTCCAAGCCTCCTCTCAAATTTTGAGACTTAGATCACTTTCCGATGCTACTAAAATCAACAACAACCATGCAGGTATGAGGGATATGTAGCTGCCATGAGCACTATGATTCAAGCTGAACCATTCTCATTCGAAGAAGCAGTCAAAGGACAAGTTTGGAAGGATTCTATGGCCAAAGAATATGAATCTATTTTGAAAAACGATGTATGTGATGTTGTGCCATGAACGAATGGGAAGTCTGTTGTGACTTCAAAGTGGCTATTCAAGATCAAACATGGAATCAATGGCATCATTGAGAAATACAAATCATGGTTCATTGATTGAGGCTTCGCTCAGAAAGAGGGAGAAGATTATGATGACATATTTTCTCTTGTAGCTCGATACACAACCATTTGTTCGATTTGCCCTTGCTGCTAGTCAAAGATGGACCCTTCATCAGATGAACTTTAAGATTGCTTTCCTTCATGGCATGTTACAGGAAGAAGTATATGTTGAACAACCATAGGGATTTGAAGTGGAAGATCATAGAACACATGCTTGCAGGTTGAAAAAGACATTGTATGGTAGGAAGCAAGCTCCTTGAGCTTGGTATGCACACATTGACAGTTATGTAATGAAGTTGGGCTTCACAAGAAGCAATGCTGATCCCAACCTCTATTTTAAGGTTGTCCAAGGTATGCCATTGATTTTGGTTCTATATGTTGATGACCTATTCTTGAAAGGAAGTGAACCTCGGATGATTGAATGTAAGGAGCTAGCCTCTGAATTCGAGATGAAAGACCTTGGACTCATGCACTACCTTCTGGGCCTTGAGGTGTGGCAAAGGCCTGGCGAGATCTTTCTCTCACAGGGAAAGTATATTGTGATGCTGTTGGAAAGATTTGGTATGATTGAGTGCAAATCCATAGCTACTCCGATGGAGATGAACTTCAAGAAGCTGTGTGGAAAAGCAACTGGACCTGATCCATCCGAGTACATTCAACTAGTTGGAGCTCTGATGTTCCTTGTGAACACTTGTCCAGACATATGCTACGCAGTAAACACATTGAGTCAATTCATGATTGAGCCCCTCCATGCACATTGGATCGCTGCCAAACATGTATTGAGATATATACATGGGTCGATCACACTTAGTCTGAGATATTCTGCCGGAGACATTCAACTTCATGGATACACTGATGCTGACTGGGCAGGAAATGGTATTGACAGAAAGAGTACTTCTGGATGGTGCTTTAGTCTTGGATTTGCCATGATATCTTGGATGAGCAAAAAAAAGTCTGTAGCATTAAGCAACGCCGAAGCAGAATACATTGCCGCTAGCATGGCTAGTTGCGAAGCAGTTTGGTTAAGGAAGCTCTTTGGAGAGCTATTTGAACATGTCTTAGACACTACGGTGATATACTGCGACAACAAGAGCGAGATCCGTTTGGCAGAGAATCCCGTATTTCATTACAAGTCCAAGCACATCAAGATTCAATATCATTTTATTTGAGACATGGTGCAAAGAAGAGCTGTTAGACTCCACTACATATCGATTGATGACAGATAGCAAATATTCTCACCAAGGCATTACTGAAGGGAAAGTTCTTGGTCTTCAAAGAGCAGCTTGGATAGATGGATGTAGCCCCTTCGGATAAGGGGCAACACTGATCGAGGACAATGAGCAAACTCTTCCTACCCTGCTTGAGCTCTCGAGGTGAGGAATTGAGATTGAGGGCTCCCGGGGTTGAGGGATCTTTGGACAATAGGTTACTCCCCTCTCTGTTACCCATAGGGTTGAAGATGCTGCTCCCCTATCTTCTTAGAGTCGGAAAATGCTGCTGCCCTTTTGATTGATAACACTTCTGCAATAAAGTTGGCCAAGAACCCAAAGTTCCATGATCGAACCAAGCACATAAATACAAAATGTCATCTGATTTCACATCATGTTATGGCCAAGAAAATCCACCTACGACATTGCTCCACAAATGTGCAGATTGCAGACATCTTCACCAAAGAGTTCGGAAGGGAAAAGTTTGAAAGATTCAAAATGATGCTTGGACTCAGCAACATACTTTTAGATTAAGGGGGGGAATGTTGACACCTACTCCGAAAGGATTGGGATTATTGTAAATATTATAAGTAGTTTCAATTATGCATTTGGGAAAACCAAGAGACCTTGGAATTGGAATCCCAAGAGTCTCTCCACTCATGTATATATTCATGAATTGAGTATTGCAATAAACAATTCAATTCGTGGAGTTACTCCTGGCTTGACAGATGCGAAGACTAGTTTTCTGCATGGCTTCCTTAAAGAAGAAGTATTTGTGGAGCAACCACAAGGCTTTGAAGTACATGATCCAAAAACTCATTTGTGTAGGTTGAAGAAAGCCATCTATGGTTTGAAGCAAGCTCCAAGAGCTTGGTATGCTCGTATAGATAGCTTCTTGATGAATGTTGGTTTTAGCAGAAGCAATGCATATCCAAATCTTTAAGACAATCCAAGGTATGCCTTTGATTTTTGTATTGTATGTTGATGATTTATTTCTGCCTGGTAGTGAACTTCGTATTCTCCAGTGTAAGAGGAAGTTAGCTTCTGAATTTGAAATTGTTGAGATTTTGTGTATTGGTGGTAGCATCGGATGTGCTCTAGCTCCCAAAATTTGTGGAGGGACTAGAGTACACTTGATCTACAAGACCCATAAAGGGATTTGGGAAATTTCATCTGGTTTGGAAGATATTTAATTAATTAATTATTTTAATGTATTTCCTAAGTCTAGACTTAGGAAAATTAAATAATTAAAGTTAATTAAATTAAACAATGGATGAAATTGTCTTAAGTCACATGGATCAAACTTTCTTTTAATCTTAGCCATTGATTCAAGATCTAATCATGGCCGTTGGTTTTCCAATGAGAAAAGTATAAAGGATAGGCTTGGGGTCATTTGTAAAGACACATAGAGGTAGAGCACTGAAGCTAAGCTGAGATTCTAGGGCAGGGTTTGCTAAGAATTCTTAGAAGTGTTTCAGCTGCAGAGAGGGGATTTTAGGCAAAGGGGATGGTGTGATCCCAGTGCCTAGAATCAGCAAGAGGCATAGAGTAGCTTCCAGAGGTAGCACAGAGACGTAGGTGCAGTAGTAGCAGAAAGGGCAGCACTTGCGCAACATAGAGGCAGCTTCAGCTACGCAGGTGCGGCACAGTCTCTCTCAGGGCCGCGTTAGGCAACAAGAGACTCTCAGGGGTTACGCAGAGACCCTCAGGGGCAGCGTAGGGATTGCGTCACCTAGACTGGGGTTACGCAACACTTTCCAGGCCAACGTAGGGGGACGCAGAGGTTGACACAGTGGCTTCAGGGGCAGTGCTGGGGTTTCTAGGGCTAAGATCCCGCTGAGTCCTATAAATCCCGTTTGAGGGTGTGGATCAGTGAATGTTTTGGCTTCAGAACAACAGGATAGCTGTGGATCTATATTTTCTTTCTTGGGTTTTCTCGATCTGGAACCCAAATTTGCTGTATTTAGAAATACTCTTAATAAGAAAACACTCCAGCAGCCAGCAGACCGGTTTTCCTGCATTGGGTTTTTCCGGGGACTATTGTCCAGAAAATCCTTGTGTCACTTTGTCTATGTGTGCATGTACTTTTTCTAGATCTGAATTGGTGAAAGTCTGTTATGTGTTTTGCTTCGATATTAATATGAATTTTCAGCGTAATAACTTAATTAAGTAGGAGGAGCATAACCAAATCTAACAGTAGATTTCTGCATAAGTAACATTCAGAAATTTTCACATGGTATCAGAGCAATTGCAGATCTAGGAGGGACACCAGTAGAAGACTGAAGGATATTGCTGCAGAAAGTAGCAGGAAGTGCAGTAGCAGCAGAAGGGTAGATTTGAAGGGACAACACAGTTTTAGAGAGAGAAGAGTTACGCAGAGGGCAGGGTGACGCAGTCTTACGCTGTCTCCCAACAGACCCACGCACTTACTGCGCAGAGGCCGCATTGGGATTGTCTGAAGCCAGGCAGAGTGATGCAGATCTGAAGTTGTCAGATCCAGAAATGCCTGAAGAAGAGCTGCAAAACTTCAGAAGGTGCTGGTGAGGTTAAATTTCTGAAGTTTTTAGAATTTTAGCCTAAGCACTAGTGAAAAGAGCGGGAGGAGATCAGCGTCTTAGAAAGTTTCTAGCCAAGGAAACTTACAGATTGATCAGAGGATCGAAGAGCGCTGAATCATTGTTTGATTTAGTAGATTTCCAAGAAGGGAAATCAATTGTTAGAGGGAGCAGAAGGTGCTTGTTTTGCCAAGGACCTTAGATCCAGATCTCTAGCATAGAGAGAAAAGGAGCTCCGACAAATTTCTGAGCAAATGGCTCCTCATGGACTGCGTGATCAGCAAAGATTGGATGGCCTATCCAACTTTTCAGTTTGGAAGGCTAGGATCCACATAGTCCTAGAGGCATATCATCTAAGAGACCATGGAAAACAAGTTCTGGCCACGTCGATCGATGCAGATCACCTGAGGAAGCATAGTGAAGTTGCGGGACATGCCAAGCGGTTGATAATGGATGGAATTAAGGACCATATTGTCCCACATATAGCTGAGAAGAAAACAACTAATGAGATGTGGAAGGCCTTAACATCTCTATATGAGGGAAAATCTATTCAAAGGAAGATGTTGTTGGAGACTCAGATGCGGTCATTCACGTGACCAAGGGGGAAGACATGGAACATTTCCTCTTCAGATTATAGTCGATCAGAGACTAGTTGACTACCACGGGTGCTAAGGTGGAAGATGATGTGATGGTTAGGATTGCTCTCAATGTAGTCACAGATGAGGGGGAAACCTTGGTCCAAAGTATCTTGGGCAGAGCGGACCTCCTAGACTGGGATGGCTTGTGGGCAATCATGCATCAAGAAGAACTTCACAGAATCACCAAGAAGCAGTACAACTCGGGATCGAGCAAAGTGAAGAAGGAAGATGAAGAAGATGCAACAGGGAAAGAAGAAGAAGGATATATCTAAGATCAAGTGCTTCCAGTGTGGTGAATTAGGACATTTCGCCAGCAATTGTCCTCAGAAGAAAAATGACAAGGAAGCTTCTTCTTCCAAGGCTGCTGTGGCAGATGATGGGTCAGAAGATGATGCAACCATGAGCGCTCATGAATCACTAAAGTGGGGCGACATGGATTTGTAGAGCAGCTACAGAATGTGGCGGGATCCTTGAGCAACTCATCTCTTGGATCACATCCGGGCTACAGGAGCCTTAAGACAGTAGCGGGACAAGTGGAGCAGTGGGTGCAAAGATCACGGATGAAGCAAAGGCAAATTTGAAGGCTGGAAGGAGCAGCGCAGTGCAGATGCAGTAACAGTGTAGAGGCAACAACATCGTAGGGGCTGATGTGAATTCAACAGCGTAGAGCAGAGTTACTTACACAGAGCAGAGCTGCGGCAGTGTAGATGGCTTCAGGAGGACAACACAGTGCAGCAACATCGTGAAAGATTTCAGCACAAGGAGCTGATGTGAATTCAGGAGTGCAGAGGGAGTCTGCATATGCAGTGCAGAGCTATAGCTGTGCATTATCCTTCAGATGTCAGCACAGACAAGCAGCCAATGGAGCTTCAGTGATGAATTTGCAGCCCAACTGACTTGTCTGTCAAAGATTGGGTAGGAGATTTAGTTGTTTCTCTCAGCAACTGAAGATGCGGTGCAACAGGTGGCAACATAGATGCAACAGATTGAGAGGGAGCTGTAGTACATATGTGGCAATGGCGGTGACAACGTCATGGGCAACAGTACAGAATGGAAACATCAGTGTAGAGTTGATTGGCAACAAGCCAAGCATCAACATCACAGAAATCAGTGCCCAAAATCTTGTGATACATGTTGTGATGTATTGCTAGAGCACACTCCGTGCTAAGACAGAGTGTTGAGATTTTGTGTATTGGGGGTAGCATCGAATGTGCTCTAGCTCCCAAAATTTGTGGAGGGACTAGAGTACACTTGATCTACAAGACCCAGAAAGGGACTTGGGAAATTTCATCTGGTTTGGGAGAAATTTAATTAATTAATTTTTAATGTATTTCCTAAGTCTAAACTTGGGAAAATTAAATAATTAAAGTTATTTAAATTAAACATCTGATGAAATTGTCTTAAGTCACATGGATCAAGTTTTCTTTTAATATTAGCCATTGATTCAAGATCTAATCATGGCCGTTGGTTTCCCAACGAGAAAAGTATAAAGGAAAGGCTTGGGGTCATTTGTAAAGACACACAGAGGCAGAGCATTGAAGCTAAGTTGAGATTCTAGGGCAGGGTTTGCTAAGAATTCTCAGAAGTGTTTTAGCTGCAGAGAGAGGAGTTTAGGCAAAGGGGATGGTCTGATCCCAGTGCCTAGAATCAACAAGAGGTAGAGAGCAGCTTCCAAAGGCATCATAGAGAAGCAGGAGTAGCAGCAGCAAAAAGGGCTGCAACTGCGCAGCGCAGAGGCAACTTCAACTACGCAGGTGCTGCACAGTCTCTCTCAGGGCAGCATTAGGCAATAGGAGACCCTCAGGGGTTATGCAGAGACCCTCAGGGGCAGCGTAGGGACTGCGTCACCTAGTTTGGGGTTACACAACCTTTTCCCGGCCAGTGTAGAGGGACGCAGGGGCTACAGAGGTTGATGTAGGGGCTTCAGGGGCACCACTATAGAAATTTCTGAATGTTATATCTTATGCAGAAATTATTACTTTTAATCCGGTTAAGCTCCTCCTACTTAGATAAGTTATTAACTGAATAAATTCAAGTTAACATCGAAGCAAAACACATAACAGATCTCTACCAATCCAGATCTAGAATAAGCACATGCACACATTGACAAAGTGACACAATTATTTCTGGACAAATAGTCTCTGGAAAAACCCAATGTGGGAAAACCAGTCTCTGGCTGCTGGAGGGTTCTATTATTAAGAATATTTTTGAATACACAAATCTGGGTTCCAAATCTGGAAAACTCGACAGAGAAAACACTAGATCTACAACTCACTGGCTGATCTAGGGCCAAAATAATGACTTATCCACACCCTCAAATGGGATTTACAGAACTCAGCTAAGATTAGGGCCTAGAAACCCCAGCGTTGTCCCTGAAAGGCTCTGCGTCAGCCTATGAAGCCCCTGAAAGCCTCTGCGTCAGCCTTGAAAGTCCTCCAAACCCTTAGCGCTGCTCCGAAAGGGACTGCGTTACCCCAGACTGGGTGACGCAGTCACTACGCTGGCCCTGAAGGGTCTCTGCATAACCCCTGAGGGTTTCCTGCTGAAAATCAACTGTCCTTGGAGAGACTGCACTGTCCTTGTTGTTGCTGCTGCTGCCTTCCTCTGCGTTGTCCTTTAGCTGATCTCTACCTCTTGTGTATTCTAGACCCCGTGATCAAATCATCCCCTTAGTCTAAATTCCCCTCTCTGCAGCTGAAACACTTCTGAGTATTCTTAGCAAACCATGCCCTAGAATCTCAGCTTAGCTTCAGTGCTCTGCCTCTGTGTGTCTTTACAAATGACCCCAAGCCTTTCCTTTATACTTTTCTGGTTGGAAAACCAACGACCATGATCAGAGCTTGAATCAATGGCTAAGATTAAAAGAAAGCTTGATCCATGTGACTTAAGACAATTTCATCACATGTTTAATTAAATTCACTTTAATTATTTGAGTTCCCTAAGTTTTAACTTAGGAAATACATTAATAGAATTAATTAATTTAATATCTCCTAAACCAGATGAAATTTCCCAAATCAATTTCTGGGTCTTGTAGACCAAGTGTACTCTAGTCCTTCCTCAAAATTTGGGACCTAGAGCACCACTGATGCTACCCCAAATACACAAAATCTCAACACTCCCTCTTAGCATCAAGGGTGTGCTCTAGCAAATCACACTATGCATTACAAGACTTTGAGTACTGGTTCTGTGCTGCTGAAGCTTGGCCTGCTGCCACTCAACTCTGCACTGTTGCTGCCATTCTGTACTGCTGCCCATGACTCTGCCACTGACACTGCAACATCTGTACTGCAACTCCCTCTCAATATGTTGCATCTTTGCTGCTCATAGCACTGCCATTGCTGATCTGTTGCATTGCAACTTCAGTTGTTGAGAGAAATAACTGAATCTACTGCCCAATCCAGACAAGTCAGATGGGCTGCATCCTCATCACTGAAGCTCCATAGGCTACAAATCTGCGCTAGCATCTGAAGGATGATGCACAACTACAGCTCTGCACTGCGTAAGCAGACTCCCTCTGCACTACTGAAGTCACATCAGCCCCTTGTGCTGAAATATCTCATGTTGTTGCTGCACTGCGCTATCCCTTTGAAGCCTTTTGCGCTGCTGCAGCTCTACACTGCGTAAGCAACTCTGCTCTGCGCTGCTGAAGTCACATCAACCTCTGCGCTGCTGCTGCTTCTACGTTGCTGCTGCTCTGCTCTGCGCTGCTCCTCCCAGTCTTCAAATCTGCCTCTGCCTCTGCTTCATCTGTGATCTATACACCCACTGCTCTACTTACCCAGCTTAAGGCTGTCGTAGCTCGCATGTGATCCAAGAGATGAGCTACTCAAGGATCCCGCCTTTTTCTTCCATGTAGCTCCTCTACATGTCCATGTCACCCCACCTCCGTGGTTCATGAGTAGTCGTGGCTGCATCATTTTTTGACCCATCATCTGCCACAAATGCCTTGGAAGAGGATGCTTCCTTGTCCTTTTTCTTTTGAGGAAAATGGCTGGAAAAATGTCCCATTTCACCACACTGGAAGCACTTGAGCTTTGAAAGATCCTTCTTCTTCTTCAACTGCTTCTTAGATGCCAAGGCTGCAACTTCCTCATCTTCCTTCTTCACTTTGCTCAATCTTGGGCTGTGCTGCCTCTTGGTGAATCTGTGGAGTTCTTCTTGACGCAGAATTGACCACAAGATGTCCCAATCTGGGAGGTCCGCTCTGCCCAAGATACTTTGGACAAAGGTTTCCCACTCATCCATGACTGCATTGAGGGCAGTCCTGACTATCACACATCATCCACCATTACACCCGTTGCAGTCAGCTGATCTTTGATTGACTGCAGTCTGAAGAGGAAGTGTTCCATGTCTTGTCCCTTGGTCATCATGAATGACCTCATTTGGGTCTCCAACAACATTTTTCTTTGGACATACTTTTCCTCATATAGGGAAGTCAAGGCCTTCCACATCTCGTTAGCTATCTTCTTCTCATCTATGTGTGGTACAATATGGTCCTTGATACTATCCATAATCAGCTGCTTGGCATGCCTAGCAGCTTCCTTATGCTTCCGAAGGAGATCTGCATTCGTCGGTGTGGCCAGAGTGTGCTTTGCATGGTCTCTTAGATTGTATGCCTCAAGGACAATCAGGATCCTTGCCTTCCAAATCGAAAAGTTTGAGAGGCCATCTAGCCTATCCTGATCACGCATTCCATGAGGAGCCATCTGCTCAGAATGTGTCAAAACTGCCTTTTCTCTTTGCTAAAGAAATGGCTCTAAGGCCCTTGGTGAAACAGGTGCCTTCTGCTCACTCTGACACTTGATTTCCCTCCTTGGAAATTTACCAAATCAACTATGATTCAGCTTCTTCTTTGATCCTCTGATCAAACTCTAAGTTTCCTTTGACAAGAAACTTCCTGAGAAGCTGATGTCCTCTCAATATTTGTCACTTGTGCTAAGGCCAAAAATCTGAAAACTTCAGAATTTTAACCCCACCAGCTCTTCTGAATTTTTGTAGCTCTTTTGCAGTCATTTCTGGATCTGACAGATTCAGATCTGAATCACACTGGCTAGCTTCAGACCAAACTAGCGCTGTTTTTGAGCTGCCTCTACGCAGTAATTGCGTGGGCTTGCTAGGACACAACGTTGGACAATGTCACCCTTCCCTCTGCGTGGATCTGCTCTGAAAACTGCGCTGTCCCTTTATATTTGCGTTTCTGCTGCTTTTCCAATTGCTTTCTGCAACTAGAACCTTCAATCTCTTCAGCTGGTGTCCCTCCTAGAACTGCAATTGCTCCGATACCATGCATAAATTTTTGAATCTTATATCTTATGCATAAATTATTACTGTTGATCCGGTTAAGCTCCTCGTACTTAAATAAGTTATTAATTGAATAAATTCAAGTTAACATCAAAGCAAAACACATAACAGATCTCTTCCAATCCAGATCTAGAATAAGCACATGCACACATTGACAAAGTGACACAGTTATTTCTGGACAATAGTCCCCGGAAAAACCCAATGTGGGAAAACCGGTCTCTGGCTGCTGGAGGGTTTTATTATTAAGAATATTTCTGAATACACAAATCTGGGTTCCAGATCTGGAAAACCCGACAGAGAAAACACTAGATCTACAGCTCACTGGCTGATCTAGGGCCAAAATAATGACTGATCCACACCCTCAAACGGGATTTACAGAACTCAGCCAAGATTAGGGCCTAGAAACCCCAGCGCTGTCCCTGAAAGGCTCTGCGTCAGCCTCTGAAGCCCTTGAAAACCTCTGCGTCAGCCTTGGAAGTCCTCCAAACACTCAGTGCTGCTCTGGAGGGATTGCGTTACCCCAGACTGGGTGACTCAGTCACTACGCTGGCCCTGAAGGGTCTCTACGTAACCCCTGAGGGTTTCCTGCTGAAAATCAACTGTCCTTGGTGAGATTACGCTGTCCTTGTTGCTACCTTCCTTTGCGCTATCCTTGAGCTGATCTCTGCCTCTTGTGTATTTTAGACCCTGGGATCAGATCATTCCCTTGGTCTAAATTCCCCTCTCTGCAGTTGAAACACTTTTGAGTATTCTTAGCAAACCCTACCCTAGAATCTCAGCTTAGCTTTAGTGCTCTGCCTCTGTGTGTCTTTACAAATGACCCTAAGCCTTTCCTTTATACTTTTCTCGTTGGAAAACCAACGACCATGATCAGATCTTGAATCAATGGCTAAGATTAAAAGAAAGCTTGATCTGGGTGACTTAAAACAATTTCATCACATGTTTAATTAAATTCACTTTAATTATTTGAGTTCCCTAAGTTTTAACTAAGGAAATACATTAAAATAATTAATTAATTTAATATCTCGTAAACCAGATGAAATTTCCCAAACCAATTTCTGGGTCTTGTAGATCAAGTGTATTCTAGTCCTTCACCAAAATTTGGGACTTAGAGCACAACTAATGCTTCCCCAAATACACAAAATCTAAAGAGCATTGGGGTTTCTAGGGCCAAGACTGGCTGAGTCCTGTAAATCCCATTTGAGGGCGTGGATCAGTCAATATTTTGGCTTTAGAACAGTACGATATCTGCGGATCTATATTTCTTTGTTGGGTTTTCTAGATCTGGAACCCAGATTTGCTGTATTCAGAAATACTCTTAATAATAAAACCCTCCAAGAGCCAACAGGCCAGTTTTCCCGCATTGGGTTTTTCCGGGGACTATTGTCTGTAAAATCCTTGTGTCACTTTGTTTATGTGTGCATGCACTTTTTCTAGCTCTGAATTTGTGAAAGTTTGTTGTGTGTTTTGCTTTGATATTAATCTGAATTTTGAGCTTAATAACTTAGTTAAGTAGGAGGAGAATAACCAGATCTAACAGTAGATTTCTGCATAATTAAAATTGAGAAATTTTCACAGAAATGAAAGATCTTGGTTTGATGTGCACTTTCTGGGCGTAGATGTATGGTAGAAATTTGGTGAGATTTTCCTTTCTCAAGGAAAATATGTTGTCTAACTACTAGAAAGGTTTGGCATGACTGAGTGTAAGTCCATGAATACTCCAATGGAAATGAATTTCAAGAAGCTTTGTGGTAAAGCTGCAGGACCTAATTTGGATAATCCTTCTGAGTACCATCAACTGATTGGGGCACTGATGTTCTGAGTGAACACTAGACTAGATATTTGCTTTGCAGTCAATACTCTAAGTCAATACATGATTAAGCCTGCTCATGCACATTGGATTTTTGCAAAGCATGTGTTGAGGTACTTGCATAGGACCATCAATCTTGGATTGAGATATACTGCTGAAGATGTAAGGCTACATGGATACTCTGACGCTGATTGGGCTGGTAACTCTACTGACAGAAAGAGCACATTAGGATGTTGCTTCAACTTAGGATTTGCCATGATATCTTGGATGAGCAGAAAGCAAAGGTCTGTTTCCCTTAGCATAGCTGAAGCATAATACATTGCTGCTAGCATGGCTAGTTGTGAGGAAGTATTGCTAAGGAAGCTCTTTGGAGAGATGTTTGAGCAAGTATTGGGTACTACAGTAATTTATTGTGACAATAAGAGTGAGATTCGACTTGTTGAAAATCCCGTGTTCCATGACAAGTCCAAACACGTTGAGATCAAATATCACCATATCCGGGATATGGTGCAAAGAGGAGCACTAAGACTTCATCATATAGCGATTGATGACCAGATCACTGACATTCTTACCAAGCCTTTTCCGAAAGGAAAGTTCTTGGTTTTCAAAGAGCAACTTGGATTGACAGATGTGACCCTTCCTAGAGTGGGTGGTCATGGATGATCAACCTTGGATGTGCGAGATCCTTGACATGTGTTGACAAGTGGATCCCCCCAAGCAGTGATGAACCTTGGATGAGCGAGATCCTTGTCATGTGTTGACAAGTGGAACACCCCAAGCAGTGATGAGCCTTGGATGTGCGAGAACCTTGCCATGTCTTGACAAGTGGATCCCCCCAAGTAGTGATCAGCCTTGGATGTGCGAGATCCTTGTCATGTGTTGACAAGTGGATCGCCCCAACTGTGTATAGGGTGATGGATGTATAGCCCCTATGATGTTTCTTCTTCATTAGATTGTAACATCATTGTTCTAAAGCAGAGATAACAAAGATCCTTGTATCAGAAAGAAATTCCTCCCCACTTGAGAGGGAGTGTTGAAAATTGACAGCTATGGGATAAATTTCCTTGAATAGAATTTCATTTCTGACCTTTCTAAAGTGACTTTCTAAAAATAGAAAGTCATGTTTATCTTTGCAACCATGACTTTCCAAAAATTGTAAATCACCTTTCATCAATTCGTAATCATATATACATGATGGAAAATCACTTACCTTGTCCTTAATCAATCTCAATTGTTTAATTTTTAACTTAATCATCAAGTCTCTCAATCATGTCATATGTAACTCCCCTCAATTAATGCATATGTTACTCTCTCTCTCTTAATGGATTCATTCCTCTCTCCCTTTAATGTTCTTACACACCACACTCTCTTAGACACTTTAATGACTCGTCATAAAAATATTCCTATTACACCTTTTTAATGCATAAGTTACACTTATCTCCTAAATGCATAAGTTACTCTCCTCTCCTTTATGGCATAAGTTACACTGCTATTTCGACATATGTAACTCCTCCTTAAGGCATAGGAGTTACTCCCTCATGAATTCATCCTCCTTGCTCATCCTATATATTTGTGCCTCTCATCTTCACTTGACACACTTGTGCTTGTGAAAGGAGAGTTCAAACTTGAGAAAGAGAGAGTTGGAGAGTCTAAGGGAAGAGTGAGAGAGAGAGAGAGAGAGAAAGAGAGTCTTGAAGAGCAAGAGCAAATCTTGGAGAGCCAAAGTGATTCAGTGTTTGCTTCAACTACTGCTATGAGAGATCTTCTTTAGATTTGGGTGAACTTCTTCATTCTTTCATTGTACTTTGTACCTCTGCTAAACAATTGATTTCTAATAGAAGAAGAATTTGGTTGGGTTTTCCCCTTGTGGGTTTTGCCCTGGTCATTGACTTCTTTGTATTTCATTGAGTTCTTGGTTGTCTTCCATTGTGAATATGATTTATGTTCTATCTACAATTACTTAACTTGTTTTGCAGCATAAAGAAGTTCTGGATTTAAGTGATTGTAATATCATAGAACATTTGAATTTCAACAAGAAGTCGACCTTATTAGGGCTATTCAAGCCTCACAAGAAGCCTATATATAAGGTGGAACTCGACCTCATTAGAAGATCATCCAAGTTCGTTTTAAGGACAAGAAATATAAAAAAAGGACAAGGGAAGAAGAGGAGATCAAGAGGAAGAAAGATCAAATCCTCAAAGTCTGGTTTTTTGGGCTACAATATCCCACACGTGCGAAGGAATTAGGGCAAATTTTGTCGTAGCAAGGAGTAGATTGCATTCATCCTAAGGAGCCAAAGTTTGGTGTCATAAGGAGCAAGTTTGAAGGCTGAGTTACTAAGGAGAAATGTGGACCCTAAGCAAAGGAGGAAGAAGACATATTCTACCATATTTCACTCACATGTGCGAACTAGGGTTTCTGCAGTTAGGCCGAAATTCCAGTCAAGAAGTTGCAGGTCCGAACTTGTGAAGTTGCAACAATTTTGGAGCAGTTTGAGTTGGTTGACTTTGTGATAGAGCGTTCATTAAAGAGAAGTTTGACTTGGTCTTGGAGGGGTCTTTGTCAAGGGTCCAAGTGTATTGAAATTCGTCATTTGAAGATTCTATAACAAGAGAAGAATTACTTGTGGGATTTCCTCTTTAGGAGAGGTTTTGGCCTCGGCTAGCAACCTATATCTTGTGTCCATTTGTGTTGTTGATCTTCATAGTTTGGTAGTTGTTTGATGATAAAAACATTATAATAATCAAGAGAAGAAGAAGCTAATTGCGAGTACATCAAGTTAAAGTAAAAGAACATCACAAGTAGTTATCAAAGTAAAAAGAAATCACCTTGATCTAGTTGCCCTTGATTTCTCAACAAAAACGACTTGCTCCAAGCCTATAAAAGCCCTCGATGTTGATGAATGTAACCCTCAAGAGCTCAAGACCGTGCATGGAGAAAGGCTAGAAATTTTAAATAAAATCTATATGATAAATTTGCAAATTTTTTAAGCCTTTAACCTCTTAAAAAATTTCTATAACCCCTCAAGTGAATGTAGCTTAGGTAAAAATATGTTTGTGGCCCTCCTTAAGCTCTCAGCTAGGAGAAGGAGGCCTCCAAAACCTTGCGGTTGCCCTCCAAAAGTAGTCTAAAAAATTAATCTTCCAAAGGCTAATTTCTAGCCAAAAAAATTGATGGAGAAACCCTTTAAAATAAAAGTGATTTCTTTTGCAAAAAATATCCAAGGGTTAGTCTCTAGTTACCAAGAGAAAAAAATAAAACCCTATAGGGCTTGCGGCTAGGCCTTAAAATCCTCAATAAATTTTGTACGCCACAAAACCAATTTTTAACATTAAAAAACCCTACTTTGAGAGAGGCTAGAGAGGCCTCTAGTTTTGTGGCCCTGAAGAGAGAGGGTTTAAATGCTAGAACACCCTCCAAAAGATGACTTGTTGCACTAAAACCCTAGCCATCTAGACTAGGTGAAGGCTTAGCCTTCAAAAAATTTGATTTTCCTGTGATCTTTGAAATAATTCCACCTGCGAAACAAAATCAAAGAAAAATCCTTGTTCTCCTTTTAGATCTACAAGGAAACAAAGAAAAGAAAAACCCCAAATCGCGATATACAAGATGAGAAAAAAGTATATATACAAGGGTTAGATTAAAGGTATATATAAAAAAAACTATTTGCAAAATTACAAGGGCTACTCCAAGGAAAATATTTCCTTGATTAGCAAATAATGGCTCTCAATAGAAAATCCATTCAGTTAGAGCACAAATAAATAAAGTGATAAATGAGATAAATAGATTTTAGATGAGCAATAGCCAAGAATATTAGGAAAATAAATCGTTAGATAAGTCTTGGGAGTTGGCTGGTCCAACCAAAGATGCCCCCTAATGCCCAAGATGTGAATCACTGATGGTCTCTACACACTTAGAATTAAATTGTTGGATTACAAGGGGTTAAATAACACAACAAACCTAGAGATCTTGAGACACTTGCTAGATCAATTAAATTTAAAATGATTCTCTAACCCAAGAACTAATGTAAGGTACCCATGCAAATAGTTAATCCACAATTGGCTAGTGAAACAACAATTATTGAATTCAAACCCAATAATGTTGATTTTTATAGCATCAGAAAGTGTTCCAGGTCTCAAATTTTGAGGAGAGGCTTGGACAACAGTATTCCAGAGAACCCATAGATCGTTTGTGGAAATTCCACTCGGATTTTGCTTTATTAAAATAATTAATTATTTTAATGTGATCCCTCAGTCTAAACTTAGGGAAATTAAATAATTAAAGGATATTAATAAAACAGAGTGTGAATCTTCTAGAAACGAAGATCAAGTCATCTTTTAATCTGAGCCATTGATTAAGGATATAATTTGGGCTGTTGATTCATAAACGAGAAGACTATAAGAGAAGGCTTGAGGGTCATTTGGAAAGCAAGCTGGGCACATTCTCAGTACTCGAAGGAAATCGATTACGAAGCAAGAGAATTCGATTTCAATGGGTGAGTTTGTAGAGGCAGGGTTGCAGAGATAGAAGGATGAGGGAGAAGTCAGCAAATGTAGAAGAAGAAAGGCAGAAGGACGCAGGGAAGGCAGCGTTGAGCAGCAGCACTAGCCCTCCACGCAAGATTACACAGTCCAGGTAGGTACTGCGCAGAGAGGCTACGCAGTTTGACACAGACAGTGCAGGAGGTCATCCCGTGTGTCGGGAATTCTTTCCGATTGTCCGGAAAATTCACATACGGTGCATGCTATTTTATTTTGCTCGTCAGGACTTCTATAAATGATCTTTTCACTGCTGAAGATAAATACAAACCCTCATCTGCTCCATCGGTTTTCCCACATTGGGTTTTTCTGGGGACAATTGTCCAAAAATAACTGTGTTCATATGGTTGTTTCTATGGTGCTATATGTGTTACATTTGTTCTTCTTCTTTCTATTAGAGTGAAGTACTGCAACTGTATTTATTTCAAAATTTACTGAAGCATCTGTAAATAAGTTATCAAATAAGTAGGCAAAATAAATCAATTACTGCAGTAATAATTTTCATAGTGAAAATTTCACATGGTATCAGAGAAAAAGGCAAAAGACAGAAAAGGGGGTTCCGCAATGGAAAGACTATTCGACAGTGGCACAACTCGGAAGGACTTACGCAGTTCCTTAGAGCACATAGAGAAACATAGGGAGCATGACATATATGTTCTGGCATCCAGACTAGAGGAGGATTTCGCTTGTGTGTCAAGCACGACCTGTCCAGGAGTTTGGTACATTGACAGTGGAGCATCTGCTCATATGACGGGAGTTCGAGAATGTTTTTCGAGCTACCAAGAAGAACAGATGATTTTTCAGATCACAATGGGAAACAAGGCCAAGTGTACTTCCGTTGGAAGAGGTACCTTAATATTTCAGACAGAAGCCAACAACAAGATTCAGGCCACAAACGTTTTGCATGTACCGGGTTTGGGGATGAATTTACTCTTGGTGTCTCAGCTCGAGAATAAAGGTTATGATGTATACTTTATTGGAAATAAAATTTATGTTAAACACCCTAGTTGGAAAAGAAAGGCACAAATCGGAGTAGGGAGCCACAAGTTATATAAGCTCCAACTTGAGTCCCCAATGGCACTAATCGACAGTACGGACAAAAGGGATCTGAATAAATTGTGGCACAAAAGGATGGGGCATTTACGTCATGGAGCCTTGAAGATTCTCAAGAAGATTGTCATAGGAGCTCCAGAACTCAGCACAAGGAAAGATGAGGTCTGCAGGGGGTGCGTACTAGGGAAGTATGCCAAGGTAGTATTTCCAAGAAGCAGCAGCAGGGTCAAGAGTGTATTGGCGCTAATACACTCAGATATTTGCGGTCCAATGTCCACGACTGCTCTCAGTGGTGCAAAGTATTTTTCTACCTTCATTGATGACCATTTCAAGAAAACTTGGATCTACTTTCTCAAAACCAAAGATGAAGTCTTGGATCGTTTCAAAGGCTTCAAAGCGTTGGTAGAAAATTCAACCGGAAAGAGGATCAAGAAGCTGTCATCAGATAATGGTGCAGAGTATATCGATAAAGACTTCACTAGTTTCTGCGCAAAGAAAGACATCAAGAGAGAATGGACAACTCCATACAATCCAGAGTAGAATGGAGTTGTAGAAAGGAAAAACAGGACCATTATAGAAGTTGCAAGGGCAATGTTATATGACCAAGACATGCCCAAATTTTTGTGGGTAGAAGCTTGCAATACAACTGTGTACGTGCAGAACAGGGTGCCCCATAGAGCATTGGGGAAGGTAAACCCTGAGAGTGTGTTCATAGGCAGCAAGCCTGAGGTGAGCCATATCAGGATATTTGTCAGTATGGTGTATTGCTACGTATCAGATGAGAAGAGGAAGAAGTTGGATTAGACTGCAGAGAAGGGTTATCTTGTGGGCTATAGTGAAAATGTGAAGGCATATCGCATCTCTATTCCGAAAAATAGGAAGATCGTAATAAGGCGGGACATCAAATTCATGGAGGAGAGAGTTTTCAGAAGATCTTGGGAAATGGCTACAGATATGCAGATTGAGGAGGATCCACTAGTACAGCCTCTACAACCTACAGAGGATGGGTCGAGTGCCTCTCCACGACACAAGGATTCTGAGGAGAGTTCCTCCGAAGAAGAGCAGACAGGAGAGTAGGTAAGACCACCCACCACCAGTGGAAGACCGAGCAAAGAACTCCAACAAATTCTTAAGGGATGTAGAGGAATTTGTTGGAGCACCTAGAGACGAGAAGAGGGTACGGAGGCAACCTGACAGATACCAGGCACTGGTAGCACAAGTCGGAGAACTGTTTAGCTTTTGGGAGGCAGCTTAGCATCAGGTGTGGGTAGATGCCATGATGGAGGATTATTGCTCCATCATGACAAACGATGTATGGGAAGTAGTCCCTAGACCACATGACGGATCAGTTGTAGGATCGAGGTGGATCTACAATATCAAGTATGTTGCAGATGGCAGCATAGAGAAGTTCAAGGCCAGATTTGTGGCTAAGGGGTATGCACAGAAAGAAGGGATTGACTATGAGGAAACCTTTGCTCCTATTGCTCGATACACTTCAATCAGATTTGTCATCTCTCTAGCAGCACAAATGGGATGGGAGATTCACCAGATGGATGTCAAGACAACGTTCTTGAATGGGGTGATAGAAAAGGAAGTGTACATAAAACAACTAGAGGGCTTTGAGACACATGAGCAGAAGACTCATGTTTGCCGGCTTAATAAAGCCTTGTACAATCTAAAACAAGCCCCCAGAGCATGGTATGAACGAATTGATAGCTATTTGCAGAAGATGGGATTCGTCAAGAGTGACGCAGATCCCAACCTCTACTACTTGTGAGTAGCGGATGAGCCGTTAATCTTGGTATTATATGTAGATGATCTGTACCTTACTGGATCGTCTAAGCTCATCAAAGACTGCAAGGAAAATCTGGCTACTGAATTCGACATGAAGGATCTGGGACATATGCACTATTTTCTTGGTTTGGAGGTCTGGTAGCAGAAGGGAGAAATCTTCCTTGGGCAAGGGAGATACACTACAAAAATCTTGAAGAGGTTTCAGATGGAAGACTGTAGACCCATGGCTACGCCAATGATTACAAACTGGAAGAAGATAGACACGACAGAGGATTATGAGGCTGATCCCACCTTGTATAGGCAGCTCATCGGATCATTGATGTATCTGGTCAACACTAGACCAAGCATCTGTTATGCAGTGAATACCTTCAGTCAGTTCATGGTGGAACCAAGGAAGGCTCACTTGGCAACAACCAAGCATGTTCTCAGATATTTGAAGGGGACAGTAGAGTATGGGTTGAAGTACACCAAGGGCAATGAAGTCTAGTTGAGTGGGTTTATAGACGCAGATTGGGTTGGAAGCACAGTGGATCTGAAAAGTACCAGTGGGTACTATTTCAGTCTCGGATCAGGAATGACTTCTTGGTGCTGTAGGAAACATAAGTCCATTGCACTAAGCTCAACCAAGGCAAGTATATGGCAGCAAGCACAACTTTGTCCGAGGCCATATGGCTTCATAAATTGCTCTTGAACTTACTTAAGAAGAGGGTGGAACCGACCGAAATTATGTGTGATAATCAGAGTTGCATCAAGCTCTCTGAGAATCCTATGTTTCATGAACGGTCGAAGCACATTGACATTCGGTGCCACTTCATCAGAGACTACGTCCAACGGGGAGTTGTGCAGTTGAGGTACACTCCTACAGGAGAACAGGTGGCAGATATCTTCATCAAGGCTCCGAGTAAGATTAAGATTACTTACCTCAGAGAAAAGATGGGGATGGTCGAGAACCCTTTTCAGTAAAGGAACAGGTGGTCTACAGAGACAGAGGGAGCTGCAGTACGGATGAGGTAGTGGCAGAGACAGTGTCACAGGCAACAGTATAGAGAGCAGCAGTGCTGAGTTGAGAGGCAACAACCAGGACACTAGCAGCGCAACAAATGCTTTAGAATCAAAGCAGTACAATTGGTACCTTGCTTGAACACTTTCCTCGCTAAGAGGGAGTGTTGATTTTTATAGCATCAAAAAGTGTTCCAGGTCTCAAATTTTGAGGAGAGGCTTGGATAGCAGTGTTCCAAAGAACCCAGAAATCGTTTGTGGAAATTCCACTCGGATTTTGCTTTATTAAATAATTAATTATTTTAATACGATCCCTAAATCTAAACTTAGGGAAATTAAATAATTAAAGGGTATTAATAAAGCAGAGTGTGAATATTCTAGAAAACGAAGATCAAGTCATCTTTTAATCTAAGCCATTGATTAAGAATATAGTCTGGCCTGTTAATTCATCAACGAGAAGACTATAAGAGGAGGCTTGAGGGTCATTTGGAAAGCAAGTCAGGCACATTCTGAGTACCCGAAGGAAATCGATTCTGAAGCAAGAGAATTCGATTTCAGTGGGTGAGTTTGTAGAGGTAGGGTTGCAGAGACAAAAGGAGGAGGGAGAAGTCAGCAGAAGGAGAAGAAGAAAGACAGAAGGACGCAAGGAAGTCAGTGCTGAGCAGCAACACTAGCCCTCCACGCAGGATTACACAGTCCAGGCAGGGACTGCGCAGAGAGGCTATGTAGATTGACACAGAGGGTGCAGGAGGTCATCCCGTGTGTCGGGAATTCTTCCGGATTGTCCGAAAAATTCACATAAGGCGTATGCTATTTTATTTTGCTCGTCAGGACTTCTGTAAATGATCTTTTCACTGCTGAAGATAAATACAAACCCTCATCTACTGCACCGGTTTTCCCACATTGGGTTTTTCCGGGGACAATTGTCCAAAAATAACTATGTTCTATGGTGCTATATGTGTAATATTTGTTCTTCTGCTTTTGATTAGAGTGAAGTACTGCAACAATATTTATTTCAAAATTTACTTAAGCATCTGTAAATAACTTATCAAATAAGTAGGCGAAATAAATCAATTACTGCAGTAATAATTTTCATAGTGAAAATTTCACAAATAAAACACCAAGAACAATATTCAGAAATAATTCACCATAGTGAATAGAGGAGGAACGCCACCATGAATTGACCGCAAAGACTTCTTTATTATTCAAGAAAAAGATGAAAGACCAACATAGCTTGACTTAGAGCTCGATTACAAATTTCATCCTGATGCAATGAGGAGCAAGAGCTTCCTTATATAGAAAATGAGAGAGCTAGAACCCTCCTAGTGGAAAAAACGGCTAGTTGACTCGATCCATGGCTTGATCCCTCTCAAAAAAATTCGATCCCTTGATTTTGCTGCATAGATCCAGAGGAAAAATTTGTTGGCTTTAATGGATGAGATGAATGGACCATCCTTTGACTTTTTGTTAGTTTTTGTAGCATTGGATGGTGTTCTAGTCTCAAACTTTGTGGAGAGGCTAAAACACATAAGTCCTCCAAAACGCAAAAATCGTTTCTAGAAATTTCACCTAGAGATACCTCAATTAAATTAATTGACCATCATTTAAATTTTTCTTAAGTTTAACTTAGGAAAACTGGTTAATCAATAGTAATTAATTAAGAAAGGTGAGAATTCTCTAGAAACTCACACAGATCGGCTTAGAGATGATCTCAACCATTGATTAAGACTTAATTGTGGTTGTTGAAGTCTCAACTGGAGATTATAAGAAGAGGTCGATGTGTAGATGGAGAACACACCCAAGCAAATACTCGGTAATCTAGACAGTTCAAATTTTCAGTGCATGTGATTTAGCAAGAGATCGAGTAGCAGGTGGCAGAGGAGTGAGGTAGTATTCTGGTGGAGGTTTCCATTGCCGGAAGTGTCAGTTTGAGGGAGTGTGAATTTGATCACAGAGAGGCTGCGCAGGGGTTGCGAATGCAGCACGTAGAGGCAGTTTGATCTAGCTAGAGGAGGGTTTGATTCAGTTACAGAAGGTCGGGAATCAGTCCAGTAGGCCTAGTGAATCATCTCCAGAGGTAGAGACAACAACAACAAAAACAATCGATAGTTTTCTGAGGCAGAGTAGAAGGGCTTGTGCAAGGCTTGTGCAGAGGCTCACGCAAGGGCTAAGAGGATGACCTGTAGAGCCAGTTTTGGGAGCTGATTTCTGTCGTGGTGTGAGGAAAATTCCTTACTATAAATTTGCCAGTGTTTCTCTCAGATTGGATTGTCAGTTTGGCATCCAAATTTTTGTACTCAGATTTACTATTGCATAATAATAATAAAACCCTCAAACGCTGCACCGGTTTTCCCACATTGGGTTTTTCCTGGGACAATTGTCCAAAAATAACGGTGTCATTTTTATGTGTGTGCTAGCATTTTATTTTTCGTAGTATTTTTATTGGTGAAAAATTGTAGTGCGATTTATTCATTATTTGCCGTAGAAAATAAACTGCATAATAATTCAGTTAGAAGAATAAATTTCTAGTTGTTGCAAGTAGTCTTGTAAATTTTCACATGGTATCAAAGCTTATTTGACGAATTAGAGGCTCAAAGATGAAGAGGGAGAAATTCATTGTTCAGAGGGAGCAACAACACAAATATTGCGAAAATTCCTAGATGTGAATAGTCTATGGAAACCTACTGCAACCAACTGGATTACTTCTTCTATTATGTGATTTACTTTACACAATTATTTTTGAATCACATAAGAAATACTGAAGCAATCACTAAAGCAACCTACACTATAATACTCATGATTTTGAAACAAGGAAAATGAACAAGGAAATCAATCCCACGTATGACACCTTTATTTTGGACTAAGTTCCTGGAAAAACCCAATGCGGGAAAACCGGTGCAACAGATTTGAGGGTTTTATTATTATGCAGTAGCAATGTCTGAATACATCTTTGAATAGCCATAGGGTAATTCAGTTACAGAGAGAAATACTGGCAGAAGAATTGGTGAGGATTTACCTCACTCAATCACTGAGTTCCTGGCTGATCCGGATGAAGAAAACACTGCCCTGGGGAGGCACTGCGCAATCCCAACGCTGGACCTTCCAGCCTTTGCGTCACCCCCTTCCAGGCTTAGCGTGTTCCCTTCAAGGTAGCGTAGAGGCAACCCAGGCTGCGCAGTCGAGCCAAGGAGGAGTGCCGGAGGAAGGAAGTTCAGGAGGAGAATTGTCGGAGGATTTGGAGGGGATGCTAGCCACCTCCTACCAGGGATTTGGGTACATTTCAGAGGCATTTCCCAGCAGATTTAGCTAGGTGGCTGAGTTACCCAGTAGACTAGCGTGCCAAGAACAAGGGGGCAATTTTCCGAGGTCAAGCTTTATGGAAACCCTTCGCGCGTTTTTGTGGGTTTGGTGAGTAGAGACCGGGGTTAAAAGCTCAAATTGTTTTGAGCACAAGAGATAGGCCAAACAAGAGACCGAGGTCAACAAACAACAATAGTTCCAGGACTGGTAGTGCAAAGGGAGAGCCATGCAGAGCATATTCCAACAGAGGTTTTGTCTGGTTTAGAGTTGTGCTTCAGCCTGCCTAGAGTAGGCCCAGGTGCTATCCTTCTAAGCACCAATCTTGTATTCTTTCCGAAAAATTTAATAAAATGGCTCAACGTTGGATTTGGCTTCATTCTATGTGTTTTTAATGGTGTTTATATTTTGCTGTAGTTAATTGTCTATTTTGCGCTTTTATTATTGTTAGTCTCCATTTGGGGATATTGCACTCTCACAAGTTCGATACACAGAAGGAGGAGCAGAGAAAGTGCGAAGTTCCAAGAGAAGAAGGAGAATTGCAGGAGAAGGACAAGGTCGAAGTTTTGGGCTATCTCTCTCTCATTCGTGTGAAGTTATTGGGCAATTGCAGTAGGTCGAAGTTCTCGTGTTGCTCCAAGGTCGAAATTTTGTTGCTGCTACTAGGTCGAAGTGTTGCTGCTTCTAGGTCAAAGTGATGCTACTTCTAAGTCCAAGTGTTTCTACTTCTAGGACGAAGTGTTGCTACTTCTAGGTCGAAGTTTTTGTTGCTGCTACTAGGTCAAAGTTCTACTGCTGCTGCTAGGTCGAAGTTCTGTTGTTGCAAGGTCAAAGTTCAAAGTTGAATTTGCTACTGGAATATTATCATCTGAAGAAGAAGGGAGGGCTGACTTGGTGATTGGAGGAAGTTTGTGTCTGGGTCAAAGAGTCTTGGATTATCTCGTCTTGTCTTGTGAAACTACTGAAGGAAGAGGTTTGACTGGGTTTTCCTCTAGATATGGGTTTTTCCTTGGTTGTTCGCCTACATCTGGTGTCTTTGATCTTAGTGTTATGGTTTTGGTAATTGCTTGATGAACTAAGATAAAAGAAGAACACAAGAAAGTTAATAAGAACATTAGAATATCACAAGTAATTATCAACATAAGAAATTTTTTTTGCCTTTATGATTTTCCAACATGGTTTCAGAGCTAAGGTGAAGAAGGAAAAAGGCAGCCCGAAGATCTATTGAAAGGAGAATAAGGAGTTTTAAAACGTTGAATAAGGGTCATCAAGGAAAAGGATCATATAAGGAGACACGTCAACTATCTTCAAGAACCATGTCTAACTTGTTGAAGGGAGAAAACAAACTAGAAGGAGCCTCCAACTACAGGGCATCGAAAAAGAGGATAGATAAAGTCTTGGATCTAGTTAAAGGAAAAGTAAAGAAGCCTACAGATGAATCAAGTGAAGCAGAGATATCAAACTTTAGAGAAACAAAAATATTGGCCATGAGCCTAATAGCGGATGGAATAAAGGATAATCTCATCCCATATATATCCAACATAGATTCCACTCAAGAGATATATGAGGCCTTATCCAAATTGTTCACAATCCAGAATCTTGGTCAAAATGCAAGCCTAAGAAATGAGCTAAGAACTATGAAGATGACAAAAGATGATACTGTGGCATCGTTCTTTGTAGGGATAGCAAGAATAATAGATGAACTCCAGGCAATAGATGAAATAGTACCTGAAAAGCAGCTCGTGATTACTGCTCTTCTAGGGTTACCAACATCTTGGAGTGCGTTTGCATCGGGAATCAACAGTTGGAAGGATACTCCTACATTCGAGCAGTTATGGAATGGATGTAGTCAAGAAGAAGTTAGAATATCTATAGTAAGCAACAAGGAGAGTGAAGAAGAGAAAATATCGAATGCCTATTCCGCACATCACAAGAATAATGGAACCTTCAAGAAGTCTAAAGGGCCAAGGAAGAAGACAGACCTGTCCAAGATTGAATGCTACAATTGTCACAAAATGGGTCACTATAGAAGGGATTGTCCTGAAAATCCTAGGAATAAAAGAAGAGATAGGGATCAAGCAAACTTTGCCAATGACGGTTCATCGAAGAAAAACAAGATGGAAGAATCCAAAGTCAAAGATCTATTTGCTAGGAACTATTAAGGACTCTATCCCATACATATCCTTCTACTCTAAGTTTTGAATTGTTTTCTGTTATGTTTTGATTTCTAGTACTTGTAGGTTTAATATGCATTTTAAAACATTTTTGAACTGTTTTGATAAAGTTATAGGTATCCCTCGAGATTGGATTAAGAGGGAGCCCTTGCCATTTTACAAAAGATAAGTATCTTACTCCTTGGATTATCTTTTTATATTTGGTTTCCCTCTCTTATCTAGATGTGTTTGTATTAAATGCTAATAACATTTCTTTTCATATTTTCCTTGTTTAGGGAAGCTTGCTGAATAGTCAAGGGTTATGGAGAAGACCTCACAAGATAAAGCATGGTAGAAGGTCTGTTACAAAAGAAGTTCTTCTAGAATTGATGTCTTACAAGGTTTGTTAAGAAACGACTCAAAGGTATGTCTTAAACCATAAGCTTTGTTCTCTTCATAATAAAGGTATATTCAGTTCTTTTAATAATCTGCTTTACATTACTAACATCATTATGTCTAGGACCTTTGAATCATAAAGATTCTTATTTGGGTGATTAATCATTAGATTGAATCTACCCTCTTTATACATTTGATCATTCTTATGGAAGCCTAAAAAGGTTCTCTGTAAAACCCTACTCCAAGGGTGTGTCGATATTGATTATGAAACCCTAGTCTACTTAGGGTTATTGATGAATCTAGAAAATACTATTCTTTTGATGTTTGGTGTTTTGGTATTGTTATGGAAACCCTAGTCCTTTAGGGTTGGATGGTAATGTCTATGTATTGAATTCCTAGACCTTTCGATTTTTTGGTAAATTATGGCTTATGAGTGAAACCCTAGGTGTATGTTTATCCGTTTGATCAAAACCCTAGTCTAAATTGTTTGGGTTAATTTGATAGATGTTATGATATGCTTATGCATGAAATATTAGATGTGTATATGTTCTATAGTGTATAAATTCTAGGATTGGTAACTAAGCCCTAGTGGAAGTTTGATATTCTAGGATATGATGACATTGTTTCAAATGTGATGATAAATTCTAGGGTTTAGAAAGGATGGTCATATTGTTGAAACCTTAGTTAGTGTTGTGATTGATTTTGATTGTTGATATCTAAGGCTTAGTGTCTCAAAGATGGAATCTAGGGTTTGCATTAAATCCTAGTAGAAGTCTAACATATAAATTCAGAAAATTGTTAGATGCATTAGTTGTTTGAATTGCTTCTAGGGTTTGCAATATATCATAGAAGAGTCTGTCACATCTCTGGAAGAAATATTGAGATCGTAGAAATAATGAGACTGATATCTTGATTGAATTACTTTAAATGATGTGATCTAGGGTTTATAACCAAACCTGAGCAAGAAGTTGAAGTATAGAAGTATGTGTCTCTTACTGATTATGAACCTAAGTAAGTGTAGGTATTTGATGTCTAAAGTCTAATGTATGATTTTGATATAGTTACCTTCATGCTTCTATGAATTTGGTTGTACTTGTTGTTTAAGTTGTGTAGGTACATAAATCTTCAAGATGTTGAAGATATTCATAAGTAAAGTTGACTTGATTGATAAGCATGATGAAGGAAGTTATATGAATGATGATGATCAAGATGACTTTGATAAGAAGGAATGAAGCCATGAAAGCTAAGTTACCGAAAACACCTGAAGAATTTGCCAGAAATGTGGATCCTCGTTTCCGAAACGGAAATGGATACGATCCTTGTTTGAAATGCCAGAAAAACGTTTTTGTGCTGTTTCAAAAAATTGGAAACTTCGGATTTGGAATTGTATATGTTTCCAAGGGTTTTTAATTTTATTGGATCCGTTTTCGAATTTTCGGAAACGGATCCACGAAAATCGTGATCGGAATCCACCCTTAAAAATGTTAAAACGCGTGAAAATTTGTTCAAAAATTTATATAAACAGAAAAATATACATGTTAAAAGATACAAACATAAGGGATTGATGTATGTCCTCGTAAAGAGATTTATTTGAGCGATTAATTTTCAGTTTGGTTAAGGTTTTGTTAATTGTCATTGATTTTGCTCTTGATTTGATAAATCCCTCCAATATAACAAATCTTCTGTAGCTAATCTTTTGCCTACATATAGTCAAGAGACCAAGCTGACGCTGAGAAGATTGAAATGTTCAAATAGGTCTTGATAGAATATCCCAATGATTCCATGGACCTTTTAATTGCCGTGCAAGGAAGATAGATACCATCTTCCATGCATGACACGTTCTTTGAAAGAGTTGGATCCGAAAGCACAAAGGTTGTAGCATTTTTTATTACATTACTGATGATGATGATAATATGTTGAATGTTATAACAATCACTAATGATGATGAAAATGTTTATGCTGAATTAATGATGATTGTCGTTTCCTTGTCGTATCGTATCCAAATGTTTTGAAAATTTGCCATATTCGTTTCAAACCCCGTATCCGTATTCGTTTCAGTGCAACTTAGCATGAAAGACTCTCTAATGTTATAGAAAGTAGTTGATCTCCCTAAGTTAAGAGGGAGCCTGGATAGAAGAAATGATATATCTCCAGTTAAGAGGGAGAGCATACTATGATAGTTATGGTGGATGTTTTAGTTTGGGATCTGCTATGATTTCGTAAATGAGTAGAAAGAAAGATTCATTTGCATTAAGTAGTGATGAAGAAAAATATGTTGCTGCATGAGAAGTAGGAAAGGAAGCTGTATGGTTGAGGAGACTTCTGTTAGATTTGTTGGGGAAGCCTCTAAGTCCTACTGTGATTAATTGAGATAATCAAGCCAACATCAAGATGTCTGAAGACCACGAAGGTTTGTGTTTACTTATGTATATTTGAAAGTTTGTTGCTAATTGGGGTTGTGATTATTCAGGTAAATCTCTCAAAGTTTTGGAAGCATGCATGATGTTACCTATCTGTTTGATCAAGAAAGATTTGTTGAGGCATCGCGTGTAATACAAAATGCTTGGGAGGACATCTGGCCAGCCTGTGTGTTGATGTTTAGTTCCCGAAGTAGGGAGGGTGGCGCTGGTCATAGAGATCTGACCTTACATTATGTACCTAGTTCCCTGGGTTGATGGTTAGCAAGTAAGCCTGATGGTACCTAGAGTGGATGAAAACTTTGGTCCATCTTAGTCCCACCTAGATAGATTACCCTGGTCAAGAATCTAGTGCATGGCACTGTGTGTGCCTAAACTCTTTGTAGTTCATGTGTTTTTTATATCTTCCATGTACTTGTATATATATGTAAAATTATGAATACCTCCCTAGTTAAGAGTGAGTGTTGAAGAATGTAACTAGGTTCAGTCTCATAATTGTATTTGAGTCATAATGAAATGTGTTTATGAAAAGAAAGAAAAATAATTTTTTGTTATTATTATTATGACTTATTAAAGCATGGGTTTCATGTTTGGGTCATCATTTTCTAGGTCAAAGTCCCCATTGAGGAATTCTAGGTTTTATCGTAAGTCATTAGAGATATTGTCCATGGTGAAAATTTCAAATCTGAAATACTACTGGAGTGATAGATTTATCTCGCCTACTTATTTATGATGAGTTATTTACGAATTTCTTTCAGTAAATTTTGAAATAAATACATCTGCAACAATCACTTAACCATAAGCGAAGAATAGAACATAACACATATAACACAATAGAAACAATCACATGTACACAATTATTTTTGGACAATTGTCCCCGGAAAAACCCAATGCGGGAAAACCGGTGCAACAGATGAGGGTTTGTATTATTCTTTAGCAATGAAAATCTTTTACAATAAGTAGACGAACACATTTCTTAAGAATACACCTGAGATAAATTCTCCGAATCCTCTTGGAGAATTTCTGACACCCGAAAGGCACAACAGCTTCCTCTGCGTCAATCTGCGTGATCTTCTGCGCAGTCCCTACGCTGTATTGTGTCAATCTGCATGGGCACTCAGTGCTGCTGCTTAGCGTTGTCCTCTGCGGCCCTTTGCGTCCTCCTCTTGTCTTTGTCTATCATTGCTGACTTCCCCTTCCTTCTTCTGCCTCTGCAAATCTGCCCTACAACTCTCCCTCTGAAATCGAATTCTATTCCTTCAGAACCGATTTCCTTCGGGTACTGAGTGTGTGCCCGACTTGCTTTCCAAATGACCCTCAAGCCTTCTGTTATAATCTTCTCATTGATGAATCAATGACCCATATTAGATCTCTAATCAATGGCTAAGATTAAAACATGACTTGAACTTCGTTCTCTAAAAGATTCTCACTCTGTTTTATTAATACCCTTTAATTATTTAATTTCCCTAAGTTTAGACTTAGGGTCCTCATTAAAATAATTAATTATTTTAATAAAACATGAACCGAGTGGAATTTCCACAAACGGTTTCTGGGTTCTTTGGAATATTGATTTCCAAGCCTCCTCACAAATGTGAGACTTGGAACACTTTCCAATGCTACAAAAATCAACACTCGCTCTTAGCGAGGAAAGTGTTCTAGCAAAATGCCCACTGCATCTGCTCTAACCTGAAGCATCTATTGTGCTGCTAATGTCTCGGCTGCTGCACCTCATGTGTTGCGTTGCTTCCCTCGGTACTGCTGCCCATGACACCATCACTGTCACCGCCTCATCTGTACTGCAACTCCCTATGAATTTCGAGCCTATCCATTCCTCCTATTGGAATGGATTTTTGACCATCCCCATCTTTTCTCTGAAGTAAGCAAACTTAGTCTTACCCAGAGCTTTCGTGAGGATATCTGCCATTTTCTCTCCTGTAGGAATGTACTTCAATTGTACAGCTCCCCGTTGGGCATAGTCTCTGATGAAGTGATACTTGATGTCAATGTGCTTCGACCGATCATGAAACACATGATTTTCAAAGAGCTTGATGCAACTCTGATTAACACACAAAATGTTGGTCGCTTCCAACCTTTTCTCGAGTAATTTCATGAGAAACTTACGAAGCCATATGGCCTCACACGACACTGTGCTAGCTGCCATATATTCAGCCTCGGCTGAGCTTAGCGCCACGAATTTTTGTTTCCTACTGCACTAGGAAGTCATTCCTGATCCGACACTAAAAGAGTACCCACTGGTACTCTTCTGATTTACTAGACTTCCAGCTCAGTCTGCATCAGTGAACCCACTCAACTGGATGTCATTGCCCTTGGTGTACCTCAATCCAAGCTCGATTGTCCCCCTCAAGTACCTGAGAACATGTTTGGCTGCGACCCAGTGAGCCCTCCTTGGTTCTACCATGAACTGACTGAGGGTATTCACAGCATAACAAATGTCTAGTCTAGTATTGACCAGGTACATCAATGATCTTATGAGCTGCCTATACAAGTTAGGATCAGCCTCATCATCCTTTGACGTTTTGATTTTTTTCTAGTTTGTGATCATTGGTGTAGCCATGGGTCTACAGTTCCCCACTTGAAATCTCTTCAAAATCTCTGTAGTATATCTTCCTTGTCCAAGGAAGATTTCTCTCTTCTGTTGCCAAACTTCCAAACCTAGAAAATAGTGCATCCGCCCTAGATCCTATATGTCGAATTTTGTTGCTAGATTTTCCTTGCAGTCTTTGATGAGCCAGCCTAGATGATCCAGTCAGAAACATATCATCTACATATAGCACCAATATTAGAGGCTCATCCCCTACTCTCAGATAGTAGAGATTGGGATCTGTGTCACTCTTGACAAATCCTGTCTTCTGCAAGTAGTTGTCAATTCGCCCATACCAAGCTCTAGGGGCTTGCTTCAGTCCGTACAAGGCTTTCTGTTGATGCATCTCAAAGCCCTTTGGTTGTTCTATGTATACTACCTCTTCTATCACCCCATTCAAAAATGCAGCCTTGACATCCATTTAGTGAATCTCCCATCCCATCTGCATTGCAAGGGATATGACGGATCTGATTGAAGTATATCGAGCTACTGGGGCAAAGGGTTCTTCATAGTCTATCCCTTCCTTCTGAGCGTACCCCTTAGCTACAAACCTAGCTTTAAATTTCTCTATACTGCCATCTGCAACATATTTAATCTTGTAGATCCATGTCGAACCTACAACCGATCTGTCCTGAGGTCTAGGAACTATTTCCCAGACATCATTTGTCATGATGGAGCTGTACTCCTCCACCATCGCATCTACCCACACCTGATGCTGAGCTGCCTCCTGAAAGCTAGAGGGTTCTCCAACCTGTGCTACCAATGCTTGGTACCTGTCTGGTTGTCTGCGCTGCCTCTTCTCATTTCTAGGAGCTCCAACAAACTCCTCTGCATCCCTTAGAGTTTGTTGTAGTTCTCTGCTCATCCTTCCACTAGTGGTGGGTGGATTTACTTGCTCTCCCTCTTGCACTTTCTCGGAAAATCTCTCCTTATGATCCTTGTGCCTTGGAGAGGCACTAGAGCCATATTTCGCAAGTCGTTGTGGCTGGACTAGCAGATCCTCCTTAGACTGCGTAGCTGAAAACTTTTCCCGGGATTTATTGAAGGCTCTTTCCTCCATGAACTTCACGTGTCGTCTTACTACTATCTTCCTACTCTCGAGAATATAAATGGGGAAAGCCTTTGCATTCTCGCTATATCCCACAAGGCATCCTTTCTCTGTAGTCTGATCCAACTTCCTCCTCCTCTCATCGGGTACATGGCAATACAATATATTGCCAAATATCCTAAAGTGGCTCACTTCAGGCTTGCTTCCAGTGAACAAACTCTCAGGAGTAACCTTACCCAATGCGTTATTACAATCCTCAGCCCACAGGAATTTGGGCATGTCTTGATCATACAACATTGCCCTTGCAACTTCAACAATAGTCCTGTTTTTCCTCTCTGCGACTCCATTCTACTTTGGATTATAGGGAGTAGTCCATTCTCTCTTGATGCATTCCCTTGAACAGAACCTTGTGAAGTCCTTGTCATTGTACTCTCCACCATTGTTTGATCGCAATGTCTTGATCCGCTTTCCTGTCAGATTTTCCACAAGAGCTTTAAACTCCTTGAATCGATCAAAGACCTAGTCTTTGGTCTTCAGAAAGTAGATCCATGTCTTTTTGGAATGGTCATCGATGAAGGTGACACAATATTTTGCACCACCAAGAGCATTCGTGGACATTGGTCCGCAGATGTCTGAGTGTATCAAACCCAACACACTCTTGGCCTTATTGTTGCTTCTAGGATACGCTGCCTTGGCATACTTTCCTAATACGCACCCTCTGCAGACATCGTCTCACTTGGTGCTAAGTTATGGAGCTCCCGTGACAGTCTTCTTGAGACTTTTCAAGGCTCCATGATGTAGATGCCCCATTCTTCTATGCCATAACTCATTTAAATCTTTCTCATCAGTACTGCCTATCAGAGCCATTGGGGACTTGAGCTCTAACTTGTACAGTTTGTGGCTCCTGACTCCAATTTGTGCCTTCTTTTTCCAATTAGGGTGTTTGATGTAAACTTTGTTGGCAATAAAATAAATGTCGTAACCTTTGTCTTGAAGCTGAGACACAGAGAGTAAATTCATCCCCAACCCCGGTACATGCAGCACATTTGTGGCCCGAAGCTTGTTGCCAGCTTCTGTTTGAAATATTATGGTGCCTCTTCCAACAGGGGTATATTTTGCCTTATTTCCCATAGTGATTTGAAAATTCATCTGCTCCTATTGGTAGCTTGAGAAGCATTCTCTAGCTCCCGTCACGTGAGCAGATGCTCCACTGTCAATATACCAGATCTTTGGAGAGGCCATACTTGACACATAAGAAAATTCTTCTTCTAGTCTGGATGCCAGCATTGAGATGTCATGATTCTTCTTGCAACAACTACGTGAACCCTTGCAAGCTATTGCTGCATCAATGTCGGATCTTCATTCCATTGCATAATCTCTTCTTCTGTTACTTCAACTATAGCTCTGATACCATGTGAAAATTTCAAATCTGAAATACTACTGCAGTGATAGATTTATTTTGCCTACTTATTTATGATAAGCTATTTACGAATATCTTTCAATAAATTCTGAAATAAATACTATTGCAGCAATCACTTAACCATAAGCAGAGAATAGAACATAACACATATAACGCAATAGAAACAATCACATGTACATAGTTATTTTTGGACAATTGTCCCTGGAAAAACCCAATGCAAGAAAACAGGTGCAGCAGATGAGGGTTTTTATTATTCTTCAACAATGAAAATCTTTTACAATAAGTAGACGAATAGATTTCTTAAGAATACACTTGAGATAAATTCTGTGAATCCTCTTGGAGAATTTCTGACACCTAGAAGGCACCCTAGCTTCCTCTGTGTCACTCTACGTGATCTTCCGCGCAGTCCCTACGCTGGATTGCGTGACTTTGCGTGGGCACTCAGTGTTGTCCTCTGTGGCCCTCTGCATCCTCCTCTTGCCTTTCTTTGTCACTGCTGTCTTCCCCTTCCTTCCGCTGCCTCTGCAACTCTGCCCTGCAACTCTCCCTCTGAAATCGAATTCTATTCCTTCAGAACCGATTTTCTTCGGGTACTGAGTGTGTGCCCGACTTTCTTTCCAAATGACCCTCAAGCCTTCTCTTATAATCTTCTCCTTGATGAATCAATGACCCAGATTAGATCTCTAATCAATGGCTAAGATTAAAACATGACTTGATCTTTGTTCTCTAGAAAATTCTCACTCTGTTTTATTAATACCCTTTAATTATTTAATTTCCCTAAGTTTAGACTTATGGTCCTCATTAAAATAATTAATTATTTTAATAAAATATGAACCGAGTGGAATTTCCACAAACGGTTTCATGGTTCTTTGGAATACTGATGTCCAAGTCTTCTCACAAAATTTGAGACTTGGAACACTTTCTAGTGCTACAAAAATTAACATCCATTTTATGAGACCCTTCTTGAGCTTTTGTATCATGTGAAAATAATTATTATTGAGTTAAATAAGTCATTTGTCACATCCACACCAAGTCGGCCCTTAGTTGATGAAGTTGGCCTACATTAGGGTAATTCAACCCACAAAAGAGGCTATAAATATGTGTAGTTCTATTCATTTGGTGCATCGCTCTCACAAGTTTGATACACAAGGAGGAGCAGAGAAAGTGCAAAGTTCCAAGAGAAGAAGGAGAATTGCAGGAGAAGGACAAGGTCGAAGTTTTGGGCTATCTCTCTCTCATTCATGTGAAGTCACTAGGAAATTGTTGTAAGTCGAAGTTCTGGTGCTGCTTCAAGGTCGAAATTCTGTTGTTGCTACTAGTTCGAAGTGCGGTTGCTTCTAGGTCAAAGTGTTGCTGCTTCTAAGTCGAAGTGTTGCGCTTCTAGGATGAAGTGCTACTAATTCTAGGTTGAAGTTTCTGTTGTTGCTGCTAGGTCGAAGTTCTACTGCTGCTGCTAGATCGAAGTTCTGCTGTTGCAAGGTCAAAGTCAAGGTCGAAGGTGCTATTGGAAGATTATCATCTGAAGAAGAAGGGAGGGTTGACTTGGTGATTGGAGGAAGTCTATGTCTGGGTTAAAGAGTCTTGGATTATCTCGTGTTGTCTTGTGAAACTATTGAAGGAAGAGGTTTGACTAGGTTTTCCCATAGATAGGGGTTTTGCCCTGGTTGTCTGCGTACATATGGTGTCTTTGATCTTCGTGTTGTAGTTTTTGTAATTACTTGATGAACTAAGATAACAGAAGAACACAAGAAAGTTAATAAGAACATAAGAATATAACAAGTAGTTATCAACATAAGGAAATATTTTTGCCTTTCTGATTTTGCAATAGGGTTGCATAGACAACATGCAAAGGTAGTTCGATCTAGCCAAAGGAGGGTTCGGTTCAGTTGCAAAATGCCAGGAATTAGTGTAGTAGGCCTAGTGAATCATCTTCAAAAGCAGAGACAACAACAACAACAACAATCAACAATTAATGGAGGCAAATCAGAAGGGCATGCACAAGGCTTGCACAGAGGCTCATGCAGGGCTTGAGAGGACGACTTGTAGAGCCAATTTTGGGAGTTGATTTCTATCGTGGGGTGAGGAAAGTTCCTCACAAGAATTTTTCCAGTGATTCTCTCAGATTGGATTGTCCGTTTGGCATCCAAATTTTTGCACTCCGATTTACTGGATAATAATAATAATAATAAACTCTCAACTGCTGCACTAGTTTCCCCATAGTGGGTTTTTCTAGGGAAAATTGTCAAAATATAATGATGTCATTTTTATGTGTGTGTTAGCATTTCTCAGTTTCCAACGTTTTATTTTTCGCAGTATTTTTATTGATAAAAAATTGCAGTGTGATGTATTTGTTATATGTTGTAGCAAGTACACTGCATAATAATTCAGTTAGAAGAATAAATTTCCTGTTGTTGCAATTAGACTTGTAAATTTTCACACTCTGGAGTGGTTTTGGACCACTGAAATGCCTGGAAAAATATTTTCCTTGAGAAATCTTGATTAAAAATAACCACCTGGACCAAAAAATTCGATTTCTTTGAAATATATATATTTTTTTCCGGCCCAACGAATTTCTTGAGCGATTTTTCTACCTTGAAACTGGGAATTTTCTCATTTTTTGATTTGATTCCTTTTTTGGGAAAGCCTTTGTCCTCTTTTAATCATTTTTCCACTTGGAGAGAATTTTATTTTCTCATTTTAATTTTTTGACAAATTTATGGCTAATCATTTGGTCATTTTTTGACTGAAATTTAAAATAATGACTCTAGAGGGGTTTAATCACATTTTTCTCCCTCAAAGTGTGTCTAGATAGAAAGTTTAGAAGTTGAGGTGTAATTTTAAATACTCATACCCCCTATAACTGTGAAAATTACACTACCCGAAATCCTACTGCAACTGATGAGAAATCTTCTATTTGTTAATTACTTAACAAATTATTTACTGTGTTCTACGGTAAATATTGAAACCTATACACTACAACCTACACAAAATTTAAACTGCGGAAAATAAACAAGTGCGGAAACAAGATCTGAGCAAGAATAAACAATAGATGCACAACACTGTTATATTTGGACTAATGTCCCCAGAAAACTCCAATGCGGGAAAACCGATGCAGCAGCTGAGGGTTTGTGTTATTATGCAGAAGATCTAAAGACAATCTGGGATGCCTTACTAGCCATCCACACAGAGAATTTCACTGACAAAGAGCTAGTGAGGATTACCTCACAGTGACACTGGAAAATCCGAATTGACCAAACTCTGAGCTGATGAGCCATACGCTGCCTTTGCGTAGTATCTGCGCAATCTCTATGTCACTCTGTGTGGGGACTGCATCACCTTTGCTTGCTGGCTCTTCTGCTAGCTGGATACTGATCTCTGGCCCCTTCCAGTCTCACACCTCGACTCTTTGGCACTAGATCTGACTGATCCTCAGCTGAATCTCAGATCTCCTCAAGGTTGTAGTGTTGGCTTTGCATAGCTGCTATGCCGCCTCTCGATGTACTGCTCTCTGTCTCCTCTATGATGTATTCCCGCCTCAGGAAAAATCTCCAACTGGAATTATCACTGCCCCTCTCTGCAAGAATCTTCTCAATCTAACTTCTCTTGAGCACGCTCACTTGAGAAATTCAATCTCTAGACTCTGTCGTTCTCTTTGTGTTTCGGTGTATTTTCCAAATGCCCCATCAAGTCCTTCTTATAATCTTCTCTTTGAGACTTCAACAATCGAGATTAAATCGTTAATAAACGACTAAGATTAACTTGACTTGATCTCTGTCTTTTCTAGAAGATTCACAGTCTATTTTAATTAATATCCTTTAATTATTTTAATTTCCTAAGTTTAGACTTAGGGTCCCATTAAGAATAATTATTTATTTCCATAAAACATAATCTGGTTGAAATTTTCCAAACTCCTTTTTGGGTTCTTTGGAATACATGTGCCTAAGCTTCCCTGCAAATTTTGAGACTTAGAGCACATTCGATGCTACCACAAATCAACACTCCCTCTTAGCGAGGAATGTGCTCTAGCAATACATCTAGCTGAAGTACTGATCTGATTCTGCAACATCTTCCTCTGCACTGCTGATGTATGACACCACTGTCCATCAACACTGCGCTGCTGCATCCGTGCTGCTGCTGATCCTGCGTATTGCTGCCAACTGCCACTGCATTACAACTCTGTTGCTCATCACAATAGAAAAACATCCAAAACTGAACTAAGTGTTCATCATGATGCACCTCCGTACTGAAGATCTGACTGCTGCTAGTCTCTGCGTTGTCCCTCTTAAGCTCTGCATTGTGCCTTCCTGCACTGTTGTTAACCTTGATTTGCGCTACTCAGTCTTTGGCGCTCTCTAGCCACTGCGCTGTAACTTCTGCACTCCTCTGCACCAACTGAAGCTTGTCCATCATGCTACTTCTGATTTGGGCTCTCGTAGTGAGGTGATGATCCGAGTGGTGGACTCCTCAAGGATACTTCCCAACTGCAGTTCATCTGAACTACAACTCCAGATCACCCCAAGGCTCCCCTGGCAATATATGGGCAATCATGGCGAATTCCTCCTCCCGATCTTCGCAGCTGCAGCCTTTGGATCATGCTTCTCATCTTTGTCCTTCTTCTTGAGAGGACACTGTGTAGCGTAATGTCCCATCTCGCCACACTAGAAGCATTTAATCTTTGAGACATCCTTCTTTCGTCTTTGCTGCTCCTGCTGCCCCTTTGATGCAAGGGTTGCGTTCTCCTCCTCCTCCTCCTTGGGCTTTGTCCCACTGCTGTTGCTGCCATCAAGTTTGTGCTTGAGTAGATCTCTCCTCATCTCTTCCTGTTGAAGAGATGCCCACATTCCTTCCCAGTCCGACAACTTCTCTCTACCCAGGATACTCTGGACAAAGACCTGATAGTCTTCAGACACTGAATTTAGGGCAAGTCTGACCATTTCTGTGGCCTGAGGAACTGCTCCCACAACTGCCAGCTGATCTCGGACCTCCTGAAATTTTGCAAGGAATGGATCAACGTGTTCTCCCTTATGCATCCTGGTAGTCCACGTCTTAACCTCCAAAAACATCTTCCTCTGCTCGGAAGACCCTTGATATAGCGTGGCCAACACATCCCACATTTCCTTTGCAGTCCCTTTGCTGGAAATATGAGAGACAATATAATCCTTCACCCCGTCGTGGATTAATCGTTTGGATTTTGCCATGTTCTTCTTGAAGGCTCTCAATGGTGCGACATCTACCGGTTCAGCCAATGTACTGTCGATGAAGGTCTCGAGGTCATGCTCATCTAGAAGGAAGGAGATCCTTGCCTTCCAAATTATGTAGTTGGAGGCACCCTCCAACCGATCCTGGTCATGCAACCCACTAGCTACCATCTCACCCAATTACTGTCGAACTGCTGCCTCTAACCCTCTGCGTAGCTGGCTCTATGCACTCCCTGCTAGAGTAAGTCAAATATGTCACCAACTTGTTGCTTCTGCACGGGAAATTAGAAATTAGAATTTCTTGGGTAGGAAACTCTTTGAGGTCAGAATTCCCCCAAATTGTCTTCTGCTACTCTCTTCCGATGCTTTCTGCACCAACAATTTTTGCTCCAAGAAAACTGTGTCCCACCAGCGTGTTGATTTGCGCTAAAGCTCTTCCTCTGACAAACTGCAAACTAGAAAATCCTACCTCTCTGTCGGCTCACTCAGAGAGAGATTTCCTTGCAGATCTAGCCCTCCTGGCTTGGACTGTGCAATCACTGGGGAAATCGATTTGCTTCTTACACAACTCTTTGATCTCCGACTTCTTCTTCAACGTTGGATCCTTCTGGTCTTCTCTCTTGCTCCTCCTGCACTACTAAACAAGCTCTGATACCAGGTGAAAATTCCGCTACCCAAAATCCTATTGCAACAACTGATGATAAATCTTTTATTTGTTAATTACTAAACAAATTATTTACTGTGTTCTACGGTAAATATTGAAACCCATACACTACAACCTTCACAAAATTTAAACTGCGGAAAATAAATAAGTGCGGAACAAGATCTGAGCAAGAAAAAACAATGGACACACAAGACCGTTATTTTTGGACAAATGTCCCCAGAAAAATCCAGTGTGGGAAAACTGGTGCAGCAGCGGAGGGTTTGTATTATTATGCAGAAGATCTGAATACAATCTGGGATGCCTTACTAGCCATCCATACAGAGAGTCTGACTAACAAAGAGCTAGTGAGGATTACCTCACACTAACACTGGAAAATCCGAACTGACCAAACTCTGAGCTGATGAGCCCTACGCTAACTCTGCGTCACTTTGTGTGGGGACTGTGTCACCTTTGCTTGCTATCTCTTCTGCTGGCTAGATACTGATCTCTGGCCCCTTCTGGTCTCACACACCAGCTCTCCGACACTAGATATGACTGATCCTCAGCTGAATCTCGGATCTCCTCAAGGCTGCAGTGCTGGCTTTGCGTAGTTGCTACGCTGCCTCTCTGCGTATTGCTCTCTGTCTCCTTTGTGATGTATTCCCGACTCAAGAAAAATCTCCAACCGGATCTATCACTGCTCCTCTCTGCAAGAATCTTCTTGATCTATCTTCCCCTAAGCATTGCTCACTTGAGAAATTCGATCTCTAGACTCTGTTGTTCAACTGTTGTTTTGGTGTATTTTCCAAATGCCCCATCAACTCCTTATAATCTTCTCGCTGAGACTTCAACAACCGAGATTAAATCGTTAATCAATGGCTAAGATTAACTTGACTTGATCTCCGTCTTTTCTAGAAGATTCACACTTTGTTTTAATTAATATTCTTTAATTATTTTAATTTCCTAAGTTTAGACTTGGGGTCCCATTAAAAATAATTAATTATTTCCATAAAACATAATCTAGGTGGAATTTTCCAAAATCCTTTTTGGGTTCTTTGGAATACATGTGCCTAAGCCTCCCTGCAAATTTTGAGACTTAGGGCACACCCGATGCTACCACAAATCAACAATAACTTCTATAGACAACACTTTTTACATCAAATATTACATAGACATCCCATTTAGAAGGGGATTTTGACAATGAAAAAAAAAAAACCTCTAGACACAACCAAATTTCGCAACACTTTAGACATGAGCTAGTATGATAATTTACAGTGACTCTATACACTAGGACCCAACTAAGACTTCACCATCTAGCCCCACTCTAACTTTGGGGTATATTTGGAAGAAAAACTCTACTAATTATTAAGTGTTGAAAAGCACAAACAATTAGCGGAGGAAAAAAAACTCCCTAGAGTAAAACTCTCCAACAAAAATCTTAGGCTACCTAGATGTTTTACATGGCGTTATAAACATACTAGAATCATTTTTACATAATGGGCCATAGGGATGTAGAATCTGGATTACAACCAAAGACCAAAAGTTGCATGATGATGATGACTTTTGAAAAAATTCGGATTGCTTTGACTATACTATGCTCATGGGTAGTTGACACCTGAGTGGTCAATAAGATGGTTGAAGAGATTGAGTTTGATTACTCTCTTGAGTCATTGTCCTTGACTGAGAAACCATTTCCTATGGTTGGAGTATTTGGCCTCATGAAGGATATTGTTGGTCCCATGGTCAGTTGGGTTTTGATCTTGATGCTATTGGGTTTGGCTTGTGGGAGGAGTTTGGTGCTATGTTTCTTTTCATATGATGAGACTTGCGACATTTGACTTTGTGATCTCTCCTTTAGGTCATTACTGAGCGACTAATGGATTGGTTGGGGAGATTGATCTTGAGAGAGAGAATGAAAAGTACCTGCTTAGCTAAAAGGGAGTGTTGAAAATTGGTAGCTTCGGTCAATATTTTCATGGTCAAAATTGAAGAAGAAAATTATTAATTTCCAGCTGTCCAAGTTGGCTCCACCACTTGAAGGGGTTTGACGCTAAGGTTAAAACCCACCTCTTAACTCATATATATTGGGCATTCAGTGACCTCATTTGGCATCATCACATATCTCATTCATTCGACCAAACACAAGATCTGTTCACACATGCGAAAGGAAGAGGATTGACTTCTGCGTTGACTAGCTCAATTGACTTCTGTTGACCAATGTTTTCTTGATTGGTTTTTTCTATGTTTGACCGTGCTATTGGTTGAAGTTTGGAGGCTTAATATTGCTTGGTTCATTGATTTTTTGTTGACTGAAGTTTTGTCTCTGTTATTGGCTGTTGACCAAGAGTTGACCATACGTGAACTATTGAAGGTTGACCAAATTTCTGACTGAAGAATTGCAGGCCGAATTTCAGCCCTTTGACCAAAAACCTCAGGTCAAAATTCGATCCTAATGTGTAGACTTTGACTAAGAGTTGTTCGTTGACTTCTTCTCTCTCCTTTGACTGGCTTTGACTTAGAAATGATTGAGGTCAGAGATTGACATTTTGACTGGAATATTTTTTATGTACATTTTGATGAATTGGACTTTCTTGTAAGGAAATATTACTGGGATTTCCCCCTTGTGGGATTTTGTCCCAAGAAATTTTGGTGTCTCTTGATTTATTGTTGTCTGTGATTGCTATTGCTCTATTAAAGTTTATGGTTGAATGTTTCAAGTATAACTACTTAATGATTGCAATGCTCTAAAGAAGTCAAATTGCATCATTGGAAGTAGTTATTAGTATGAAAATTGTTCTAGTCTTGTTTGCTACTAAAAATTCAATAGAAAGAGAGGTAAAAGATAATTATTTCAAGGTTTTGATCATGCCATTTCCAATGGAGTCTTAGCAACTTTAACAATGGAAATATCAAATCTTTGAAGGGAGTAAGGGGGGAAACTTTTGTTTTCACTTTCTGACCCTAGCTATTATTTTATGAGAGGAGAAATTCACTAGAAAGAGGCTCTCTAGGAGGTTTTCTAGGGAGTTCATGGACAAGGATTTAACATGCAATTATTACCAAGAATTTCAAATAAACATATGCATTTAGACAAGGAATAATAGAAATCCAAGCAATATGCCATTAAATGAAAAATCATGAAATATATTCAATAAAATACTCACAATTTATCCAAGAACATGGTTTCTTTCAATTCCACAATGATATCTCCACAACAAAAATGACCTTGCAATAGCCAAATTGATCTCATCTCCAGATCTAGCGAAGTACAATAGCGCAAGTCAAGTCTCTTCTAAAGAGGCTGAATCTCCCAAGTGTGCTGATGAACAAATGAGAAAGATGATCCTCTACTTATATGAGGTCTATCACCTCTAATTATTTACTAAAAGCCCCTAAAGCAAGCTTGATTTTTGAGTAGAAATAAATTAAAATTGGGTTACAAGCCAACTCACTATCCCAACAACAAAATATGCCAATCAAATCCCACACTTGTGAGCTGTAAGCCTCTAAAATGGATGACATCATGCCCTTTTAAGGCTCAAAATGCTCCAACAATGCACTAGAAGGGCTACAAAGGTCTCCAAGTGTCATGATCATCCTCAATTTGAGGGAAGGTCCTTAAATTAGGCCTCAAAGCATATCCATGTGTCTAAAATCTAGCTATGGGAGTCCTACATTTCCTCTATGGGTGCCAAGTAGACAACACAATGTACTCTCTCTCCAATGTTGGGGCTCAATGAGGTGCAACAAGAACTCCTCAATCATCTTGGGGGATAACCATCCTCATCTAGGCCATGGATTGAGGCATGCCCATCAATTAGTGTCAAGGAGAGCATGGGCATGCTCCGTCCGCTGGTGCATCATTAAGAATTCTCCATGCCCAGTAAGAGAAGCTCAACATTTTGCCATCTGGGGTTATCCATTAACTGCTAAAATCATCAAAGTGCCCAACACTCTGTTGCATAAGGGCAGGGCTGCATCTGTAAGATCACCATGCTCTTCGGGAGTGTGGTATGGCCTTAGAATCATGTGTAGTAGGGTGCCCTCAAGGGCTCAACTGTTCTAGACCACCTAGCAAAAGCATCACAAACTCAAGTGAAAACAACCATTCATTAAAGACTAAGACCATAAATGCATCTAAGTGGAACACACTTAAGTGTTAAGGGAATATTAGTGCTTCAAACCGGGATCACCTTCTAGACTAAGTCTCGTAAAAGCGTTGCCTATCTTTGTAGGGGTGGTTAAGTAGTCAACCTTATTAGGTGGCATTTCCAAGGTCAACCCTTCGATCTATAGGTTTTAGTGAAAAGAGGTGGCAATGGAGGGGAAGAACTTCATGGCCAAGTTCTATGGTCAGGGGACCAACTAATAAGAGTCCACATCCTGCGTGTATATATTTAATGGAGGAAGCATTTGTGGAGGCATGAGTTACCCCTCTTGGCATGCTTTTTCCACCCCTTTGGTGTGCCTTTTAATTCTTTTTGATAATGCTTTTTAATTGGTGCATAGCTCAAGGATCAAAACTTGCTCTTTATGATGTATAATTTGTTTTATCCCTTAAGATGAGGCACTTTCTTCATCAGAATAACGCTAAATAGTAGGAAAGTGGTTGCTGAGGTGATAGTTGCAACCAATCTCTTGGTGCCGTAAGGTTCGGTTTTTGTGTAGTGGGGCTTTTCACTAGGCCCACTAGATTTTGTGGCAACAATTCCCAAATATGCCCATCCAAGGCCCTCCAATCTTGTCCAGGACAAAAGGAACTAGAGATGTACCTGTTACTCACTAGCTGTGGCTAGTATGCATAGCAAAATTATTTTCCCCTAGATGGTCCTCAGTCGGGAGCGACCAACCCCTTGGAGCAACCAGATAGCTCAATGTGCCATTATCTCTGCCACCTGAGCTAGCCATTGTGAAAATTTCCGAATCCTTATTACAGAAACCCTACTGCAGTTTTCTGATTTACTTCTACTTATTTGATTTAATTTACAAGTTTATTAACCTGAATTATTCAGTAAAACATCAAAGTAAATAATACTGCAGCCTACACATACATAGAGATCAAGAACTGAAGAATGAAGCATGTTATCTCTCCAAAATTTCCCTAGGGTTGTTGTGTTGTGTTAAAAGAAATATTAGAGGTAACTATCAACCACTTTTGGAGATTAGGATCTAGCCTTCGTAATGCTCAGAGAGGGCTCTCTCTTAATGATTTAACTTTGTTGTTTTAATTGATTTTAGGCTAGTTATGTATGAATGATTTGGTTTGATTTTGATTTGTTGGTGGAATTACTGATTTAGATGGATAGGTGCTTGTCTATTTTTCATTGGGCTATGGAGTCAGTGTATCTAGAAAATAGAACAGAATCAAGTTCTAAAGGAAGTGCAAGGTAGCTGAGCAAAATCAGATCTTAAAGGCTGAGTGGTGAAGTGGTTTTCAATCGGGATCAAGGACCATCTAGGGGAACTTAGAAGTCATGGCCATGACCCGGACTTATGAGGTCATGTTTGATCTTGAGTGTGATGGCTTGATTCTATAGATGTTCCAATGCAAGCATAGATGGCTCCAAAGCCCAATTTAAACTCCAATCAGATTGCTCTACCTTTGAACGACATGATTCCAGTTTCTCTAACATGGGAAAGTCATTTTATGATCTTCCACTCTTTAAGTCCATCCCAAGTGCATAAAGCCAATTTCCCACTTCTCTCTCCTTTTGTAGATTCCTTGGATGCCTTTGTTGGAGCATATTATGGACCTCTCTGGCGAATGGTTTGTTGTTCAGCCTCATAGAATCATTGCAGTCAACTGCCGCTTTGTTAGGTTGATTTAAGAGGTGTCTTAGAATCTCCATTTGAACAAATTTAACACATCCCAGACCAACAATAAATGGGATGTATGCACTCTACTATGACATCAAGGCATAGCTATATCCTCACTCTGTCATACACTTCAGTGGGTTATGATGCACTCGACCTGGCAGCCCCTTGGGCTCAAGATTCTATCCCCACCTCAGGACTTAATTAATCAAATGCTAAACAATCTGCCTGTGTTTGTGCCAATAATTTCTGAAAGGTTTCAGTATAATTTCAACTCGGTGTTTAGACAGATATATAACTGGCACACTGCTGTCAGTTACTTCTGTGTAGTTTAATTCAGATTGGTTTGAAAGCAAAATGCTCATGGAGGTATCATATCCTAATTAAGCTCATGCATTAATCTTGGTCAACTTAATATCACATCAACAATAATGCTTCTCTTCAAACTCAGATTTACACAGGGAAATACTAGTCATTGAGACAAAACAGTGAGCTATCAAATTTAATGAAGTACGAGGAACCTGATAGCTTGGACGACTTTGTTGGTAGCGTTCTTTCTCAGCACCTTGTGTCATATATCAGCAACTCCGGGTGGGTGAAATTGAGGTCTACGCAAGGGTGTATCTTTCGGCTATACGAACAACTGCTGTGAGAATGTCTTCAGCCCTCATGCCATTGTGGAGGAAACTAACCCAAAATATGTCTATACTCAGCAGCTCAAATGGTGTAAGCTCAACCTCCTCTGTAGCATAACTCTCCCTTCAGCAGCCAACACCAATGTGCCTATGTCATTTATGTGCGCACAACTGCCCAGTGAACTCATACAACAATGAATATATTTCCAGGGAACACATGTTACAGCCGCAACATTGTAAATAATTTATCATTGAGTGTAAATCAATTCTTATGCACCGTTATCAACCCATAAGTATATTATAGTCACGACTGATATGAAAATTTAGAAACAGGGATGGTTGATTCATATATTCTCCATCATCAAACCGAGGCCATATGTTCATACCGGAGATAATAGGAGAAAGGCACCTGGAACATGAGTCCAGTCAAAGCAACAACGCTGCCACAACAAACTCGATCCACTGAGTACAAAATACAGTCTCTATATAGTGTGAATCTCAACTATTGCAATCCCCAGAGTTTGTGCTCTTCTTCAGGAGTTCTTGTTCTCTACACAGAGACAATTCTTATATGGATTAACTCAATCACGAAAGGGAGCACAATTTAGTACGACCAAATCGACTCTTGTTGAAATGGGTTCGGGATTATATGTGAAACTTGGCATCAAAACCGTTGACAAACTAAGGAAGAATCTCGACCTCAAGTAGAAACAATCGACCTTTCAATAGGGAACTAGATTTTTCTCGGAAATAGCTCCCTGACTTGCATCATATCCAGAATAGGTTTGATGGTACGTCCCTCTGGCTCTTTCATCTTGAGAGAATTCGGCCACTAACGTGAAACATTCATGCTTAGTATTGTCGCGGCCCTCAGATTTTTGTTTTTGGAATGATGGTCCAAAGAAAACCTGTAGTCGACTCCTTCAAATACACTGTTTTTGTAACTCAGACTTTATAACTCAATCCTGAAATAATTCGCTTAGCTCCCTTGGGCGTGTAATTTTTTTTCCCTTCATGGCCACGTTGTTTCCGCCTCACAGCATTCACAGACCCCACCTGGAGTCTGCACACGCCCCCTTCCTTTGAAATAAATTGAAATGATTTAAATCATTCCATCATAAAACTTGGGCTCTTGTTTTAATAATTTACGGCCACCACTCTAATGCCACGACTTCCTGAAGTCGGCCCCTTTAACTATGCTTTCAAAAAAAAAAGGATGGGTTTGCCTCGTATGCATTTCCACGACCCCACTTAACATTTGGACGAGTTCATCAAATTTGGAGAAACTCTTGCCCACCAACTAAAGCTATGAAAAAATTTGATTTTCTCCGTTGAATAAGGAAAAAAATTGTTTAGGGTTCAGCACCACTACAAAATCCCACGCTTCACATTGCTAATGCAACCTCCATAACGATGATTTGGGTTTCAAGCAATTCTTCTGACAAAAATCGCTACAATTGAAAATTGAAACTCGTAGGCTGATCGAAGACTAGTGCTCTGATACCATTGTAATGTCCCAAATGGGATATTTTAACTAAAATTGCAGAAATAAACTTGAGCAGCAAAATGAATGGAAATATACACACAACCACAAATAGTACACAATGGATGCCGATAAAATCACTGAGCCATTTTATTAATCCATGGGAAAAAGTACATCAACATGAAGGAACAACAAAACTTGAGCTTGCCAAGCAAGCGGAGCAAAATCTAGAAAGATCTCTGGCCCAACTGATGAATGGCGCTGGCAATGATGTAGATGGCTCGGCGAGAAGACTGCTGCAGATCGGCTACGACAAAACTGACATATCTAAACTCCACTAAAGATCTTTGAATGAAACCTCCTCAAGAGTATTGGGTTTCCGTCCAACACTTGACTAGTCACCTGAGGGTTTCTGTCCTGGGGCTACAGCTGAAGTAGAGAACCACGTTCTCAAACCTCTCATACACAAGAAAATGATCTACTCCAAAGATATTCCTCAATGGCCTCCGCCCTTTCTTTAATAGATCTCCTGGATCCTTCTAGAGCCTTATTTCATTATTATTTTATTCATGGAGCACTTTCCCTCTTATTAAAATATTCTTTTTTAATGCAGAAAAGAGCAAATCGACTATCATGTCTCCTCCGGTCATTGGAACTCATGTCCAACCATCCCAACATGGAGGTATCCTCGTCCTGGTTCCAATGAGCTATTACACTAAGGTGTTCTATCATGTATTCCTCCCAGAATGCCACCTTGAGCGAAATCAGCTGAGTTAAGCCCACAAATAACTCAATTTTCCGAAAGTTGTCGGAATGCACCGGATCGAAAGGAAAAATGCTCGGATGATGGAATATACCAAGCGAATGCCACCCGACCGCATAGAAACTCCTCAAAACTCCTCCAAAAAGCCCTTGGGCTCGCTAATGACACCAACCTGTACCTGTGATCGGTCTGTTCCTAACTCTGGAAGTCCACCCTAGCCCTGTCATAGGTGACACCAAAAAAGGGAATATTACACATTTCTGCTCATTTTAGCCCTATTCATCATTTTTCCCATTCGGGTCCACATAGGGTTAGCCTCCCCCTCCCCTTGTCCACACTTTGGGTCGAGCCTAAAACGATACCCCAGAGGTTGATGCAGCCAAAAATAAAAGAAAAGCATAATTTAACCACTCTGAACAGGAAATGTACCACAAAATGTGAAAGATGGCCGGTACATACAAATTTAACACATGGGAAAAATCCAAACATGAGCTTTAACCCTCATTCATGGTCATCACCCTGGTTCCTATGGGCCCTAGATGAGGCCCATTCTCTTTAAGGAAACCATAATTGTCCTAGCCCTCGGTGGGTCATGAGATGCCCCACCATAAAAGGGGGTATCTACTTCTATATCTTACGCTTCATGCTCTCATCCCCTGAAGCCCTGGGCAGTTATAAAGAAAAACCAATCAAAGGAAAAAGGCATATGGAGAAGGGTGGAAAAAAAAAGGTCGGGGTAACTCATGTACCACAATTTTCTCCTTCCTACACGCATATACCCAAGTGTGGGCTTCGCTCATCATAGCTACCCTTGTACCATGACATGTGGCCTGGAGCATTCCCCTGATCCCCACTCCATTTTATCACTATATCACATGCCACCTACCACGTGATGCATGTACCATGGACATGTCACCCCCTTTAAAGGTTGAAACCACCTAATAGGGTCCTTGGTTAACCCCCCTATTGAGCTTGGAGACGCTTGTACATGTCAAAGCCCACTATGGAAGGGTTTGCCACCATGAAGTGCCCCATTGATTCCATGATTTGTTGTATTGGAGGGCTACGGGATGCATTGGATCTTATGCAGGATTGTAGGTGGGTCCCCATTTTGGGCTTGGTCTCCCTATACAAGGTTCAAGCCCTCCAGAGCGCTACATTGGCACTTGTAAGGTGAGCATTGAGAGCCACGGTCCTCCATAGCAGAGAAGTACTTCATGGATCCCCAACAACACTCAGTGATTGCTCTTGTTCCACCTTTGGGATAAGGATGATGCACCTGGTTCACCATGCCTAGCCAACTCCACACTTGCACCACACACTTGGTTGATGTTACAGGGTCCAGATGAGGATGTCTCATCGCAGGGAGAGAAAGGGAGGGCTTATGTCATCATCCTAGCCCTTATAGATGGTTTGCAGGCATTATTAATCCACTTGGAGACCCATGAGGATGTTCTTGTGCCCCCACACCCACTTGGGAGCACCACATGTGCCTTACTTGGGAAATAAGGGGCCAACCCCTTGTCCACTATGTTTGGAAGTCCATTTTCTCACCATGACACACTTTGGACTTCATTAGGCCTTCTCAATGGCCCAACGACTCATTATGTTGATCATTCTGCCCTTTTATATTATTGAGCCATCTTGGTGGGCTTGTCACCAAGTCATGTCATTATTGAGCATTATTTTATTATTTGCCCAAGGCCTTGAAGATCCCTTGGTTAGAATTCGTTGAAACTTTGGGATTCAGGGAAAATTTTAGGGGTTAATATTCGCAGGTGGACTAATATTCCATGTTTTTTCCAAAAAAAAGATTCACCAATTTCCATTTCTCTAAAAATGAATTCGCCCAAATTTTATAGTATAAAATTATTTTACCTTAAAAATTGCCAATATTATATATTTTGTAATATAAAATAATTAGAATCTAAATTTTTTTACAAAATTATCATCTAATATTTTAAAATTTGGATATTAGGGAATATTAAGATTCGCCAAGGTTTCTAAACTTTAAGATAAAATTCCATCCTTCAAATTTTCCTTGTTGGGATTGAGTTGCCACTTGAAAAATAGAATTTTTAAGCCTCAAAACCTGCAAAACCACCGAGTATTCAATGTTGAAAGCTCAGATCAGGTTTTAGGGTAAAATAGGGCAAAAATGGCCAAGAAAAGCCAACGCTAGGCCAAGGAGGGCCATTGTTGGGGGAAAAAGGGCTTAGAAACGCTGATTAGGGGCTGCAAAGGCAAGAGGAGGCCCAAAAGGGATACCATTGGAAGAGGAGGAGTTCAAAGGGCTAGACGGCTAGGGTTTAAGGTAGATCTAGGGCCTAAAAGGCCACGACTAGGCCAAGGGGTAGCCGTTAGGGTCAAAGAAGGGGGGCTGAGGCTCCTAAGGACCACGACTAGGCCAAAAGAGGCCCTAAAACCCTAGCATAGGGGTAAGAGAGGAGGTCGAGGCCTCTAGGTCTCACGACCAACCTCAAAAGGTTGAAAAAGGATGATGCAGGAGGGAGGAAGGCTAACACAACCCTTGGAGAGGTCGGATCCAGTCCTGGGAGGCCAAAAACTGAAAATCCTTGTCTCAATTTTTTTCTTCTTCCTTGGATCTGAAATTTTGCTGCAATTTTCTTCAGTGGGTAGCCCTGAAAAATTCTCAAGAGGCTAGATTTTATTTTCAAAGGCCTAGATCTAGCTCTTCCTTCACTTGATCCCTTGATCCAACCTACAAAAAATAAAATTACAACACCCAAACCCCAAATATATACAAAATAAATCTAAAAACCCCAACCCAAGTTAGAAAAATAAGTTACAATTAAAATTACAAAAATATTTTACAAATTATACAAGGGGTTTTAAATGAATTTTGAGAAAATATTATTTTTTTATAATATTTGTCCTTTGATTAATGACTAAAAATGCTTCAGAAAATTTATGCTCGCTATAGCCTTAGCAAAGATTTAATCCACCATAGAAAAACTAAGGATCCAAGAAAAATGATCCTTGCCCATAGTCTGTGAACTTGGAGACCAAGGATTGAGTACCTGCAAACACTATGTATTATCTCAAAATAATCATATAAAGCACAACATAGGAAACCTTTAATTAATACATACCGCATATCAACGAACAAGAACACCTCGAGTTGCAACCCAAAGTATTTTATTATAGCAGAAAAAATAGTTCCTAGCAGGACAATAGTTTACAAAAATGCTTCAGCAACAATATTCTAGCCAAAGACCAAGATGATTAGAGACTCAATTGACTCTCTAATTTATAGATAAATCGTTCAAGTGGAAAAATAACAGCTAGTTTCTTTGATCTTTGTCAAAATAATCTTGGCCGTTGATAAACACTTCAAGATCTTTTAATCTTTGCCCTTGATTTTTTATTTTTGAGGAATTTTTGAATTTAACATTCAATTCCATTTTAATTAGTTTAAAATTAATATTTTGAGTTAATTTCCTCAAAAAATTGACTTTGACTTAACCACCAAGGTCCAAGGGTCCAAATTTTCTTGAAATATACAATATTCCCTTGGTGGAGGACCTTTAAAAATTGATTCTTTTAGGACCCACGACATTTTCCACTTGGAGAATTAATTTTCCTAAAACAATTTAACTTGACTCTAATTAATTAATTTTCTGGTTTAGGATTTAATTTTATTTTGCAGAAAAATTAATTAATTTAAAGGAGGGGATTTAATTATTTTTCTAATACATAATATTTTGCATTTTCAACCCTCAAAGGGGGAATTTGGATAGACCCTCAATACACATAACCCATCTGCGACACAATATGATCTAGTAGACACACCAAGTGATTTGTAATAAAATAATTAAGCCAACTAGCTTAAATTATTTCCAAATCACTTTTACGTTCGACACGACTAAAAACACTAGGACTCACTTAATAGTTCGACAATAAATTTCACCCTAGCTTTGGCGGTTTAAGCTGGAGGGGAAAAACTCTTCAGATTAGCCGGGTTTAGAAACACAGATAATCAGTGAGGTTAAAAAACCTCCAAGGATGAAATTCGTCGCTACATAATTAAGCGGTCGTACTAGAATCATTTAGATTACAACCTGCAGAATGGGTTGACCATGACACATGGATTGCTGATAGGTGATCCGATCTTGTTGAAGAAATTGGTACTTCTGCTTCCTTGGAAGTTTTGACAAATATTATGCAACAGGGCTAAATAAGACAAATTAGGCTATTTGAATCCCCTATTGGATTGTAGAAATAGATGAGAGGATGATTCGTTTCTCTCATCATCACTTGGATTGGATTAGTATCTCTTGAGAGATTTTCACACTTTTTGTTGGGTGAACTTTTTGGAGCTTTCTTGATGCACTATGATGTTTGGATTTTCACTATTGTCTTTGGAACTTCTTTCGAATGCGAAGTTGATGAATGGATATATTCTCTCTCATGTAAGTCAAATTTTAATGCTATTCTTGTTATTTTATTGGTTTACTGCATGTTATGATTATCATTATTCATGTATGGGTTAAAGTAAATGCAAAATTCTTTTGGGAACCTTGAATAAGTGATTTAATGGATGCGTAGTACTTGAAGAGAGTGGTGAATGTTCCTAGAGGCACCTAACAGGTTTTAAGCCTCGGAACTTCATCTCTTTGGAAAATTTGAAGTGTAATTCCCTATTGACCTAGTTGCCTTTGGAGAGGCTAGCAAAGATCAATTAAGGCTCCTTAGCTCACCAAAATTATCGATCTATGTGTATCTTGACTCCATTAAGCCCAAGCAATAAGGCATTGATCCTTATATCCCTTTGTTGGTCAAATTTTCCTCTCTTTTCTTCACTTTTCCAAATTCTAGGCCTAACCCTAGTAGGTCACCTAGGGCATCAAACGAATTTCTTTGTAGCCATCCAAACACCTTGAAATTGGTCCACTACTGCATTGTAGCTTGCTCAAAAGGTCCTCCAAGTTTGAAGCAAATCCGACAGTGGAATTTCGAGATATAGTGAACCCTGGCCACGAGACCATCTCTTTCCCTAGGCCGATTTTGGTTAGTGTCCTCACTTGGATCATTGCATTCAAATCTCAAAATAAAACTTGTCCTTTGATCCTATTTTCTCCCCTAATTGGGTCAAGCCCCTCCTTCGTTCATCAACTCCATACCCTTGACCTAGTTTGGGTCCACTTGGGTTCTTTGTGGTTCCGCAACTCTACAACTCAAATTCCACAAGGATTACATATAATCCATTTCTTCACAAAGATCCTTAAGCGTAGGAAGTCCTTTGGCAAGGCATATCCTCCAACCCTAGGTCTAGGTATCCCCATAGCCCTTCTTAGAGAGCCTATCACCTTGCTTCTTAAGCAAACAAGCCATTCAATTGAGCCTCTCTTGTGAATAGGCTTTAGGAATCACCTCATATCTTATCATTGGTCCATTCACTCATGTGATTCCCCTCCATACAAGGACTCCTCCAAATGGTGAAAGTTCGTAAAGAGTTGGGAGCTTTAGCTGAGGTGATAGTGGGCTATTGCTCCATTGTTGCCTCTTTACCTAGTAGTTTCTCTATAGGAACCTCTCGTAGGACCCCTGCTAGTTTGAGTGGTAACAATACCCAAAGGGACCAACCATGTCTAACCAAACAGAAGGCCTTGGACACCTAATATAAGGCCTCACATGGTTGTTATAGGGATTTAACTTGTGACCTTGGGCTTACAGTTGTCTTGAATGCATTAAAAAATTATATGTGTGCCCCTGTTGAGATGAGGGGTAACAATGCTCATCCAAATCCATGTCCTGATGATGCGAGTTGATTTAGATCTATACAATCAAATTCAACAAACTTGCTTCTAGGAAACAATAAAGCAATTCCAAATCTATTTGAGAGATATTAAATGCAGAAATTTCAGATTTGAATTAGATCTATCAACAACCTGCTTTAGAGATGTGAACAATGACAAATTAGGATCTAAACGAGCAAATTTATTTAGATCTTAACTATGAAAAGAATATATATGCTTCCAAAGTATGCAAGCTGATCTGGAAATCTGTTTTGAATCTTGATGTATTTCCTTGTGATAATGTCCAGATTTAGATCAGCAGCTTTATCAAATGCCCTTTTAAGAAATGAAATGAAACCAAACTAGGGAAAAAAGGGCAATTCGGCTAGGGTTTGACACTAGAGATTACAGATTTTCTTCTAAAAACCATAAACCAAATTATAATTCTGTTTATATAATCTTGCTGTAAATTTCAGATCGAGAAAAGGATTTAAATGCCTATTTTAAGATATACAAATCAGCAATGAAAGAAGTACAAGAAAAGCAAACCAACCAGATATTCTGGGTTAAAAGAGTCAATAATTTGCTTCCACAACAACAAGATGATTTCCAATGATTTATCTTGATAGGATTTTCATTCTAAATCAACTTTAAATGCCCTTTTCAGATTTTATATGTCAGCACTTAAACTAAGGCTAAAACAAGAAAATCAACCTTGATGCTAGTGAAAGACTGTTCTTCCTTCCTTGTTACCCCAAGTGGAATTGCTTAGAAAACATCTCAAACTACCTATATCCTTTTGTAATAGGGTAGAGCTAGAGGTAGTAATGGAAATGATCTGCTGCCAGGGTTCTATCTGCTAGGGTGATTCTTCCTATGATCTTTGAAGCAAATGACATACTGAAAACCCACTTCCACAAGTTTGCTAAATACACACCAATTCCAAAGGGGACATCCAAGTCTCTAATAATGTCTTATTTGTTTGCGAGTAATTTCAGGGTAAACCACAATATTTGCATTATTGGAGACTTTGTTTTGGATCAAACTAGGGTGATCCTTCGTTGGGCGACTAAGTATCTTAGCATCAATGTCACATGGTCCGGGTTTGAATTTGGGTTCGACAATGATAAGGTTCGGTTTGAGCTCAAATTTTTTGATGGGTTCGGATAAGGTTCGCCATTAGGTTCGTCTATATACATTTTCTGTATGTATAGATATTTTAACTTGAAAATAAAATATAGGATAAAATTGTAAGAAATCAACACCAATATAAAAAATGCTATCATGAATATGGAAACTGCAAGGGTAGATTACATGCTTGAGTTGTGACATGAGGTTATGTGTTTTGATCTACGACTTGGTTAATGGCCATGAGGTTTGCCGAACATCAAAATCTTTTGAAGGTTCACCAAAATTCGAACCTCAAGGTTGAAGTTCGGCGAACCTTGTGACATAGCTTAGCATATGTCTTATTTGTATAACATTCCATCTTTTAATGACCCAATTAGAATTGTCATCTTGCTCAATAATAATTGCCTATGTTTTCTTCACTAACAACTACTGCTTCCACTTTAGAAAAGATATCCGAACACTGCATCTTCCCTATATAATTGCACAGTTTTGAATTTTTTGATGATTCAGTCGTTTATTTTTGTTCTATGAGTTTTTTCAATATTCAGGCTGCTGTTTATGGAATTGGCATTTGTGCTGAGTTTGGTGGAATCAAAGTCAAGCCTATGATTGGAGGCAAGTTCTACTTGACCATTTAAATGTCAATGTTGCAACATTAATCTTCTATTATGGGAATCTGACATATAGGTTTTCCAGATGACTGATTATGATAATCCTGCTAACAAATTTGTGCTAACATCTAATGCGTCTTTCTGTCAGAGGCACTTTCAAGATTGAGCACGGTCACTAGTCAACCCAATGCTCATGACCCTTCCAACATAATGGCAACAGACAATGCAGTTTCTGCATTGGGAAAGATTTGTCAGTTTCATCAGGACAGTATAGATGCATCACAGGTAATTGAACCAATATTTTAATATCTGTGTCTTTGTTTAATTGATGTTTTTTTATTTAGTCTTCTGTCATTGGTGAATTCTGAAGCATAATATATGTACTCATTCAAGAATGTGCTGTATTTGTATATTCACATTTTGAATAGCCTAAGACTAGTGTTGAACATGTAATTTGTTTTCTTTGCATTTCTGACATCAGTGAATATTTTTTTTTTTTTTGAATTTGCACTCAATGGCAAGGTTTGATGTCGAATGATGTTTGGAGCCTGTGTTATCTAGGTCTTCATATTTCCTAATGTTGCTTAATTTATTAATTACAATGTTTTTTTGATTGTGTCAATATTCAAGCTCATTGCATTTACTCATAATATTTTAGTATTAAATATCTTCTGCTGTATGTTTTAGTGTTCCTTTTGAGGATTCTAGAATCTAGATTAATATTATAGAGTTCTATACGTGATATTTTAGTGATTGGCCTGCTTGCCAAAATACAGGTTATTCCTGCGTGGCTAAACCTCTTGCCAATCAAGGGTGATCTAATTGAGGCTAAAGTTGTACATGAACAGCTATGTTCGATGGTTGAAAGGTAGGTTGGTATTTGTTGCTTTTATGGTAATAAAAATATATTTTGTAGGTCAATAATGTTTCTATGGATGCAATCCCCATATCTTGCTCTGTTGCCACTCCCGATATGCATGGAAATGTAATGCTAAGGCATTAACATTATTTCAGGTCCAACGAAGAACTTTTGGGACCTAGCAATCAATTTTTACCAAAAATTGTTTCCATCTTTACAGAGGTTAGTGGTAATAACTTTTTTTTTCTCCAACATCTTTCTTCTAAAGAAATGCTCATTCTAAATGAATATTTGGCAAAGCCGAGATATTTAAGTAGCAGGATCATTGTGGCAGATCTGTATATCTCAGATGCTGTATGTATTGTTGTCTTCAGCCCTGTTTTCTTGCTGTACTATGTTGTTTTCTAAAATCTATCTATGGAATGGCCAATAATCATATATGTATAAGATCTTTTTGTGCCTATTCAATCTTACCTCTAAATGACGTTCTTTTTCTATGCTGATCAACTAAGAAATCTTAGTATATTTTTTTGCATTAAATAACATGATTGGACACGAAGAAAATTATTTCTGTAATTCACTGGAACAACTTGCAACTATGCATGCATATTATTCCATGAATGAAAATGCCCACACACTTGGAAAAGACTGTTCTAGGGAAAAAAGGAATTATAGACTAAAGGCCCTCACTCTGCACTGTGCAGTATTGTTAGGCATGATTTCCAAGAAATGTCCTTAAATTTGTGATTTACCCCATAGAGAGACGTTCTGGATTACACATACTTATTTGATTTTGTGTGGTTTTTAATTAAAATAAATTTGATTTAAGATAAAAGTATTCAATATGCAACTTCATTGGAAGAGGTTCTTTTAGTAGGCGGCATGGCAGTATATACATTACGCACAACCTTCCAGGAAGTTTTAATATAGGGAAACCAGTCTCTTACCTGAGTTCCTGGTGTGACCTAAGTTAGAATGTTCTGAAAGTCTTATCAGGCTCAGGTAAGGTCCATTACTAAGGAAATGATACAAAACCTATACACTTTAATATAGCTGTTCACAAGGCGCTCATCTAATGATAAGCACTGCCAAAAGCTGTGGAAGACATACTCAAGACATTAACCATAAAAGATTGGAAAACTGTTATTATCTTAAATACTAAATAAGTTGCAGTAATGTGAAGGATGAGGACTTGCTGGAGGTTTTTGTGCTTTTTTGAAGAGATCTGTTTATTTGTCTGGTAACTTTAATTTTTTTTTTCCTAATTTTATGTCAATCAATGTGCCACTGATTTCTCTGAGTCATTTGCATACTGCACAATGTACAACATGGGGTCTGTATGTGATCCACAGGTTTTATGTTCTGGCAAAGACCTTGTGACTGAGCACACTGCAGGTCGAATGGTGAATATTTTGAGACAGTTGCAGCAGACACTTTCTCCGTCAGCTCTTGCATCTACATGGTCTGCCTTACAGCCGAAGCAACAACTGGCTTTGCAATCAATTCTCTCTTCATTTTCTTAGATTATTTTACCTCCACTGCCAATCACAGGAAAGGTCGTTGTGGATCGTAAATGCTTGTAAATATATGATGGTGTTAGAGGAATTTGGAACTGTTTATTGAATATTCTGAAATGCTAACAATGTTAAAGTTCATTGGAAATAAATGTTTTGTAATCGTATATGGGCAATAATATTTGATCTTCTATGCTATCTTGAGTTAGGCATGTAAACACCTGTGGGCTGCAAAATTACTGGTACTGAAATTAAATATGATATTTGCTATGTGATATTAACAGATTTAGAGGCTTTTGACAAATGGGGTGCCACCAGTTTTCTACCCAGTTTCAGGGTCATGGGGACATGTTTGAAGGATGTGTGGAGACAACCCCCAAATTTCAGGGAATGTCACTGGATTTCTCGTTGTTGATGTTGGTGTAGTATTCCTCCTTGGAAATATCTTAAATTTTCCAATAAATTTCCGAGTTTTTATTGAAGTTTCCAGTGAGGATTTTCGCCAAACAGTTTGGAAATTCACTGTTGGAGGTGCATGTTTCACAATTTAATTCAAATAAGATACAAAGTGACCATTGCATGCCATGAGAATGCTTCAAAACAACTTGACTGATTTATATTGAACCCAGAAATATATTTAATGCTGATACAAGTGTGAATGACATTAAATCTGAGCATAGACAGCCTTATAATTAACTTGGCACAAATATACACAGAGAATAACAAGAGTAGGAGAACCTGGTGTGTTTCTTCCAGCAAGATAACTCTTTGAATATCAGTCCTCCACAAGGTGAATACAGCACTATATATCAGTCCTCTTCCCTCAGTTCCAGCAGTATATACTCCGGTGATTCAACCCAGCTACAGGTGGATACTCATCCCCATCTCCAACATGTGCTCAGCAGGCAGAATGGATGGAAACTCAGAGCATACCAGCTTACAATACTCGGCCTCTATCAACATGTACGCTCAGCCTCTAAGACCCCAAAACACAGCCAACAAATGATGTATATCAGTCTGCAACCAAGAGAAGAGTCAACCCCCTTTCAGACAAGAATCTCGGAGCTCTTTCCAGCAGTAGTAAACTCGACCTTTGGCCAGTAAATCGTGGCCCACAGACACAACAAATTCAGCCCCTTCTAAATCAGTGAAACTCATCCTCTTCTCCCCAATAGAACTCGGCCCCTCCAGAAGAATGAAACTCAGCCAGTAGAGGAGGAAACTTGGCCTCAAAGGACACTCTCTAACTTAGCAACTTGGCCGATAAGAGTGACCTGGAAACTTGGCATCTTCATGGGCATTCATAGCCTGTAAAGAGAGATAGAAATTTCCACATTAAAAGATAAAATCAACTGATAACACTGTTACCTCCTTTTTTTTCTGCAAATCTTCTTCTTCAGTGAAGCACAATGGTGAAATTTGAGTGAGTCCACTCTGCAACTAGCTAGGGTGCATGGTCTTTGTTACCCACCACTTTGTGGGTGATATCCCTAGTAGAATTTTTTTTCTCCAAGAGGGTCCCCAGCCGGAAGCGAGCAGCCCCTTGCAGCCACCAACTAGCTCGTTGTGCCATTTCTCCGCCACCTTAGCCAACCATGTGGTCCCTCACCCATTTTTCATGATCATATGTTTGATGGTGGGCCTCCCGAACCTAAAGGTATGTCTTGTCATTTGGTAATTGAGTATTGAGTTTGCTTATCATGAACACCTTTGGGCATGGATTAATGGAGGAATTCAGTGGAAAGAGTGGGCTAGGTATGTGCTTTTGTCCCTTAGACTTCTTTTGGATGTTACTTAGTCATGTGGGATCTCCTTAACTGACCATTTGGTTTTAGGTTGGTACTACTTGGGAAACCCGATTTTGGTTGTATGGTCCCGCTCCCTTATCCACATATATCACTCCCTTTCCATTTATTATAACACCATTCATCATCTCTCCCACCTGGGTCCACATTTCCTCACTGGGTCCAAATAGCGTTAGCCTCCCCATTCCCTTGCCCCCACCTTGGGTTAGGCTTGGAACAATGCCCTGAAGGTTGAAGCAACTGAAAAGAAAAAGTAAAAGCATAAATGGCCACATTCAACAAGAAAATGTACCACAAGATGCAAAAAATGGCTAGGACAAACATATTTAGCACGTGGACAAAAGCCAATGGATGGCCATCACCTTGGTTCCATAGGTCCTAGATGAACCTCCTTAATCATTCAGGAACCCATGATTGTCCCAACCCCTGGAGGGAAATGAACCGTTCTACCAAAATGGGGTATCCACTGTTATATCTTACATATCATGCTCTTATCCTTTAAGCCCCGAGCAGTTAATCAAATAAAAATCATAAAAGGAAAACGACATATAAAGAAGGGTGGTGAAATCAAGGTCAGGGCACCTCATGTACCACGATCACTCCCTCCTATACATTATATACCCAAGTGTGGGCTTCCTTTCGTCTAGCTACGCTTGTACCCTGATATGTTGCCTAAGATTACCCCTTTCATTCCCTATTCCGTTCACTTCTTTATCACATGCCACCACCATTTGACAGATGTACTGCAGACATACTATCCCCTCTAAAGGTAGAAAACATCTAATAAGATACTTGGTTAACCCCCTTTGGGGCTTGGAGACATTACCACATGCCAAAGCCCACTATGGAAGGGCATGCCATTATGGAGTGTTCACCTGTTGTCCATAGTTTGTAAGCTCTTTTACCCGATTACTTTAATGACTTGTTGTGCTGGAGGGCTAGGGGATTCATTGGATCTTATGCAGGATTGCAGATGGTGTCCATTCTAAGTTTGGTCTCCTTATACAGGGTCCTAACTCTCCAAAGGGCGATAATGGCATATGTAGGGTGTGTGTAGAGAGCCATGGGCCTCCACAACAGTAGACAACACTCCATGGGTCTTGAGAGATGTTCAGAGATTGCTTGAGATCCACCTATTGGACGAGGAAGATGCACCTGGTACACCATTTCCAACCGGCCCCACAGTTGCACCATACACTTGGCAGGTGACCCAGGACTTGTACAGTGATGTGAAATCATTTATTCCATCATCTGAGCCCTGCAGATGGTCTACAGACATCTTCGAATTACTTGGAGACCCATGAGGTTATTGGTGTGCCCTCACACCCACTGGAGCACCACAGGTTTATTGTTTGGAGAACAAGGGGCCACCCCCTTGTCCATCACTTTTTGAGGGTCCTATCCATGATTATGGAACTGATGGACTTCATTAGGCCTCTTGGAGGGCCCTACGACATGCATTATTTATCATATGACCTCTTAAGAGGCTTATTATTTTATTTTTGAGCTAGTGTGGTGGGCTTGTCACCAAAAGTTAGTTACTTTGCACATTATTTTATTTTAGGGGCTAATGTAGGCCCAATTAGGTAATTCGAACTCCTAATGAGTGTATAAATGGGAGTCACATGAATTCATTTTGATCATTACTTTGATTGGATCATTCTCTCTCTTGAGATTTGTGCATTTCCTTCTTGGCGGACAAAGTTGGAGCATGGATGCCTTTTGATGTTTGGATTGGATTTTCTTATCTTGGAGCTTCTTTATTGGCAAATGTATTGATGGTTGGATATATTTTCTTACATGTAAGTACGATATTGATGCTATTTTATGTCACTGTCACATATATTGATCATGGGATTTTCACTATTTTAGGGCTAATTGTTGGATGAATTTACTATTTCATTGTGGAATTATGTTTCTATATAGCATATCTCTATGTATGGGCCATGTTTGTAGAACGAATTGTCCTAGATATTGAAGTTATCTTGGTAAGCCATCTTCATTTGCAAGCGAAGTATAAATGCTTTAAGGTCACTTTCTTTTTTCCCCTAACGTTGGACGAAGTTTCCCCTAGAGCTTCCTTGAGCTAGAAACAATATCCTTTCCCATAATTAATCTTGACTCCATATCCTCAAAGGAATTAGACACTGATCCAACATAAGGTGATCACCTTAAAACCTTTTTTTCTTCACCTTTTCCACCTCTTTTCTAGGTCTAGCCATGCCGGGCCACTTAGGGCATCATTTTCCCAGCAAAGAAGCCATAGAAAAAGTTTGATCTCCTAGCCTCTCTTGCATTGGTTTGTCCTCAAGGTATTCTCCAAATTTGAAGAAATTTCGACGATGGGATTGCGAGATATTTCAAGGCCTAGCTTTGGGATCAAGCTTTGCCTTGGTGTTCCCTATGCTAGAACCTCATAGGACCAATTTGACACCTTTGAGTGGAAATTCTTGTTTTGATCCTTTCCCCTTCCTTGTTTAGGTTAATATCATCATCAATTGCTAAACTCCCTCCCCTTAACCTAGGCTGGGTCCACTTGGCCCTGTGTGGTCCCATCTCTCACCAAAGACAATTCTTTTAAGACAACTCGGAAATCCAAGTTTTGCAAGGATTTTAGGGATTGCGAAACTCCTTTACAAGTCACATTCCCTTAACCTAGCCCTTAAATCCTTGCCTCCTTCTCCTATAAAGCCTTGTACCTTGCTTAAAGAGCAATCAAACTCCATTCTTAATCTTCTAAAAGAGAAAGGATCATTGAGGTCACTTCACATCCATTTGTTGATCCATCCTTCGTAAATGACTTCCTATATATCGGGTCTCCTCTCATCGATGAAAGTCCGTAAAGAGCAGGGAGCCTTAGCTGAGGTGATAATGGGCTAAGTCTCCATCGTTGCCATTGATCTAGCAGTTGCCCCTTTAGGAGTCCCTTTTAGGTCCCTTGCTAGTTTGAGTGGTAATAGACTCAATACCAAAACTAGAAATCTGTAAGTATGGTTTCAAAAACCCTAGACTCTTCTACAAGAGCTCTTCAAAATTTATTTTTCTCAAATGACAAATGACTAGAATGAGGAGAAACTACTCAGTTCCCTCTTTTTATAATTTGTGCGCCACTTTTGCCACTTTTTCACTGTTTTATTTTCTAAAGTCACTTCAATGGCTTTTTCACTTTATAAATTAAAAGTGACTCTTCATTAGCCTAAGACATGTAACTGTTTTGTCACTTTGACATTTATAATGTTTTCCCTAGACGAATCATATTCCCTTAGTTAAATTTTCCTCGCCTTAGCCTATGGGAATTTGATTAGGAAAGTGGAAGTCCCCCATATGACTCCTAAGTGATTGGGGACATTACAACCTATTGAAATTGGACAACTCAGGGCGAAATTCCCTCCTTTGGGAAGTCGCCCTTATCCAGAGAAGACCCTAGTAGCCCTTGGAAGAAATTAACTTGCACAAGGAAAAATGATTATTTTAATATGGAAACACATTGTCAAAAAAAGTACAAGTCAGCCTCAAGGAGAAATTTGTCTCCTCAACCTCTTATAAATACACCTCATGTCACTTCATTTGGAGACATCACATCACACACATCTCTTCTCTTGATTGGTTCATACTACATTTGAAATTGTAGGTATGATCTCACACATGTGAAGGGAAGGAAGAATCTTCTATTTGGTTCGTTGACTTTTTGTTGGGACAACGTTGACCAACCTTGACAACATTTTGACTTGGGTTTGTTTGACTTGAATTCATCTTTGCTTTGGAAGGCCGAATTGATTGAAAAAGAAACCGAGCTTTTCTAGGCTAGTTGACCAACTTTGACCGTAGACATTGACTGAGCTTGACCACATATTTGTTGAAGGTTGGTGGAAGGTTTTATCTCTTTTTTGGTCGAGTTTTTGGAGGCTACTTTGACATGGTTTGACTAAGGAAAGAAGATCGAGTTCTTTGATTGTTTAACTGAGACTTTTGAAGGCTGATTTGTTCGTTGTCCTGTTAGTTTTCCATTGTTCTATGCTTAGTACAATCACTTAGCACAAACTTTTCTTCAATTAGCAATCACTTTTAAACAAAATTAATCTTCCAATGACAAATAGAAATTGTAGATAGAACAATAGATCCAATATGCAATAGAAGACAATGAAGAGCAATGACAAGAGACACAAGATTTGATCAAAGACAAGGGAAAATCCCACAAGGGGGAAAACCCTTTCAAATTCTTCGTCTATTAGATTTCCATCAAATGTTTAGCAAAGCGATTACAATGTTCCAATACATCAACCAAGCGTCAAAGTCAAACCTTTGACTAACCAACACAAACCAACCAATCAATATCCAAAGGATCAACCCAATAGCCAATTTTGGTCAACAAGACAAAATTGAAAATTTGGTCAAAGTCAATAGCAGTTGTAGCAGTCCAAAATCGTCAATGGAATCAACAATCCTCCAAAAGAACTCAGTCAATAGTCAAAAGGTGTGGCCTTGAATGTTGGTCAAAGTGTAGTCAAACTAGTCCCAAAATAGTCCTCAAAATTTGGTAAAAGTCAAAGTCTGTTGAAACCCTACGTGCAAAAAAATAGTCAACGTGGGCCAAAATGCCTAGAAAAATTTTCTTTCCTTGCCAGAGAATTCAGCCTCCAATACCAAATAAAAAACCCAATTCAAAGGAAGTAAACACAAGTCCAAACTCTAAAAACTCAACATCGGTCTAAGGCTAGTCAAAGGCATAAATTGACTCAATCTGAAACCTTCTCTCTCCTCTAACATGTGAAATAGAATTGCAATTTTAAGAAGAAATCAAGCCCCCAAGAGAAGAAGATGTGTGTTGATGATGCCTCCAAATGATGTGAATTTCCTTACCCAGGGCGACTAGTACTTATTGTTGGAAAATAAAAAAATCTTGCATATCATGTTTGAATTTTCCTTACTTGATAGTTACTTGATGTTAGTTGGCCTTGTTACCCACCACCTGTGGGTAGTATGCATAGGATAAATTTTTTCTCCTAGATGGTCCTTAGTCGGTAGACAACAACCCCTTGTAGCGACTAGATAGCTCGATTTGCCATTATCTTCGCCACCTGAGCCAACCATGTTGTCTTGTTACTACTCAAACTACCAGGGGCCCTAGGAGGGGATACTTTAGGGCAACTATTAGTTCTAGGGGCAACAATGGAGCGATAGCCACTGTTGTTGGTTTTTGTAGCATCAGATGTGTTCTAGCCTTGAAATTTTGTGGAGAGGCTAGAATTCATGAGATCTCCAAAACCCAAAATATTTTTTGGAAATTCCACCTAGAGATGCCTTAATTAGATTATTAGTTAGTTCTTAAATATTTCCTAAGTCTAAACTTAGGGAATATGATTAATTAATCAGAATTAATTTTTTCATGACATGAATGTTCTAGAAAGTCACATGGATCGATTTCAAGTTAATCATAGCCATCGATTAAGATCTAATCCTGGCCCTTGAAATCTCAACTGAGGATTATAAGAGAAGTCGATGGGGTTTGGAGATGAGACACTTGAGCAGTTCGATTTTACTGGGAAATCGATTTCTAGAGCATTCGCTGTTTGTTGCTGGAAGCGATTCAGTGAGATCAAAGCAGTGAGAGAGTGGCAAAGACAGTGAAGCCGGAGGAGGCATTTCAGATCCAGTGAGTACATTTGCAGAGATGCAAAGAAGCCACAGTGAGGTTGATGTAGTGGCAGCACAGTAGCTTTAGTCAGCAAATTCGTATTTGCTCTGGAGAAGCAGTGATTCAATACCAGAAATTGGGCAGAGTTTCTAGAGGCTAGGAGAGTCAGTTTCTCAGACAACAACTCACGAGACAACTTGAGGTGACACAGTTCCATGTTGGGTGACACAAAGATTGCGTGAGTGTGACGCAGAGAATGCACATAGGCAGTTTGGATGTCTCCATTTCGAGTTGAGGTCAGTGCTCAGATTCGCCTGTGGAGTGAGGAAATTTCCTCACTAGATTTTCTTATCAGTCTGTTCTCTGTCGGATTGCCAGTTTTGGGCATCCAGTTGTACTCAGATATTTCACTGCTGCATAATAATAAAACCCTTAGCTGTTGCACCGATTTTCTCGAGTTGGGTTTTTCCAGGGACATTGGTAAAAAAATAATGGTGTTATTTTGTGTGTGTGCATATATTTCTTCGAGCGTTTATTTTTCTTCCAGAGTTTATTTGTGTAGGTTGTAGTGTGATTGATTCAATATTTGTTGTAGCTAATAGTAAATAAATTATTAAGAAGTAATTTAACAATTAGGAGAATTAATTACAATTGCTGCAATAGGATTCTAGGTTTGTCGAATTTTCACATGGTATCAGAGTGCAGGTTATCAGTCGAAGCGCTGAGTAGCAGAAGAAAAGAGGAGTTTCGCTGCTTAGCGTGAGCAACAGTTTGAAACCCTAGAGGGTTGTGCTGTTCCTTGGCTAAGAGGCTGTATTTCTTGAGGAAAATCAGTTTTTCTTAGAGAGCGACATAAAAAATCAATTTCTCTAGATCGAGAAATTCCAGAGGAAAAGGGAGCAGCCAATATTTTCTTGCAGAGAAAATCTCTAGCTGGACGCAGTAGTTTTGTGACGGTTTGCTAGAGCAGAACAAGCATTGGGAGGAAGAAAGAGCACACATTGAGGAAAAATTTTCCTCAGGGAACTTCTAGTCTCAAGAAGTTCGATTTCCCTTAAAGATGAGCAGTTGTTGTGGGCAAAGTATCTCACTCTAGAAGGGAGTGCGTAGAGCTGCGCAGAAGGGAAGAGTAGATTTTCAACTTTTTTTTGTTGAGATAGCCACAACCAGGCTTCGGGATCAGGACAGGTTGGATGGAACTTCCAACTATGTGATCTGGAAGGCAAGGATTTCCTTCCTTCTAGATGAGTATGATCTCAAAGCAGATATCGATAATGTGGTAGCTATCCCCACAAATCCAGATCAATTGAAGTAGTACAAGAAGGGGACGGTGAAGGTAAAGAGATTAATCCTTGATGGAGTTCGGGATCATGTGGTATCACACATAGCGGCCCAAGGAACGGCCAAAGAAATGTGGGATACCCTTTCCATGCTATACCAGGGATCTTTTGAGCAACAAAAGATGTACTTGGAGGAGAAGCTAAGAGGCACCAGGATGCAGAAAGGGGAGTGCATAAACCCCTTCCTTACTAGAGTTCAGGAGATTCGAGATGAGCTTGCAGTTGTCGGGTCAGCACGTCAAACCACGGAGCTAGTGCGAGTAGCTCTCAACTTTGAATCAAAAGAGCGGCAAGTGTTCATCCAAAGTATTTTGGGTAGAGAAACCTTGCCAAGATGGGATAGGATGTGGGCAAACCTCCAGCAAGAGGAGTTGAGGCGAGATCTGATGAAGAGCACCATCAGTGGCAGCAACATCAATAGTGGATCGAAGCAAGTAAAAGAGGAGGAGAATGTGGCTCTCGCATCGAAGGGTCCCAATGAGGGACAGGGGGAGCAACGTTGGAAGAATAAGGACCCGTCGAAGGTCAAGTGCTTAAAGTGTGGCGAGCTGGGCCACTACAGTTCCCAATGTCCTCTCAAGAAGAAGGACAAGGAGAAGTAGGTTCAGCAGGCAACTTTTGCCGTGATTGATAGGCTATCCTCCAGGCTAGAGGAAGACTTCGCCATGTATGGGCAGGATTCTTGAGGAGGTCCACCTCTTGATTCAATACCTTGCTACGAGAGCCTACAATATTTCAGTAGTAGGATGGACTAGTGGCAGTTGATGTAGTCAGATGCCAGAGTGACAGTTGCAGAGAATAGTTGTAGTCAGATGCTAGGTAGTGTAGTGCAGAGTTGGCAGCAGTGCAGTTGACACAGTCTAGAGCCAGCAAAAGCGCAAAGCCTTTAGTGACAGCGCATACACTTTTAGCAGTCAGGACTCAGTTGACAGATGCATCATACCGAACACAATTGGTTCAATATTTCAGATGCTTCTCAGTTGCAGATGTTGTAGTTGCAACAACAACAGATGAGAGGGAGTTGTAGTGTAGAGGCAGTGTTGGCAGCAGTTCTGTAGGGTCAACAACAACACAGATGCAATGCATATTAGAGTTGCGCAGTGGTTGGTGGGCAGCAATAGCTAGACATCAGCAGCGTGACGAGAGATGGTGTAGAAGTAGAGTATTGCTACCAGAGGTGCAACAATACTAAAACACATTCCTTGCTAAGAGGGAGTTATTTTTGTAGCATCATATGTGTTCTAGCCTTGAAAGTTTGTGGAGAGGCTAGAATACATGAGATCTCCAAAACCCAGAAATCGTTTATGGAAATTCCATCCAGAGGCGGCTTAATTAGATTATTAGTAAGTTGTTAAATATTTCCTTAGTCTAAACTTAGGGAATATGATTAATTAATTAAAATTAATTAAGTCATGGTGTGAATTGTGAAAATTCTTAGATCTAACAATCTCAGGAATCCTACTACAACCAACTGAATCTACTTCATCTACTTGTAAATTACATTACATAATTATTTTAGATTTCTTCATGAAATATTGAAGTAAATTACTGAAGCAACCTACACTTAATTTCTTATGATTCTGAAACAAGGAAACTGAGCAAAGAAAAACAATCACATAGGACACCTTTATTTTAGACGAAAGTCCTCGGAAAAACCCAATGCGGGAAAACTGGTGTAACAGATATGAGGGTTTTATTACTAAGAAATAGCAATTTTTGTATACATCTTTGAATGCCACAAGGATTTTTCAGTTATCGAGAGAGAAATATTGGCAAAAAAATTGTGATTTTTACCTCACTCAATCACTGGAATTTCTCGGCTGATCCAGACACTGGATGAGATGCCCCTGGAGGTCCCTGCGTTGCCTCTGCGCAGTGACTGTGTAAGCACCACGTCACTTCCTCTTAGCACTGTGTCACCTCAACAATAGATCGATCTGACTCTCGGAATCTCAGATATTAGCCTCCCAGTCTCACGCCCCGGATTCCGGCTTCTGAAACTGATCTGATAGTAAAATGTCGGAAACCCCCTTAGCCACTACGCAACCTCTACGTAGCCTTGCATGGCTCTGCACCGGCTCTGCGTTAGCCTGTCTTGCGCTGCGCTAGATCTACTCGATCTCTTTCTGCCTCTCTTTGCTGATGATTCTCTGGCTGAGAAAATCACTCTCTCCGAAAGCTATCTCTGCCCCTCTCTACGCTAGAATCACTTAGATCGATTTCTCGTCTTGAGCACTGCTCACTTCAGAAATATTGATCTCTATATTCATTCGTTGTCTCTCCAAATGGCCCTCAATCCTTCCTTTATAGTCTTCTCTTTGGGACATCAACGATCGAGATTATATCTCTAATCAATGGTTCAGATTATAACTTGGCTTCATATTCACTTTTTCTAGATCATTCTCACTCTGTTTTATTAATACCCTTTAATTATTTAATTTCCCTAAGTTTAGACTTAGGGTCCCCATTAAAATAATTTTTTTTTATAATAAAACATATTATGAGTGGAATTTTCACAAACGGTTTTTGGGTTCTTTGGAATACATGTGCCTAAGCCTCTCCACAAATTTGGAGACTTAGAGCACTTCCGATGCTACCAAAAATCAACATGCCCTCTTAGCGAGGAAAGTGCTCTAACAACATGCCTGCTACATATTGCTCTGATCCTGAAGCATCCTCTGGGATGCTGATGTTTGACAAGCTGTCCACCAACCACTGCGTTGTTACTGCAACTGTACTGCTGCCTATCAAACTACCACTGCCACTGCTGCATCTATACTACAACTCCCTCTCAAATGCTGCATCTGCTATGCTGCTAGTACTACCACTGCTAACATTGCATCTGAACTGCAATTTAGCTGCCGAGAGAAGCAACTAAAACCACCCAAAAACTGAACAAGTGTTTAGTGGATGCACCTTGGTGCTGAAGATCTGACTGCTGATAGCTACTGTGCTGTCCCTCTGATGCATTGTGTTGTTGTTGCTTTGCGCTACGTTGTTGCTGCATTGCACTGCGCTGCACCGTTGTTGCTCTGCACTGTGCTGTTTCTGCTCTACGTTGCTACTCACTGCAATTGTTGCTCCATGACTTCTTGAGTTCCACTGAAAATTCCAATCCGCTACTGCTGATCATGGGCACCCGTAGCAAGGTGATGATCCATGAGGTGGGCTCCTCAAGGATCCTGCCCAACTAAAGTTCAAGGTGAACTATAGTTCTGTCACCCCATCTCCCTCCTGGAGATGCGTGGGCACTCATGGCATACTCATCCTCATTTTTTGCGGCCGCAACTTTTGGATCATACTTCTCATCCTTGTCTTTTTTCTTCAAAGGACACTGTGATGTAAAGTGGCCCATCTCGCCACATCTGGAACACTTCACCTTCGAAACATCTCTTTTTTGTTTCTATTGGCCATGTTGTCCCTTCGATGCGAGGGCTACATTATCCTCCTCTAGATTCTTCGATGTGCTCCCACTGCTACCGTCAGGTTTTCACTTGACCAGATCTCTTCTCAGCTCCTCCTCCTGAAGAGCTGTTCACATTTGCTCCCAACTAGGAAGCGTTTCCCTGCCCAAGATACTTTGGACAAAAACTTGCCACTCCTTAGTGACTGCGTTAAGGGCCAAGCTCACCATAGTTGTAGCAGTTGGGGTGGATCCTACAACTTCCAACTGGTCACATATTTCCTGAAGTCTCGTCAAGAATGGAGTAATGCGCTCCCCCTTCTGCATCTGAATCATCCCGAGCTTCTTCTCCAAGTACATCTTCCGTTGCTCAAAAGTTCCTTCATATAGCAGGGACAAGGCCTCTCATATATACCTGGCTTTGTCCTTGCCAACTATATGAGAGACTATATGATCCTTGACACCATCAAGGATTAGCCTCTTGGCCTTTGCCACATCAGACTTGTACTTTTTTTTTTTTTTTTAATTTTCTGATCCAGATCTGTAGGTACAACAACCACGTTGTCCATGAACGCCTTGAGATCATATTCATCCAGAAGGAATTTGATTCCTTTCTTCCAGATTACGTAGTTGGAGGAACCCTCCAACCGATCCTGATCTCTAAGTCCGTGAGATGCCATCTCAGTCAAAAACTGTCGAACTGATCCCTTTTCTCCATACTACATAGCTTCTAGGCTGACTTACACATTCCCTGATGGAGCTAGTAAGTCTGCTGCTCCTCGACTGCTCAACAAATGAGAAATGCTGAATTCTTCGGCAAGGAACTCAGTGAAGAAGAATTCCCTCACTATGTGCTCTTCTTCTTCGTCTGACACTTCTCTTCCCTGCAACTTTTTGCAGAAAATTTGCGTCCCTCTGGCTCTGCATGAAGGCTCTGCGCTGCTCCCTCTGCCTCGACAAGATCTTGATCCGGAAGTCTTACCTCTCTGTCGACTCACTCAAAGAGAGACTACCTCGAAAATTCAGCTCTTCTGGCTAGAACTGCACAAACCCTTTGGGGATTCGATCTGCTATTGCTGAAACAATTTGGCCTTCACTTCAGTATTAGATATGATCTTCCTGTTCCACATCTCAGGATTCCCACTGTAACCAACTGAATCTACTTCATGTACTTGTAAATTACATTACATAGTTATTTTAGATTTCTTCATGAAATATTGAAGTAAATTACTATAGCAACCTACACTTAATTTCTTATGATTCTGAAACAAGGAAATTGAACAAAGAAAAACAATCACATAGGAAACCTTTATTTTGGACGAAAGTCCTCGCAAAACCCAATGTGGGAAAACTGGTGCAACAAATATGAGGGCTTTATTATTAAGCAGTAGCAATTTTTGAATACATCTCTGAATACCACAAAGGTTCTTCAGTTATCGAGAGAGAAATACTGGAAGAAAAATTGTGAGTTTTACCTCACTCAATCACTGGAATTTCTCGTCTGGTTCAGACACTGGATGAGATGCCCTTGGAGGTCCCCGCGCTTCCTCTGCATAGTGACTGCATAGGCACTGTGTCACCTCTTCTTGGCACTGCGTCACCCCAACAATAGATCGATCTGAATCTTGGAATCTCAGATCTTAGCCTCTCGGTCTCACACCTCGGTCTCTGGCTTTTGAAATTGACCCGTCAGTAAAATCTCGAAAACCCTCTTAGCCACTACGCAGCCTCTTCATAGCCCTGCGTGGATCTGCGCTAGCTTTGCAGGATCTCTTTCTGCCTCTCTCTGCTGACGATTCTCCGACTGCGAAAATCACTCTCTCTCCGAAAGCTATCTTTGCCCCTCTCTGCGCTGGAATCACTTAGATCGATTTCTCGTCTTGAACACTGCTCACTTCAGAAATTTCGATCTCTAGATTCACTTGGTGTTTCTTTCCAAATGGACCTCAAGCCTTCCTTTATAGTCTTCTCATTGAGACATCAACGACCAAGATTAGATCTCTAATCAACGGCTAAGATTATAACTTGACTTGATCTTTGTTTTTTCTAATCCTTATCACTCTGTTTTATTAATACCCTTTAATTATTTAATTTCCCTAAGTTTAGACTTAGGGTCCCCATTAAAATAATTAATTTTTATAATAAAACATATTTCGAGTGGAAATTTCACAAACGATTTATGGGTTCTTTGGAATACATGTGCCTAAGCCTCTCCACAAATTTGGAGACTTAGAGTACTTTCGATGCTACCAAAAATCAACATGAATGTTCTAGAAAGTGACATGGATCGATGTCAAGTTAATCCTAGCCATCGATTAAGATCTAATCTTGGCCGTTGAAGTCTCAACTGAGGATTATAAGAGAAGTCGATGGGGCTTGGAGATGAGACACTTGAGTAGTTCGATTTTACTTGGAAATCGATTTCCAGAGTAGCATTTGTTTGTTGTCGGAAGTGATTTAGTGAGATTGAAGCAGTGAGAGAGGGGCAGAGACAGTGAAGTCGGAGGAGGTATTCCATATCTAGTGAGTACATTTGCAGAGAGGCAGATAAGCCACAGTGAGGCTGACGTAGTGGCAGCGCAGTAGATTCAGTGGGAAAATTCGTATTTGCTGGGGAGAAGCAGTGATTAAGTGTCAGAAGCTAGGTAGAGTTTCCAAAGGCCAGGAGAGTTAGTTTCTCAGACAACAGCTAATGAGACAACTTGAGGTGACGCAGTTCCATGCTGGGTGACGCAGAGGTGGTTTGGATGGCTCCATTTCGAGCCAAAGTTAGTGCTTGAATTCACCTATGGAGTGAGGAATTTTTCTCACTAGAATTTATTGCCAGTATGTTCTCTGTAGGATTGCTAGTTTTGGGCATCCAATTGTACTCAAATATTTCACTACTGCATAATAATAAAACTCTCAGTTGTTGCACCAATTTTCCCGAGTTGGGTTTTTCCGGGGACATTGGTCCAAAAATAACGGTGTTATTTTGTGTGTACATATATTTCTTCCAACGCTTATTTTTGTTTCGCAATTTATTTGTGAAGGTTGTAGTGTGATTGATTCAATATTTGCTGTAGCTAACAATAAATAAATTGTTATGAATTAATTTAACAATTAAGAGAATGAATTGCAATTGATGCAATGGATTCGAGGTTTGTCGATTTTTCAGAACTTTCACCTATGCTAAAGCTCCCTACTCTTTACAGGATTTCACTGATGGGAGGAGTCTTAGTATGAGAGGAATCACAAGAATATATGTATCAATGATAAGATATGGGGTGATTCCTAAAGCCTTCTCACACGAGAGACTCAATTGAATAACTTACTTTCTTGAAAAGCAAGGTGATGGGCTCTCTAGGAAGGGTTAAGAGGACAATTGAGCCTAGTTTTAGAAGATATGCCTTGACAAGGTGCTTCCTAGACTTGAGGATCCTTCTGGAGAAATGGATTCTATGTAATCCTTGTGGAATTTGAGTTATAAAGTTGTGGAACCACAAAGAACCCAAGTGGACCCAAACTAGGTCAAGGGTATGGAGTTGATCGACCAAAGAGGGACTTTAACTAATTAGGGAAGAGTATAGGATCAAAGGACTAATTTTCTTTTGAAATTTGAATGCAATGATCTAAATGAGGATACTAACTCAAATCAACCTAGGGAGAGAAATGATCCTCAAGTTAGGGCTTGCGATATCTCAAGATTCCATCATCAGATTGTGCTCAAAATGGGAGGAACCCTTGAGAAGGCCCCAACGCGGTTGTGGACCAATTTTCAAGGTGTTTGGATGGTTACAAAACATTTTTCTTGATGCCCTATGTGATCCTCTAGGGGTAGACCTAGAATTTGAAAACGCGAAGAAAAGAGAGGTAAATTTGACCACCAAAGGGATATGACGATCAACACCTTATTGCTTGCGCTTAATGGAGTCAAGATACACATAGATCGAGAGTTTTTGTGAGCTAAGGAGCGCATATGTACACGAATTTTCTTTACTGGACTTGCGTATATTTCTTGAAACTTTACCTTCATGATTCCCTTGTTACTAGCTGATATTTTTTTTCTGTCACTGTGTTCCAAGTGGGTTGTCATTAAGGAAAACACATACATCATAATGCCAACAATCTCCCCCTTTGGACTTGATGGCAACCATGTTGGTGTTTGATCACCATAACTTGTAGATACCTGAAAAGCATGTCATTCACCAAATTCAAAAACCAAGATATTCTCCCCCTTTGACATCAACGGCAAAGGGCGGACCAATGCTGAATCAAGGCTTCTCTTTCCTTGTAGAGACATGAGCACTCTAGATCTGATCTGCACTATATGCTGACCATGCTCCCTCTGAGCACATGCTTTATCTTCTGAAATATTTTCAATGAATATGAACTTTCCTATCACCAAGGACTCACACTTACATCAACCACCCAACCAAGTGGGGTTACATATTGTTAGAAAATTATATATTATGGAGCAATGCAACATAGAAAATATGCAGAAAATACAAGCACACAAAACACATAAAACCAGAGAGACACAAATATACGTGGTTCACCCATTTTGGGCTACGTCCACCCCGAACAACCAGTGCTTCCTTTCTATTATCTAGCAAAATGAATAGACAAAACCTACAGCAGATCCACTGTAATATCCTCTGTTCTCTCTCACAGTCTCCCTATCTATTTCCCGCTCAGAGAATATACATATAATACACAGTCGTAATACAATACCCTCATGCAAAGAGAGGGGTTCCCTTCTAGGGCAAAAAAACCCTAAACTAAACATAACTTCTACCGTCAGATCATCCGCCTAATGAATGGCCCAGATTGACTAGAAATTACTATACTTTTACAAGGCAATTTTACATCTGTTTTTAGCTTCGAGGGTGCTGACCCCCCGGACCCCATGGGGGGGGGGGGGGGGGACAAGTCCCCCCCGCACCCCCCGCTTCAAGGGTGTACAGTTTTCCTGGGGTATACATCCAGCTAAAATAAGGATCTCTGAATTAGGATGAAAATCAGGCTCCACACCCAACACATATTTGACTCAATCACCCAACCAAGTGGGGTTACATAACATCATCTTCCCATCACAGGATTACATACATAAATGACTTGACCTTCAAGAGTTCAAACATGATTAAATATTCTAATGATTACATCATAGGTCTCTTCATGACCTTTACATCAAGACACTAATATGATATTCATAACCAAGACAAAAAAATCCCAATAGTGAGATAATTAATTGAGCATTTGACAACAATATCTTAAGCAAACATAATGCCAACAATGCATTATAACCAACAAGGCTAATGCTCCCCCTGAAGCTATGCTACATGTTCACTGTCAAGTTTGACCACATCAAAGAATCTTCACAAAACAAATAATCATCAATGTCAAACTCATAGATCATCACAACTCAATACTACATCAGCAGACTGTAACCATCAACATTAGACCATGAAAATAAAATCATAATTGTCAGAAGCATATTAGATTCTGTTCTTGAATTTGTCCCACTGTTTTTCTGTCAGAGAAAAAAAAACGCGCCTGCCTGTACAGGAACTCGTGTAGATATGGGACTGTCTTTCACAAAATCCGGGTATAGAAAGTGAAATTATGAAATTTCATAGCTTTAGCTCCCCCTGAGTTTGTACAGTTTGTACATGTCCTCTGTTATCACATCAGATGCACCGTTAGAAAAATAAACAACCAAAAATGACAAACCAACCATCAAATATTGTAGTCGCCGTTAACATTATTCTTTCAATAAAGATGGACTACAATGGGCACTGCCTTCTTTCAGTCCGAGTCTGAATTCCCCTGATATCTACGAGAGTTCAGATCTTTAAACACATAATTTATCAGCGTTTCTGTATCCCCTTGCTATGACCTTTCCAATTTCTTCATCCATTAATTTGCATTTGGTTAATGTGAACACAATTACATTTCCTTTATCTGCCATTTGGCCTACACTCAATATGTTTTGTTTTAGGCCTTGAACTAATAAAGTATCAACTGAATTTTTATTTTTGTTAATTATGCCTCTACCTTTTCCCAAAACTTTTGCTAAAATAGCATTTGAAAGAATAACCTTACCATCTTTATTTTTTCTTTAGAGACTCCATCCTACTCTTATCACCAGTCCCGTGATGAGAACATCCACTGTCTATGTACCATTCATCTTCATTTTCAAATGCACAGAGAGCAAGGCTACCTCTTACCCCTTCTTCTTTCTGCTTGTTAATAGGAATTTTTGATGGATCCATCTTTCTTCGGTCTTATGATATCATCTGTTTGCTTTCCATGTTATCTTTGGTGGTTCATTGATCTGTTCCTGCATTCTTTTTCTACATGCCCAAACTTGTTACAAGCATAACATCTTATGTGACCAGAAAAGGGAGTAGAGGAATCATAATATGTTTTCCTCATGTTCCCTCTATTGCAATCAACAACTCTGTGGCCAAAAATATTGCAAGAAAAACAATATCCCTTAAAGACACTTGAGTACCTAGGAGCTGAAGGTCTTTCTGTGTAGTGTCTATTTGTCTGCGACCGAAACAATTTGCTTCTGCAATTGGTTGTGACATGTCCATAATTATGACATATAAAACATTGAACAATATTGATCAAAGGAGAGAATCGCTTGGCACTTCCATATTTAAGTGCGATGATTTCCTTTGAGGATTCATGTTCCTTGGTTGTTTATCAGGTTGGATTTTTGACTATTTATACACTTCAGGGTTTACATTGTTATCCTTTGGATCTTTAGCACTAGCTTATGAACTAGATTATCCTTTAATAGTTTCATGAAAACCAAGACCAAATTTAATAGGAGACCTTTGACTACTAAGAATATTATCCAGAATCTTGGTACTATCTTGAAATCTCAAATGTTTATATTTTTATTCTAATTTATGTTTTAAAATGTTTACCTCAACCTCCCTTCTTTGGTATTTCTTTTCCTTTTCTAGATACAACTTCTCCATACCTTCTTCTACTTGCTCTTGAGAATTTATTCTTTTAGCCTATTTTCTTGTTCTTCAAATGTTTGAAGCAGTTCTTCATACCACTTATTTGATTTTTCAAGATTTGATTTGAAGGAGATGATTTTTGCTTCAAGTCCTTCATAATGATTGGTTCTTTCTTTCAGATCCTTATTTTTGAGTGAGCGGTTACTTCATCCTGCATCCTTTGACATTGGTCTATCTTTTCTTTGTTCATCTGCTCAATTGAATTTCTTTCTTGCAACAGATTATTCAATCTAGTAATCACATCTTTGTAAATACATTCCCTTTCATTAAATAGAATTTGTTGATTTTCAATTTCATCTTTGAACTTTTTTTCTACTTCTAGATCTATTACATTACTTTCACTTTCATATACAGTATTTCCAAGATTGCATGAACAAGGAAGTGGATCACAAGAACAAAAATTAGTACTTGTTTTATTTTCTTCATTCATTTCTACACACATTCTCTGAGTTGTCTTCTTCCTTTGAGTAGCCTTCTTCTTTTTCTTTCTTTCCATTGTGACAGATCTCCTTCAAGTGATCAAGCTTCTTCAGAAGGACCTGCTCTGATTCCAATTGTTGAGAAAAATACTGAGATGGGGATGGGGGGCGGGGGGGGAGGGGGGGGGGGGGTTAATCAATGTTTAAAACTCACAAAAAAATTTACTTTTATTTTTTTAATTCTGTACGCGACTTGACTGAAACTAACTAGTATATATATGTCACTGTTATTAAGGAAACTAACGTATACCCAGTAAACTTATAATTCAGATAAATCTTCAATTATTTGACTTAAACCAGTGCATCATTGATTCATCAAACATTTAATAAGAAGTAAACATGTGCAGTAAGAACAAATTAAACCATCACATAGAAGCAACACAAATGAACACCATGATTTAAGGCGAAAACCCTATGTGGGAGAAAACCGCCACTGCTGTAGACTCTGTCTTCAGTATTTATTATATAGAAACTCTTTACAATCTTGTATTCGCGCAAGCTCATACCGATGCACAGGCACCCAACTGCAAAAGGCTACAACCTTCACTCGTTCTCGAGCTCCTATTGGAGGAGAGCTCCAACCCCCTGATCTCATTTACCAACACCCACTAGAAGGGAGCTACAACCCCTAGATCTTGTTTACCAACACCCACTGGGAGGGAGTTACGACCTCGTCATTGAAGGCTCCAACACTTAGCACCAACGTGGACCACGTTTCATAAATTTTCACTTTGGATCCACCTGCTTCAACACATCACAACTTGTAGGCCACTTTTCATCAAATTTTCATATTGAACTCACTACACTCATTTAAGCCCAACATCATATATTAGAACTGAAACATAACACTGTACCAAATCAATCGCTGAATCACCAATCAACCAACCAATCACTGATCTTCAATCACATACAACTAGCAGCATCATCAATAATCAAACAACCCAGATCTATATGAAGGCTTCAATGATAGACAATAGAAACACAACAATACTGTATAAATTGATCAAACATATTCTTTAGCAGAAACCCTAGTTTGCATATGTGCTTTCCATAAAACATTTCTGCGTGTATACACACTTATCCAGAACCAAACCTGCGTACAAATCTCAACATACTTCAGAACACATACACTTTGCAGATGATAACCTGCGTGTGTACAGGCCTTGGATGTGTTAAAATCGCGTATAGATTTGCAACTAATTCATGGGTGCGCAACACTTCAAAACTTCAAACATACTCAGATCATAACATTCACTGTAACAAACATGCGCCAAACCATAGATCTAAACAACCCATAAACAAATCATGCAATACATATTCATTTCAGGTCTAATGATCTTGATCCATCATTGTATTCACGGGTGCATAACTATTTCAGATCAACCATTCAACTATAGCCCATACCATGCAAATATACTTCAGATTGAAGTATTCATTCATCACTCTTATGCACACTTTAACACTTTGATCTTCGCCTCCTTATATAGCTTGAGCCTTAGCTAATACGATAAGCGAAAAACCACACTAGAGCCAGTGGTAATCTTTGACGAGATCAAATAACGATTACTACACTCAATGTTGTGGGCTAATACCATGGTAAAGACCCTTGGTATTTAATAATCATAGTGTGCCAAATGTACACACCTTTGATTCTTCGTATTCATGTGTACGCGAATTTGCTTTACTAAACCTGCGTATATACTACTTCGCTTCATTGTGTACGTACACGACTTGACTTCACAAAACCTGCGTATACGCGACTTCTCTTCATCAAACCTGCATATGTACACGACTTGTTTCACTGAACCTATGTATATTTATTGAAACTTTACCTTCATGATTCCTTTGTCACTGACTGGTATTTCTCTCTGTCACTTTGTTCCTAGTTGGTTTCCATTAAGGACAAGACATACATCATAATGGCAACACCCAAAATAATTTCACATTACATTAACCCATACAAAAATAATGATATAAATATACATGCATTTGATAAGTAAGATGACAAGAATAGCATTTAAAGTTCACTCACAAGAGAGAGAGACTATATCCATTCATCCACTTTGCATCAGAATGAAGCTCTAAAAGCAATAGCGAAAATCCAAACATCATAGTGCATTAAGGAACTCTAAAATGTTTATCCCAGCAAAAAGTGCGAAAATATCTCAAGAGATACTAATCCAATCCAAGTGATGATCATATTTTCTGATGATGAACCACATTAGTTGGTTCGAAACATGTCTTACAAATAATACTTTCATTTGATGGATCTTAAAGACTTCTAAATAATTCTACTTACAGAAGCCTACATTCAGATAATAATTTGCTCATTTATTCGGTAGCACAACTACAATTAAATATGATATAATACAACGTTTTCATGGTTATGTTAAATGAATATAAATTACTTTATGTAAATGGAGAGGTTTGAGAGAGATCTACTAGTTGTTGATATATTTATACACACTACTAATCCTATCAAAGAATCTCCACTAACTGTCATAAACACAGTATTGTCAGCTTTTCCCATAGACTATCTTGTAGGAAATTTGTCATGTTATGTTTTTGATGATGGAGGATCCTCGCTTACATTTTATGCTCTCTTGAAAGCTTCGCGTTTTGCAAATATTTTGCTTCCATTTTGTTATAAGTACTTCATTCAAGATAGATCACTGAAGGGTTATTTCTCGACAAGTTATGCTCAAGAAAAATAAAATATTTCCTTCAGTAGAGAATCAAAGAGTGTAAAGGTCATAAGATATCTTTAATTTACTTTATTTAGTGAATGCGATCATTGATTTTTTTTTTTTAGTTTTTTTTAATAGAATTTATAACTCAGGTCAGGTTAGATTATAGATTTTATTATATTTTAGAGGTGAAATTGCATTCCCAGTTCTAATACATGGTTTATCAAATATATCATAGAGATTTAAATCTAAGATGAGATACTTTAAATAAACTTCTTCAAAAATAACATAGCGATCTCAATTGAATTGCAACCTAGCTCTTTTTTATTTTTTAAATTCTACACTCTGTATTTCGTTTATACAACTCTAGGTTTTTTATTATTATTTCTATCAGGAAGTGTATTTGGAAATGAAGGATCATATCGATAACACTGTAACGATGGGATGGTGGAAACAAACAGGCCAGATACAAATCGTTTATACAACTCTAGGTTTTTTTTTTTTTAATATTTCTATGAGGAAGTGTATTTGGAAATGAAGGATCATATAGATAACACTATAACGATTGGATGGTGGAAACAAAGAGGTCAGATACAAAATATATATATCGACAGAAAAAATATTTTAGAGTTGACGAAGCTAAAATTAACTTATAAGACAAATTGTTTCTTTCTCTAGTTCTTGTATTCAGTCTTTTTCCTCATATGCCTTCCTAATAACTGTTGTGGCAATAACTTCAATCAGATATTCCTTCCCAAATAATGACCATCATTTTCTCTAAAGTCTTTTTATTAGTTGTTGAAGTGTTTTTTTTTTTAATTAGTGTGCTCTCTCTTTAAAGTCTTTCTATGTTTCAAATCCCTTAACCTCATTGCCTGCGACAATTGGTTTCAAATTTGCACGTGTATACACACTTATCCAGAACCAAACCTGCGTACAAATCTCAACATACTTCAGAACACATACACTACTTTGCAGATGATAACCTACGTGTGTACAAGCCTTGCATGTGTTAAACTCGCGTATAGATTTGCAACTAATTCATGGCTGCACAACACTTCAGAACTTCAAACATACTGAGATCATAAAATTCACTGTAACAAACATGTGCCAAACCATAGATCTAAACAACCCATAAACAAATCATGCAATACATAGTCATTTCAGGTTGAATGATCTTGATCCATCATTGTATTCATGGGTGCATAACTATTTCAGATCAACCAATCAAATATAGCCCATACCATGTAAATATATTTCATATTGAATTATTCATTCATCACCCTTATGCACACTTTAACAATTTGATCTTCGCCTCCTTATATAGCTTGAGCCTTAACCAATACCATGAACCAAAAACCACACTAGTGCCAGTGGTAATCTTTGACGGGATCAAATAACGATTACTACACTCAATGTTGCGGGCTAATAGCATGGTAAAGACCCATGGTATTTAATAATCATAGTGCGCCAAATGTACACACCTTTGATTCTTCATACTCGTGTGTACGCGAATTTGCTTTACTAAACTTGCGTATACACTACTTCGCTTCATCACACCTGCGTACGTACATGACTTGGCTTCATAGAATCGCGTATACGCGACTTCTCTTCATCAAGCCTGCGTATGTACACGGCTTGTTTAACTTAACCTATGTATATTTATTGAAACTTTACCTTCATGATTCCTTTATCGCTGACTGGTATTTCTCTCTGTCACTTTGTTCCTAGTTGGTTTCCATCAAGGACAAGACATACATCATAATGGCAACACCCAAAATAATTTCACATTACATTAACCCATACAAAAATAATGATAAAAATATACATGCATTTGATAAGTAAGATGACAAGAATAGCATTTAAAGTTCACTTACAGGAGAGAGAGAGAGAATATATCCATTCATCCACTTTGCATCAGAATGAAGCTCTAAAAGAAATAGCGAAAATCAAAACATCATAGTGCATTAAGAAACTCTAAAAAGTTTATCCCAGCAAAAAGTGCGAAAATATCTCAAGAGATACTAATCCAATCCAAGTGATGATGATCAAAATGAATCACCTCACTTCTATTTATACAATATCTAATGAGTTCGATTTGCCTAATTTGGCCTAATTGAGCCCCAAATAATAAAATAATATGCAATAATAACATTCCTTTGTGACAAGCCCACTGAGATACCTTGTAACATAATAATAATCCCCCCAAGAGGGGAATGATCAATAAAATGAGTCGCTGGGCCTTAGAGTGTGCCATGATGTGACAATGAACCTCAAACATAGTGGACAAGGGGTTGGCCTCTTGTTTTCCAAACAAATCCTTGTGGTGCCCCAAATATGTGTGAGGGGCACAAGGAGATCCTCATTATCTTTTTCCTTAATATTTATTCTAATTTATTAATATAATATTTATACTTTATTTGTTTTCCTTATTTTTATTCTGATTATTATTATTATTATTATTTCCCCCCTTTTTAAATATATGATTATTCCCATAATACTATCTCATTCCCTTTATTTATTTATTTTTCTTAATTATACCTCTGGATCATTTTTATTATAAATAATTATAATAATTGTTTGTCTTTACGGTTATTTTGATTTATTTTAATAATTTTTCTAGTGGCTATTTTCTTTAAATTTTTTTCTCTTTATATACCCTTGCTTGATCATATTTTCTGATGATGAACCACATTAGTTGGTTCGAAACGTGTCTCACAAATAATACTTTCATTGGATGGATCTTAAAGACTTCTAAATAATTCAACTCACATAAGCCTACATTCAAATAATAATTTGCTCATTTATTTTGTAGCACAACTACAATTAAATATGATATAATACAACGTTTTTATGGTTATGTTAAATGAATATAAATTACTTTGTGTAAATGGAGAGGTTTGAGAGGGATCTACCAGTTGTTGATATATTTATACACACTACTAATCCTATCAAAGAATCTCCACTAATTGTCATAAGCATAGTATCAGCTTTTCCCATAGACTATCCTGTAGGAAATTTTTCATGTTATGTTTCTGATGATGGAGGATCCTTGTTTACATTTTATGCTCTCTTGAAAGCTTCACATTTTGCAAATATTTTGCTTCTATTTTGTTATAAGTACTTCATTCAAGATAGATCACCGAAGGGTTATTTCTTGGCAAATTGTGCTCAAGAAAAATAAAATATTTCCTTCAATAAAGAATCGAAGAGTGGTAAAGGTCATAAGATATCTTTAATTTAATATATTTAGTGAATGCGATCATTGCTTTTTTTTATAGTTTTTTTTAATATAATTTATAACTCAGGTCAGGTTAAATTATATATTTTATTATATTTTAGAGGTGAAATTGCATGCCCAATTCTAATATATGGTTTATCGAATATGTCATAGAGATTTAAATCTAAGGTGAGATACTTTAAATACACTTCTTCAAAAATAACATAGCGATCCCAATTGAATTGTAACCTAGCTCTTTTTTATTTTTAAAATTCTACACTCTGTATTTCGTTTATACAACTCTAGGTTTTTATTATTATTTCTATTGGGAAGTGTATTTGGAAATGAAGGATCGTATCGATAACACTGTAACGATGGGATGGTGGAAACAAAGAGGTCAGCCACAAATCGTTTATACAACTCTAGGTTTTTTTAATTATTTCTATCAGGTAGTTTATTTGGAAATGAAGGATCGTATCGATAACACTATAATGATGGGATTGTGGAAACAAAGAAGTCAGATACAAAATATATATATCGAAAAAAAAATATTTTAATGTTTACGAAGCTAAAATTAACTTATAGGACAGATTGTTTCTTTCTCTAGTTCTTGTATTTAGTCTTTTTCCTCATATGCCTTCCTAATAACTGTTGTGGCAACAACTTCAATCAGATATTCTTTCCCAAATAATGACCATCATCTTCTCTAAAGTCTTTTTATTAGTTGTTGAAGTGTTTTTTTTTTAATTAGTGCACTCTCTCTTTAAAATTTCTCTATGTTTCAAATCCCTTAACCTCATTGCATGCGACAGTTGGTTTCAAATTTCCGATTGTATACACACTTATCCAGAACCAAACCCGCGTACAAATCTCAACATACTTCAGAATACATACACTACTTTGCAGATGATAACCTGCGTGTGTATGGGCCTTGCATGTGTTAAACTCGGGTATAGATTTGCAACTAATTCATGGCTGCACAACACTTCAGAACTTCAAACATACTCAGATCATAACATTCACTGTAACAAACATGCGCCAAACCATAGATCTAAACAACCCATAAACAAATCATGCAATACATAGTCATTTCAAGTCTAATGATCTTGATCCATCATTCTATTCACGGGTGCATAACTATTTCAGATCAACCAATCAAATATAGCCCATGCCATGCAAATATACTTCAGATTGAAGTATTCATTCATCACCCTTATGCACAGTTTAACACTTTGACCTTCTCTTCCTTATATAGCTTGAGTCTTAGCCAATACCATGAGCCAAAAACCACAATAGTGCTAGTGGTAATCTTTGATGGGATGAAATAACGATTACTACACTCAATGTTGTGGCATTAGGGGAATTTTGATGTCTAAAATGGGGCTCCTAAGGAAATAATAAAATAATAGCTAAACCAATAAAATAATATTTATGAATTTGCAATTCACTTTATGCACCAAAATTCATGTAACCATGGTTAAATTCAATTCAAAAGTTGTACCAAAATAAAATTAATAAAAAAAATTGTATTGATGTGACTATAAATAAGAATGAGATTTTCAAGAAAAATTCATATTCATTACACAATTAATGCATTTGTCCTTTGTACTTAAATAACTTAAAATAAAACATAAATATAAATTCATAAATTCTTAATTATAGAATATACTATTAATTTAAATTTATATTATTTAAATTATATAATAACATGTAATTAATATACTATATAAAAATAATATAAAATAAGATATTGTTTTATGTATGAATTTTATATTACATATTGAATAGATTTGATTTATATATAAATATTTGAAAATATACAAATATAATATTTATTGAAAAGTGTGTAAATACATGAAGATTATGTAGGGATATGCATTGTTTCTTTAAAAAAACATGAAATGACAATAATAATATTTTATTCAAAAAGTGTGAAATTACATTTATTATGAGTACTTTACTTTATGACTTTAAAAGTACTTAGAACACTAACCTGGTTAACCATGAGTTTTTATCCACCATTGACAATGTGACAAGTAAGTAACTTTAACTCAAGAAATGCCACCTCAACCATTAGGGATGATGTCATCCCCTAAAATGTGATTGGTTTTCATAAAGTGAATTTTGATTGTACATTTTCCTTAGGAGGCCCATTTTAGACCTCAAAATTCCCCTAATGGCTAATACCATTGTAAAGACCCTTGGTATTTAATAATCATAGTGCGCCAAATGTACACACCTTTGATTCTTCATAGTCGTGTGTACGCGATTTTGCTTTACTAAACCTGCATATACACTACTTTGCTTCATCACACCTGTGTATGTACACGACTTGACTTCATAGAACCCGCGTATACGCGACTTCTCTTCATCAAACCTGTGTATGTACACGACTTGTTTCACTGAACCTATGTATATTTATTGAAACTTTACCTTCATGATTCCTTTGTCACTCACTGGTATTTCTCTTTGTCACTTTGTTCCTAGTTGGTTCCATCAAAGACAAGACATACATCATAATTGCAACACCCAAAATAATTTCACATTACATTAACCCATACAAAAATAATGATAAAAATATACATGCATTTGATAAGTAAGATGACAAGAATAACATTTAAAGTTCACCTACAAGAGAGAGAGACTATATCCATTCATCCACTTTGCATTAGAATGAAGCTCTAAAAGCAATAGTGAAAATCCAAACATCATAGTGCATTAAGAAACTCTAAAAAGTTTATCCCAACAAAAAGTGCGAAAATATCTTAAGAGATACTAATCCAATCCAAGTGATGATGATCAAAATGAATCACCTCACTTCTATTTATATAATATCTAATGAGTTCGATTTGCCTAATTTGGCCTAATTGAGCCCCAAATAATAAAATAATAAGCAATAATAACATTCCTTTGTGACAAACCTAGTGAGATACCTTAATAACATAATAATAAGCCCCCCCAAGAAGGGAATGATCAATAAAATAAGTCGTTGAGCCTTAGAGTGTGCCATGATGTGACAATGAACCCTACCGAGAAGAGAGGGGTTGGCCTCTTGTTTTCCAAACAAATCCTTGTGGTGCCTCAGATATGTGTGAGGGGCACAAGGACATCCTCATGATCTTTTTCCTTAATATTTATTCTAATGTATTAATATAATATTTATACTTTATTTGTTTTCCTTATTTTTATTTTGATTATTATTATTATTATTATTATTTCCCCCCTTTTTAAATATATGATTATTCCCATAATATTACCTCATTCCCTTTATTTATTTCTTTTCTTAATTATACCTCTGGCTCATTTTTATAAATGTTATAAATAATTATAATAATTTTTTATTTTAACAGTTATTTTGATTTATTTTAATAAATTTTCTAGTGGCTATTTTCTTTAAATTTTTTCTCTTTATATACCCTTGCTTGATCATATTTTCTGATGATGAACCACATTAGTTGGTTTGAAACATGTGTTACAAATAATACTTTCATTTGATGGATCTAGAAGACTTCTAAATAATTCTACTCACAGAAGCCTACATTCAGATAATAATTTACTCATTTATTTTGTAGCACAACTACAATTAAATATGATATAATATAACGTTTTCATGGTTATGTTAAATGAATATAAATTACTTTGTGTAAATGGAGAGGTTTGAGAGGGATCTACCAGTTGTTGATATATTTATACACACTACTAATCCTATCAAAGAATCTCCACTAACTGTCATAAACATAGTATTGTCAGCTTTTCCCGTAGACAATCCTGTAGGAAATTTGTCATGTTATGTTTCTAATGATGGAGGATCCTTGCTTACATTTTATGCTCTCTTGAAAGCTTCACGTTTTGCAAATATTTTGCTTCCATTTTGTTATAAGTACTTCATTCAAGACAGATCACTGAAGGGTTATTTCTTGGCAAGTTGTGCTCAAGAAAATAAAATATTTCCTTCAATAGAGAATCGAAGAGTGTAAAGGTCATAAGATATCTTTAATTTACTTTATTTAGTGAATGCGATCATTATTATTTTTTTATTTTAGTTTTTTTTAATAGAATTTATAACTCAGGTTAGGTTAGATTATAGATTTTATTATATTTTAGAAATTGCATGCCCAGTTCTAATACATGGTTTATCGAATATATCATAGAGATTTAAATCTAAGATGAGATAATTTAAATACACTTCTTCAAAAATAACATAGCGATTCCAATTGAATTGCAACCTAGCTCTTTTTTATTTTTTAAATTCTACACTCTGTATTTCGTTTATACAACTCTAGGTTTTTATTATTATTTCTATTAGGAAGTGTATTTGGAAATGAAGGATCGTATTGATAACACTATAACGATGGGATGGTGGAAACAAAGAGGTCAGATACAAATCGTTTATACAACTCTAGGTTTTTATTATTGTTTCTATCAGGAAGTGTATTTGTAAATGAAGGATCGTATCGATAACACTATAACGATGGGATGGTGGAAACAAAGAGGTCAGATACAATATATATATATATATATATATATATATATAACGAAAAAAAATATTTTAATGTTTACGAAGCTAAAATTAACTTATAAGACAAATTGTTTCTTTCTCTAGTTCTTGTATTCAGTCTTTTTCCTCATATGCCTTCTTAATAACTGTTGTGGAAATAACTTCAATCAGATATGCCTTCCCAAATAATGACCATCATTTTCTCTAAAGTATTTTTATTAGTTGTTGAAGTGTTTTTTTTTTAATTAGTGCGCTCTCTCTTTAAAGTCTTTGTATGTTTCAAATCCCTTAACCTCATTGCCTACAATAATGGGTTTCAAATTTTCGCTTGTATACACAGTTATCCAAAACCAAACATGTGTACAAATCTCAACATACTTCAGAACACATACACTACTTTGCAGATGATAACCTGCGTGTACGGGCCTTGCATGTGTTAAACTTGCGTATAGATTTGCAAATAATTCATGGCTGCGCAAGACTTTAGAACTTCAAACATACTCAGATCATAACATTCACTGTAACAAACATGTGCCAAACCATAGATCTAAACAACCCATAAACAAATCATGCAACACATAGTCATTTCAGGTCTAATGATCTTGATCCATCATTGTATTCACGGGTGCATAACTATTTCATATCGACCAATCAACTATAGCCTATACCATGCAAATATACTTCATATTGAAGTATTCATTCATCACCCTTATGCAAACTTTAACACTTTGATATTCGACTCCTTATATAGCTTGAGCCTTAGCCAATACCATGAGCCAAAAAGCACACTAGTGCCGATGGTAATCTTTGATGGGATCAAATAACAATTACTACACTCAATGTTGTGGGCCTATACCATGATAAAGACCCTTGGTATTTAATAATAATAGTGTGCCAAATGTACACACCTTTGATTCTTCATACTCGTGTGTACGCGAATTTGCTTTACTAAAACTGCGTATACACTACCTCGCTTCATCACACCCGTGTATGTACACGAATTGACTTCACAGAACCTACGTATACGAGACTTCTCTTCATCAAACATGCATATGTACACGACTTGTTTCACTGAACCTATTTATATTTATTGAAACTTTACCTTCATGATTCCTTTGTCACTGACTAGTATTTCTCTCCATCACTTTGTTCCTAGTTGGTTTCCATTAAGGACAAGACATACATCATAATGGCAAAACCCAAAATAATTTCACATTACATAACCCATAAAAAAATAAAGATAAAAATATACATGCATTTGATAAGTAAGATGACAAGAATCACATTTAAAGTTCACTTACAAGAGAGAGAGACTATATCCATTCATCCACTTTGCATCAGAATGAAGCTCTAAAAGCAATAGCGAAAATCCAAACATCATAGTGCATTAAGAAACTCTAAAAAGTTTATCCTAGCAAAAAGTGCGAAAATATCTCAAGAGATACTAATCCAATCCAAGTGATGATGATCAAAATGAATCACCTCACTTCTATTTATACAATATCTAATGAGTTCGATTTGCCTAATTTGACCTAATTGAGCCCCAAATAATAAAATAATATGCAATAATAACATTCCTTTGTGACAAGCCCACTGAGATACCTTAATAACATAATAATAAGCCCCCCCAAGAGGGGAATGATCAATAAAATGAGTCGTTGGGCCTTAGAGTGTGCCATGATGTGACAATGAACCTCAAACATAGTGGACAAGGGGTTGGCCTCTTGTTTTCCAAACAAATCCTTGTGGTGCCCCAAATATGTGTGAGGGGCACAAGGACATCCTCATTATCTTTTTCCTTAATATTTATTCTAACGTATTAATATAATATTTATACTTTATTTGTTTTCCTTATTTTTATTCTGATTATTATTATTATTATTATTATTTCCCCCCTTTTAAATACATGATTATTCCCATAATACTATCTCATTCCCTTTATTTATTTATTTTCTTAATTATGCCTCTGGCTCATTTTTATAAATGTTATAAATAATTATAATAATTGTTTATTTTAACATTTATTTTGATTTATTTTAATAATTTTTCTAGTGGCTATTTTCTTTAAATTTTTTTCTCTTTATATACCCTTGCTTGATCATATTTTCTGATGATGAACCACATTAGTTGATTTGAAATTTGTGTTACAAATAATACTTTCATTTGATGGATCTTGAAGACTTCTAAATAATTCTACTCATAGAAGCCTACATTAAGATAATAATTTGCTCATTTATTCTGTAGCACAACTACAATTAAATATGATATAATACAACGTTTTCATGGTTATGTTAAATGAATACAAATTACTTTGTGTAAATGGAGAGGTTTGAGAGGGATCTACCAGTTGTTGATATATTTATACACACTACTAATCCTATCAAAGAATCTCCACTAACTGTCATAAACATAGTATTGTCAGCTTTGCCCGTAGACTATCCTGTAGGAAATTTGTCATGTTATGTTTTTGATGATGGAGCATCCTCGCTTACATTTTATGCTCTCTTGAAGGCTTCACGTTTTGCAAAGATTTTGCTTCCATTTTGTTATAAGTACTTCATTCAAGATAGATCACTGAAGGGTTATTTCTCGGCAAGTTGTGCTCAAGAAAAATAAAATATTTCCTTTAATAGAGAATCGAAGAGTGTAAAGGTCATAAGATACCTTTAATTTACTTTATTTAGTGAATGCGATCATTGATTTTTTTTTTTTATAGTTTTTTTAATAGAATTTATAACTCAGGTCAAGTTAGATTATAGATTTTATTATATTTTAGAGGTGAAATTGCATGCCTAGTTCTAATACATGGTTTATCAAATATATCATAGAGATTTAAATCTAAGATGAGATACTTTAACTACACTTCTTCAAAAATAACATAGCGATCCCAATTGACTTGCAACCTAGCTCTTTTTTATTTTTTAAATTCTACACTCTGTATTTCGTTTATACAACTCTAGGTTTTTTTAATTATTTCTATCAGGAAGTGTATTTGGAAATGAAGGATCGTATCGATAACACTGTAACGATGGGATGGTGGAAACAAAGTGGTCAGATACAAATCGTTTATACAACTCTAGGCTTTTATTATTATTTCTATCAGGAAGTGTATTTGGAAATGAAGGATTGTATTGATAACACTATAACAATAAGATGGTGGGAACAAAAAGGTCAAATACAAAATATATATATCGAAAAAGAATATATTTTAATGTTTACAAAGCTAAAACTAACTTATAAGACAAATTGTTTCTTTCTCTAGTTCTTGTTCTTGTATTCAGTCTTTTTCCTCATATGCCTTCCTAATAACGGTTGTGGAAATAATTTCAGTCATATATGCCTTCCCAAATAATGACCATCATTTTCTCTAAAGTCTTTTTATTAGTTGTTGAAGTGTTTTTTTTTTAAATTAGTGCGTTCTCTCTTTAAAGTCTCTCTATGTTTCAAATCCCTTAACCTCATTGCCTGCGACAGTTAGTTTCAAATTTAAATTACTTTAGTATTTAGGATTTAGCATTGTGTTAATTGATAAATTTTAAAGCTTGGTTGTTTAGTATGTATGCGAGCTCATTGCTCTTAAGGCTTCTTAATTGCTTGAGTTAATTTATGCATAAAATTGTTTTGAACTATTGCTAGTTAATGAAATAATTTGAAATAAACGTTTGAGAGAACCATTCCAAATTTAATCATGATTATGAGTCCTTTTCTAAAATATAAATAAATGGTTGTTAATTGTGGTTGTGCTGTACTACTCAGCATGAAAATAACCTCTCTTTCATGCATAGCCTTCTTGCAAATCATTGGAAATTAAATTTGGAAGCAACTCGTCTCACGATGTGTTTTATTTCCTTGTAGGGGATGCACTTAGTTTGCTTGAAGTATTTTTTATTAAAAAGTCCGCAGTGTTCTCATAAACAACAACCATATTTTGGATATGTTGTAGCTGTTAATAGAGTGAACGATAATTATATTGCATAATTGTTGTGGTTAACTGAGATAATTCATCTGTTTCCATAATGTTTTTCCATCAATCTATCAATGGGGGACCATAATGTTTTGTTCTCGAATATCTTCGTACAACATTGACAAGATGAAGAATTGTTAAGCTAAATGATGTAATAAAGTAAGTTGGTGCTTAATAGCGGGACTAACAATTTCGTTTTATTTATTATTAATTTTTTTTTAAATTTGATTATTTATTCTTTTAATCGGAGTAAGTTAAAATTTCTTTAGATTTGTTTTTTTTTTCATTTCCATTCATACGCTTGGTCGTTTTTTAAACTAGTTGATAAAAATAAATTTCATGTTAAAATATTTATTAATTAATTTAAATTATATTTTTAAAAAATTAGGTAAGATTGGAATAACAATTGAAATTTTGTTATGATTTTCAAAAATATCATTTAAAATTTAGCTAAAAATTATTTATTATTTTTATTAAAAAAATATTAAGATGAAAAAATTTAATAGAAAAAAATAAATTATAAATTTCAAAAAAAGATATTAAATTTATGTAAATGAAAATGAGAATATTAAGATGAAAAAATTTAATAGAAAAAAATAAAATTATAAATTTCAAAAAAACATATTAAATTTACGTAAATGAAAATGAGGCAATAACATTAGGTGGTATAACATATTTAACTAAATAAATTAAACATATTAAACTTTTTAGTAGTTTTTTATATTACATTTATTAGTTATTTAATGTAATTGCATTAATAAATTTTATTAAAAAACTAAAATATTATTAGTATATTATATTTTATAATTTATTTTAAATTTCAATATATATTTTAATTAATTTAAAATTATTTTAATTTTAAAATTGCTAATCTAAATGATAATTCACTTTCATTTAAAACTTATTCTATGTTTTTATTTCACTAAAATTATGCTATAATTATGTTATGGAATTTAAAATATTTAATTTTCCTTGTACAGATAGTATTTCTAAATATTAATAGGTAAAATACAGAATATTCAATATTCAATAAGATCAACAGAAAATTATTAATATTAAAAATGTAAGGAATAATATTGTAAACCCAAGGGATAAATATGGTTGTTTATGTTAGGATTTATAATATTTATACATTAACACGTCTGAAACTATAGTTAAGTGTTGTTGACATGGTCAAGTATAACCAATATGGGCATCATAGTGAACAATAGTCAACATGACTACCATGGTGTACTATACCTATCTTGGGAATCATGGTTTATCTGTCAGTGAACTATAGTGAACCATAGTGGATGATCTGGTTGACCATGGAGGCTTATAGTGGATGGCTAGGGTTGACAATATTAATCTTGGGGTTTATAATATTAATCCCAAGCTTTATAATCTTAGGAATTAATATGCTAAACTTGGAATTTACTAGATTGGGTTTTATGATGTTAGATTTTTGTATCAAGGCTTAATATTGTGACATTAGAATGACACAAAAATCTATCCAACATTGCATTGTGACAAACATTGTCTCAATGCGATAATAAATCTAAAAATCAGTGCCACAATGTTATATTCAATTTATTCAAGGTCGCTTGTGACAATACAAAATTGGTGTTTATAATATTCAAGTTTTTAATCTTTGGTTTATAATATTGGGTTTAGAATGTATGATAGTTAGGTTTACTATTAGGGTTTATAATATTAATCTTAGGGTTTATTATATTAGAGTTTATAATGAAAGGGTTTTATATTAGGATTTAATATTGTAATGCTAGAATGGTGCAAAAATCCATCCAACATCGCATTGAAACAAAAATTATCTCAATACGACAATCAATCTGACAATCATTGTCACAATGTTACATTACATTGCAATTTATTCAACGTTGCAATGTTACAATACAAAAGTGATTAATATTATAGACTCAAGATATTTATATTATAAACCCTTGGGTATAATAATATTATAAACCCAAGGGATTTATATTAAAAAATCAAGAGATCATGGTGAACCATATTTATCTTGGGAATCACGTTACATCTATAGGTGAGCTATAATGAATCATAATGGACGGCTATGGTTGACCATGGAGGCTTATAGGGTTAATAATATTAATCCTTGGGTTTAATATATTAACCCTATGGTTTATAATCTTAAGGTTTAATATATTAAACTTAAGGTTTATAATATTAGGGTTTAATAATAATCTTAGGGTTTATTATATTGGGCTTTTTAATGTTAGAGACAAAAATATATCTAATGTTGCATTGTGATAAGCATTGTCTCAATGCGACAATCAATTTGACAATGATTGTCGCAAGGTTACATTCAATTTATTCAATGTCACATTGTAACATTACAAAATTGGAATTTAATATTGACGTTTATAATATTGGGTTTATAACATTAGGGTTTATAATTTATAATAATTTGGTTTAATATTAGGGTATAATAATAATATTAGGGTTTATTATATTAGGTTTTATAATGTAAGAGTTTTATATTGGGATTTAATATTGTGACATTGGAATGGTGCAAAAAACTATCCACTGTTGCATTGCTACAAACATGATCTCAATACAACAATCAATCTGACATTCATTTCCCCAATGTTACATTACATTGCAATTTATTCAATGTTGCTATGTTAAATTACATAAGTTATTAATATTATAAACCCAAATGATTATTAATATTTTTTTTCTAAGTAAAATTATCTATTAACAGGCGGGTAAAATTACATCAAGACCGTAGTCAGAAACTGCTGCCCAGGAGGCAGAAAATTCAGAAAAAACTGTGTTGTAAACTGTCGATGCCCACGCAGGGGTGCAGAACCATAGTTTTCTGAAGGATACTTTGACCCCAAAGATACAAAAGAGGGCCAGAAAAACAGCAAAGCTTCCATAACAGAAAAAACCCAGGGGTTTGAGAAACAGAGACAAAGAAGAGACCAGGCCACGAATCCATTAATCTTCCGGGGGCTCCTCCTCAATCCTACACCAGCCAGTGGCGTGCATGTCAGAAGCAGGTTCGTCATGAGTCGCCTGGGCTACATGATCAGCAGAAAGCATTTCCTCATCCAGAACCGGTTCAGCAGGGCGAGGCGGAGGCGGTGCCTGGAAATTGCGTTCACCGAGATTGAAAGCCGAAAATTGGGTGTCCGGAGCATTAACAGTCGCCGCAGGAGCAGTTTGAAGCGAGCCGACATCCCCAAGAATGCTATCTTCAAGGAAGACCACCGATAGAATGGCAGTAATGCGAGGGAGGTTGAGACTGCTGTTGAAAGTGAACCGAGCCGTGCCTGTAGTTGGGGCAGAGGAAGCAGGAGGCCGGTGCGAGTGAGGACCCCAAAACAAACGATAGTCATGAGAGCGCCCCCGACCAGAACGAGTGCTGGGGTAATGGCTCGAGCCTTCCCCAAAGGATGATGAGTCCGGAGAAGGACTGGAAGGGGCATGGGAAGGGTGGCTCCGCGAGCTACCCCTTCTGCTCCTCATACGATGACGAATCCTGGGCATGCTGAGATGAAGCGGATTCCTGAAAACCTCCCAAACCACAGAGAAAACCCGCGCAAGGTAGCCTGGAAGAGAAAACAAATGGGGTCGCAACAGCTGCTCGACACTCCACCAGGCGCTTAACAAACCAGCAGCCTCTCTTCTCATTAAATGCATCAAGCGCTGGTCGACTCTCTCCCTCCTGTAGACGCTGTTATCTTTGACATTAGAATGATTATGAGTGGGAGCCGAGAGCAGGTGGTTAATAACATGTTGCGAGTGAATGCCACCCACAGCGCACCAAACCGCAGCATGCTCCCAAGCCGTCCTTCCCAAGCGAAACAGATCAGAGAACGTAACTACTATCATGGTGTGAATCCCGCCCAAGCATGCGGAGGAATGTCTCACGACAGCCGGAGTCGAGCGAGAACCAGAGTTTGCAGAGCTAACAGCTTTGGAATGAGGGGATGATAAATGGTGCTTTGCGTTGGGCATTAAGCCATTTAACACGTCGTACTCGGAGGGCAGATGGCGGCAGAGAGTTGCAGCCCTCCAACCCATCACATTAAATCAGCTTTGGAACACCCGCATCCGGGGAAATGATTATTAATATTACAAACCCAAGAGATTTATATTATAAACCTGAGTATAATAATATTATAAATCTAAGAGATTTATATTAAAAACCCAAGGGATCATGGTGAACCATACTTACCTTGGGAATTATGGTCTATCTTTAGGTGAACTATAATGGACCATGATGAATGGCCATGGTTAACCATGGAGGCCTATAGTAGATGGCTAGGGTTAACAATATTAATCCTGGAATTATATATTAACCCAAACATTTATGATCCTAGTGTTTAATATATTAAACTTAGAGTTTATAAAATTAGAGTTTAATATATACATTTTATAATGTTAGGGTTTAATATGGTGACATTGGAATGCTACAAAAATATATATAATGTTGCATTGTTATAAACATTGTCTCAATGAGACAATCAATCTACCAATCATTTTTGCAATATTACATTACATTGAAATTTATTTCATGTTGCGTTACGACATAAAAAAATTATGGTTTAATATTAGGGTTTATAATACTCGGGTTTATAATATTTGGTTTATAAGTTCATATTGATTTTATAATTTATAATAGTGAGGTAGAATATCCGATTTTATAATAATAATCGTAAGGTTTATTGTATTAGGTTTCATAATGTGAGGGTTTTATAATCCCAAGGACCATAAGCCCAATGGGATTAATTGCAATTTATTCAAAGTCACATTGTTACATTATAAAACTAGGGCTTAATATTAGGTTTATAATATTAGGGTTTAAAATGCTAATTATATGACTTATAATATGAATCTCTTGAGTTTATAATATTAATATTATGGTTTATAATCTTAAGGTTTATAACCATAGAGTTTATAACATTAATCCTAAGGTTTATAATCTCTTGTGTTTATAATATTAATCTCTTGAATTTATAATATCAATAATTCCTTGGATTTATAAATCTATTAAGTTTATACTATTATTAATCCCTTGAGCTTATTAATGCTCTGGGTTTATAATATTAATAATCTCTTGGGTCTATAATATTAATCCTTAATATGTATAATAATATATTAGGGTTATATTCTTAGGGTTTGTAATATTATTCTTAGGGTTGATAATAGTAATCCTAGGGCTTACAATCCATTGAGCTTATAATATTAGGGTTTAATATTAATCCTTAGATTTATAACATTAATCACAGGGTTCAATATTAATCCATTGGGTTTATATTATTAATCTCTAATATTTATAATAAGATCTATCCAATGTTGCATTGCAACAAAAATTGTCTCAATATCACAATCATTGTCATAATGTTACATTACATTGCAATTTATTGAACGCTGTAATGTTACATTACAAAAGTGATTTAATGTTATAAAACCAATGGATTATTAATATTCCAAGCCTAAGGGATTTATCTTATAAACCCATGGATATAATAATATTATAAAGCCAAGGGATCATGACGAACCATACATACCTTGGGATTCATGGTCTATCTATAAGTGAGTATAATGAACCATAGTGGATGACCATGGTTGACCATGGAGGCTTATAATGGATGGCTAGGGTTAAAAATATTAATCTTGTGGTTTATAATATTAACCCTAGAGTTTATAATCCTAGGGTTTAATATATTAAACATATGGTTTATAAAATCAGGGTTTATTATATATGTTTTATAATTTTAGGGTTTTGTATTAGGTTTTAATATTGTGACATTGAAATGGTACAAAAATATATTTGATGTTGCATTGTGATAAAAAATGTCTCAATGTAATAATCATTGTCACAATATTACATTATATTTCAATTTATTCCATGTCACATTATGACATTAAAAATTGGGGTTTAATATTAGTGTTTATAATATTCAGGTTTTTAGTATTGGTTTTAAATATTAGTCTTTAATATTGAGTTTATAATTTATAAGAGTGAGCTATAATATTATGGCTTATAATATTAATCTTAGGGTTTATTATATTGAATTTCATAATGTGATGATTTTATAATCCCAAGGGACTATAATCTCAAAGGATTAATTGCAATTTATTCAATTGCATTATTACATTTTAAAACTTGGTTTTAATATTAGGTTTATAATATTAGGGTTTATAATACCAATAATAAGGCTTATAATATTAATCCATGGGTTTAATATTAGTCCCTGCGGTTTATAATATTAATATTAGTGTTTATAATCTTAGGGTTTATAATTCCTTTCGTTTATAATATCAGTAATTCCTTGGGTTTATATATCCCTTGAGTTTATAATATTACTAATCTCTTGGGTTTATTAATCCATTGGATTTATAATATTAATAATCCCCCAGGTTTATGATATTAGTCCCTAATATGTATAACAATATATTAGGGTTTATACTCTTAGAGTTTTTAATATTAGTCCATTGGGTTTATTAATCACTTGGGTTTATACTATTAATCCCTAATATGCATAATAATATATTATGGTTTATATTCTTAGGGTTTATAATATTAATCTTAAGGTTTACAATATTAATCCTAGGGTTTAATATTAATCCATTGGGCTTATAATATTAATCCTTGGATTTATAATATTAATATCATAGTTTCATATTAATCCATTGTGTTTATGGTATTTATCCCTTGGGGTTTATTAATATTAAGCCCTTTGGTTTATTAATTCCTTTGTTTTATAATATTAATCCCATAGGTTTTTCCTATTAATGGCTTGGGCTTATAATAGTGATATTTTAGATTTATTAATTCCTTTGGTTTTTAATTTTAATCCTTTGGGTTTATAATATTAATAGTCCTTTGGGTTCACTAATCCATTAGGTTTATAGTATTAATCTCTTAGGTTTATTAATTTGTTGGGTTTATAATATTAATAATCCTTTAGGTTTATTAATCCCTTAGGTTTTTAATATTAATCCCTTTAGTTTTTAATATTAATTCCTTAGGTTTATTATTATTCCCTTTGGTTTATAATCCATTAGATTTATAATATTAATTCTTTGAGTTTATAATATTAGCCCCTTGGGTTTATTAATCCCTTAGGTTTATAATATTAATCCTTAGGGCTTATAGTATTTATTTGTTGGGTTTTTAATATTAATCCCTTGGATTTATTGATTCCTTAGATGTATAATATTAATTGGTTGGGTTTATTTATCCTTAAGTTTATAATCCCTTGGTATTATAATATTAATCTTATGGTTTATATTCCTACAACTTACAGCATTAATAATCTATTAGGTTATAATATTAATCTTAGGGTTTAATATTAACTCATTGTGTTTATTAATCCATAGGGTTTATAAGATTTATTCTTTGGGTTTATTAATATTAAGCTGTTTGGTTTATAATATTTTTTTTTTGGAAGTCGAAATTCTATTCATTCTTAAAAAAAGATATACATCAAGAGTAGCAGCAAAAAAAAGGTAGTCTCACCCCAAGCAGGTTTGTTGACCATCACATACAACATATAACAAAAGGAAAAAAAAGGAAACTAAGGACATCGTCCATAACCGAGAAGGCCAAAGGCACGAGAATATAAGTAACACACAGAGAACACTTGTAATCATGATAGTCATCCAATGTGATGGAAGTTGGTTTCTCTGAGGTTGTCCCTGGAGGAGGCGGAGGTCGCAATAAGCATTGGACATGCTCTTCAAAATGAACCATCTAGGAATCTACCTTCTCCATTTTCTCCGTTAGTCATTTTTGTCCTCGCCAAACCACCACAATACGCTCTCAGACGTGGCATTGAAAGTAGTTCTTTTTTTTCCAAGGTAGCTACAAGTTCGGCACGTTCCTCCCATTGGTTCCGTTCTACAGCCTCCAACTACTCCAGCATGGATTGAATCAATTCTCGACATTTTTCGAGACAACGATGATGAATGAACCTCAAACCGGGAACCAAAGTCCTTGTAACCCCTCGCCCTCCCATACTGCCCCAACGTCACGCCCCACCCCTCGACTATGTTTGTGATGATCGCCCCCGTGACCCTTTGCTGAGTTGCAACTCCCACGACCACCCCGCACACTAGCCACCATATGCATAGAGCATCCTATTTTCTTGCCACCCCGACGAGCCCCATACGCACCCGTAGGTCCATGGGTTGTAGTTTAATTTTTGAGTCCCATCGTCCAATCGAGCTAGGCTTGAGGACCACCCTCTTCTCGGAGCTGGGCGCATCATTGTTGGACCAAATACATTGCTATCAATACAGAAGAATAAAGCGTAGAGACTACCGAAAAAATTACAGGCACGCCCGTTCCCCACCCACCAGGCCCACCATACCCTATTCTGAAACCACCAACCTCCTAGACAGGGTTGTAAACTCACACCACCCTCCATGACATAACACCACACCGCTGCAGGTAATCTACCACCCCACCGGTCATGCCACCCCAGGTTCCGACACAGATAATTACTACGATTCGAATAATTCGAATGTAGGAGGGCCAAAGGAAACAAAAAATTTCCCAATACGCTTTGAGGAGCACCCCCCCAACCACACCAGCTTTAAGATACCACTTCAACCTCTAATACCTTTGCTCCCTTCACCCCAAAAGACAAAGAAAACCTCATGTGAAGTATAAAAACAACCCAATTATGTGCCCAGAAGCCGAAAAAAGAGAGCCACATATGGAACCGCTACCACACCTAGGTGAAATGCGGCCTACGTTGCCTACTACAGCCATTGAGGGACCGATAACCCAAAAACACCAATACCCATACCAAATAGAAGTTCCAAATGGCCAACTCCTTCGAAAACCAAAGTCCACATTCACATATAAGCACAAAATACCACCCCTAGAATAAGAAAGTTACCAATTTGCAGAGCCAACAACCTGTGAAAGAACACCGTTTCCAGGGACACCACACTTCCCATTAAAACCAGTGACACTTTCTTCATCGGTGAGTAAACAACCAAGAAAGAGCATGAAGCTGAAACGAAACACACATGAAATCCTCGTCCACCATCATTGGCCTTAGAAAGACACCTCCCGCACTATTCAAAGCGCTAATTAATTTCACACAAATGCCATAACTCTCCCCCATACGCTAGGTGAAATGAGAGGGCGGGGAGGATGACCCTCGACCCGAATGCCAACTGTTGATCCCCATGGGCGACATGGTGCCCCGTGCGCTTGGTCCATCACCCCATCAAGGACTTTGGTTTATAATATTAATCCCAAGGGTTTTTACTATTAATCCCTTGGGTTTATAATATTAATATTTTGGATTTATTAATCCCTTGGGGCTATAATATTAATAATCAATTGATGTTATTCATTGCTTGGGTTTATAATATTAATAATTACTTACTTTATTAAAAAATTAGGTTTATAATATTAATGTATTGGTTTTATTAACCCCTTTGGTTTATAATATATATATATATATATATATATATATATATATATATATATATATATATATATATATATATATATATATATATATATATATATATATATATATATATATATATATATATATATATATATGTATATATATATATATATATATATTGTAAATTGGACTAAACTTTATTAAAAAACGAGGAAAAAATGTATAGAGGTATTGGGAAAAGATGGCGAGCTATGCTTAGCCTATCCCTGCACAGGTATTTCTCAAAATTAACAGAGTTTGGGGCTGCCCCAAGAGGGGAAACCAACCCCTTAAGAGTTTGAACCAGTCTTGTGTGAAAAAATATTCAGTAACCCATAAGAAAACAAGAGAACTAAAATATAACTTGATATGCCAAAAAATAAAAGTTAACCTTGCTGCCAAACAGTCAGGGTCTTCCTTCATCCTTGTCCTTCGTCGAGCCCTCTTCCTCTACCAGGCATCCAAATTCCTGACCAATGGCCTCCTCTTCCGCTGTGAGTGTCTGCAAAGGCCCCAGAGGAGCCGGGGAAATGAGGGGCTCGACAGGATACTTGACATCGTCATCTCTAGTTCAGACACCATCAACATCCATTACGCAGACTCTTATCTCCTCCGCCATGGGATGCTTTACTGGAAGCAAGATGGTCTTTCTAGAGGCTCGAGGCACCACACGCGGGATGGTTGATTTTCTACGGCCTATTCTGCCTGTGGACTGCCATGGAGGCGTTGAATTCTCCCCCTATCACCATGAGGGTGGAGTTTGGTATAGACAGCAAGAGAGGCATTGATTAAAATGTTGGAGCTGATGGAGGATTCCTGGGGCATCCCTTTGAAGGCGCTGGTCATTGTCACAGTGAGAGAACCCAGATAGAATACCCCGATAATTTTCCCTGATGGGCTTCAGTCTCTGTCTTGGAGGCATTGTGGAGCTGGCAGGTGGATGACGGAGAGCTGGATGAAGAGGAAGGCTGGGAGAGAAGCAGCAGTGACAAAGGGAGCCAAGTAGACCAGAAAGAGCATGGGGATACTGAAATTCTAGATGGGGGAATGTGTGAGCATATCCTATGAACCTCATGAATGGAAGAGGCACAGAGATAAAACACGAACACTGTGAAGGACAGGCCTTGAAAGTGGCCATAAATGCAATCATGTGGTGCGAGTTGTAGCAAGGAGCCAAGTGGATCAGGTAGCTGGGATCCATGGGAAATAACATGGTGCTGGTAAAACTATGCAATGGTTTGTAGTTCATCCTCAGTGCTGTGACCTGGAGTGAGCCCACCATGTTGGATGCCGACTGCTTGGGCTTGGGAGGACCTGATATCACGTGCACCGTAGTTATCACCCACATCCGGGGGTTTTGGGTTTATAATATTAGTCCCTTGCATTTTTTAATATTAATCCAATGAGTTTGTTGATCCCTTGGGTTTATAATATTAATAATCCTTTGAGTTTACTAATCTCTTCAGTTTATAATATTAATGCTTAAGGTTTATAATCCTTGGGGTTTAAAATATTAATCCCTTGGGTTTGAATCCCTGAGGTCTATAATATTAAATTGTTGGGTTTATTAATCCCTGGGGTTTATAATATTAATAATTCGTTGGGTTCATTAATGTCTTGGGTTTATAATATTGATAATTCCTTGGGTTTATCAATCCCTTGGGTTTTTAATATTAATCCCTTGGGTTTCATTTGGTTTTTAATACGAAAAATCCCTTGGGTTTATTAACCCCTTGAGTTTATAATAGTCATCCCTTGGGTTTATAGTGTCAATAAATTTGGTCTATAATATTGATCCCTTTATGAATAATATAATCACTAGGGTTTGAAATCCCTTGAGTTTATAAATCCCTTTAAGTTTATAAAATTAATCTGAAGGGTTTATAATTTTAATCCCTTGGGTTTATGAATAATATTAATATATGTGGATTTAATAGAACCTCCCAATTCTTGATTTGTTTTTAATATTAATCCTTTTGGTTTTTAATTCCCAGGGTTTTATAATATTAATGTTATGGGTTTATTAATCCTTTGGGCTTAAAATATAAATCCTTTTGGTTTTCAATCACTAGGATTTATAATATTGATACCTTAGGTTTATTAATCGGTTGGGTTTATAATATTAATTCCTTTGGTTTATTATTATTATTGTTAATAATTATAATAATAATAATAATGACGATGACGATGATTATTATACTTATAAAATAATATTAAGTTGATATTAGAAACCACCATTCTTATTATTATTATTGTGGATTTAACAAACCTTGTTAATTCTTCATATGTTTTTAATATTAATCCTTTGGATTTTTAAAATTTATCCCTTTCGATCAAGTCCCACTAGCACAAATGATTAAAGATGGGCCTCGTTAGCAACACGACCTAGGATACAACTTCACGAGGGGTGGTTGTACCCTGTGCTAAGGGGAGGAAACATGATAAAAAAATCTAGTCAGTTTAGGGTTGGTGTGGCCTAGGCCACGTGTGATCCCCGAGTGACTTTGACAGATCTGAGATACCTGTAGGTTGCGACTCCTCAAGCCACGGGTGAAGCTTGGAGGATCGCAAACAACTTGGCAAAAAAAAATTAATCCCTTTGGATTTTAATCCCCAGGGTTTATAATATTAATTCCTTGGGTTTATTAATCTGTTGGGTTAAAAATATTAACCACTTGGGTTTTTAATCCCCATGGTTTATCACATTGATCCCTTGGGTTTATAATATTAATCTCTCTGGTTTGTTGTTATTATTAATTATTATTATTAAATAATTAATATTAGTTATTATTATTATTATTAAATAATAATAATAATAATAATTAATTAAGTATTATTATTAATAATTATTAATATCAATTATATTATTATTATTATTATTTATGCATGTGAATTAATGATTATCACAATTATATATATATATATATATATATATATATATATATATATAGATATATATATATATATATATATATATATATTATTCTTATTTTTATATATTTATCAATATCAATATTAAATTTATACCATTAATGGATCTCAACATATTTCAACCATCGTTGTACTTCTTTTTGCCATTTTTGTGCCAGAAATAACCATAAGCACCAGTTGCCATGGCTCTCGTCCAAGCTTAGTGTCTGGTAGGCTTGTGGCCTGGTATTTTCTGAAGCCTGTGATGCTTAGATGAATGCAGATTTGATGTTTCTTGATGTAAATTTCAAAATGATAATACAAGGATGGTTTTGACCAGGAAAAAAAAACCATATTTCAACCACATTTATTAATGTGGTTGTGCGATTTCTAATCAAATTAGAGTGCATATAGAAATTAATAGCAACAAAATGTTACAGAAGTTTCACATAGAGAAGTTTTCATAGAAATCAACCAAAAGGGTTTTCTACTCATTATTTATTAGCCATCACATTAGTTGACATTGCATTTATTATTGGCAATAGTTGTGTGAACATCAACATTAGTATTAGTGATTCATGGCAATTATTTTTATAGGGAATGCCTCCCTTATATGAATGCATAACTCTCACTTAAATGGACAAGAACAAAACAAGGGCATCATGTGAAAATTAGTTATGCAAATTTGATTTGACATATATCTATAGTTCATTCCTATGTACGGAGTATCGATAGGATGGGTGATATCTTATTTGCTACTTTGCCTAATTTTTCTAACGATCGAAATTGATGCAACTTTTTGATTAATATCTAATTTTCTTGGAGTTTGCTTGTAGTGGAAGTATTTTATAGGTTCTAGTTGATTGGAACATAATTTTAGACCTAATCCTAATGATGGAACATAATTATTCAACCAAAGGTAAAAACATAACATTGGCTTGTTTGTTATGGGTTTCCTGCTTTACTATTTGATTTTGTTGGGAGAAATTCAATAATGGTCATTGTTATGGTAGCGTTGCTTTACTGCCTACAATTGTAGGTTGAAATATTATGCACTCATATAGCAGGGAATTGTATTTTTTAATAATGGTTGTTGTTGTACTAGATTTTCTTTAGTTCCTATGATTATAGGTCAAAAAATTATGAAATCATTGTTGGGTATGTGTTATATTCCTTGCACGACTTATATGCACCACAAGAAAAGAGGGGTTCAAGGGGGTGATTTTGAGGTAGAATAGATGGATGTGAAGAAAATATCCTACATGGGGATTTGGAAGAAGAGATCTCTATGAAGAAGCTAAAGGATTTTTTGTGAAGGGTAAGAAAGAGTTGGTATGCAGGTTGAAAAAATCTTTGTGTGGGTTGAAGCAATCACAAGAAGCAAAGCAGATAAATATATGTATTTTAAATTAGTTGGTGATTGTTTGCTTTATTTGGTTGTGTATGTAGATGATATTTTGTTAATTGGAAACGACAGGGAAATTATCAAGGGGATGAAAACTCAAATTTCTTCTAAATTTGACATGAAGAATTTCAGTGCTTCAAATTTCATTTTGGGCATGGAAATTAAAAGAGATCGAGAAAACAGGAAACTCTAGTTAAATTAGAGGAAGTATGCTGAGACAATATTACATAGGTTTAATACATACGAAGTAAACCAATGAAGATCCCTATTCTTGTAGGTGTAAAGTTATATGTAGATCAATATCCCAAGACATAAGAAGAGGAAGAGGGCATGTCTTGTGTTCCATTGGCTAGAGTGGTTGGAAGTTTGATGTACGCAATGGTCTATACTAGACTAGACATTGCATTTGAAGTGGGAGTATTAAGCATGTATATGTCAAAACCAGGGAGGGAGCATTAGACAACAGTAAAGAAGGTTTTCAGGTATCTGCGTGGTGCTAGTAATTATGGATTATGCTACCAACAAAGAACATGACTAGACATAATGTTGGACATACATGAATTTGTTGATGCAGATTGGGTTGGTGGTCTAGATCATATAATATCTCTAAGTGGGTATGTGTTTAACCTATATGGAGGAGCTATCAATTGGATGAGAAAGAGACAATCTGTAGTGACACTTTCAACTACAAAAAATTAAAAGATTTTAAATTTGGATGTAACTTGCAGTCAATAAATAATTGAAGTCCATTCACATTAATATGAGTCATTTGTTGATTCCATAAACGAGTGGACTCAATTTACTCCTCACATTTCGTCACTATTTAGTTGATCTAAGTACTTCCCATGAGTTTGTAAAGGTTTTCTGTTTTCGTAGCTTTCATGACTACTAAATCACCTTTGGAGACTTTTAGCATTATACCATGACCTATGAACTTATAACCACTAGAATCCAATATTCCCAAATAAATTATATTTTTCTTCAACTCATGTACATTTCATACATCTATTAATTTTATCATAATACTGTTAAACATTTTTATTTTAACACTCCTAACACCAACAATTTTACAGGAAATATTATTACCCATAAGGATAGATCCACCATCAACAACTTGATAAGTTCAAAACCAATCCTTATGTAAACACATACGATGATATGCCCCAAAATATAATAGCCAATCTTCGTAATATTTAGGAACATCAAAATTTGACAACACTTCATTGATCATACCTGAACTTGATTCAACTAGATTTGCCTCCCTTTTTGAATTCTTCTTGGATTTCTTGAGATGGTATCATTTTTTGCAAAACCAACATCTTCATTTTCTCTTTTTTCCTTTTTAATTTGACCTAAAAGAACCTCTTGATTTTTCTCCTCTTTCTCTAAAGCAACCTATAGCTACCATTGCTTCTGGCATTAAGGTTTTAACACTTGATTTTGTTGTTACTTCTTCAAACAGTACAACTCCAAAACCAACATGAAATTCAAGAGTTTTTATTGTAATCAAGATGACGAAGGCTGCAAAATGGTACCCTGATTCAAGAATTGAACACAACAATGTAACAACCCCTATTTTATTTCCTATGTAAATAAAAAATAATACCAAGGTCATGAGACACATATTCCAAGGTAAATGTTGGGAAATACGTAGTGATGGATATCACTGTTGATTAATTAGTGGATATGGAAATTGGCAAAGGCCAGGTGGAAATAATTGGTATTTTATTTATGAAAATAAAGGAAAATAAGATAAAAATTAAAAGGGAGATGAAGGGTCACATATTTGAATGTGAGGAAAATTGAAGGAAAAATCACTGAAAATGAAGAAAATAGTGGCCTTAATGATAAAAAGGCTTCTAAGAATCAACTCAAAACCTTTTGTCAGATTTAGCTTGGAGATCCCTTTTATTCTCTTAGACTCTTGCACACTTAGAGAAATATTGGAGCATTCTTGGAGCACATTGACATACTTGGATTGGAAAAAGAAGGAAAATGAAAGTGGGAAAGTGCAAGGGAACAAGTAGATTTCTTTGCAGGTAAGAGGTTGCATGTGTGATTTCCTTGTTGATTTATGGATGCCTAATATATGCATGTGGTTTTCTAGTTATATCTCATTGGCATGGGAGATTTCCTGGATTGACAGTGGTTTTAGCATTGCCTTTCCATTTCCTAGATAACCATGGTGTTGTGGAATTTTCCACTTGACTGTTTTCTAGTCCGTGCTCATAATTTCATATGGTTGTGGGTTGGAACAAACACTTTGGAATCCCTGTTTAGTTACTAGTCTTAGAGCCTAGGTTGGGACAAACTTTCTGGAGCCCTTGGTGGGTTGAGTTACTAGTCACTATCACTGGGTTGGACAAACGGTCTAGAGCCCTGGAAGGCGATGGGTTGAGTTACTAGTTCTTGGAGCCATGGACAACTTGGTAGAGACTAATCTGGTAGGTGTTAGTGACGTCCGATCGTGAGGTGGGATCACAAGTTAAGGGTTGAGATGGTTTGGCCTCTGGAAGCCCTGGTTTGGTTTTATTTCTTTTATTCCATGAGATCCTACATTCATTATTGGAATATCGCTCAAGGGTGATTGGCGAATAAAGATATTTGGTTCAGCCCAATCTATGGTCAGGTGGTATATGGGAGTCCCTAAATTTGTTGGTATTTTCCTATGTTAATAAGAGTTATTCTTCTGTTGTGATTCATGTATATTTTTTGGCAATATGTTGGTGATATTATGGATGGGTTTCCATGGCTTATATGCTGGTTATTTTCTAGTTATATGTTGTTTATATGATGTGTATCTTGTATGGCTCATAGCATGAATTGTTTAGCTATGGATCAGTTGATGAATGTATGGACTAATAATTTTATTGCAGCTATGTGGAGAGGGTATAGAGCCTTCTTGGTGATTCTTAGATGAATCTCATACTTTTATGATCATATATGCATTGATGACTTGTAGCTTACATGGTTTCCATGTGTTTGAAAAAATGCCTAGTATGTTATGGTCAAACTAGGTCAATGTTTAAGTTGAGATTGAATGTTTAAATTTGTTTCCATGTTCGATATGTTTCTGGAAAGTCTCAGGAAATTATAGGTAGTGGTCTAGAGGTAGGCCTGAAAAGATGGCACTAATACTGGGATCACATGCTTAGAACTGGGGCAATTGGGCTACAACTACATGGATGTGGTGTTTTTCATGTCGTTGGAGGCCTCCAACTGCATGGAATCCTTTTTGTGGGTGCATTTGTGGGATCAGGGTAGAGATAAAGGGGTATAACTCAGGTTTTTGGCACCTGGGGTTGTTTTTCAGCCTTTGAGTGACCTGTATCCCTTGTAGGAGGTTCGTATGAGGTTAGTTTGTCGACTTCACTTCCTTAAGTAGATCTAGGAGGCTATGTCATGTCATAGTAACTCTCGTCTCATGATTACCCTGCCAAGTTAGTGAAACTGGGTAAATGTGGGAGGGGTGGTTACATATTGGTATCAGAGCTCCTAGGCTCAACACTTGGACTAGATGGGCAGAATGTGTTTATAATGCATGCATTTCAGCTGTATATGTGTTGTTATGCATGCATTATGATGGTCATTGTCATAGTTTGCATCATGATGATGACACAGATATGATGTTGATGTTGAGAAAATTGATATGTTGATTTCATTATATATACATATGTTGTGCTAATCTGGATTTATTTTGCAGATGAGATGGCCTCCCCTGAACTTTTCTAAGGTAATTTTCTATTTGGTTTATCTGACATGGTATGTTTGTAGGAAGTAGAAGATAAAAGATGATAAGAAAAATGGTGGACTAAATTTCACATGATTATCCCTATAGATCATATAAACAAAATGGTGATGAGTACTCCCCTGACATAGTATATACATTGAGAATTTGAAATCATAGAACAAAATTTGTAAGGCGGATAATTGTAGGATCATTGAGTCATAGAAAAGACTTTCTAGAGCATAGGGGAAGCAAGCATAGGTTAATGAAGTTATCCCTCAGATTCTATCATAGTTGCAGAGACATGGACTGCTTAGGATCAATCATGGACAAGAGGAAAGGACCATTGGGGTATATGGCAACAAGTCGTAATCAAGATACAATTTTGATAGGGACGACACAGTCAGATATGGTATGTCCTGGATTCACTTGAAAAGAGGGGTAATTAATGTGGGCTCTATTCTAGTTTTGGTTCAAAGAGACATCATTGTCATCACTGTCACCATTTTTATAGGAGGAGTGAGAAGCAGTACTTGCCAAATAAGTTTAAGAAAAAAAATACTCCTACATTTGATGGAAAAATGAAGAAGTCATAAGATGCAGAAGCTTGGTTTCTTGGGATGGGTATGTTTTTCATATTACATTATTATTCAAAGAATATGAAAGCTTGAGTAGCTACTTTCAGTCTTAAAGGAAAACTAGACATTTGGTGGGAAGATGTGAAGAATGTTAGAGGAATTAAAGAAGAGGATTTGAATTGAAGTGATTTCAAGAGACTTTTCAGGAAGAAGCATCATCTGAAAGATACTATGATGACAGGGAAAAGGAATTTCGTGAGCTAAAAATGGGATCTATGATTGATGAGGAGTATATTAGCATATTATTGGAGTTGTTAAGATATGTGCCTTATGTTAAGGAGGAGAAAGAAAATATTCTAATGTTGATCAGTTGGTTGTCGATGTCATTAAAAGGTAGGATTGAGTTTAATGAGTCTAGATCATTGGAGGAAGCCATAAAAAGGTTGAAGCACTATTATGAGAAATCAAAGAGCAAGAATGAATCTAAGGAGGATTGGAAAGGTAATGATCATAATAAAGGAAAGTGGGTTGAGAAGAGAGTAGAACCTCAATATACAAATGAAAAGGAGAATGCGGCAACATCGTACAAGAAATTCAATGCAATAGAGAGAGGAAAATGATTTCAATTTGAGGAGAAGAACAAGGGTGATGGAAATAAGAATTTAAAATGTTGGACTTGTGGCAAGGATCATCACACGAGATATTTCCCATAACATAAGGGTGGTATACCGCAAATTTATAGTGCTTAGGAGGCACAAATAGTTGGAGATATTGGACATAGTAATTGTCGGATTTATGCAACATTGGATAATAGGAAGGCTAATCATCAAGCATCTATTATAAATATGGAAGGTCATCTTTGTGATCAAGTTGTTTATATTTTGATCGACCTTGGATCTAACTATAGTTATACCACTCCTGGCCTAGTTGATAAGTGTTGCTTGAATAATGCAGTTCATGTAGAGTCTTGGTTAGTGTAGTTGGTTATAGGTACTAAGAAAATAGTTCATAATTGGGTAAGATATTGTGCATTTGAGTTGAATGGTAAGTCTACATCAGTGCATCTAAATGTACTTCTGTCAGGATCATACATTCACATAACTAAGGTGGATTTCTATGATAAGGATATTGTGTGCTTGGATGATGATGGAGATAAGAGAATCTTGCAGGGTAAGAATATGCCTACATCAGTGAGAATGATTATAGCTATGCAGGAGAAACGCAATAGAAGGAAAGGATGTGTATTGTTTGTAGTTCACATTTATAGTGATAAAGGTAAGGATGTTGAGGATGTTGAAGTCTTGAAGAGGTATCTGGTTCTACAGTAGTTTCAGGAAGTGTTTCTAGAAAATATCTCGGAGTTATTGCCTCACAAGGAAGTGTAATTTTCTATTAATTTGATGTCGGGAGCAACATCAAAATTGAAGGCATCTTACATAATGAGCACTTCGGAATTAGTGGAATTCAAGTTGTAGCTTAAGGAGATGCTTGACAAAGGATACATTAGGCAAAAGTGTGTCGCCTTGGGGTGCACTAGTATTGTTTGTGAATAAGGATGGTAATCTTAGGTTATGCATTGATTATAGTCAGTTAAACAAGCTGATGATTAAGAATAGGGACCCTTTGTCACAAATTGATGACTTGTTTGATCAATTGAAGGGAGTAGAAGAGTTCTCGAAGATTGATTTGTGATCATGATATCATGAAATATGCATCAAAGAAGAGGACATCTACAAGACTGCTTTTTAGACAAGTATGGGAATTATGAGTTTTTATGGTTCCTTTTGGTTTGGATGATGCTACAGCTACTTTCACATTTTTGATGAATAGTGTGTCGTGTCTTTATCTGGACAAGTTTTTCATAGTATTCATAGTATGTTGAAATTGCTAAGAGAGCATCAATTATATGCCAAACTTAGTAAGTGCAACTTCTTTCAAACATAAGTTCGTTACTTGGGGCATGTGGTATCCAAGGAAGGTATATCAGTGGACCTGGAAAATATCAGAGCTATCATAGAGTCAAAAAATTCTAGGAATGTGGATGAGGTCAGATCATTTATGGGGTTAACAGGTTATTACATGCGGTTCATCAAGAACTTCTTTTAGATTTCCTATCCAATTACATATTTGCAGCAAAAAGGAAATGATTTTTAATCAACAAAAGAATGTGTAGCTAGTTTTGAGCAGTTGAAACAATTAATTACAAATGCTCAAAACTAGCTAAACAACTTGAATATTGCATATCCAAATAAAGAGTTTGTGGTATATACAGATTCTTGCAAGAAAGTAGTTGGTGGAATTGTGATGCAGGAAGGACAAGTGGTATGATATGAGTCAAGGAAACTGAATGAGCATGAGTAGAACTATGTGATGCATGATCTTGACTTGGAAATGATTATTATCATTGAAGATGCACAGACACTATCTTCTTGATAGGAGGTTCATTCTGATGAGTGATCACAATGGATTAAGATACTTTTTTGACCAACCTAATATGCATGTTGGGAAATCTTGGTGGTTGGCTACACTTAGTGAGTTTGAATTTGAGATGATGTACACTAAGGGTAAAGAGAATAGGGTTGCATATGCTCTTGGCATAAGAGTGTAGGTAAATCACATAAAAACTATGAGTTCATATGGGACAAATTTACATGATCAAATCTTGCAGGAAGGAAAACAATATGATAGGTACCAACAACTTAAGTACATGTTACAAAAATAGTGTACATGTGAGAAGGATGTGGATTATCATCTCATGACAAATGGCTTGGTCACATTTAGGGACAAGATATATGTGTCGAACAACAACGAACTCAACAATTGTATCTTAAGAGAATTTCATATCAAGCCATATTAAGGTCACTCAGGATATTAGAATACATTGAACTTGGTTAAGAAGTTTTACCATTGGTAGAATTTGAAGAAAGAGGTGGTTGAGTTTGTTGCGAGATGCTTGGATTTTCAATAGGTAAAAGTATAGTGTAAGCATCCAGGTGGTCTATTGGAACCAATTCCGATTCCAGAGTGGAAATGGGAGGTCATTTCCATGGAATTCATTACAGGTTTACCAAGGACATCTAGAAAACATGATTATATGTTAGTTTTTAAGCTTTTGTGGTTATTATTTGGAGAAGAATGATCCAAATTATCCACAGTGTTATAAGAAATTTATCGACATTTCGAATCCTAACGGGGATCCATTTCATGACTAGTTTTGAATGAATGATTGAAAGAGGGGGGAAACGAGGGATAAATAGTGATAGGGTAGGAAGAAAAACCAATAAAAGGGAGCTGACCAAAAACTAAACCTAAATTATGCAGAGAGAATTTTAATTACTTATTATTTTAATTATTAAATTTATTTAAAGAAAAAATTTATTATTAACAATAATTATTAATGATAATTATATAATAATAATTATTATTATTATTGATAATTAATAATAATAATTGTTATTTAATAATAATTATTATTTCAAAAATGACTAATAATATTTAATAATCTTTAACTTCTTAATATTTATTTTTGAGTTTTTTATAAATTTAATTATTGACCATAATTATTAATAATAATAATCATTATTATTTTTTAATAATAATTAATAACTATGAGGATTATTGTATTATGGTTGTGGTTAATAGGTTGACTAAGGTAGCCCACTTCATTCTAGTGAATTCTATGCATTCAACTAGTGAGATAGCTCAAGTCTTTATTAGGGAGATACTGAGGTGACATGGTATTCCTAGGTAGATTGTGTCAGACATAGATGCCAAGTTCACTTCCAGGTTTTGGACTAAGTAGTTTGTAGGTTTGGGGATATAGATGGCCTTCAGTACAACTTACTATCCACAGATAAAAGGACAAACAAATAGGGTCAACATGATTCTGGAGGACATGTTGAGAATGTATGTTATGCACCAGTAGAGGAAGTGGGAGGAGTATCTTCCACTGGTTGAGTTTGTGAAAAAAAATGGGTATTAGGAGTCACTGAGGATGATTCTGTTTAAGGAACTTTATGGGTGAATTTGTAATACTCCCATCAACTAGAGTGATCTAGTGAACATGGTACCGATAGGAACGAACATGTTGGCATAGATGGAACGAGAAATGTAGGTTATCAAGAAGAATCTAAAGGTGGAACATGACATGCATAAGAGTTATGGAAATCAGAACATGGTATTTAAGGAGTTCAAGGTTTAGGAGCATGTGTACTTGCGCATTAAGCCCAAGAGGAGCTCCTTTAGGATTGGATCATGTGCCACACAGGAACCTCGGTATTGCGAGCCTTTCGAGATCCTTGAGAGGATTGGATCGGTGGCCTACTGACTTGCACCGCCTCCGATAGTGAAATTACACGATGTTTTCCATGTTTAGTTTCTTAAGAACTATGTGAAATATGTTGATCTTGTGATTGATTGGTCTGTATTGCAAGTGGAACTAAAAGGATAATCCTAGCCGAAACCTTAGTGCATTTTGCAGTGAAATATGCTCATGCTCCGGAATTGAGAAATCGGGCAATTTAAAGTGTAGTGGAAGCACTTTGGGCCCTGTGAAGCTACATGGGAGATGATTGATTAGATGCAGGTTATATATCATTCTCTATTCATTGGTTGAGCGAGTGTATTTTGGTATATGTTTTGATGTTGTGTTTTAGTTATGTATATATTTGCATATGTATGTAAATACCACATCAAGCTATGTTATAAATCTCCAATAAGAGGTATGGTGTTCATGTAATGATGGTCATGATCTCAATAGTATGATATGATGTAAATGTTGCATCGAGTTTTGTTATAAATATCCATGGGTGACATGTGTTTTTTTGGTTTATAGGTGTCATTGTACACCAAGAATGATGTTCCCTCGAGGGGGAGGGGCTTGTAACAACCCCTGGTTGATTTCATCTATAAATAAAAATTAAACCCAAGGTCACGAGGCACATATTAATCCAAGCTAAATGTTGGGAAGAACATAGTGATGGGTATCACTGGTGATTAATTAATGGCTATGAAAATTGGCAAAGGAAAAGTGGAAATAATTGGAATTTTATTTATGACAATAAATGAAAATAGGAGAAAAGGGAAATGAAGGGTCATAGGTTTTCATATGAGGAAAATTGAAGGAAAATGAAGAAAATAAATGCCTCGATGATAAAAAGGCTTATGAGGATTATTCCACAACCTTTTGTCAGTTTTTTCTTGGAGCTCTCTTTTATTCTCTCATACTCTTTAACACTTAGAGAAATCTTGTAGCATTCTTAGAGCACTTTGGCATACTTGGATTGGAGAAAGAAGGAAAAGGAAAGTGAGAAAGCACAAGAGAATAGGTGGATCAACAACTACAACTAGATGGCTTTGTAGGTAACAGGTTTCATTTGTGCTTTACTTGATGATTTATGGATGCATGGTATATGCATGTGGTTTTATAGTTATGTGTTGTCGTTGGCATGAAGGATTGCCTCAATAGACAATGGTTTTAGCCTTTCCTTATCGTTTCCTAGATATACATGGTGTTGTGGGTTTTTCCACTTGACTTTTTTCTGGGTGGTGCTCATAATTCATTAAGACTATGGGTTGGAAAAAAATGCTCTGGAAGCCTTGGAACAACTTGGAATGAGTTACTAGTCCTTGATCCTAGGTTGGGATAAACACTTTGGAGCCCTTGGTGGGTTGACTTACTAGTACCTAGAGTTGGGTTAGAAAAAGGCTCGTGAGTCCTAGAAGGCTATGGGTGAAGTTACTAGTTCATAGAGCCCTAAAAGGATATGGGTTGAGTTACTAGTTTCTGGAGCCCTGGAAAATTTGGGTAGATACCGACGTAGTTGCTGTTAGTGATGTTCGACCATGAGATGGAATCACAAGTTGAGGGTTGAGGTGTTTTGGTTTTTTTTGGTTTATTCCTTGATATCCCAAATTCATGGTTAGATTATGGTGTGAGGGTGATTGGATAAAATAAATATTTGGTTCAACCTAATCTATGGTTGGGTGGTACGAGGAAGTCCATACTTGGTTGGTATTTTCCTATGTTAATAAGAGATATTATTCTATTGTGATTCATCTATATTTTTTGAAATATTTTGGTGATATTATGATTAGGTTGTGATGGTTTATATGCTGGTTATATAATTCTTATATGATGTGTATCTTTTATGGCTCATATCATGAATTATTTAGCTATTTATCGATTGATGAATGTATGGACTAATAAGTGTTATTGTAGCTATGAAGAAATGGCATAGGGCCTTCTTAGTGATTCTCATATAAATGTTAGATTTTTATGATTAGATATGCATTCATGACTTGTAGCTTACATGGTTGCCATGTGTTTGAAGAAATTCCTAGTATGTTTTGGTCAGTCTAGGTCAAGTTTTGATTTGATACACATCATATAAGAATTGTTTGACAAAATGCCTAGTATGTTCCATGTTATTCTGGAAAGTCTTAGGAAATTATGGGTAGTGGTCTGGAGGCAGGCCTAGAAAGGTAGCACTGATTCTGGTACCAGATGCTCAAAACTAAAGAAATTGGGCTACAACTGCATGAATACAATGTTGTGGATGCATTTGGAGGCATCCAACCACATGTAGGACATTTTATGGGTGCGATTGTGGGCCTAAGGCAAAGAAAAAGGGGTCCATCTTAGGGTTTGGCCATATAGGGTGGTCATTTAGCCTCTGAGTGACCTATAGCCCATATAGGATGTCAGTTGAGGTTAGTTTGTTGGCTTCATTTCATTAAGCAGATATAGGAGGTCAGGTCATGTCATGGTAATTCTTCTCTCATGTTTACCCTGACAGGATGATGAAACTAGGTAAATGTGGGAGGGGTAGTTAAAAACAATGTAATTGTCTTATCTTCACTATCAAGTTTGACATATATATATTTTTAACTAGAAAATATGTGTATTAAATAAATTTAGGTGTTCTACAATTTTAATACACTCTTTCATCTCCAAGTTGTACAACTACCTCGTTAAGTAGACTATTCCTCAAGGATTTGGTCATGTATAGACCTTCCAACTTGGTCTGCAGGATGATGCTATCACTTCTTCGACAATGTTAAGTGAAACATCATCAATGATACAAAACTGAATGGTATTGAGAAGTTTGGAATCCAAGTCCTGTCATTCGTCGTCATTCATTGTCACATGCTTCTTACTCATACCACCTAACACTTTTATGCAACCCCTGTTGTACTAATAGATCTAGAGTTTTTGACTTTTACAATTGAAAATTGTTTTTCCCATTAAATTTCCTAACTTCAAATTTTACATTTGCCATAATTCTTTACACATAATATTCTCCTAGAAAAAATTTAAATATGTCTTCAACCCCTCTTTTTTTATTAACAAAAAATTTGTCTATAAAACCCTATTTTTCAGAAAATCATTGTTCATTAAATAGTTGTCAAACACCATTAAAAAATTCAGTTACTTATTTCCAAACCCTATTCCTTTTTTCAGAACCCAAAAACCTCATTCTTTTAAAAATTTGATCCTCGTCAAAATACTTATCTTCCAAAAATTTCTCCTTTAAAGGGTTTTGATTTCTTCAAACAAAAAAATTCTTTCCAAATAAAAAATTGTTGTTAGGGTTTATAAAAAAATATATACCCAATATCTTTATGAATTCAACGTTTAAGATTTGATTCAGTAATTGGAACACAAATGACTTTTCCTCTGCAACAAAATATTCCACATGAAACTAGGGTTTTTGACTCAAATCCTGTCTTAAAAACTTCAATGTTTGGCTAGGTATTTTTTCTTTTCCTTTTCTTGAAAATATTCAATGATCTCTACAAAAACATCTTCAATGTTATGCCTACTTTTCTACTCCAAATCTCCAAAAATGTGGCTCCAAAAAAAAAATCTGGCTCGACTACTTTCTCTTAGACACGGGGGACTATTTAGCTCATCTTCCTTCTCTTGGATGTGACCCAGAGTCAATCTATCTTCCTTAAAGAGGATTTAAAATTTGTTGTGTTTGTTGACATTGGGTTTGTTGATGGCTAGGCCCGACTTCCTTCTATTGAATGCATGGCATGGCTAAGCACTTCTCGGTTATGTTTGATGAAATTCACAAACATAGACTGGTGCTCTAATATACAATTTATTCTCCATAAAATTTCCAAACATGCTTACTCCAAAAAAAACTCCCATATAATTCAACATTTTGTTTTCTCTTTCTAGTTTCATGGCTATATTTTATAGTTGTTTAGCAACTAGGGCTTCAATCAGACAATTTTCATTTTATAGTTGTTCAACAGCTAGGGCTTTAATTAGACAATTTTCCATCTTTCACAGTGGCTTCTCTGCCTTTACACCTGAGTAGATATTTCATATGCCACAATGTAATCTTTTGTTGTGTGAATTTAACTTGAGAAATTTAGCCCACAATATGGACTAACAGTTGGTACCATGTAATTTTTTTTCTTTTGTCTGAGATTCGTCATGTAGAAACAAGTATATATATTTTCTTCACTAAAAAGAAGGTACATTTTAGTTTGTTGAGTTTTATATTTTTGGCTCGATATAAAAAAATTGTTTAAAGGGTTCTACCTTGATGGATGACCACATTCCTTGCAATTAGGAGGTTGGTGGTTTGGTTCCATCGTGCCCTAACATGAATTAATCATTAAAGAAACAAAAATATTCACATTCTATATTTTGTTTCTAAAGATATTTTTTTATTGTCTCTAGAGAGATCATAATTGGGATTAAAGACATACTGTCTCTATAGAGACAATGTGTCTCTAACTATAGCTATAGTCTCTTGAGAGGCAAACATTAATTATCTATTAAAAGAAAATAATACTTGTGTTTTATATTGTCTTTATAAAGACATTTTTTTAAGACAATAATTTGAGACACTCGCTTAAAGACAATAATTAAGACAATTTACAATTTGTTTCCCTCAAGTTAAGAGAATTTACTAAAAAAATGTCTTATATATTGTCTTGAAAACCCCATATGTTAGGTCCTATAATACTAGTGTATCCCCTTATTTTTATTTTTAGTGTAGCCCCTTATTGTTATTGTTATGCCCATGTAGTCCCCATATTGTTATTATTGTGCCCCATAGAAAGCCACTATTTTTTTTTCACGAGGGGAAAGCTCACGGGAAACCCGGGCGTACTTCCCTAGAATTTCTGGATGGTACGCGCGGTAAACCGTTCGGCGTACTTTCGGCGCCTGACCCCAAAGGACTCAAGGATCGAACCCGTGACCTCCCTCAACAGAGAGGACCAGGTATTGGCTCACTACCACTTGAGCTAACCCTTGGGGCTTGAAAGCCACTATTGTTATTGTGGTGCCCTTACATTATTATTTTTATGTCGACTCTGATTATATTGTCACCCCTTAGACTCTTATATATAGAAAGTAGGTTTTTTCATTTAAATCATCCAAGAATTGTTCATTTATGTAATGTAAAGGAGGTTTCCCCCTCGAAGTGGATAATTTTTAATTCGTTGATCTATCTTTTCTTATATTGTGTGAGTTGGTTGCATAACATTTGGTATGAGAGCTTTGGTTTTTAGGGTTTTTCTTCTTAAAATATATCATCTTGGAATTTGCACTATAATTTTTTTTTTCCTACGAAGCTTCAGAAGCCAAAATTGAAACCAGGTGGAGTTGAAATCGTGATGAAATTCGTGTCGAAATTTCAAATATTGGTTCACTATATTTCCAGAGATATGATCTAAGGAAGTTAGGGTTTTTGCAGGTTCCCAAATTCACTCTCAAACATGAGACTGAGGCAAAATCATCATAAATTTAATTTCAGAAATCAGATTTGAATTATGTAAAAAGTGGTCGAAAGTTCACGAAATTTAGTTTTCCATGTATAAATTTCAAAGCTGAATGTTTAAACCGTGACACATGGCACCCCTTACAACTTTTCTCTAACGAATTAGTCCATAATCGGGTCATCGTGGGATATTTGACATAACTTTATATTTAAGAATAAAAATAGGGTCTGACCTATGGCATTGGAAATAAGACTCAGAGGGATACTCTAGGACCTAAGTTCAGATTGTGAAGATCCATACAATAGTTTCGATATAGAGCTCCTAAAAAGAAAGAAAAAGGTGTGTATTTTTTAAAATTTGCATAACGTTTGTTTGAAAAATCAGTTTGAAGTGATTCAAAGGGCATATTGAAGCATATACATCCATATTGGGTTTTAAGTCCCCCCCCCCCCACCCCCCACACCAAAAAAAAAAAATTCCACACCCATTAAGCCCTTAGAAAGCTCTGCTATGACGCACGAAGAGGAAGACTTGCAACATGATATATCAAAATTACGGGACCAAGTGCAACAAATTTCTCTCTCACAAAGAGAAATCAAAGATGAACTAAAAGACAACATGGATGGTTTAAAAGTAGACATAAAAGATAAGATGGATGGTGTGAAGAATTACATGGAAGCTAAGATCGATGGTATAAAAGAAAAACTTGAAGGTTTGAAGGAAGGTTTGACAAAGTTGCTACATGAAAATTTTCCTAATGGCGAAAAGGTAGTAGAGGAAACTGAAAATGATAGAAAAATAAATGTTAATAATAATTTCATATAATTCAAATTTTTATTGAAGAAACACCATATTCCAAAGATCAATATGACGAAGTTTGATGGCAAGGATCCCGTAACATGGATACTACAGATGGAGAAATATTTTTATCTCCATAATGTGAAAAACACACAAAAGGTATGCATTGCAACATTATATTTAGAACCCAATCAATTTGTATGGTATTGATGACTTTGTTCTTGTACAAATATTGTCACTTGGTCAATTTTTATGGAGGAAATGATAACACATTATGAGGATACAAAGAGAAACATCTTCTCTAGCCAATTGATAAATCTCAAACACAAGGGTTCAATGGAAGGGCACATTGAGGACTTCCAAAAATTGAATATCAGGGTAACAAATATTCCATAGGAGCATAGGTTTGATGTATCCATAGGTACTTTAAAGGATAACATCCAACATGAGGTTCACCTTTGGGAATTTGATTCATTGGATAAGGCATTCAGGGTGGCAAGAAAAGTTGAAAGAAAAATTATGTCAACAAGGAAGTATACCGCTCACAACTATAAATATGGAAGTATTGCTGCTCCTAGCCTTCCATAACCTACAAGGTCAACACCACAAAAATTGGAGGAAAAAATAGCAAAAGGGCTTTTCTATAGTTTTGATAGCAAATACAATAAAGGTCATAAGTGCGCTGAGAAGAACTTATTTTACATATATTGTGAAGAGGAGGAAGAAAATAAACAAGAAACATCAAAAGAGGAGGATATACACTAGGAACCAACCCAAAGAAAGAATAAATGAATCCGACCAGATCTTGTAATGATTTGGCAGAAATTACCACTCAAACTCTCAAGATAGAAGGATATATCAAGAGGAGAAAGATAATAATGTTTATTGATTATGGTTGTACCCATAATTTTATTCATTGTAAGATAACCAATGAATTGAATTGCTTCATATATCAAAAACTAGAGTGTCAAGTGATGGTTGAAAATGGAGGAAAAATAAATTTCTCTGGAAAGTGCCATAATATTAAGCTAACCATGGGGGAATACTTATTGAATAGTCCAATTCTCTCCATTACAATGAGTGGTGTTGTTGTTATACTAGGAGTCCAATGGTTGCAATATTTGGGGACGATAACTATTACTTTTCAAGAATTTTTCTTGAAATTTTTTTGGGAAGGAAAGGAAGTTGAATTACGATGTATCACATGGAAATAGAGAAAGATAATCAGCTCTAATGTCATGAAAAAACTTCTAAATAAAGAAAATCAAGGAGTAATTTCACAATAATGCTCACTAGAGGTTCACACATCAAAATCATCTATTTCTCCATATCTCCAAAAAGTCTTGGACAATCATTCGAAGGTGTTTGAGACTCCAAAAGGCCTCCCACCTATTCGTGATCATGATCATGCTATTCATTTTATTCTAGGAAGTGTTCCTCAAAACATCAGGCCTTGAAAATATCCTTATGCCCAAAAGAGTGAGATTGAACGTATGGTTGCAAAAATGCTAGATGATGGTATAATTCAACCTAGTCAAAGTTATTTCTCTACTCCAGTAGTATTGGTGCAAAATAAGGATGGATCATGACGTATGTGTCTAGATTATAGGGAGCTCAAAAAGCTCACTATTAAAGATAATTTTCCCATCCACGTCATTGATGAATTGTTGGATGAACTACATGGAGCAATTTACTTCACCAAGTTGGATCTTCATTCAGGATATCATCAAATTAGAATGAAGTCTGAATACATTCCGAAAACAACATTTAGAACTCATGTGGGTCATTATGAATTTTTTGTCATGCCTTTTGGCCTTATTAATGCACCTCCAAATAACATGCTTAGCTAATGCATTACATGTGTACATGTCCTTATCAAATCTATTTCTAGAAGGTGTATCATGAGATTTATAATCATTATCAACAATTTTCCAAGCGTGAACACCCAATGAAATGAGATAAGTTTCCATTCTTATCTTCCAAAAAGCATAGTTGGATCCAAAAAAAAAAAGAGGCTTTCTTGATTATTTGATAGTGGGAATTTTTCTTGAAATCAACCTTCTCATAGTTAACTATTCTCTAAAGGCTATCAATTTGATCCCACATGTTATACCAAAGATCACACTATGAGGGGAGGGGCACGAGGGTGAATCAATGTAGTGAAAAACTTATCATTTCAATATATTTCACCAATAATGAAACAACGAAACATAACAATAACAATGAGTTAAACTATGCATCAAGAATCCATCATCATATCAACATAAGAGAACACAAGATTTTACATGAAAACCCTTGCAAAGAGAAAACCGTAAATTATTTTTCATCTTCTTTTGCAATTCATTTACATATATTTCCAAGTAGTGACCTATTGGAGACAACTACCTCAACTATTTGCAATAGGCTACAACCAGATTGAGGCAACAATATAGAAAATGAGCAATCACCCACTTGCAATAGGCTACAACTTGATTGAGGCAAAAATATAGAAAATGTGCAAGAACCCATTTGCAATACGCTAAAGTCTGATTGAGGTAGCAACTTCAAAAATGTGCAAGCACCCACTTGCAATAGGCTACAACCTTATTGAGACACCAAACTCAAGAATGAGAAATTTTCCACTTGTTGTAGGCATAAACCTGATTGAGGCACCAACTTCAATGGAGGCACCCACATCCTTATTCAATCTGGTGTTGACCATTTTTCACAATATTTCAAACTAGATCCAAATGTTCTTCAAACAATATAAGTATTCAAAATTGATCATGTTAATCTCACAGTGTTTTCATGAACCTATCATATCGTGTTCATGTTGATATTTTGAGGTGTTGGGGTAGCATCGAATGTCTCTAGCTCCCAAACTTTGTGGAGGGACTAGAGTACATGATATCTCCAAGACCTAGAAAGTGTTTTAGAGAATTCCATCCCATTTAAGAGACTTGATATGTGTAACAGTAGGGTTTCTGTTTAAGAAAATTTAGAAATTTTCACAGTTCATACCTTGTTACACCATGTTCATAAAGTTGGTGACATAAAAATCTTCTTGGAACCTATTCTTCCCATATACACAACAATTGTTGCAACCTACTCATAAGTCTCTAAAACACATAAAACTGATTATGGACTTCAAAAATATATTAGGGGATTTTCATGCCTTCAAAACTATTAAAAGCTAAATCCTTATCATCATGCTTATGTCGTAATCAAATTCAGATTCATAATGACCCAAAAACCATATAAAGGCAAAAGTTAAATTAATGTTTCACAAAATAGCATAGTCAGAGTGCACTCTACAAAATGAACAAAGCATGGCGAGCATTCTATAGAAAGGATACCACCGGTTGTTTGAATCATTTGAAAAAATTTATTTCCATTGAAAAATAAAAAATGGTACAATCATCCATTGGTTAGAACTGCTAACCTCAAAAAAGACAAACAACATGCCAACCAATTGTGTTATACAATACCTCATGCAAGGATGGAGCTACTGATTTTATTTGAGTGAATTCAGAGAGGCCTTGCGATGTCATGTCTTGCAAGCCAATCACCAATTTGAGCTCGTCACAACTGTGCTAAGTCTTCTACTTAGCAGTGGCAAGTCAAAGATATACAATTCCAAATCATCGAGCTATAAGGATTCAACCCTCCAACGAACTAACACAAACACCTCAGACTCTCAACAAATATATACACTCATATATGATATTTGTTCATAATACATTCTCTTTAATCATGAGCATGCCTCCATATATATCACACAGGCTTCACTCAATGAACTTCTAACATATCATGTGCATTTGTGGCATACTAAACAATACTGGAAAATATTGGAAAATAACTCTAAAAATCACATTATTTAACTCTTACCAATACTAACCCAATGCACATTCCCAATGTAAAAAACTCCTACTTTCACTCAATATTGTAGGTATCCATATTTTCTTTAACATTTTTTATACCCCTTTATATATTTTCATTAACTTTGAGATCCATTTTTTATACCTTTCAATATAAAAGCCCTTCACCCCCTATTATATGTTCAATATATTATGTCATGTTTTCTTCAAAATATATCCCCCAATATGAATGCATGTGGTATGGTATTTCTCCCCTAATGAATCCCCCATGATATATATATATATATATATATATATATATATATATATATATATATATATATATATATATATATATGTTGGTGGAAAATTTTTAAGGATGAGATGACCCATGAGACCATGTAAAATGCTTGTGATATGAGGTTCACTAGGCTCTAAGAGTGTTTCATGGAGTACAACCATGTTCATTTTGTCCATATCTAAAAAAATTTCAAGGGTTGACAATTTGGGATTGAATATTCATGGAATAGTTCTCAATATTTTACCAACATTGTTACATCATCCTTTATTTCTTCACTGAGACCTGAAATAAAGTTGAAAATATTGTCTTCTCGAGGAAATATGAAGAAATGTACTCATCTTCTTCTATTTTCAAACTTTCAAATTTAGCCATGTAAGATTGCAGCTTTGCTTATTTTACCTTCTTCTCCCCTCCATAACAAGTTTTAAGCTTGTTCCATATATCTTGGTTTGATTTGTAATGCATTACTTTGGAAAAATTTATAAATTGGAAAACCACTAAAAATAACATGCTTAACTACTAGATTAGATTTATAAAGGGCCTTACCAACTGTATCTATAGGATGAGTATCAAGAAATTTATAATTGGTCTCAACAACTGTTCAAGTATCAACACCCAGGGAGATGAGATAAGTTTCCATTATTATTTTCTCGAAAGAATTAATGAATCCATCAAACAAAGGAGGCTTGCATAAGGATTTGATAGTGGTATTTTTTCTTGAAATCAACCTTCCAATAGTTAACTGGTCCTAAAGACACCAACTCTGCTCCCACTTGTTAGACCAAAAATCACACTTAGGAGAGAGGGGGGGGGGGGGGGGGTGGAATCAATGTAGCGGCAAACTTATAATTTCAAAAATTTTTACAAATCATGTAACAATGTACCATAAAAATAAAAATGAGTTAAATTATGCACCAATAAGTGATCATTATCAAGAAAATGGAACATAATATTTTACATGGAAAACCTTGTGGGAGAAAACCACAAATTATTTTTCTTCTTCTTCTTCAATTCATTTACATAGATTTACAGGAACTGACCTAATTGAGGCACCTACCCCTAAGATGTGCAAGAAACTAATTTCAGTAGGCTACAACCTGATTGAGGAACCAACCTTAAAAATGTGCAAGATCTCACTTACAATAGGATAGATCCTAATTGAGGCACCAAAATAAAAAATGTGCAAGCACCTAGTTGCAAAAGGCGACAATCTAATTAAGGAACCAACCCCAATAATGAGCAAACTTTGAATTTTTTTATGCATAAATCTTATTGAGGAACCAACCTATGTGGAGGCACCAATGTTCTTATTTAATATGGTGTGGAACACTTTTCACAATATTTAAAATTGGATCGACATGCTCTTTAAAAAATATAATTATTCAAAATTGATCATGTTGCTGTCATAATGTTGTCATCAACCTGACATATCATATTCATATCTTGTTACACCCTTTTCATCAATCTAGTCACATAAAACTCTTCCTAGATCCTTTTTTGTCAATATACGCAACACTTGTTACAACCTACTCATAAGTTCTCAAAACACATAAAAATTATTATGGACATCAAAATGATATCATCAAGACTTTTCATGTCTTCAGATCTGTTCAGAACTAAATCTTGATCATCATGCTTCCAAAATCTAATTCGTCTTCATAATGACCTAGAAACCATATAAAATAAATAAATTAATTAAATGTTCAACATAATAGCACAATCTAGATGAGCTCTACAAAATGGGCAAAGTCATGTGGGCATTCTATAGGAAGGCTACCACCAGTTGGTTTAATCATTTGACAAAATGTATTCCCATTGAAAAATAAAAAAATGATAAAATCATTCACCTAGTTCAAACCCATGACCTCACAGAAGAAAAACGGAGTGGAAACCAAGTATGCTATACAATACCTTGTGCAAAGGTAAACCTACCAGTTTTATTTGAGACAATTTTGAGAGGCCTTGTCACATCATAGATTTTGAAGAAATCTTTGGATCGAGCTTTTCACAATTGTGAAAATTTGTCTACATAACTATTCCAAGTCATTGAGCTAGAAAAAATATCCAACAATGCCAAGTCATCGAACCAGAAAAACAGACCAACAATGACAAGGGATTAGACCCTGCAACCAACTAACATAAATGCCCCAGATTCACAATAAATATAAACACTCACAAATGATATTACTTCACAATCTATGCTCTTTAATCATGATCATGTTTCTATATAATATGAGTTAGAGGCTAGATTATAGGGACGAGCTAACCCATGATACCATGTAAAATTCCTGTGATCTAAGGGTCACTAGGCACTTGATTGCTGGCGTCATCATGATGTCACACTGGCCATGTGGATCAGTCTGAATGGGCCACGTGTCACACAAAATTTGTCTATTGGTTGACTAAATGATCTCATACCAACATTCCAAGTGTCACAATGATAGGTGGCCTCATCATCCTCAATCAACCACATCATTTTGTTAATCCATGTCATCACAAAAGGACACTTGTCATTGTAGGAATGGGCTAGCATGGAAGGGTGGCCCCATATTAAACTATGATCAAGTTTACACATTCTTTGTCATTCAGTCCTTCATCAGACAACTGGATCCGTCAGATCTAGGTAAACATGATCAAACTTTAGAGTCAATAAAGTTCATGCAAATTGGGCTTCTATATACCATTGATTTGTCCAAGAGCATAGATCCTAGCCAAGTGTGAAGACAATGTGTAAGTATGTCTGTATCTCTTAAAATAAAAACAAAACATTCTTAAAATAGAAAGGCAATGTGGCCTATGCTATGCATATTTATTTAGTTGTCCATATGACCTAATATAATATCACGTAAAGTAATGTAAAGTAATTAGAAGTAAAAAAAAATATGTAAGATGTTTAAACCTTATAATTTTCAAAAATATTTTAACACATGATATCAACTTCATATATAACAAAAGAAACCAGTTTAATGTGTGTTTATAAAATGAATAACATTTAAAAATACAATTTAAACAATAAAAAATTACACACTATTTTTTTTGCATTCTAAAATAAGTTTGCACGTGAAGAAATTTGATCCCTATCTACTCATGTTAGATCCGTGATTAAAATAGATCTATACTGATATAAAAGCAGAGACTATATATCCACACAAACGTACAATCCTTCAAACTTTCAAACTTAATTATAAATTTGCAATGAAATGGAAACCCACTTTTGCACAACAAATATTAAACAATATTCAAATGCATAGAGTTCTTTGTGCACACCTAATGAAACAACACCCACATTTCATTTCATACTGGATCTCTCCCAAATGAAAACAATAGCCTCGTATGGAATTAATGGAAAAACGTGGAAGCTGCAGACCATTTAATTGCGTCGGGTTACCTTTTATGGTGACAATTTTTGTTTGTCTAATTATTATTATTTTGTGGCAAGGTCAACCCATACCAGGTCCAGTTTTGAGAACGTGATGCTATGTATACAGAAGTTATTTTAGGGTAACATAGATTATTATAATTTCTCAATGAAGTAGACTGTACGGATGACTTGCTTTATATATATATATATATATATATACTAGTAATTTCACTAAAATCTCCAAAGGAACATCGAAAGGAGGAATGGGGACGTGGAAAGAAATAATCAAGTGAGATATATGGATAATGAAATACAATATAAATTTGAATTTCTATATATCTTCTAAAGAATGTAGCAAGAGTTAAATTTAAGAAGAAAATTACACCTGAGAACAATGGAGAAATTGTGATCAAATAGAGCACTTTAATTAATTTAATTAATGTATTAGATAGGACCAAATCTGATCACCCCCACCATTTATGAGCCACAACACCCTCTTCTTTGAGCATGCCATCGAGGTGAAATCATTCCCAATATTCTCTCCTATTGTCATTATACTTCTTGTTTGGGGACTTGTACACTCGAGGAACAACTCATCAATAAGGCAGATGGCCCTGGTATTGAGCATCTTAGGCAACAACTGAAATTCAACACCAAATACATCCATTTTCACAACAACATGGTCCTCTTCAGTGAGAATTTTCACCAACCAATCTATGAAGTCTAATCCCCTAACCCTTGATAACTTGGAGAGGCTAAGTGAGGAAATAATTTTGGGCTGAATCTGTCTTCCATCAATTGAGTTTAGGATTAATGTTAAACTTTCATTCCTAATCCAAGCTGTGTAGGGAAGAATTTTACCTTCGGATGATTTAAATAATCTGCGCTAATTAACGCATCTGTTTTGATGGAAAATATGTCAAATTTTTTGCTTAGGCTTGGGGTAATACGACTGGAACAAAGCCCCAATGCTTGATTTGTAAGTGCTCGCCCCAACATCAACATATACATAATTAACTGGCTTGTTGGGATAAATTAGAATGTTTGGGAGGTACTGAATATTGATGAAGCTTTCCTTGGATTCAATCCATGAACCTCTAGGTTGTTCTAGCATAATATGTTTTAATTTTTTCATAGCAACCCTTTTCTCATCCGTTATAAGGCACTTTTTGGTTTTCCTAGGCTTCACTTTCTTTGGGATACTCATTATTGGTGTACCTTTAACATAGTTACCGATCAAATAGGAAAATTATCTGGTACCTGTTTTTTTGAGGTAGCAGAAAAAGTACTCGATTTTGAAAAGTGGTGATGCAAAATCACCCTTTTTTTAGAGCATATTTTTGGCACTTTTTTTTTTAATGTCATGATTTTCATATCGATTTTGAAAATTGGTGGTGCATAATCACCCACCTCTTTTTAGAGGGTTGATTTTGACACTATACATTTTCTAATGTCTTCTTATACCCTAAGATGTTTATTTTTAAGTGCATTTATTTACCTTTTTTTTTGTAATGAGATCTTCATTTTTTCACATAGTTAAAAAACTAAAAAAAATGGTCAATATTTTAAAGCTTGGATTTTCTATATGTTTATGTATTTTTAATTAATATTTCAATGCACATCAAATAATTGTCACTAAAAACCAATATTTTTAACCATATGACAAAAAATACACCATTTCAATGTAAATACAATGAAAAAAATACACATTTTGAGACTTTTTGTTAAAAAATACATGTTAATTGAACTATTTTTTTTGGGAAAACCTTAACAAAAAAACTTAAGAAATAACATTTTTTATGAATTTTATGTCAAAAATTAATAGTAATCACAGGTTTTTTGCAAAAAATAAGGATTCTTTCCATAAAATATCAAAGTCTAAACGTTACAAGTAAAACTTATTAATACGTCTCAAAATTGTGCTTTATTTGCAAGAATAACTTAAAGCTAATAATTAATATCAACTAATCCATGTTCAACATCTTCTAGAACATCATTAATGTCTTATTCTGCAATATTTTATGCTTCATTTTGTTCATTGTCATCTTCTAATGGATCTTTCATGTCTGCAAATATTCCAAAGTGTCATTTTCCAATCATTCCATATAATGGTGGTTGAGGTTCCTTTGCCTTTTTTGCCACACGAGATTCATTAAAATCCCTTTTCCTCAAACCAACTTATTGCATTGCACCTGGAACAAATTGAAGAGAATTAATTCTTTGTTGAATAAATTTGCATTGCACTGGGTATTTCTCAATGTCAATGCAATTTCTTCCTTTTTTAGGCAACATGCTAGTGCTGTCCCTAATCATCAATCACAAAAGAAATAATTAAGAAAATTAGTATAAAAACATAAAAACTAAAAACTAAAATATTTAAATTCAATTATATATATAAAACTTACCTAAACCTGAGAATAAATCCAACACTCAATCTCCTTCATTTGAACATAGATATATAAGATAATTAATCAATGCTTGCAGTTTTTGATAAATGTTAACTATATCTCCTTTTGCATCTCTATCATCATAAGATAGTTTTATTATAATAACATCATGAACCATTAGTTGACTATGACTCTTCCCATCTACTCGATTCAGAAGAATAGGCTTATAGCTATCCTCTTTTGTACAACATTCAACATGGATGAACTCACAATCATTTATAATAGGTTGATCTTAGGAATAAACAAGATTTGACTTCTGCCTATAACATAACATAGTAAAAGTTCAATTAAATTGTACATAAACAATTTCTTTTTAACATTAATCAAACATACAATTTCAATGTCTTACCATGTAAGTTGCATCCTTGATTTTGTTTTTCCCTTGAAGCTTGTTAATAACATTACAAATTGTGTGTCTGAATGAAATGTCATGAATCTCCAAAGTGGTGATGTTGTGACTTCTTGAAAACTTGTAACCACTTTACTAAAAGCTTGATAAGTATATGGTTCACTATCATATTCAATGTCTGGGAAATTGAAACCATGAGGAATATCTGCATATTCCCTTTTAGGTGTGAGTTTTACAATGTCTTCACAATCACCTGGTATTACTTGATATTGGATATTGTCGAGACCATTCCAAATGAAATGATTAAGAGTAAGATTAGTTCAACATTCATAATATTTTTCTTTCTCATATTTTCCAACCTAATTTTTTAAATAAATATTTTGAAAGTATATGATACTCCATTTCCATCCTTCTTTGACATCTTTATTGACATAAAAAAATATATGCATAAGTAATAAAATAAAAATTGTTTAAATATGAATAAAATGAATGTATAAATCAACATACCTTATTGAATGCAATATAAAAATCTTTAAGTGTTTATGTAGAACTTGATTCTGGGTAGTGGCGAACAACATCATCCCAACTATCTTCATTCAACATTTTAACCACATGTTCTCGTATTTTCATATAAATCTTCTGACTGAATAAATAAATTTAAAACTGTTAATATAGTGATATATATAACAAATTCCACCAAAAACATTATGTTTTATTTAAAATAAAATTATAATCAAAGGAAAAGTAGAAATAATTCAACAAACTTACTTTTGAAATTTTGCGCACATTTCATCTATTGATAATTCACTTGACTTCACACCAGATAATTCTCATCCTTTACTCCTTGCATTGTTATCCAAGGTGTGATAGTAATATCCTCTGGAAGTTTCTTCATTTCAGGACATGTCTTACTGTTGGTACATATTATGGGTTTACTCTTTTTAACCTTCTGATTTTTTATGGAAATATTCTCCCACCACTCAAAAATCTCATCAATCGATTCCCATATCTCCCCAGTTCTAAATGCCAACTGAAAAATGTTAGCCATGGTTCTGAATATATTTGAATGCATTTTTCCATCTTTTGATTTTAATTTGTCATCAATTTGATAACCTATTTCTATTAAACATTCCTTTCGAAAGGTTAGACTGACTTTTGCTTCATCCCCACCATATTTTTCTATGAATTCATTATGAATAAATCTGGCCCTTTGGATGAAAATAATTTTCATTCTAAACTAATTACTGCATTATGATCCCATGCCAATAAATTCGATTTTATTTCTATTAAACAAACGTAAATAATGCATTTCACTGTTTGAAAAAGATAGTTATTGGGATATTCCTCAATCAATTGTCTTTTAGCCTCTACCAAATGGTCCCTCCAATTACATACTATTTATAGTCAAAAAATTATGTCTTGTCAAATGGCTGTTTGTTGGGAACCTGACGCGGATCAATAAGAACCACATAATCCACCAAATGCACATATGGATTGAACTTGAATAATGTTTTCAGATTACGGTACATGTAGGTGATCTGCCTTTCTAATTTGATATTGAGATTTTCCTTCATTTGGCCTATAGAATTGGCTGATATTAAGATCAAATGTTTGACCACCACAAATTAATTTATTCTTCCTCAACCCAGATTGAATGGAGTTTTGTTTTGTTTTAATAATGACATCCTCTAACTCAGCACGCGGTGTTATGATTTCTCTGCTTCCTTTAGAGCTTTCAGTTTATTCTTCACTGCTACTCATGACTTTTACATGTTGACCAAAATTTGATTTCTTCTTCTTACCGGTTAACATATCTTTTTTTTTATAAACAAGCTCTTCATCATTAAGTAGAAGAGAGACATCTTTGGCCATTTTTCTTTCTGGTATTTGATTTTTTTTCTCCTTTTTCACAACAGTTCTAAACTCCTCCTCACTAATTCTATCATAATTTTCAGCTTCATCTTCCACATCTTCAAAAGAAACATGTTTAGGTTTACTAGATTGACCCACCTTAGTGAGTCTTGGTTGATCCCCTCTTTGTACTATTGCAATGTCATGAGCTATTGATCTTTACTTAATTCTCCTTTTTTCTTCCGTGTATGTGTGAAAAGTCTTGGTCACAGTCATAAAATTTGGCTCCATATAATAAATATCCTCAAACGTGTTTGAAAGAAGCTCAACAAAATCCTATGAAACAAAATAAAATATGTCAATGATCAATAATTTATAAAAAATTGAATGATCCTTACAATAATGCATAGTACAAATATGAAATAAGCATAGCACACAACTTTGTAGATGTTTCATCTGTGTCATACTTGACCTTTGATAGAGGATATCTAACCTTTTCACGTTTATTATCCATTCTTGCAAGAACATAAATAGTGTTTGTTTCAGCACCAAACATATGTCTCGTACTCTACCCATCACCTCATATGGTTCACCTAAGTGAATCATACCATAAAAATAATAGATATTTATATCATCATTCATTTCATTGTCTTCAAGATACCATGAAAAATCTGTTTTATTTATTTCGTTTGCGTTCTTCCATTAAAAAAAAAGTTTTAATGAACTTGATGGGCCACTTGCTTGACTTTTATTACGTTTTTCAATTTTTGTGTTCAACAGTATTCATATTGTGTCCATCAATATCCTTATTGCATCTAGTAGTATCCATAGTGCATCCAACTGCAACTTTAGATTTGGCAGTTGCTACCCTTGGTCCAAAAACATTCACATAAATATTTTTTGATGCCATTCATCGATAAAAGAAATATATATATATATATATATATATATATATATATATATATATATATATATATATATATATAGATATATATATATTAGTTAATGAGAAAACACATATCTTAATTAATCAATTTATTTATTTATTTTTTTTATAAAAGTTTGCCAATACATATTTAAAATTAATTGAAAATTATGTTTATAAAATAAATTAAAAAAATATATATTTGTAAAACTATATAAATTTAAATTAAAAAATAAAATTAAATATATAACTTTTCGAAATATAACTATATATTTTTAAAATTATATATATATATATATATATATATATATATATATATATATATATATATATATATATATATATATTTTTTTTTTTTTTAATACATTAAAAAAAGCTAATTTTTTTTTTATAATTAAAAAAAAAAATAATTTGAACATGTTCTCATATAAAGTTTTTTTTTAAACCATTAAAAAAAAAAGTTTAAATTTAAACTAGTTTTAATGTATATATATGTATTTAATTAAAAAATTAAAAAAATTTAATTAAAAAAAACTTTAATATTAATTTTTTTTAAGTTTTAAATTTAATTTTAAAATTTTTAATTAAAAAAAAATAAAAAATAAAAAATATTTTTTACCATCGCTTGGTGCTGGTCGGGCGACACCGTGGAGCATTGCCCGGCCAGCCTTCAGCCCCCGGCTGGGTGGAGGTTGATTCTGGGAATCGACCATTGCCCAGTGAGGAACTGACCTCCGCTCAGCCGGGGTGGGAGGCTGACTGGGTAGCACTCTACGACGGCACCCAACCGGCTTTCAACCCCTAGTTGAGTGGAGGTCGATTTCATGAATTGACCTCCGCCCAGCCGGGAGCTGGAGGCCGGCTGGGTAACGCTCCATGATGTCACCCAACCGGCCTCCGCCTAGCCTAATCGACCTCTGCCTAGCCGGGGGCCAGAGAATCAACCTCCGTCCAGCCGAGGGCCAGAGGCTAGCTGGGCAGCGCTACACGGTGTCGCTCAACCGACCTCCGGCCCCTAGCTGGGTGCGATTTTTTTTTTTAAATTAAAAAAAACAATTAAAACAAAAACAAAATTTAAATTTTTAAATTTTTTAAAAACAAATATATATATATATATATATATATATATATATATAGATATATATATATATATATTAAATTAAATTGTTTTTTTTCTAATATTAAAAAAACACACACACACACACACACACACACACACACACACACACACACATATATATATATATATATATTATTTTTTTTAATTTAAAACTATATTTATAATAATAATTTTTTTTTGTTTAATAAAAACTAATTGAAAAAACGTAATATATATATATATATATATACAAAATTTTTTTTATAAAAAATACAAATCTATGTTATATTTAAATAATAAAAATAAAAATAAATATCTCATGCTATTTAAAAAAAATTAATGTTTTAAAAGAATATATATATATATATATATATATATATATATATATATATATATATATATATATATATAATTTTTTTGTTTTCACTTTGAGAAAAAAATAATAATAATAATAATTATAACTGTGTTTTTATGTGCATGGTTGTTTTTTGGTTTTTTGTTTCGTGGAGGAACCCACCAACTCTAAAAAGGAAAATTTCTCTAAATTTTTGTACTAAAAACTCAAATTTGATTTTTGTCCCATTTTATTCACTATAAAAATATAAAAAAATAAGGTTTTCGAACATAAAAATCATAAAAAACAAATTCTCCCCAAATTCATCTTTAAATGGACAAAATAGAAGGAACAATAACCTTTCAAATGTGAAAAAATCTTGTTCAATATGTTATCAATGCACACGCAATGCCTCCACAAAATTGCTCCAACAAAACCCAGAAGACTTGATGTGATGTGTGGAATAGAAACAATGATTTTTATTATATATCAAAGATTGTGCGATTGCTTTAGCGTTTCACGAATGTGGGATTAAAATTAAAATTAAGAAAATTAATATGTAGTTAATATTATAGACTTATATTAAATTTTATTCAATGTCGACAAAAAATAAAACATAAATTTTAAAAATTTATTTAGATATGTAGTCAATGTTAAACCATTTAAATAAAAAATCTATTTTAATTTGGAAGGAATGCATGAAATGAATATTTTGTAGATATTTTGAATGGAAAGTAGGGTGAAATATTTGAAGACCAGCAATTTGGTAAAATTTTTTGAAATACATTTTAGAAGGATATTTTGGAGGGAAATATTTCAAACGAAATTTTTGGAGGGAATGTTTTTAGTGAAATTTTTTGGTGGGGAAATTTGGAGGGAAAAATTTTAGCGATAATTTTTTGGGGGGAATTTTAGAGGAAAATTTTCAGTTTTTAAGCTATATATTGTAATTGGGAGAGAGTTCATTTGTAATATTCAACATCTTCTTGTTGAAATTCATGGGTGCTTTTGATAGTGAAGTTTTTATTTCTGCAACATCAACATCTTCATCACACAAAAACTATATTCAAGTTGATGAATATAAGAGGAGTTCGTTCACCATGAATAGAGGGTCAAATTTTCGATTTGGTCGTAATCTTAAGGATGATGAGAACATAATTGATGAAGGGCAGCAAAAAGAAACTTATGTAAATTGAGAGTCAGTTATTCCACTTAGTCTTAATCCTAAGGATTATGAGAGAACCAATGATGAAGGGCATGATGAAGAATTTCCAGAGTTAAAATTTTAACTTCGTCATAATCTGAAGGATTACGAGGGCACCACCGATGAAGGGGGGGATGAAGAATTTCCAAAGTCAAAATATCCACTTCATCCTAATCCTAAGTATTATGTGAGCACCACTGATGAAGGGGGGAATGAAGAATTTTCAGAGATAAAATATCCACTTCGACCTAATCCTAAGGATTATGCGAGCACCACTGATGAAGAGGGGAATGAATAATTTCCAGAGTCAAAATATGCACTTCATCCTAATCCTAAGGATTATGTGAGCACTAATGATGAAGGGGGAAAAGAAGAATTTCCAGAGTGAAAATATCCAGTTCATCCTAATCCTAAGGATTATACGAGCACCACCGATGAAGAGGGGAATGAAGAATTTCTAGGGTCAAAATATCCACTTCGTCCTAATCCTAAGGATTATGCGAGCACCACTGATGAAGAGGGGAATGAAGAATTTCCAGAGTCAAATATCCACTTCGTCCTAATCCTAAGGATTATGTGAGCACCACTGATGAAGGGGGGGATGAATTTCCAGAGTCAAAATTTCCACTTCATTCCTAATGATAAGGATTATAAGAGAACCAATGATGAAGTGGGGGATGAAGAATTTCCAATAAATTGAGATTCGAGGTGTTCACTTATTCCTAATCCTAAGGATTATGAGAGAACCGGTGAGGAAGGGGAGGGGTGGGATGAAGAATTTCTAGTGACTAGAGATTCAAAGCTTCCACTTAGGCCTAATCCCAAGGATTATGAGAGCACCACTAAGGAAGGGGATGATGAAGGGTTTCTTGCAAATGATATTTATAGAGGCACAAATATAAATAATGCATTTTATCTAAGTGAGTGTTTCAAAGACACTCATGGTGATGAAGAATTGAATCCTCCAAGGGAAGAATTCGAAAGCATGGATGAAGATGGTGAAGAATTTCATCTGAGTCAGGGTTTCAAAAGTGCATATGATTCTTGTGAAATTTTTTCTTCAAGTGAGGATGGTAATGAATATTTTCCAGGAAATGATGCTGATGAATTTCTTAAATATGTTAAGAATGATGATAGTGGGGATAATATTCCTCCTAATGGTGATGAAACTGCTTCTACAAAGGATAATGGAATGATGACGCTGTTGCAAGAAAATATTGTAATTAGGAGTAGGAGTAGACCTTTCCATATAAATCCAAAATATTCTAGTTATACAAGGGTTATGACAACATATCTCACAAACAAAAGTTCTATCCTTCATCCGATTTCAAGTGAATGCTGTCGAAAGGATTGCTTGAAACATATGGATTTCAACTTTTTTGGAGAAAAGGAAAATATAATTGTCAATGAATAAAATTATGCAAAAATCATATTTAGTGGGTTGCATGCAATCTACACTAGTAGGTTATGATTATCATATTGGGAACGTATTGTTATGTAGAAAGGATTTCAAAATGTTGCATCAATTGGTAATTGTCATTTGCCAAGAATCCAAGAAAGAGTGGAAAATGATCCCACATATTATTCAGAAGTAAGTTATAAATAGGAGGTCGGGTTAGCAAATAATGCTATGTCATGGATGAAATACTTATTTTCAAAGCATGGAGAGTGTATGCCAAATAAAGATACAATAGACATTCCAGATAATTTCTCGGGACGAGAAATCTACAACTTATACAAAAATTATGCAGAAGATGATGAAGGAGTTGGTAATTTTATTACATATTCATATTTTACAAGGGTATGGAAGAACGAATTCAACAATACATTTTCTTCTCTTAAAGAAAAAAGAGATAAATGTCAAGGGGAAGAAATAGGTACGTGTTCAAAGCATTATTTTTAAAAATTGGATAGTTATCATCTATGGAAATATATTTATTCATATGTTTATTTTATTTTATGTACATATTCCATTGTCAAATAACTTCAAGAGCATCATAATCAACAGACAAGTGAAAGAAAAAAAATGTATAAACATCGAAAGAAGTGTTATGATAATCCAAATAAATATTTGCATTTTATAATTGATGGTATGGACCGAAAGAAAACACTTCTGCCACATTTTTTCCGCACACCAAAAAATTATAGGAGGAAAAGTTCATTCAGTTTCACTTGGTTGGTTGTATGGTCTTTAATGAGAAGATTTTTCCAAGGGTTTACTTCACAACTCCAAATATTCATAATGATGAAAATATGACCATAACTATAATCCATGATGTGGTTACTAATTGGTCTAGTATTCTGCCTGAAGTTCTGTATGTACATTAGACAACACAAGCCATGAAAAAAAATCAAGTTCTTTTTGGGTATCTAAACGTACTCATTGAATTGGGAATTTTAAAAAAGATAAGGGTTCGTTTCCTTATTGTTGAGAAGACTCACGACCATATTGATCAAATATTCAGTCGTTTTTCAGCAACATTGAGGAGGAAAGGTGTTGAGAGCCTGCCATCATTAATTGAATGTATTAAGAAATCATACATTCCAGAGGTTTTTTTTCATGTGTTGGAAGAAAATGTCGACATGCAAAGGTTTATTTTGGGATCGCATGGTGAGGAGAAATGCATTGAACAACTTAATGACATTAGATTCCAACATCAATTTCGTATCAAAATAATTGATGGGATAACACTTATATAGGGCAAGAAGTATTCAACTGATGTAGAATAGGGGCCATCATCAGGTTTAACATTTTTGAAGTTCATTCCAGAGCATCCAATATTTTCATCAAAGATATTTTTATTACAATCATTTGCTGAACTCCATAATGCACGAAGGATTAAGAGAGATATAAATTATTTTGAATGTCTAGAGGAAATTAAAATATGTATTAGAGATATATATGGGTACTTTAATGTTGCTGATTTAGTTTGGTGGGAGTATTTTTTCAATAATCAAAGTGATATGATTTCAAGATCAATAAATGAGGATACACTTTTTAAGGCTCTGTTTTTTTGGCCACAAAATATGCCAAATGAACATGAGGAAACACACATTGTTGAACAAAAACAATCTCAAGGTATTATTAATTATCCACAAGTAGAGGAAAGAGAAATATATATTAGTTCTAGAAGACCACGTGCACAACGCGAAGCCATGGAAGACCTTTACAAGGGTTCTATGCGGGATGTTAAAGAGGGTTGCATGATAGCAGTGTTAGAAGATGAAGATCCACTTGTCTATCCATTCTAGGTTGCCAAGGTTATAAAGGTCATTAATGAAAATGAAGATATTAGAGTTGTTCAAGTACAATGGTATGCCACAAGTACCCACCCATTGAATGACATGTACAAACCAGAGATGGTAGTTGAAAAAAAAATCGCAGAAAGAGAAAAAGAGAGGGCACAAATATAAATCGTCGCTGCACAAATGTCTTAAAATTGGATGATGTTGACATACTTGTGGACAACTTCAATTTGAAAAAGAGGGAAACTCTTTGCTTGAAGACCATAAATATTTTGAAGAAATTTCTACCAGAACAAATAGTGCTGAGATGGGACTCTACTGAATGTAATCGTAGATCTAGAAGACTTTTGAAACCTAAAATGGTGGGCAAGCATGTTGACTTAGATGGAGCACTAGTTGATGAAAGAGAATAATATGGATCATATTCATTTGCATCCAGTCATTCATCTGAAGATGTAGTTTTGATTGTGTGCTAGAACCTATGATTGATTTTGAATAATTGTCTAAGAAATTTTTATGTACTTATGTTTTCATGGTAACTTCAAATAAATGTTTTGACTTTCATATGATCTTACATGAAGTTATGAGGAATTTCTATGTTTATTGGATTATATGTTCTAATTATTAAGAATTCATCTCTTTAGAATATCCACAGTGCAACAATGAATTACAAATTATGATATTCAATATACCAAAGTTGATATTTTGATTAAAAGTAAAAAAATAAATAAGAAATTAACGTTGAATTTTTAGATTATGCAGTGATATTGCCATGATATTATTTATTGTTGACATTTGATATAAGATACTTTTAAAAAATTTAAAATTTGAATGCCTCGTTGAAAGGGGACACTTCGTTTTGATGGTTGATTTTTAGGTTTTGGTTGCAATTAGATAAGTTGTCTTAGAGTAAGATTTGAAAAGAGATATTTTTTTATCCTTTACAATAAAATTTACTCTTGGAATAATAAATATTTCATTTACTTGTTCATTTTTAAAAATTGTTTAATTCATATAATTTTTCCATAACTTCATGGTTCAATTATGTTAAAAAATTAAGATTTAACACTTGTCAAAATATTAAGGTTTTTATGTGCTACGATATTTGATCTTTAATTCTATGGTTCAAAACAATTACAATTTTAAGGTATTTTAGAGTCAAGATATTTTATCTTTAACAAGATGGATGAAAATTGTTGGAAATGATAAGGCTTTCAGACATGATATTTTTATCTTTAACATCAAGTATCAAAATTTTTAGAATTTTACAAATTTTCAATGTCCTAATATGTTGTCTATAATTCCATTGTTAAAAAGTTTCAAAATTGTGACGATTTTTGTTTGTTTGTTTGTTATTCCATCATCAACAATTTTTGTTTCAAGGGTGTTTTTTCAATCCTTTTTTCAAGAAATAATTTCTTTTTTAGCATAATTTTAAAAAATGTTGAAATTTGACCCTAAAAAAAAACCAGTGTGTTATGGAATACACACTTTTCATTTTCGGGGTGGTTTTTCATGTTTTTTGAGTTTTTTTGGGGCAGAGTTCTCATTTTGAGGTAATTGTTCTTGTTTGATTGGTAATTATGTTCTTTCTAAATGTGGTAACAGTGTCAAGCCCAAGGCCATGGGCATTAGAACCAAATATTATGAGATATACAATTTTGAAGTTGGGCGATAGCTGAGTTATAATATTTGAGGATGGGGGATTTTGTTTTTGGAGTTAGAGATGCTTAAGGGAAACACCCCCATCTTAAGAGTACGCTCTATTTTATCTGCATGAAAGGAATGTTTATCAAACATAACATTGAATACAAAATCAAATGAGTTATCAAGAAATCCATATCGATGTTTTTTAAAATGCTGTTTAAAAATCATATCAACTCCAAATCCAATGGCATATGGTATGCCAAGAATGCCTCTTTCCTCAAATATTGCAATGTGAAAATATTTATCCCCTGTCTTTAACAGGCCTTATGCAATAACATCCTGAAAAATAATACACAAATTTTGGACTTTGTATGCTACCCATTGTTCTTGTAGATAAAAAGTATCATTGGGCCTCACATTGAAAAACATTATCATTAGGAATGCCAATTCCATGGGTGGCATGGAAACTCCAGAGTCTACTGGTTCATTGGGACATTCAAAAGTAGGACTATGGGTAATGGCTACATAAAATAAGGGCTAAGAAACCAAGGCCATTACCAACAAAAGAGATCTGGCTACCATTCACATAAAAACCATGCAATTTGACAATGTTATGATAATTTTCATTGCTTGTTGGATCTTCTGATCAGATACTGGCATCGAGCTACTGACTTGGACATAACGAGGATTGCTAGAACCACATTGGGTAGATTTTTTGCACTGAGAATTTTGGTGGCTCTCCTCCTTTCCCATATCCACTACAAAAGTAGCCATCTTGGATAAGTGTTGCAACTGAGGAAACATTAACATGATGAAGAATAAGAGATCAAATATGATTTCAAAGATATGGGGAACTTGAAAAATGAGATTATAAAAGGATATGTTGAGGCAAGAGGGGATCAGAGAAGAGATTAAAAAATACAAAACCTCATAGAGGTATGGTTTCCACCCATGAGGGAAACATGAGTATGGTGCATCACATTTCATTTGAAGAAAAACATACTGTTTGTTCCAAGCCACTCCATGGAAATAGAAATTATTACCTCATTTCTCATGGCATTGATTAATACATGAAACCAATCAATGAAGAAAACTGAAGATGATTCAAAATAAAATAGTGAGAAAAACATACATGTTATTGTGAGCAGAAGCGAGAAATCTATGGTTTGCACCCACCATCATTTCTCTTCTCCATAGATTTCTCAAAAACCCTTAATCGATGACAACTATGCAAAACTAATATCCTCAAACTTAGAAAATGACAAATGCAATGTAGTAAATATAATCCTTGATAATAGTCTATGATTAATTCCTCAAACTTCTTGATGTGCCTGAAGTTATATTGAAAGAACATCCTTTGTTGAATCATCTCTATTTGTATCTGCATCATGCATATATCTTATTTCCAAAACTCTCATGTCCGGCCACGAACCCGGTCTACCTACTTCAATTTCTACCTTTACCGTTGCCCCTAGCTCCATCAGATTTGAAAATTTTTCAAGATCCTCAACTCTAGCCACATACCATGATTGTGATGGTAGGTAAAATGTGTTCAATGAAGTGAGTTGAAAAGCCTATGTGGAAATGCCTCTAATCATTCACACCATTATAATTTGAGATGCCTAAGAATTTCAATGGCTCCTTCAGCCTTTTCTTGAAGTCTTGAAACTGGTTGTGAATATTGTTCAACTTGTCCTACACAATGGTTGCATCTCCTAAACCCAATTTTAAAATCAGAGCAGAGCAAGACAAAGAAATCTAGCAAGAAGGTATTTTAGAAGTGGTTGGGCCTAGACCTGCTGAGGAAATAGTGGCTTCAGGTCCTCAAGAGATTGAGGAGTATGAACTGGCTGATTCGGTTGACATATTGACTCCTTTGGAACAATATGGCTTTTGGGATGGGGTGAAAGCTACAATATGGTCTGAGAGGAGGGATGCAGTTTCAGAACTTGGAAAGCTTGCCTCATCCAAAATAATTGCTCCAGGGGATTTTTCTAAAGTGTGTAGGACATTGAAGAAGCTTATTACAGATGTCAATATAGCAGTGGAAACTGAGGATATCCAAGAAATTGAGAATTTAGCTAGAGGTTTAAGAAAATATTTCATTGGGGGCTCACAATTTCCTCAACCAACTTTACTGGAAAAATTGAAAGAGAAGAAATTAGTAATAGTAGATGCTTTCACTCAGAGTCTTCAAGCAATGCATAAGGATGGTTGCATATCACTGGTGAATGTAATTGAAAATGTGAAATATGCTACAAAGAACAAGGTTCCATTGGTTCATTCTTTGATGTTAAACTGGGTGACATATCATATCGAGACAATCAGTAAAGTTACGGTTCTTAAGATACATAAGGAATATGTTCCTATTTGTATGGAGTGTTTAAATGATGGAAATCCAGACGTAAGAGACACAACGTTTTCTACTTTGGCAGCTGTAGCAAAGCTCGTAGGAATGCGACCCCTGGAAAGATCATTGGAAAATCTTGATGAAATGATAAGGAAAAATATTTTTGAAATGATTGGGGTTGGGATTGGGCGAGTTCCTATGGCAGTAAATTGTCCTGCATAGTGCTCAAGTCAGTTTCTATAATTTCATGGCTTCTCTCCAATATTAACATCTTCCATCTTTTGGAAATCACAGGAAAAAAGTTCCCTGTGACGTTTTTGACCTCTTACCTAATAAATTATTCTGCTATAACTGATAGAGAGACTGCAATGGATGATAGAAAAGGGAGAAGGAAAATGGGAATCACTGGAATGAAGGAAAGGGACTGAAAATTTTGAAATATGTGGAGAAAAAACACATCATCAGAATCACATAAGTTATGTCATGGAACAAATAATACAATGTGTCAGAATTTGATTAAAAGAAGGAAGCCGAAAATGTAGCGCTACAACTGGCTGGGGTGAACAGTGTTTGATCACCCTGAGCCTGTAGAGAGAACGCCTTTCAACGTAATTATTATGTTGACTCATATGTTATTACAAAAATTATAAAGGAGTGAATTTCATTATTTTTAGGAGGTAAAATATAAAGTAATTTTGTTAGTTATCGACCATTATATACATTTATAGGAAATATTAAAATATACAATTATCCTTAATATGTATTTTATTGAAGAAGCAACATATATTTATTTAATGTACTCCACGTAAGTTTGTATTGATAATGAAAGAACATAATGATAAAATTGAATAATGCACCCTATATTCCATTGATCAAATAATATTACATAGATACATGAAGTGTTGTCTCAAGATAGGGAAACTGTTTTGGACACACAATCACTTGGTTGAGAGAATATCTCAACCACACACCAATCTAGGAATCTACTAGATATAAAAAACTCCTATAAAATAAGAACATACTCCTTTACATAAAAATAATCACAACTGAGACAAGTAGGAATTATATTTTTAGGTCACCCCCTTAATGACTGCTTGTCTCAATCTCAATTTGCAAAGTCTAGTTGTGGTCCTCTTGTTTAAAAACATGATAAAAAATATGTCGATGTCCATATAAAGAAACAACCATATACCAAAATGCATGTGTGCCCAAGCACTACAGTCGTGAGTCTACTAGGATGTCCTTTGTATACATGGTTATGTCAATCATTATCTACATACATGTACCTATACCTCCAAATCCCCCTCCATCATGGGTCTTCTCGGATTACCCATAACCATGTACTGGGTTTTATCGGATGACCCTAAACTATGGACGAGGTTTCTCGACTGACCCTAAACCATGCCCAAGGTTTTCTTGGCTCACCCTAAACCATGCCCAAGGTTTTGTCGGCTAACCCTAAACCATGCCTACAGGAATCCTAGTCCACTTTACTCTCACACGTGGTTTCTGGCTTACCATAAACCAACACTGCAAAGTGGTTTCCAGCTTACCACAAACCTACAATTACAAAGTGGTTTTAATATTATGACGAACTTCATGGGGGTACACATGCCTCATCAGACTTACATTACACACTCCAACTCTTGGAGTTACCGGATACATACTTTACAAATACCACTACAAAACATCCTAGAATTGCTTACTAATAAATGTATGTGACACATAAAACATCATCATCATAAGTCTATTTCACAAACTCAAACAAAATTTCACTATGTTGTAGATGTTGCAACCAAATTTGAACCTTCATTGCTTGGAACCTTTACAACTCATCTCAGATACACCGCACCATTCATACGTTGGAGCACACCACTTCTTTCTCACTTGAATTGTTCACTCATTGTAGGCTTCATACTTTTGAGTTTTTGGCATATTTATTTTGGCATACTGGTCTTGGATCTCCATACTTTACCTATCATGAGTTCGAGTCGCGAATTCTAAAAAAATTACTATAACTATATTGAGTTAGCTATACTCAATAAGGTTCAATACATTCAAGATTCCAAAGACAAAAATCAAATTCTTACACTAATGTACACATGTTGTCATAGCTCTAATAGGTTGGCCATACCTATTAAACTATCTCATCAATATGGACCAAATCACCTTATCTTAGAACATACTTGCTTCCATATCAATGGCTGATTCCTGGGACTATGGTAGAACCTCACATATGATAGGACACAAAGGCCTATATTACAACAATAAGCATCAATGACATTCCAGGAAAACAAAATAAATTCAGTACCACCAAATATCAGTGCATTCTACCAACAAAAGTAGGCCCTAGTGTAAATGCAGGATCATCATCAACATCTTATCCAAGAAAAACAACTAAAATAATTGCAACCGTGAAAACAACAACATCCCTTATTTCAGAAGCCAAAACAGGTGAAACATCAACAGAAAAAACATCAAGTTGCTCAACGAGCACAAATTAGCACACGAAAAACAAACACTATACTTCCTCCCCGTCTACGCCTTTCAATGCTGAGCTATCCAAACAAGTTCGCATTGAGTTCAATTTTCCAAACAAGCGAGAACTATGCCAGGCTCTTTTACACTCACAAAACCATGCTACAACAACATTTGTCCCTAAATATCACTACACCAGACACGAACCTCATTAATCAGTAGAACATAAGCCATTGCAACAACAGATCATGTCAACTAACAGAAAAATCTACTTCCAGATAAGCCAATCCTTAGCATATGACCCGGTCTCATAGATCTAGTCGGGACAACATCCCCGCCAAAATTGAAAAATTCTCGCCACTGTCACTACCCACCATTCGGATCTCCAATCCAACAACAACATCCACAGGTGCAATAGGGATTTCCTCATTTCAATTCACAAGTTGATGGTAGCGCTAGAATTCAACCATATTCTCAACATGATGAATGAACATAGGTTGCATGATGCATCAAGCTCCCATGATCCACTCGGCTACAGGCTTTCCATGCTCACAACAAGGAGTCACGATCTCTAGCACTTTACTGCATTACACCATTGCAGGATATAAAATAGGAAAAATCAAATTAAAACGGTGTTCTTCTTCATAGATTCTAGTTGGCAGAGTTTCCAAGAGTGTTGGGATGACCAAAACTACGGATCTCAGAAGCAAAAACTAAAAAATTTCAAAATGAAACACATTCAGGAGGTAGAAACTCCAGCGCCAACACTAGACCAGAGGTACAAAAGTAAAAGTAATATTTAATGCAACTTGTGGTTCACATAGGTTGATACAACAACATGTTGAAGCAACCACACTAGGCCACACTATCGACGATGCTCCGATCAAATTTACTCTAGAAATCATGCACACACAACACATCCAATAGCTCCAGAAGTTCATGTTGATGGAAAAACAAAACAACATTACACTCAAAAAACTCTCTCGGCTTGGTTTGGTTATCACACACTTGAGCGCTCAGTTTTCACTCATTCATTTCTCTTTGACATCGAATCATCCAAAAGCGATATCAATTTATGTGCTTCTCCAACAACACCAATAACTCTCAAAACTAGTCACTCTTCCACTAGTCATCTCTTTCAAACCAGAGCAAAAACAAGAGAAACTATTATTCATGTAAAACTCATTGCCTTCGACCACTCCTATTACAGGGACATACCATAGTAATGTACACCAACAGATCTCATATATGGATCCAGCTGGAACATTCCATGAAATTCATTAATAAAATATAACATAATCCACAGTGGAAATCGATGGCCACAACACTCACCGTCGGGATCTTCTATAAAGCATGCAGCAGAGCACAAATTGTCTCACCTTAAACACTTCAAACTGAGCTACACAGTCTCCTCCACACCTACACTTTGACTCTTCTTCGACACAACACTACCATGCTTCTCCTAGTCTTAGTGTTGGCACCATTGACCTCTCGGCCTCATCTCACTGTGGCACAACTCTCTCAGATTTCAACAATATCTCACCAGAACAGTTACCAATGCCCACCAACAGATCCACAGACACCAAGAGATATATAGTCACACCACACCAAGCTGAATCAATGCACATGTAAACTCGTCCCATGCAGGTCGACTCTCCATCTTGTCCATGATTGACTCTTGTAGCAAACAACCTCCAAATCATAGATTACTCAAAACACCAACAGGTACACTACTTCCCTTCCCAATGGAAAAGTGATGCATAGTCAAGTTCTCCTTTTATTGTTGACACTATTACCATGGCTCGAACTTGCAAACAATGCACGCATCACCAGGTTGGGCCCATTAGGGGAATTTTGAGGTCTAAAATGGGCCTCTTAAGAAAAATGTACAACCAAAATAAACTTTATAAGAATCAATAGGATTCAAGATGATGATGTCAACCATGGGGGATGATTCACCATTTTTGGAGTGAAAATGTAAAAATATTTAAAAATAATAAAATAATAAAACTACTTTTTCAACTCGTATTTTCAAATTATCTTCGTAAAGGTTTACTAAAATTTTAAGTGGGAGTACTCATTGGATGCAAAACTTAATTCCTCATCCAAGGAGTACTAATGCTGGATACTTTCGATGAACCTTGCTGCATGAAAATTGAGAAATACATGAAAAAACATGTTTGCAATCACGTTTTTCATGTATTTCTAATTTTTCGTGTAGCAAGGTCCGTCAAAAGTATGGAACATGCGTACTCCTTGGATGAGGAATAAAATTATGCATCTGAGTGTTGCTTCTTGAAATTTGAGTAAACCCATAGGGAGATAAGTTGAAGTACAAGTTGAGAAAATAGTTTTTTTTTTTTTTTCCCTCCAAAATTTGATGATGTAATCTAATTTTATTTCATTATTCCCACTATTATTTTATAATTTCCTTAGGAGGTCCATTTTAGACCTCAAAATTCCCCTAATACCTTCATCATTCTCTACCCAATCAAATATCACTACTTGTCAAAACAAGGTTGACAAGGACCACACTTCCTTCGTCCTTAGTCTAGTACCACGATCACCACTAGCACTCGAGATATCTAGTCGACTTTGTTATCTCTAAATATCCAGCGGGTTGTAGAATTCATAAGAATTGAACATACACTTTACTTCCACACCACCGTCATTGTGGGCTTCCACTGTGTCCACTAGGACACCACCACAAATAGGAACCAACACACTGCACTATAGGAAGATCCACAAAAAAATACGAATAAACACCAAGGTACCACCACTCTTCCACTACGTCCACCAAGACATAACCACTCTTATCACTGGGGAGAATCACCACTAGAACCAAATAAAAATAAAAACACAAGTTGCAAATTCCCTTGCACAAAGAGCGATTCCCAATCGTTCCAAACTAAGACAAAGGGCTCACCCAAGAGGCCCTCATAGGCACCACCGATAAACCATATCACTGCAGGTAGACAAGTTCGATGCTCTGAATCCTCTTATCCTCACACAAATTAACTGTGGGTGCTACCAAAAACGTCCTAGCCTGGGATGACGTTGTATACCACCTGAATTTCATCTTTGATGGTCGAGCCTTTGCATTCCCAGAGACCCAAGAGGTGCCACCAACGAATGGAATGACACATCTCTTATCTTGCTTATGAAATGGAAGTATCACACCACGCTTCCACTGTGCATATCACACACAAATGCCACACACAAGGATCAACTTTGTGATCCCTTCACGTTGCAAACGCCATCCTCAACCTCCAACACTCCATGACTACACTGATATTTACACAACACAACGCCACTTGCACTTCGGCTCAATCAATGTGCAACTTCACATGGCCTTCTAGCTTGATCTACAAATCAACTCCCCACATTGACTAGTAAATCCCTTACCACACCAGTCACTCTCCACACCAATTTGCCTCTTTTTTCGGTTGACTAAATCAACCCACAGAGGACAGGCACCATTACCGAAAGGCTTTAGCTCCTGCACAACATCCATGAAGAAATTAATCTGCCCACCACATGAACCATTCTGTGCAATCACATAGACAAAGAGTAAGAGAACAATTTCTACACCAAATGAAAAGATTTGAACTAGAAACCTCCTCTTCTGATGAAAACAATCACTCAGCTAACTAGGCAACCTCATCCACCAAAAATCAAACAAATACTTTTATTCTTCGCAGGATTTACCTAGGCCCTTCCTTCAGGGAATGAGGCCCAAACCTGTCCTAATACCAAGATATAATTGAATAATTCACCCTATATTCCAATGATCAAATAATATTACATATATACAGGAAGTGTTTCTTCATATAAGGAAATTATACTGGAACCAAAATCACTTGGTTGAGAGAATATCTCAACCACACACCAATCTAGGAATCTACTAGATCTAATTGACTTCTAGAAAATAGGAACAAACTCATTTACATAGAAATAATCACAAGAGACCAGTAGGAATTAGAATCTTAAATTTAATTATGTAATAAGTAGAATTTGAATATTCTAACAACTTTTCAAAATGTTAGAATTTATCTATGCAAATTTTAAATAATCTCATTGAAAATTATATCACCCAATTTTATGAAAAGTGCTAAAAAATAATCTCACTCAATATTATATCACCCAATTTTAATGAAAAATGCTAAAAACATCTACTAATTTAATATTGTTAAGTGATAGTAATAATAATGAACATATATGTATTATGTTTAGTTTATTTATATGTATTTTTTTGTGATACCAATAATAATAATAATGGCAAGGGGAATAGATACAACATAGTTCCATAGTCCCTACCTTTATAGCTATTTAATTGATTTCTTTTGCATAAATATTTTCACAAAGTGGAAGTGAATGGTTGTGCGGACTCTAAAAATTTATATAATGAAACCAAAAATATCTCCGCACAAGCTTCAACAATAATTTAGTTGAAATGCAATTTTCTATGAAATTTTCAAAGAGGGGAGATATCGTTAGTAGTGCGAAGAAGTTGATTGTGTGCTCCCCACTCCAACACAACCATTCACTCATGTTGTACAATTACTTTATTAATAATTTGAATAATAGTTTAAAGCTAGATTGACTTACAATTACATTTCTTTAATGATTTGAATATATAGTTTTATTTATGTTTTCAAATAAAAAAAAATTATGTTTTTAATAATTTGAATATATACTTTTATTCAAGTTTTTGAAATTAAAAAACATTACAACATAGGAATAATAAATGATAAGATATAATAAATGAAGCATAGACATCGCTAGACACGGTGAAATATTTCCACACAAAGCTCTCTGCATAAGCTTTGCATAAGCTTCAACATTAGTTTAATTGACATGAAATGTTCTATGAAATTTTAGAGGAGGGATATGCTTTTGGAAATTTTGATAGTCTTAGAGATATTGTTTGCAGTAGTATTACGGAGAGCATAGTGTGGAAAACTCCTCACTCTCCCACAACTATTCACTCATGTTGTGCAATTAAGTTTTTAATAATTTGAATATATAGTTTAAAGTTGGATTGAGCTACAATTATGTTTTTTAATATTTTGAATATATAGTTTTATTTATGTTCTTAAAGTTAAAAAAATAATTTCCGGATGCGGATGACATCTCGGGTTAAGAGGCCTCCAGGCCTGGCACAAACACCAAGGAGGTTCACCTGGGGTGGCCACATGGCCCCCCATGGTGTTATTAATGCCAAGTTCATTAATCCCAAACGCTGGATATTAACTCCTCCTCGCCGTCACTTGATCCGTCCTGCTCGCCGCACCAGACTTCAAATGGAGCACCACTGCTCGCATTCTTCCGATTGCTTCGGCTCTGCTCACCGCCCTTTGTCACCTCTGCGCTCTCATTGCCCGGGCGGCTGTGCAATAGGTGGGGCTCGCATAGATACAGGTCGCAGGCGCTCTTTGCAATGTTGTTTGGATACGCTTCCCGGCCATCATTTCTCAAATAGTAACTTCTGCCCTGTTCTGTTCAATTCTCATACTTCTCCTGTTATTGTTGGTCAAATTAACTCTATTCCTGCAGCTCCTTCTGGTAACTGGTCGGATTCCTCTCGGAATTTCAGTATGCCCAGGCTTAGGCAAAGAATGTCTTGCAGGAGAGGGGCCTCTCGAGGCAGGTCCATGAGTGAGCGACCCTCCAATTCTAATGTAGATTACTCCATGGAACAAGCTGAAAGGCGTCCCACTCCCCTTTATGTTGATCTTGCTGGCCGTCTCCATGAGAGCGTTGCCCCGGCGCCTCCTCAGCCCTCGCACCCGCCTCGTGCTCTTGCTCTGAATACTCTGTCTCCTCCCCCGCTTCAGGCTTCCGCCTCCCCCTCTCGCCCTGGCAGTCATTATTTAAGGCAATCAACGCAACACGCTGAGCTGCGTTTCGATTGCGCCTTCGACCGGCCCTCCATTACTGCCCTCATCACGATTTCTCTTCGAGAAGAGACCACTCTCCCTCTTGTTCAGCCGCTTAACCCTGTGCACTCTCCTTCCAAGCCTAACTTCGAGCCCCCCTCTGACCCTGCACCCGGTCCTAGCGCGCACCCCCTCGGAATTCCGCTTGCCTCTGTCCCTGCTCATCCGGGACAGGCGCACTTGCAGATGGAAGCTGGCTCGTCAGGTGAAGATGCTGACAAGAACGATGAAGAGGATTCGGAAGAACACTATGGCTGCCGAATCGAGGAAGAGAACCTGGACTTCGACTAATTGCTCCAGGACCAATTCTCAGTATGATTTATGTGCTAGAATTTTTGATAAATTTCTGTTTTCAATGGTCACTCACAGCAGACAAAGCTGCATGTATTTTTTGGCTCTTTTTAGTTTTGTTAATCTGTATGTAAGTGACTTTGCGCCGGTTTCCCAGTTCCTGGGCGGTGGCAACTCTGATAAAAGAGCTGGTTTCCCGTTAATGGGCAGCTCTATAGCTAGACAGACAGTGGACATCAAGCCCGGTCTCAGGCTTCCTCAGCTGAGCCGTGGCAGTTTTGTACTTTAATGTTTATAATAGAAATAACGTAATTTAGAAAAAAAAAAAAAGTTAAAAAAATAATTATTTTTTTAATAATTTGAATATGTAGTTTTATTCATGTTTTCAAAATTTAAAAATACATTTTAAAGATTTTTCACTTGAAACATAGAACCATTCACTTGTTGTGCAATTACGTTTTTAATAATTTTAAGATATAATTTTATTTCAGTTTCAAAATTAAAAAAAATTAAGTTTTTAATAATTTGAATTTATAGTTTTATTTATGTTTTCTTAAAAAAACATCATAAAGAAATGTTTCTCATGGGAGACATAGAAATGATAAAGGATAAAATATTGTTTGCAGTAGTAGTGAACAAAATTTGATAGTGAGGAAAAATGTATTTTCTCTGCACTACCAAGAAAAAGTTGATTGTGCAGAGAAATGTATTTTCTCTGCACTACGTTGTACAATTAAGTTTTTAATAATTTGAATATATAGTTTAAAGATGGATTGAATTACAATTAAATTATTAATAATTCAAATATATATTTTTATTTATGTTTTCTAAATTGAAAAATAATTACATTTTTAATAACCTGAATATATATTTTTATTCATGTTTTATAAATTAAAAAACATCATAAAGCATATGCATAATAAAGGATTGTGCAGAGAAATATGTTTTCTCTACATGCTTGTGCACAACCATTCACTCATATTATGCAATTAAGTTTTTAATAATTTGAATATATAATCTTATTTTTGTTTGGAAATTAAAAAAAAAAAAATTAATTTTTTAATAATTTAAATATATAATTTTATTTATGTTTTCTAAATAAATAAAAAACATCATAAAAGATTTCAAGCATAGGCATAATAAAGGATAAGTTAAGATGCCCTACCCTATAAAGTTCATTACTAGTTTGGCTTAGGTGGAGATGATAGCCACTATGCATACACTCTTATATAATAGTTATTTGAGGTTATGTCATTGTCCAGAACTTCTTACACATGTAAGGTTCATTAATAGTGCCTAGGTTTTGATTGCGAATTAGATTATTGTTGGGTAATTTTTAATTATATATATGTTTTAATTTAATTTTTTAATTATGCAGTAAGTCAGGAATAGTTAATAAAAATAATTCACAAAGGAATGAAGGTTCCAAATTAACATTTTCAAATTTATAATATGGAAACACCATAGCTATATTGAATTTAAACTCAATTAATTATGATATGAATTTTCAAACTTATAATATGGAAACATCATAAATTTATTGAATTTAAAGATAATTAATTATGATAGGACTGTTTTATTTGAAGTAAAAGAATAATTATTTGTGTCCCAACATTTAATTTTGAGACAATGGAATAATCATTTATGCATTTAACATCTCTCCACTTACACATTTACCAACCAAATGAAATTAATGACAATGACCTATTTATTATATTTGTCTTTGGAAAAAACTCTGCACAACCAAAACTCCACACAACACAGAAACAATAATTTAATGTCACAAGTAATGTCACAAGTATCACTTCCACATAAGTGATACTTCTCCACACTGATTTAACATATTCTTATGGCTTGTGCATTTAATTGACCAAAGACATGATGACATATCAATGGAATAAATTTAAACTTTATTAATTTAACTATTAAAAATTACACATATGGAATATTTATTAGAATATAACAAAGATAAGAAATTTTCCATTGGAGGTAAATATGATTAAAGCCAAACCATATTAAATTTATTTGCCAAATGTTTATAAAAAATGCGGCATAATTCTAAAGGTAGTGAAGATAGAAGTGATTCGAAGGATTTTAATCTCACGATTTGAACCCAAAAAAAATAAAAATAAAATTGCATAATATTTTTAATTATTTATTATTTATTATTAGCTTATTAAAACATGTAAAAAATGTTATATAATTTTAAAATTCTGCAAATAGAAATGATGCATAAGATTTTAGTTTCAAGATTTGGAATTTTTTAAGATAAAAATGTATAAATATTTTTAACTATTTATTATTCACTTATTAAAAAAATGTGTTCCAAACGTGAAGTATGAGTGAAGCTTCCGTTAAAATTGAAAAAAAAAAAAAAAAAAACAAAAACATCTAAATTCAACAGGAAAATAGTCTATGGCCACGCCGGGACTAATAATAAGGAGGTGGTTACTTTAATGGCTTATTCCATGTCATTATAATGAAATCATATATCATTCAAAAATACAAAAATAATGAAATATTAATATTTAAGTAATAATGGAATTGTAAGTGACAATTTACTTCAATATATTAATTACTATGATCACATGTAACATGAAGGGGTATCCTGCAACAATTTGATGTCTAGATTAGCTATTGCTTTAAATATATATTATTATTATTATATTTGCAAATATTTTATGGAGAATTTTATAATTTTAATTTATTGTTGATAGTAAGGATTCAACTTAACTATTTTACAAAATTTTTAGTAGTAGTTACAAATGAAAGGTGTAGATTTATTTTAAAAGTTGCTATGTAGTTTTTATCTTTTTATTGATATATTATTATGTTTTTCCATGATATTAAAAGAAATCTAGATTATAAATCTTTATGGTTAAGTGGATGTGAATCTCTCTGATTATATATTAAGAATCTTATTACAAGAATAAAAAAAATACAAAAAGTTTTGATGTTTCCTTTAGACATCCAATATTGACCAATAAGTTTTAAAAATAACAATATTAATTTTTCCCATTTATAGCCTATTTTTTTTTTGAAATACGGTAGTATATATTAGTTTTAATAACTTCTTACACTTTTGCATAGACTTGTACTAAATAACAATGTTGTATATTACACTTGTTTAATTTTTGTGATTTTTATTTTAATGTTTACAATGTGAGATATATCATGAGATAAGTGTTTTGATGCTTTTTTACGCTTGTTATGCATTAATGCCTATTAATATTTACCAACCATTTAATTTATTTAATTTAAATAATAATTATTAATGTTATAATACACAATTAATCAAAATTGCCATAAAATATAAAATAAATAAAAATGTATTAGATATCAATTTTTGGGATTCAACTGCGTTAAGTAAGTCATTCAACTATGACCATTTCCATGAGAGGTAGTTGTAACTGACTAATTTCTCATGATTTTTGAATAGTCCACTTAGCACTCATTGCATCGAGTGATGCTAACAGGGGTGAAGATAACTAATAATTATTAATGTTATAACACACAACTAATCAAAATGACCATAAAATATAAAATAACTAAAAATGTATTAGATATCATTTTTTGGGATTCAAGTGCGTTAAGTAAGTCATTCAACTATGACCATTTCCATGAGAAGTAGTCGTAACTGACTAATTTTTCTCATGATTTTTGAATAATACACTTAGCACTCATTGCATCGGGTGATGCTCACATGGGTGAAGAAGTGGGATTGAAACTAGTGAAATGAATCACATAGCATCAATCATTAATTCCGAGGTTTGCACCCAGTAATGAGGACTTCCCGGGAGGCCACCCATCCAATATCGCCTATGGCTCAAGTGAGCTTAACTATGGAGTTTTACCCACAATAAAGCCCACTTATCTTTCTACCCCATTTGCAAAACCTTAGCAAGTGTTGTGCCTCATGAACCATTCATGTAGAGCTCCCTTTACTCTTTTGTATTTAAGTATTGAGTGGTTTCCACAATGCATTATATTAGATATCATTTTTTGGGATTCAACTGCGTTAAGTAAGTCATTCAACTATGACCATTTCCATTAGAGGTAGTCGTAACTGACTAATTTCTCATGATTTTTGAATAGTCCACTTAGCATTTAGTGCATCGGGTGATGCTCACATGGGTGAAGAAGTGGGATTGAAACTAGTGAAATGAATCACAAAGCGTCAATCATCACTTTCGGGGCTTGCACCCAGTAACCAGGACTTCTCGGGATGTCACCCATCCTAGATCGCCTCTTGCTCAAGCGCGCTTAACTGTGGAGTTTTCCCCACAATCAAGCCCACTTAGATTGCTACCACATTTTCAAAACCTTAGCAAGTATTGTGCCTCATGAACCATTCAGGTAGAGCTCCCTTTACTCTTTCGTATTTAAGTATTGAGGGGTTTTGCAGTGCATTATATTATATATCATTTTTTGGGATTCAACTGTGTTAAGTAAGTCATTCAACTATGACCATTTCCATGAGAGGTAGTCGTAACTGACTAATTTCTCATGATTTTTGAATAGTCCAATTAGTACTCATTGCATCGGGTGATGCTCATAGGGGTTAAGAAGTGGGATTGAAACTAGTGAAATGAATCACATAGCATCAATCATCACTTCTAGGGCTTGCACCTAGTAACTAGGACTGCCTAGGAGGTCACCCATCCCAGATCACCTCTGGCTCAAGCGCACTTAACTATGGAGTTTTCCCCACTATCAAACCCACTTATCTTGCTACCCCATTTGAAAAACCTTAGTAAGTATTGTGCCTCATGAACCATTCAGGTAGAGCTCCCTTTACTCTTTTATATTTAAGTATAGAGAGGTTTCCGTAGTGAATTATATTAGATATCATTTTTTGGGATTCAACTGTGTTAAGTATGTCATTCAACTATGACCATTTCCATGAGAGGTAGTCATAACTGACTAAGTTATCATGATTTTTGAATAGTCCACTTAGCACTCATTTCATTAGGTGATGCTAATAAGGGTGAAGAAGTGGGATTCAACTTAATTAACACAGTTGAATCCAAAAAAAATGATATCTAATATAGTGCACTGTGAAAACCCCTCAATACCTAAACTAAATATGTAATTAAAAAACCCATAGATTACACGAAAGGGGTGGAGTGGAAAGTGTCTTAATACGCAGGCTCAAAGGAGATCGATTTATTGTAATTGTTCAAAGGTCTATTTATTGTAATTGTTCAAAGGTCGATTTATTGTAATTCTTTAGTAATCATAAGGCTGTAGCATAGGAGAGACTAACATAAATTAAAGAAGTTCAAAATTTATGTAATTTTGTTTCTTTATTGGCATTTTTCAAAGAAAAATTTCAAAAATCATTTATTTTCCCATCTAACAAAGAGTACCAATAAAATATGCTAGTGAAAAGAATGGTAGAAACTTTTAAATGTATGAACTCTCTTCCTTGGTGATAGTACATTTTAGTTTTCAAAGAAAATTCTTTTCTCGATCTTTTAAATAAGAGATTCCTCTCCAACAGACCCTTCAGAAAGATCCATTTTATTCAACTGATTGAAATATGCAAGTGTATTTTGCCTAGTTCATTCTGATTTATTGAAATTAAGGGAATAGGTAAAGAGACTTCAAGAAAAAAAAGAGAAAAGTGATTGAATTTCAAATGACTATCTCATTAAGGAATCTCTTCAAATTTTCTCATGTGGGCCTTCTTCAACTTATGAGGCAGTAGGAACTTTCTCAGCTCCAACTCCTCTAGAATAAGGGGTGGAGAATTATGTTTACTGAACTACTGGACCTCAAATCAAAATATCCATCTTGGTAATTATTGTGGAAAAACTTGTTTATTATTAATTGCATGTAAGATGCGCTTTTTCATAATGGATGAGACAGTGTGGCCAAAGTACTAAAAACCTCTATATGGGGAAATCTGCATGTTTATTTTTTTCTGCATGAAGGATGCACTTGGTTTTTCTGACCAGGTTGGGTGGACTTCACCCTTCCAGGAAATGACTTGCTTCTATTACATTCCCAATGTTGAATTCCTTTGATACTACTCATGGAAATCTGACTCTGCTTTACAGATAGAATTATTTAATGGCATAAAAACTTATCACTATAACAGGTTGTAATTCATAAGAGACTACTAAGAAGCTTAAAAATGGTATATCCACCTTCACCTGCCATTTGAACGTAGAGCATATATTTATCTTAATCATCATTTTTTATGGATAAAGGACATTTAGGCTTGTTTTAACCCTTGGGGATGCTTAATTAATATTAGTTTAGATAAATTTATATTAGTAAATTATCTACAATAATATTTCCATAATTCCTCTTTGAACGACCAATATTCCACTGCTTTGGAACTTTGCACCTTAGTAATAATAATAAACATCATCAAGACCCAAACTTAAGAATAAAAAATTATTTCATAATAACAAAATCTAGTCACTTGTTTAAGGATCAGAATTCAAGACCTTAGTGCCTTTTAAAGATCATTTATTTTCCCATCAAATAAAAAACAACAACCAAATTTTGTAGTGAGAATAATGGTAACAAATTTTTAAATGTAAAAACTCCCTTCCCTGGTGATAGTACATTTTGGTTTTGAAAGGAAATTATTTTCCTGATCTTTTAAATATTAGATTCCTCCCCAAGAGACCTTTTAGAAATACCTTTTTTTTCAACTGATTGAAATAGGTAAGTGTATTTTGTCTAGTGCTTCCCAAGTCATTGAATTTAAGGGAAGAGTTAAAGAGACTACTAGACAAAAAATAATAGAGTGACTGGATGTCAAATGAAAATAACATTGAGGAATCTATTCAAATTTTCTCATGTGGGTCTTCTTCAACTGATGAGGTAGTAGGAACTTTATCGGCTCCAAATCCTCCAAAATAAAAAGAGGAGAATTATGCTGAGTGAACTACTACTCATGTAACTCTAACTCCTCCTTACAATTGGATTGTTTCTCTTCCCATAGCTCTATCTCAGGCTATAATTCCAGCTTTCTCTTGTTTTTGAATGCATTATATCTATATCACTGTTGTCTATCTATTTTTGAGTGCTTGCTTGAATCAGCAAGACAATGTAGCTCATATGGATTCCAAAATCCTTGACTAACCCATTTTCCAAAGAATCCTCTTCTGCTTTTAGTTATGTTATTTGGTCCTCCTTAGCCTTTTCAACATCGTTTTCTTCTAAAGAATCATATCTTCTTGATAATTCTCCTTTTGCATGCTTTTCTTCTTCCATATACCTCAGATCTAAATGAATGGAACTTGAGATAGTATTCGTGACATCTGACAAATTCCATGATTTTTCATTTCACTTCTCATGTGTATTAGGGAAAATGGATTCCACACATTCAACATTATGCCTTTTTAGGGCCTTTTGTAAGGTTGGAAGCTTTTATTCACCATGTCTCATTTCTTCTGTATCCCTGAATTTGATACAAACAATCATCACTCGCTCCTTTAAATGTGCACAATTAATGAATTTTCCCCTATTTATGTCAGGTTGACTAGAAAAAACAGATTTTTCATATTCAATTGTATGTTTTCACCATACCTCTTCCATATCTGATGGGTTATGTTTCATATGTTTCTTTTCATCAAGATCACTAACCATATGAATACTTGACAAGGGATCCTTTAATGCTAGAAAAATCAGAGATCCCTCCCCTCTTATATTATGTTCATTAAAAACATGAGCTTCTTTAAATTCATATTGAGCTGCATTCTCGCCATCTGCCATACTTGATGTATAATATTCAGCGCTTTTATTTCCCTCTGTATTATCAAGTTCTTCTTGAATGTTTTGGATATCCTCCTTGACCTATGAAAGAGTTATGTTATCCTTCCTCTAGTCTTGTTTAGGAGAAAACCTTATGTACAAGAGCTGGCACTTTTCTTGTACCCCACTGGAACATGTAGGAATGATTTACTCATGTGTCACTTTAGGAAAACTTATGTCCACATGGTGCTGGATTTTCTTGTGAACAACAGTTGGATGTGAAGGGCTAGTTTCTTTATGTACCAATTTTGGAATAGTGAAATTCAAATGTTGCTTCCTTTCTTTCAAAGGTTTCACTTTAGATCCAGGATGGCTTACTTACTTTGTGAATTTAATTTTAATGAGCATGAATGCATTCTTTATGCACATTTTTCAGCATGTGAAATTTTTTTACCCCCTTCAAAACCACAACTTTAATCGGTTCTTTTGCATATATCTCCCACTGAGTATTTATAATAATGTTCCTTTAAATGTGAATCATCATTTCCAGGCCCACTCTAATCAGCTCTGACATTGTTTTACTTTCCTACATAATATTGCATTCACAATGCATTAGTGCTACACTCCAGATATTCTTTCTTAATATAGCTTTTCCCTTCATGTTTTCTAGGTCCCGAGACCTCTCATTCCCCTTGAGGCATTCATTATCAGAATTTTTTTAAATTATTAGGCAATATTAGAGGATGCATCCTCAATTTATCATTATATTTCTGTTTGGTTCCTCAAACATCTACAGAAACAAGCTATGATCTATACGGAAGTTCATGTTCAAGCCCAACTGCAGTGCTAGAGATTTCTTCATCCTCATCTGTTTTCCTTTGGAAGTGTTTCAAAGGATTATATTCATATTAACAATTATGTTATATTTTTTAAAAATCCAATTTCAATGACTTTAATAGATCCAAATTAATTTATTGGAAAGCAAAAGGATAGTTTAAATTTTCAAAGGATTATATTTATATAAAAATTATATTATACTTAAAATATGGGGAAATTTTTCCTCATATGTTTATAGTTTTTATTTATTTTTAAATCTAATTTTAACTATTTTAGTTTGTCTGAATTAATGTTTTGGAAAAATAAAAAGAGAATTTAATGTTTGAAAGGATTATATAATTGATAAAAGAGAAGACAAAAGTTAAAAGACTAAGGTTAAATTTAAAGTTTCACGAGATTATAAGGTTGTAGATTTTTCCTTTCTCTCCCAATTATAACTTGACAAAAACAACTTACCCAAGGAAGGGATTCATCTCTTGCTCTTCTGATAGCCTATGGACCTCATTATCAATACGTTGGAAAGAGTCAAATTCAAAAGTGTTGGAGCATCTACAATTGTTGGGAGAAATTTAAAAGTTCATGTTTGAATAAAAAGTGAAAAAATGGATATTAACAACATAGAGATAACTATACCCTCTATTGTTTTTTTGGTTTTTTTTAATACTATTTTATAAATCTTCCCTATAAGTAATATATAGTAATTGGGGTGTACTAAAGGGACAAAAAATATCCTACCATGTTGCAGGAGAATAGAGAATAGAGACCGAATGTGCCCTCATCCTATGTTAAAGAGATATGTGTTAAATGTTGTTATATTTAATTATTTATTTTAGGGTAGAAATAATAATAATTAATAGATTTATATAGATATTTTAATTATTGAGATTATAATTATTTTTTATGATATTTATAGTAAAATGGGTGTTGGTCAATTCTCAAAACACTAAAGAGTTAAAATCATTTCTCACATGTCCACATTACCAATTATGTTAACATTTTAATTAAACAAAACTGCCATGATATATTTCATATTTGACATAAAATATTGCATAATTTTATTTATTTATTTTCCATATAAACTTGACATATAACATTTTCTTCAATCTCTTACTAAATAATTTTTACCTTACATAAAAAGCTAATATAATCATATAAATTATTAATTGGGTTATGTTGGTCGAATTCTCCCCAATGGGTGACATGACATATGTAAAAAAAATTATCATATAAATTATTAAATAACATTAAAACAATATATTGATAATAAAAATATATTTCGACATGAAATAGAAAAAAATAATATAATAATATAATAATATAATAATATATATATGTATGTATATATATATGTATATATATATGTATATATATGTATATGTATATATATATATATATATATATATATATATATATATATATATATGTATATATATATATATATATATATATATATATATATGTATGTGTATATAAATATGTATATATATATATATATATATCTATATATATATATATATATATATATATCGTATATATATATATATATATATTTGTATATATATGTATATATATGTATATATATATGTATATGTATATGTATATGTCTATATAGATATGTATACATATGTATATACATATATATACATATATATATACATATATATATATATATATATATATATATATATATATATATATATATATATATATATACAAGAATTAATTCACAAATACCTATCACCCAAGATAGAGATCGATTCTCAATATGGGTATTGTGAACACAATAATGGTACTCCATGATCTCCCAAGATTTTATAAAAATGGATTGATAGAGATCCATTCTCAATATGGTTATTGTGAACAAAGTAATGGTACTCCATGGATTTACTGTGAACACAATAATGATCCTCCATGATCTTCCCAGATTGTCTAAAAATGGATTGATAGAGATCCATTCTCAATATGGTTATTGTGAATAAAGTAATGGTACTCCATGGATTTCCCCAGATTCTTTACCTGAAGCCATTAAGAAATCATTCAAGGAGAAGCAACTCTAACAATTTGTTTTAGTTTTTTCTTAACTATTAACTATTCCCAAAAATCTTCATATGTCTAACTAGGAGAATAGTTTTGTCGTATCCGTGGTCGAGAAGGGTAGAATTTTTCTGTCGTATATGTAGTCGAGAAGGTTGGATATGAACAATAAATCCATCAATAAATCGTACTGAAATTAATATTTGGACATTAATAATTACCATTGCATTGAAAGACAAATCTACCCAAATTGTCTAAAAATGGATTGAACATTGAAATATTGGTTTCCTTGAAGAGTACATCTCCCAAAACAATATTTATCACTCAACACTAAAAATCACTACAAGAGAAACACTCTTATGGAGAAACCATCATGAAACTGTTAAGCTATCGAGAAACAGTTCAACAAGAATCAAATATAACTATTAGTTTTTTCTTAACTATTAATTATTAATATGATGACCTAAAAATATTCAATCGTCTATCATTCCATCCAATGGTTCATACCAGTACATAGTGGAACCTGGGGGAGTTGTTTTCAAAGAGGAATTCCTTAGGGCGTAATTAAAAAGTGGAATATATATATATATATATATATATAAGTGAACAAAATTATAGAATGATAGGTGTCATAAATATATCTGGGAGTCAGCTAAGTACAAGGAGATTTTGAAATTAGTAAATGAAACTAAGACTAAAAAATTTGAGTAGGAAGATAAATTTCCTATGTAGGTAACATTAAAATTTCTTAGGAATAACGAAGACCAAAATAAAATTGGAGAGGAATTTGGAAATGGTAAGGGAAATGAGGCCGATTAATTTTTCACACTATACTTGCAATTTCAACTTAAGTGAGGTTGTCAATTTTATAATATGGGAACTAGTTAGATAATTTTAACTCTGAGAATGTGTCACTATCTAATTTGGGTATGATGTGCCACTTTTTAACTAATGGATGAAGTTAATATTTTTTAATATATTTGGATATTTTTGATATAATGGTGAATTAAATATTTATGTTCATTTTTTAAATGAAATATTGATTATGTAATATATGATTTTGAATGAAATTTTTTTAATGGTTTCATATGTATTTTTGAATTGTTTATGATTTAATGATGTTAATGATGATTTAATTATTTTATAATGGAATGGTATGAATAATATCACTCATGTATTAAGGCCGGTAAGGTTATTTTAGGAATGATGAATCATCCACAAGGTCCAAAACCTCGGCATAAGCTCTCCAGATGGAATATTTGGTATGAAGTTATAAGACTTTTTCCAAACCTATATGCATGTAGGAATTTTATTTATAATTTAAATTTGGTGTATATTATAACCTATGTCAAAATTAAATATAATGTAATGATACTAACATATCACTGTATTTAATTTACCATGCAACCTTTGATGCCAAAGGGTTTGTTGGAAAAAATCAATTTTTAGGTTTCAAATAATTCTTATATTCCATTTGAATTAACAATAGTTTTGTGAGATAATTTAAAGTGGATTCCCGGGTGGGAATACAATTTGAATATGTGAGAATGAATTTATAACTATTCCAAGTATGAATTCAAGACATATAGATTATTTATTATTGATGAATTTTTAAAGTATTGATATCTCATGCATTCAACCTTGGTGATTTTAAAGTATTGATATCTCATGCATTCAACCTTGGTGATTTTACATGGATGGTGGTCCCAATGAAACTTATGTTTTATAATTGGCGACATTTCATTTTAAGGTATTCTTTTCATTTTATTTTCATGTGGACTATTTAGGTCGTATGTGATGAATTATTCAAGAAGTGCATGTAGAAAGAACTTGATAACTATAAAAAATGGAAGAAAATAAAAAACTACTAAATAAAATACAAATGAAGTTCATTGAAATTATAAGATTACATTTAACCAATTATCATTTGGTGAGATTTACATAGATCCAATATGTAATATATATGCATAAAAGGATTATGTTATAACTTTTAAAATAAAATAAGTGTGATCCAATCACATTATAAAACATTAACTTTAAGAAATAATAATTTTGTTATGGATAAAAACACATTTATTTAGTTAATATATTAATTAGTCCATCTATATCTTCCCCATTGCCAACAATATTCTTCAGCATCTCATCCTTAAAATGATGTAGTAAACAATGCACCAATGAACTATGCTCTTTGGAATGTGTCCATATCTCTATATTTCTAACAACCATTAACCTGGAGAAGTGGTATACAAAATATCCATTCTATAATCATAAAATGCATACTAAGTCTTATTTTTTAGTTATGAAAAAAGTGTTAAGAATTCATAAATAATCACCATTCATCTAGTTGAAAAATCATTTTTCTTAATCCACTATATTATTAATTTTGACAATAGATTCCCCTCTCCACAAAATGTCAAATAAAGTGTCTCTCAAATTCACATTCACTAGTTCCAGATCCAAGAGATTAAAAGTCAGATACAAATAGCATAAGAGCCAATTTCAGTATTAGTATCTTTCATCGTGTCAAAAGTAGCTTACTATTTATTTGCAAAATGGAATACCATTTATATGGTATGAAATCCATTAGGGGTACCTTGACGAATGCATGGTTTTTTGGGTTTAGAAGGAAAAATAAATGATAACATTGGAAATGTATATGTCATTTTATGGTTATAGGGTGTAGTTTCTAAAAAGATAAATTATTTACAATTTAATTTCAAGTCAAAGTGTTTTTCTCTCTATTCTGAATTTGGTTACTATACAAAAATATATTTGTATATAAACATGTTTGATAATAATAATATTGGAAAGGGTATGTGAGATAACTGAGATCATAGGTATTGGTAAGTACAAAAACAATATTATGTACAAATATCAAATAACTGTTAAAAATAAGAGTTACTTTTATTAAAAGATGTAATGAGAAGAGAAAGAGAAGAGTTCAACAAAAAAATTTGGTAAGTTTTTATGATTGTTATATTTTAATTAAAATTACTATAAATTACAAAAAATAATTAATATTTGAAATATGATATAATTTTTATATTAATAAAATTAATTATAATAAAAAAATATTTAAAATAATAATTAGATAATGGTAAGGAAAATATATCTACTAATTAAAATTTTCAACGTATATATCAAATAATATGAAGACATATTTATCTTTTAATATTTAAAGTGATTTTTATATTAACAAATTTTATTTTATTTTTATATTGAGTTAAACAAATTACTTAGTTATTGAGCTGTAAGGTTGATTCTACAATCTAGTATGAGAATTATGTGTAATTTAAGCTAGCCTTAACTTAATTTCATTCTTAGGCATTGTTAATATTACAATCCATAATGAAAAAAATGTGAAAAAATTATTTCAATTTCACATTTTATTTCACTTTCACAATTTCAATTATCAATAAAATATTTCCATGTCTATATTAAATAATACAATTTTATATAAGATAATTTAAATTTAAAAAAAACTTATGTTTCTCTTATAAATATTTTAATATAAAACTCAAAATAAACCATTAATGTTGACATTAGTAGAATATTTCAATACTAGAAAGGAAAACGTACGTAATTACAGTTAAAATAACCTAGTTACACATAAATGTGTAATCCATTTAATTTTTAATACAAAATATTAGTAATAATAAATTATTCAAAAATAAAATTTAAACAATGTAAATTTACACATGGTGTATATATAAGTAAAGACATAAAATTAAGACAAATCCAAGTAAATCACAAATTTATGGACACTAAAAAGGATTAAAGATTGAGGCGTATAACTTTTTTTAAGTTTTTATTTCTAAAAAGATATTTACTTATAATGATATTTGATATCTCTTAGTTTTGATATTTCTTATTATATAAATAAGAATTTACCATTTTTTAACCATACTAGTAAATACAGTAAGTAAAAAATATAAATACTCATTTAAAAACAAATAGAAATCAGGGGAAAATGATTTAAAAAAAATAATTAAGATGTATAACTTTTTTTTCAAGTTTTGTTTTCTGAGAATATATTTAATTATAATGATATTTGATATCTCTTAATTTTTAATAGATTTATGATTAATATTTTATTATATAAATACAAATTTACCATATTTTAGTCATACAAATAAATATAGTAAGTAAAAAAATATAAATATCGATTTAAAAACAAATAGAAATTAGGGAAAAATGATTTAGAAACAAAAATATTACTGTTCACTCTATAATAACAATAAATGTAAGCATTGGGAACGGCCATGGCCTTCCTTTCTCTATTTTTCCTTAAATGTAAGCATTGGTAACGACCCATGGCCCGCCTTTCTCTCCTTTTCCAAGAAAACAAAACCAATGCATTGTAACACTCATCTATACAATAGTAATTTTATTTATTTATTTATTACTATAAGATTTACTTCTTTTAATATCTTATATTAACCATGTTTAACACCTTAGTATTTCATGAAATATCTTATATTAACAATGTTTAACACCTTAGTATTATATGATGATAGTAAATTTAAAAACATAATAATATGATGGTTTAAACCCATAATTTTACTCTTCAATCTAACCTATACTATGGATAGATCTATATTGATATGAGTACCATATAAAAGTCTTAACAATGTTTAACACCTTAGTATTACATGATGATAGTAAATTTAAAAACATAATAATATAATGGGTTAAAGCCATAATTTTACCCTTCACTCTAACCTATACTATGGATAGATCTATATTAATATGAGCACTATATAAAAAGTGACTTTGGGAAATTATTTTCTACCCACTGGGGTAACACATACCAATCCTGTACTTAATATTCAATGTATTGTATAGCAACATAATAAAGTTTGTTGGTGCTATTATTTGAATTGGGATTTGGAATGATTAGATTTATGTTTTATCACTCGGCTCATAATTTATTATTTGATTACCAAACTGTACTACCTTACCTCTGCTCAGGATTTCTTGTAGTCCTTTGGAATTTTTATGATGAAACATGTATTTCTAAACACCATTGTATTTCCTTCGCTCATCGACAGTTGTGAATCAAGCCAGTTTGGTTAGGGTCTTCAATTACCCCCTCAAAACCTAATCACTTTCCATTTGCGATATGAGCGAGAGCACCTCCGGCTCTGCAAACATGCGGACTTGTTGTGCCACCTCCGTCCTTCGTTTGAGGCCAACACATGTAACATGAAATGATTCTTGCTCCTTATTCCAATAAAAAGTATGATTTTGGTGGCCTACCTCACAATTTCTTACATTTATCTTTACAAATATGGTTTAATTCATTCTGTAGCTGCGTCCGGGTGGTATCTGGTTAATGGGTTCCTGTCCATGACAGAAACATGGAAAATCGTTTGGTTTCAAAGCTTGTAGCTCAACACGAGGTTTCGACATCACTTCGGCGGAAGGGTTTGGATGTCTTCCTTCGGCGTGGTAATTACAGGTAAAAAATTTCTGTTCGGTTTTCTGCTAGATAAAGGTAATGAACAATATCTTCTTATTTTAGAGTTTTTTTTATTTACTGAGCAAGTTCCCTTTCTCTGTCTCAGGCTCATGGCACCGGCTTCGCCTTCAGTCCTAAGGTAAGATTTCTCTTTGCAGTTAATAAAACCTTTAGTTCATTATTTCTGGAAATGTTTTTGCAAAACCTTGGCCCGAGTTTATTTGTACATGTAATCTCAATTCGGTAACTTGTTGGTTTGAAATGGGTTTCTGTGCGTGCTCTTCTTCACCGTTGATTGATTCACATCTTCTCTTTCTAGGTAGCTCTGGTTCTCTACGAGGGTTTTGTCTTGAAGTTTCTCTCTATATTGGGTTGAAACTCTAAGCTGTTGCGAGGGGATGATTTTGGTGGCTTATTGTGTTTTAATATTATTCCCAAAGCCTCTAGGGCTCTATCATAGTATTTAGCAGTTATTTTTTCAGCCTCAAGCTGGCTTGATGTGTCGATTTCTTTCATATAATTGTGGGGGTATTCCCACCATGCGGTTAACCACACGTCTTATTGACTAGAATTTTACAAACCTCGTCTTTAGAGGACTTCTCAACTTTGCTAGTTGAACTTTATTTTATAAGAGTTGATACTTTATGAAGCAGTCGTAATTCTCTTCTACATAAATTTTTTTTTTCACTTATCTCTGCTGTACAGGGGTTCGAGAAATAAGAAGCTAATGTTTATTTTTTTAACATTTTTGTTTATAAATGATGGCTATTCATTCTTTCATTCGAGAATTCCATTTTTTGGGTTTTCCATGGCTTCTGTCTAGTTGAATACTCATCATTTAACTATTTCTTACAGCAGGAGAGATTTTTAAGATATACTCTTGTTTATTTTTGTCTCTCAGAGCACATGCATGCATTTTTTTTATTTCCTCTGTCGAAATAGAGTAACTACAGTTATATTGTATTTCTTGGGGTTTTTCTTTGATATGATCTATATGCTGCCCTTGAAAGGGACTGTTATTTACAATACTAAATTGTTAGATATCTTCTTTGAAAATTTAAATTCTAAGCTCTGATAGATTTAAACAATTCTTCTATATGTATTCAGTATAAGAAATAGTTGTTTTGCACATTCATTTCTCCTTTTTATAGATGATAATATTTGTTTTTGCGCAGGGATTGATGTCCAGACCATCATCTTATATGGGTTAAGTTTCTGTAAACCCATAGTCTATGTATAGTACTTATGTGGATGAGAGGACGAATTGTACAGTCTGGGGTTTCATCCCCAGATAGAAAAATAGTCCTTTCAATACTTTGTTCTGGTTATGTCATATCATTTTGTTTACTTCCTTAGATTTTCTCTACACATATACAAATTTCCTTTCCTTGAACAATACATTCGAAACATTGTATATATAAAATAGACTATCATGCAGTGAATGAATTAAATAAATATTTCTCTGCCATATACAATCCTTTTATTCTATTGAAAGAACATAATTCACAGTTAATTACCTACTGTAATTAATGTCAAAGTTACAGAGACAAACTATTTATCTAACTATGTTTCACATCGAGCCACTTCTATATTTCTTAAGAACAAGTTAAGTTACTTATCTAACTTTAGAAAGCTGATGATAGCCTCCCAACCATGAGAAATGAAATTACGTCCTCAACTCCCCCCATGATCTGCATGAAAGTAGGACTTAAATAGAAGTAATTACTTCGGTAGAACTCAAGACCCTATGTTTAGTCTTCTCCTGCAGATTCAGGTTGCAGAGTTCCACTGGCTCCAACCAGCTCTGGATTACTCTCACCCTCAAGCCTTCTAGCTCTTATCTTACTTCACAGAACCCCTTTTCCTCACTTTAATTTCCTATTTATCCTCAGAGGAAAAGGTAATTGTCTTTAACTTCTTTTGCTTAACTACTCTGGAATCTTGGAAATATTTACCATTAGTTTTATGGAAACCACACCATAAAGAATTCTTTATTAAAAAATAAATAAATCATGTTTATTACTAAATTAAATTTACTTGTTAATCCTATTTAAAATTAAATGCATAATTATTTAAAAAAAATAGTTTAAGGATTAATCTGGGTGTTACATCTTCCCCCACTTGAGGTAAACATTGTCCTTAGTGTTATATTCCATGTCAGAAAATAGTTCTGGGTATCCCTCACATACAAATCCTTCGTCTTCCCAGGGATCCTCCTCCGGGCCAATGTGTTTCCATTGCACTTTAACTTGGGTGATGGCTAGCCTTGAGATAATTATTTCTCTTTGCTCGAGAATACGTTGAGGTTCTACTAGAAATTCATTGTCTGGTTCAACCTAAAACCAACAAAGTCTTTAGTTAGTTAATATAATATTTACCTCCTTTAGAGGTATAGAGTTCAATTTATTCCTACCTGAATGTTTTGCCAATGTATTGCATGCTTTGGATCATTCACATATCATTTCAATATTGATACATGAAACACATTGTGCACCCATATGTGACTTGGTTGCCAATCCATAGGCTATCGGTCCTACTCTTTCCAATATTTGGAAAGGTCCACAGAACCTGAGAGCCAACTTGGCACATGAAGTCCACCTTAAGGTGCTTTTCTTGGGTCTAATTCTCACACACACATGATCACCCACTTCAAACTCCCAATATGTCATCTTTTGGTCCGCATAAACCTTTTGCCTATCTTGGGCAACTTTTATATTATGTCGAATATTCCTTACTTCTTGTTCCATTTCACCCAACATTTCCGGACCAAGCATTATTTTGGTTTCTGGACTACTCCAGTTAATGGGTATTCGACACTGTCTCCCGTATAAGGCCTCAAAGGGGATCATCTTTAGAGATTTCTGATATCCATTATTGTAGGTGAATTCTACTAGATGTAAATATTATTCACACTATACGGGTTATTGCATCACATACATGTGCAACATGTATTCTAATATTTGATTCACCCACTTAGTATGTCCATCCGTATGTGGATGATATGCTATGCTAAATTGGAGCTATGTGCCCAGAATAGTGAACAATGCCTTCCAAAAGGCTGAGGTAAATTTTACATCTCGATCTGAGATGACTATTTTCGGAATACCATGCAACCTGAACACTTCCCTCATGAAAATATCTGCAATCTGCATAGTTTTGTAATTGGAATTTACTGGAATAAAGTGAGCTACTTTGCTCAGTCGATCAAGGACCACCATTATATAGTAATTATGTTTCTTCGATATTGGTAAGACCAGTAATAAAATCCAACGATATGACCTCCCATTTCCATTTTGGTACAGGTATAGGTTGCAACAAACCTCTTGGATGTTGATGCTCCACCTTAACCTGTTGTCATTCCATACATTTATTCAAGTATTCAACAATATTTTTCCACATACTAGGCCAAAAATAAGCTTTCCTAATTGCTATCAGCATTTTCTGGTAACCAGGCTGTCCAGAATAAGTACTTTGATGATGCTCATCCAAGATCAACTCTTTTAAACTCATTTTATTTGGGATGTATATATTTCCTATAAAAGTTAAAAGTTGCTCACTGTTAATCATATAATCTGAATTTATTTTTAATTTTTATTTTTTATTTTTTTCTAATTTTCTGCTTCGTATGCTTGCTGCCATAAAAATTGATATTCTGGATCCTTCTCCGCTGCCTTTCTTACCTGCTCCTGGAACTTAAATTCCACTTGATTAAAGTAGAGTTCATATAAATAATGTAATTTCCTACTTAAGGCATCAACAACATGATTTTCCTTACCTTTAACATGCTGAATCTTGAATTCAATTTCTCTCAGGAATGCATTCCACCTTGCTTGGCGAGCATTCAAATCAACTTGTTTAAAGTAGCTAGTCAAACTGTTGTGATTGCTTTTTAACACAAATATTTTTCCCAACGAGTAATGTATCCATACCTTGAGCACATGCACTACTGTGGTAAATTCTAGATCATAAGTGGAGTAACGCTAGTCATGATATTTTAGTTTCCTTGACTCATATGCAATGACTCTTCCGTCTTGTGACAATACTGCTCCTACTCCTTCCTTGCACACATCGATGCATACTTCAAATTCCTTGTTCGAGTCAGCTACTCTTAGCATGGGGGCAATAGTTAGTAATTGCTTTAACCGTTCAAAGTTGGTCTGACATTCACTAATCCATTTAAACATCTGTCCTTTTCGCTGCAGAGAGGCAATAGGAATTTTTTTTTTTAGAATCCCTCGATGAAATGCCTATAATATCTAGCCAATCCCATATAAGAACATATGTCTGCTATGTTTTTGGGTACCCTCCATTCCATAATAGTATTTATTTTTTCAAGATTCACTGCTATGCCTTCAACAGAAATGACTGTTAGGATATTCCAACACATAGGAAATAGTTAAGAAGAACTTACTCTAGTGTAGAGTTAGGTAAAGTTTGTTTCTTTATCATGTAAATTTGTAACTTATAATCCAACGATCACGATTTGTAGTGATCCAATGGTTATCTCTGACCTCGGTATTAACGACACTTGATCCATGGATTAACACCCGATTGGTCCATGATCTCTATTTAAAGAGCATGGAGGGTCATTTGTCCAGTAACCTTTTATGAGAGAAACATATGTAACTTTTATTTTATATTAATAAATTCTCTGAAGTGGTTGCATTGGCTCACGACATGGACTATTTCCCTCTTTGAGGGTTTTAACCACATGATTATACTGGTGTACTGATTTGTGATATGTTTGTGAGCGGTGACCTTTGGTTCTTGATCTACAGAACTTACCCTGTAAATTCGTACATAGTATAAGAGCTATTTTGAGGGCCGCGTCTGTTGTTGATCAAAATCCGAAGTCGGTTTGACTGCATGCGAATGCCATTTTGTAGATCTAATATTTCTGAACATTGTTGGGCTTGGAGAAAATTCTGGATTACCATTTTTGGGCTTGGAAAGTGCATGTCTAGTTATTCTTAATAGCACCAATTATTTCCAATGGCTACCTCACATGGTAGATATACTTAGAAGTAAAGAGATTTATAGAATAGCCACAGGACAAGAAACTAAACCTTTTGATGATGATAAAGCTAATAAATGGGAAAATAAACAAGATCAAGCACGAGGGTTGATAGGAATGTCCATTGCTCAAGATCTTCGATTTCATATCCTTGACATTGACACCCTTGATGAGGCGCTAGAAAAGCTAAAAATTATTTTTGGCGTTCAAATCCAGGCCCACCAGCTTGAAAATGAGTTGCTTACTTTGGACCCCAATAATTTCTCCTCCATTGAAGTTTTTTTGTCCAAATTTAAGACCCTCAGAATTCTTTTAGAAGGTTGTAAGATCAAAAAGGACGATGGTAGCCTCATATATTGCATTCTTGCTAAGCTTGGTCCTGCATACTCTGTATTTGTTTCCACCTTCCATTCCACTAGAGAAGCCATAATTTCTTCAGGAACCACCTACAAGAATCCCTCTTTTGATGCCTTTTGTGATTCTTTGATAAGAGAACAAGTAAAAATATTACACCTTGGTCTTATCACTGCTGGAAACGCTTCTAAGAAAGCCTTAGCAGCCCAAAAACAACCATATCAAAAGAATCCAAAGAAGCAGTATCCTAAAAAATATGGTACTAAACCAAGCAAGGGCCCTAAGCAATTTCAACCGCAAACTGAAAAATAAAATCACCAAAATAATAAGGCAAATCAAAACAAAGGGAAGAAGACAGATAAACATTGCAACTTTTGCAATCGGGATGGCCATATAGAGTCCAAATGTTTTAAGAAGATGGAAGCCTTAGAAGCAGCAGTGAAGAAGCACAACATAAATTTGGAGCACTCTTCACCTTCATCTTCAGGCATGGCACTTTCTGCTTGTGGTTGTCAAGCATCAAGATCTGGTTATGCATTAAATGTATCTTCTTCTTCTCCTTCTCATGAGTGGATCATAGATTTTGGAGCTTCTTACCACATGGATAAAAATAAATCCATGTTTTCTTCTTTAAATGATCGTAACACCAAACATATTTATGTTGATGATGATAGATCTCTTAGTGTTGTAGGATCTGGAACCATTCATCTAGATAATGGCTAGTTTAATGATGTACTATGTGTTCCTACCTTGTCATGCAACCTTCTATCTGTTTATCAGATAACTCATTCAGGTGAAGGGAAAATAGTATAATTCTCACCTCATGACGTTGTAATCAAGGACCTCAAAGATCCTAAACATATTTTAGCCACTGGCATTGCTGATGATTCCAAAAGGTTGTATAAGTTTGAAAACTTTGGATCATCATCTCTTCCCTCTGTTTTTGTTGCTCATAATGATGATGTGAGTAAACTTTGGCATGAGTGATTTGGTCACTTAAACTATCGCTCTCTTCAAACTCTATGTAAGGAAAATATGGTGACGAGCCTTCCTATGGTACCTTGCCGAGATGGTGTTTGCTCTGGTTGTGTACTCGGAAAACGTCATCGGGATAGTTTTGACAAACGTTCCTCTTGGCACGCTTCAACCCCTTTGCAGCTTGTGCACAATGATTTATGTGGTCCACTTCCTGTTGTTTCTTTCTCTGGTTGCAAGTACTTCTTAACTTTCATTGATGATTTTTTCAGATGCACTTGGGTATATTTCTTAAAACTCAAGAGTGAAGTTTTTAGCATGTTCTTGGCCTTTAAGGCCTTTGTTGAGAAACAAGCTAGAGATCAAATTCTTAAGTTAAGATCATAAAATGGCGGAGGATATGTTAACAAAAAATTTATCAACTTCTACACTGAGCATGGCATTCAATTGCAACATACTGTTCCATATACTCCACAAAAAAATGGTGTAGTTGAAAGGAAGAATCACACCTTAAAAGAAATGGCTAATTATATGCTTCAATCTAAAGGACTTGGTCTCAATTTTTGGACAGAAGCCATTAACTATGAAAATTACATAGTAAATCGCACTCCTACTAAGGTTTTAAAGAATATAACTCTAGAAGAAGCTTGGAGCTCAATCAAACTAGATTTAAGTGACTTTCATGTTTTTGGAAGTGATGCTTGGGCCCATATTCCAGATGCGAAACAGAAAGCCTTAGAACCTAAGAGTGAAAAATGTATTTTTGTTGGATATTCTGAAGATGTCAAAGGATATAGACTTCTTCAACCAAAATCAAAAAATATAATCATTAGAAGAGATGTAAATTTTGATGAAAATATATCGTCTTGCGAGCCTAGTTCAGTGGGTGTGCCACATTTGGCCTGCGAGCTTGATTCGACATATGTGCCACCTCTCTCTCTCTCTCTTCTATTTTTAATAAAATTCCTTCTAGTTCAGATGATGACAACAAGGATGAAAATCCTCCTCCAGCTTGTGAAATTGTTCCTTATACTTCACCGCTCCCAAGATGGGTCCGATCTACTCGGGATGCAATAGGTTCTCTTGCAGGTGACCCTGCCGATCGATGACGTACACGTTCTCAGTTTGAAAGAGCCTCTTCATTATTGGCTCAAGTTCTAGAAAAACTTGATCCAGAAACCTTTGAATAAGCCTCCGGTCATCCAGATTGGGATGAAGCTATGAATGAAGAGTATCGTTCCTTATTGGCAAACAATACTTGGGATCTTTTTCCTCTTCCAAAAGGAAGAAAACTTGTCAGATGCAGATGGGTTTACAAAACAAAGTTTGGACCAGATGGAAAAGTGGATAGACATAAAGCTAATCTTGTCGCTAAAGTTTTTTCACAAGTTGAAGGCATTGACTATACTGAAACCTTCTCCCCTGTTGCGAAAATGAATTCTATCTGCCTTGTTCTTTCCCTTGTTGTCTCCTTTAAATGGGAAGTCCATCAGATGGATGTTAAATCCACCTTCTTACATGGAGATTTACATGAAGAAATCCCTTTGGCTTTATCCAAAAATACTCTAGCCTTGTTTGTCACCTCAGGAAGTCTCTTTATGGTCTCAAACAAGCTCCTCAAGCTTGGTATGCCAAAATGGATAGATTTCTCTTAGATAATGTCTTTTCTAGGTGTCATTCTGACAACAATGTCTACACCAAAAAAGTGGGTAATTCCTTCACCATCCTTGTTCTTTATGTTGATGATCTTATCCTTACTGGTATTAATCCAAACCATATAAACCATGTGAAGTCTAGCCTCAAAAAGAAGTTTGAAATGACAGACTTAGGACACTTGCATTATTTCCTTGGTCTTCAAGCCTTGCAATCCAAGGAAGGCATTACCCTCTCTCAGTCCAAGTATGCCTGTGATATTCTACACCACTTTCACATGGAAGACTGTAAGCTTGCCCCTTCTCCCTTTCAGTCTGGAGTCGAGCTTTCAGTCAATTGTACTACCCCTGAAGTTGATGCTACCTTATACCGTCAACTTGTTGGTAAACTTTTGTATCTAACCCATACCCGTCCCGACCTTTCCTTTTCCGTTGGTCTTGTCGCTTGGTTTATGCCCCAACCTCATGAAAGTCACTGGAAAGCAACTAAAAGAATACTTCGATATATTCAAGGTACAGTTCAGTTCGGGATTCATTACAGTGCAGGAGCATCTCCCTTTTTGATTGGTTTCAATGATTCTGATTGGGTTGGTGACCCTGATGATCGGAAGTCCACTGCAGGATATGTATTCACTCTTAGTTCAGGACCAATTACTTGGTCTTGTAAGAAACAAAGTGCCATCTCCCTTTCTTCAGCAGAAGAAGAGTATCGTGGTGCAGTTGAAGCCAATAAGGAGGCCATGTGGCTTCGTCAGATTCTGTCTGAATTTGGTCTTCATCAGTGGCATCCAACTACACTTTGGTGTGATAATCACAGTGCCATTCAACTAAGTAAAGATCCAGTTTAGAATCAGCGTATGAAACACATTGAACTCCACATACACTTCATCAGAAAGCTCATTCATGATCGAGTTCTTGAAGTGCAGTATTGTCCGACCAATGATCAAGTAGCCGATATATTTATGAAGGCTCTCACAGAAGCGAATTTTACCAAACTTCGATCCATGCTTGGAGTTCAGGAAAGTTTTCATTAAGGGGGGATAGGCTCTAATGCCTCCTTCCTTCTCCTATTGTGTCACTTTTGTAAATCCTTCAATCCTATCCCATTTTTTTCTTAAAGGGGGATGTTAGGATATTTCGACACATAGGAAATAGGCTCCTTTTGTGTCATATTTGTAAATCCTTCAACCCAATCCCAAGTTGTTCTTAAGGGGGGATGTTAGGATATTCCGACACATAGGAAATAGTTAAGAATATCTTAGTCTAGTGTAGAGTTAGGTAAAGTGTGTTTCTTTACCATGTACATTTGTAACTTATAATCCGATAGTCACGAGTTGTAGTGATTCGATGATTATCTCTCACCTCGGTATTAACAGCACTTGATCCGTGGCTTAACACCCAATTGGTCCATGATCTCTATTTAAAGAGTATGGAGGGTCATTTTTCTGGTAACTGTTTATGAGAGAAACATATGTAACTTTTATTTTATATTAATAAATTCCTTGAAGTGGCCGTGTTGGCTCAAGGCGTGGACTATTTCCCTCTTTGAGGGTTTAACCACGTGATTATACTGGTGTACTAATTTGTGATCTGTTTGTGAGCGGTGACCTTTGGTTCTTGATCTACGGAACTTACCCTATCAATTCCTACAATGACATGGGCTAAATATTGGATTTTATCTTTGTAAAAGTCACACTTGTTGAATTTGGCATATAGTTGATGTTCCCTCAATATTTTTAGTACTTTTCTTAAGTGTTCCTTATGTTATTCCATGGTCTTTGAGTAAATTAATATATCATCAATGAATATCATAACAAACTTGTCCAAAAACAGATGAAATATACCATGCATCAAAATTATGAAAGTTTTTGGTGCATTAGTTAATCCAAATGGTAAAACAACAAACTCATAGTGCTCGTATCTGGTACATAAAGTTGTTTTATAGATGTCCTCATACTTTATCTGAATTTGGTGATAACCAGACCTTAAATCTATTTTCAAAAATACATTCACCCCTTTCACCTGATCGAAGATATCATCTATACATGGCAACGTGTACTTATTATTGATTGTTAATTTGTTAAGATGTTTGTAATCCATGAAAATTCACACCATTCCATCCTTTTTTTCTCACAAACATCACTGGTTCCCCCGAGGTAGATTCACCAAGTCGAATGTATCCCTTGTACAACAATTCTTGTAGTTGCATTTTTAATTCCGTCAACTCAGATACACTCATTCGGTATGGTGCTCATGACACCGGTGATGTCCCAGGCATTAATTCAATAGTGAAATCGATATCTCTTTTAGGAGGTAGTCCTGGTATAATTTCCGGAAACACATCCATAAAGTCTTGTACCACTGGTATATTTTCTAGCATGGGGGTCTTATCCTTAGAATTAGCGAATCCCACTTGGATAACATAAATCTAGCATCCTTTCTAATGCATTTACCCATTTGGGATGCTGTTATAGGACGTAATTGCAGTGGTTTCTTAATTCCTTGCAGTTTCTGGTGTGTCCCATATTTAGCCTTAAAGTAAATATTTTTCTCTTTATAGTCTACTAGAGACTAGTGCCCCTCCAACCAGTCCATTCCCAGTAGTATATCATAGGAACCCAAGGGCAGAATATTTAATTCAACCTTTATCTATTTATTTCCAACTTCTAAGGGAAAAATTGAGACTTTAGTGTTAACTCTTCTCTTTACCCTAGTGGCTAATTGTACCAGCCAGGGAATCTTAAATTTGTGGATTTGCAAGTTACACTTTTCAACTATCCAGGAGTTTACATAGATTAAACTGGCACCAAGGTCAACCAAAATAGAAATTTTTTGGGAATATAGCTTACCTTCAAGTTCTATCATGGTCGGTTGATAATATTCTTGTCGATATTCAAATGTTGTGTTAATTCTTGGTATGTTTCAAGCAACATCCCCAACCATAGAAGCCTCTTTCAGGTTGGTTGTTGTTTTCATTCTCCCACGAGGAGGACAATTCTTATAATAATGTGCCTCACCGCATCCCCAACAATGTAGAGGTGGTTTTTGAATTTGCCCATGATCTGGTCTATTGGAAGCTTCTGTTGGTCACTCCTCTATTACCCATTTTGGCTTCTGCTGATTTCTCCCATACTACCTACTTGGTGAATTTCTTGTAGCATTTTAAAAATTTCCAGATTTGTTACTCTTAACATTTGAAATTTTTTCCCCTTTCTTTGGCAGCTAATTCCTTCCTGCTTCCCCCTTTACCTTGGACTGCTGATAGCACATTCATGTTTTTATAATCACTTCTTCCATAGTCTTTGGGTTTTGAATTCAATTCTTTCCTTCATGTGAGCAGGCAAGCTACTCAAGAATCGCTACACTTTTTCCTTCTCATCTCTCGGGTATGGTACATATCTCAACAATTATGTGAACTTAGTTATGAATTCGTCCATTGACAATTGTCCCAATCTCAGATCATGAAATTCTCTATATTTTTCATCATAAAAATGCTTCGTTCGGTAGTTATCTTTGAAATTCGACTAGAACTCGTCCCAAGTCACATTTTGGTCTTCAATACCTTGAACATTTTTTACTTCCTCCCGCCATAAAGTGGCTTTTTCCCGCAGTTGGTAGATAACTAAGCGAGATTTGAGTTTTCTACTATATTCATAAGATTGAAAATATTTTTTCATGTTAATTATCCATGCCTTTGCTACCTCTTCGGCCTCTCCATCGAATGTAGGAGGTTTTATTTTCCGAAACTCACCTTGCAGTTCCAATTTCTGTTTTTTCATCTCTTGCTGATCTGAAACATTCCCCAATTCTACTTCATTATATATTTTGTTTTTATTGCTTCGTTGTGTATGAATTCCTTCCGGCTTGTCATCAACATATTGTCGTTGTTCAATTTCTTCCTGAGTATCCCTTTCAGGGCTCGTTTGAGATATCCCTTGATTCTGCCTATCTGAGAGGCTTTTAAGAATTCGCTCTTGATCTCTCATCAACCTCTCATTTTCGCTTCTTACTCGAACCATTTATTCCTGCAATTGTTGCACCCTATCCAGAAGTATACTCATTTTCCATTGCTATTCTTCAAGTAATATGCTAGTTTGTTGATGCTGAACCATGCTTAGCTGCACCCACATTTCTGGGTTCATATCTAGATTATGCTGGGGATGAGGTTCCTTATTAGTTCTAGGTACTTAGTGTGCTAACCCCCTTCTCATTGTATCCTTCTTAATTTTTGTGCACAATTTTACACACATCAATTGTAATTCATGTGACCCATCTGGGTCCCAACATGTGAACGTCGCTCTGATACCACTTATAACAGTCATCCATACAATAGTAAATTTTTTTGTATTATTACTATACAATTTACTTCTCTTGATACCCTATATTAACAATTTTTAACACCTTAGTATTACATGATAATAATAAATTTAAAAGCATAATAATATAATGGCTTAAACCCATAATTTTAACCTTCACCCTAACCTATACTATGGACAATTCTATATTGATATGAGCACCATATAAAAGGTGACTTGTGAAATTATTTTCTACCCACCAGGGTACCACATAATTATCTTGGACTTAATCTTCAATGTACTGTATAGAAACATAATAAAGTTCATTGGTGATATTATTTGAATTGGAATTCATAATGATTAAATTTATGTTTTATCACTCGACTCATAATTTATGATTTGAGTACCAAGCTGTACCTCCTTACCTCCGCTCATGAATTACCGTAGTCCTTTGGAATTTTTATGATGACACATGTATTTCTAACCACCGTTGGATTTCCTTCGCTCATCGACGGTTGTGAACCAAGCCGGTTGGGTTAGCGTATTGACTTACCCGCTCAAACCCTAACCTCTTTCCGTGTGCGATCTTATAGAGAGCACCTTCGGTTCTGCAAACTTGTGGGCTTGTTGCACCACCTATGTCCTTCGTTCGAGGCCAACATAGGTAACATAAATGATTCTCCCTCCTTATTCCAATACATAGTATGATTTTGGTGGTCTACCTCACAATTCATTACATTTCTCTTTACAGTCATGGTTTAATTCATTATGTAGTTGCATCTGTGTGGTCTCTGGTTAATGGGTTCCTGTCCATGACAGAAACATGGAAAATAGCTGGGTTTCAAAGCCTACAACTCAACATGAGGTTTCAACATCACTTCGGCAAAAGGGTTTGGATGTCTTCCTTTGGCATGGTCATTACAGGTAAATAATGATAGTTTGGTTTTCTGCTAGATAAGGGTAATGATCATTCTCTTCTTATTTCAGAGTTTTCTTCATTTACTGAGCAAGTTTCCTTTCTTTGTCTCAAGCTCATGGCACCGGCTTCGCCTTCAGTCCTAAGGTAATATTTCTCTTTGTAGTTAATAAACCCTTTCATTCATTATTTCTGGAAACGTTTTTGAAAAACCTTGACCCGAGTTTATTTGTACAGGTAATCTCAATTCGGTGACTTCTTGGTTTGAAATGGGTTTCTGTGCGTGCTCTTCTTCACCGTTGACCGATTCACGTCTTCTCTTTCGAGGTAGCTCTGGTTCTCTATGAGGGTTATGTCTTGAATATTTTCTCCATATTGGGTTGAAACCCTAAGCTGTTATGAGGGAATGATTTTGGTGGCTTATTGTGTTTTATTATTCCCAAATCCTCTAGGGCTCTGTCACAGTATTTAGAAATTATTTTTCCAACATTGAACTAGCTTGATGTATCGATTTATTTCATATAATTTTGGGGGTATTCCCACCATGTGGTTAAACACCAGTCTTACTGACTAGAAATTTACAGACCTCATGTTTAGAGGACTTCTCAACCCTGCTAGGTAAAATTTATTTTAAACGAGCTAATAATTTATGAAGCAGTCATAATTTTCTTCTATTTTAAATTCTTCTTTCACTTATCTCTATTGTACAGGGGTTCAAGCAATGAGAAGCTAATGTTTATTTTATTTTTTTACATTTTTGTTTATAAATGATGGTTATTCTTTCTTTCATTCAAGAGTTCCCTTTTTTTGGTTTTCCATGGGTTATGTCTAGTTGAATACTCATCATTTAACCAGTTCTTATAGTAGGAGAGATTGTTCATATATACTCTTATTTATTTTTGTCTATTAGAACACATGCATGAATTTTTTATTTCCTCTGTCGATATAATGGTATACTTATGTGTTTCTCTCTAAATAACAGAGTAAATACAGTTATATTTTATTTGCTGGGGTTTTTCTTTCATATGATCTATATGTTGCCCTTTAAAGAGACTGGTATTTATAGTACTAAACTGTTAGGTATCTTCTTTGAAATGTTAAATTCTATGCTCTGATAGATTTAAACAAGTCTTCTATGTTTATTCAGTATAAAAAATAGCTGTTTTGCAAATTCACTTCTCATTTTTATAGATGATAATATTTGTTTCTGAATAGGGATTGATGTCTGGACCATCATCTTATCTGGGTTAACTTTCTATAAATCAGTATTCTGTGTATACTACTGTAGATGAGATGATGAACTATACAATCTACGGTTTTGCCCCTATATAGATTAAAAGTCCTTTCAATACTCTGTTATGGTTCTGTCATATCGTTTTTTTTACTTCCTTAGATTTGCTCTACACATATACATATGTCCTTTCCTCGAACAATACATTCAAAACATTGTATATAGAAAATAGACTATCATGTTGTTATTGAATTAAATAAATATTTCTTTGCCATATAAAACCCTTTTATTATATTCAATGAACATAATGCACAGTTAAGTACCTACTGTCATTAATTTCACAGTTACAGAGAAAAGCAATTTATCTAACTATATTTCACATCGAGCTAGTTCTATCTTTCTTAACACCAAGTTAAGTTACTTAGATAAATTTTGCAAGCTGATGATAGCCTCCCAACCATGAGAGAGGCAATCCCGTCCTCAAATTCCCTCGTGCTCTGAACCAGAGTAAGACTTAAATAGCAGTAATCATTGGGGTATACCTCAAGACCCTCTGTCTAGTCTTCTCCTCCAGATTCAGGTTGTAGAGTTCCACTGGCTCCAACCAACTCTGAATCACTCTCACCATCAAGCCTTCTGACTCTTCTCTTACTTCACAGAACCCCTTTTCCTCACTGGGATTTCCTCTTTATTCTCAGAGGAAAATGTAATTGTCTTTAATTGCTTTTCCCCAACTACTTTGGAATATTGGAAATCTTTACCATCAATTTTATGGAAACACACCATAAATAATTATTTATTCAAAAATAAATAAATCATGTTCATTACTGGATTAAATTTACTTGTTAATCCTATTTAAAATTAAATTCATAATTATTTTTCAAAAAATAGTTTAAGGATTAATCTAGGTGTTACATCCCTGAATTTACATTAAATTTTTGCCAATTGTGACTCACATCAGTTGCTATATATATAATCGCCATAAAATCTTTTCATTGACTGATTACAGTCCACATATTACTTTAAAGAAAATGGCTTGGGATTTGCAATAGCAATCATGTTGTAGATTCTTGTTTCTTGTATGTGTAGGTACTTAGTAGGTCAAAATACAAAATTAATATATATGATACTTGCAACATAATTCTTATTCATTTGCGAGAATCTGGCAAAGGAGTAAATGTCTAGACTTGGTTTCTTACACCTGTGGCTTGCTTTGTACATCTTCATTAATGTGAATGACCCCTCTTACTTCCCTGCCATGTGCATTGTTGGAGATAAAGATTTCAAGAAACTCCTCACCTTTTTCTCCATTAAGCTATCAAAAAATAGTTCAACAAGAATAAACTCTAACTATTAGTTTTTTCTTAACTATTAATTATTAATGCCTAAAAAGTTTCAATCCTCTAACATTCCATTCAATGGTGCATACAATTACAAAGTGACAATAAGAGGACTTGTTTTGAAAGAGGAATGCCTTTTGATGTAACAAGTGAAAATAAGCGGATGTATTTGAATCCAACCACATTTAAACTTAAAAAAAAAGGTCATAATTTATTAAAATTGTCAAATAATTATTATTATATAAAAATATATATTTAACATTCACATAATAATTTGTCAAAATTATTAATGAATGATGTAGACGAGTGATGACATACTAACTTTAAAAATTGCTCATGTTTGGGGTAAAAAACAATGACCATAAGTTCATCATCAATGAAATTTTATTTCACTTGGATTTCTAAAATGAAAATGGGATGATTCTTACAATTTTTTTTCAATGCATTTTATTTTATCTAAATTATAATGTATTACTTTTTTTATATATAAATTTAAAAAAATGTAAAATATTTCACTAATTTAATGTAGAACTCTACATATATAAACGATAATTAAGAAATATCATATTATGTATTTCTTAAAATTATAATTGTTTATATATATATCACTAGTAAAAAATGATGAAATTAATGACTAGGTGACTAAAGGATTATATTTCTAATATTTCTTTATTCTTTTAAAGCAGTTGTATGCGAGTCTAAGAAAAGAGTTTAAATATGAAGGTGGATAGTAGTTAATGGACATATGTGCTTATTGAATATGGTTGTTTATGGAAACGTAATCCAAATGGGTAGTAGGCATCGATCCAATGTATTCCACCTGTATGGTGGTTTAAGGTTGACTACCAACTCAAGAACTTCGCTCCAAGTAGTTATTGGAACAATTCGTTAGCTAGAAAGCTTAATGTCTTCTTTGAAATGGAAAAACTTTTCAGATGATTCTTTAAGGATAGCTAACAATCAATTACCCCCTTTGTAAGATACAAGGTGAGAAGATTAACATATCTGCAAATATGTGTCCAATACTTGATAATAATTCTTTGGTTGAGCCGAGGTGGATATTGGTGGTCACCCGCCTATTCCACTTGGGGGCTCCACCATTGTCTATTTCAGTTTTTCAGTTTCGGCACAGTTTACTATTTTTAGCAGTTTTTCGGGTCCTAAACTTCCGGAGCCGTTTTGAGGCCCTAAACGACGTTTTTTGGGAAAACGGATAGATCTTTCTAACGAGGTATGGTACGCGTCAAACGGAGATCGTATGCCAAAGTTACGCCCCTGGGAAGTTGAAACACCAATTTACCCAAACGGGGCCCATAGTTTTGGCGCTTCATCTCCTAGGGTTAGGGTTTTGGCTGTTTAGGATTCCCCATTGTTTCTAAATGATAAATAGGCCCTCGAGCCTCATTGTAACTCAGTTCAGAGGCCTGTAGCCACCACATCTCTTCTTAGAGATAGCTACCAGCGCCCTAGCTAGTTTTATTTCCATTCTGTCTGTAAGCAAATTTCGGTTCTTTGATATTAATGAAATGAAGTGTTATTTCCGCTGCATCTCTGTATTTATGGTTATATGTTTATTCTGTTGCGTTCCTGCATAAATCCGGATCAGTGGTATCAGAGCGGTCTGCTTTTTCTCGATCCTTCTTGGCATGTCCCCAACGAGGTCGGGGTATAAGGAGCTAGGGCTTGATCTGGTGGAACCTTTGCAAGATCAGCCTCGCAAACCTCGACGGACGCCCATGGGGGACGAAAAGAAATATGAGGGAGTAGGAGATCCTATCAAAATATTGCTCGAGGAGGCCCTCGAAACACAAAGGAACGCGATGATGGATAACTTTGCTCGGATCCTTCAACGGCTGCCCACCGGCGGCGCATCTGCATCCAGCAGCCACTCTGGAGGCGCGACTCCTTTTAAGGTACAAGTAAATTTTGACATTCCCATATTTGAGGGTCAAATAGACGCGGATGCCGTAGATAGATGGTTGAATCTGTTAGAAGGATATTTCTCGGTTCATGACTTTTCAGACCGGGAGAAGATTATTTTTGCACTCCTCAAAGCTACCCCCCATGTTAAGGACCGGTGGGAAACCTACTGTGAGAACAAGGACCAGACAGAACCCTCTCTGTTCTCGGCCGTACCAACTTGGAACTCTTTCCGAGACGCCGTCAAGGAACAGTACTATCCCGTGGGGAGCTATGAGGACAAGTACATACAATGGACCACGCTGCGACAACAAAGGGATCAAGATGTGCATGAGCTGACGAATCTGTTCCATACCCTGAGCACAAAGTTGGGTATCAAAGATTCAGAGAAACATCTGGTGCTAAAGTATCGCAGCTGTCTGCACAAATACATTCAGGAGGAAATGGAGTTCCTTGACATCTCCTCGCTTGGTACGGCATACCGGTATGCTGCCAAGATTGAGCAGAAATTCAAGCAGAAGAAGCGAGACTTTGGATCTGCGAATCAAAAACAAGGGAAAGGTGCTTCCAAACCGCAGAACAAAGGACCGAGCCAAGGCATGGCGGCTAAAGACAACTCATCGAAGCCACAAGAAAAGAACAGCACCGCAAAGCCAAAGAAGGACACGGAAAGTGGTGTGAGTTCCATAAGAGCTCCACTCACAACACAAGTGAGTGTCGGGCCAAGCAGTCGCTAGTGGCCGAGATGAGGGCTTCTGAGTCAGATGCATGCTCTGACTCCGAATCAGAACTTGAAAAGGCGAATGAAAAAGGGAAACAGATTATTGATGCGGAGCCCAACGCCACTGTTGCCACTGCAAAGATCCAAAAGGAGGAACCGGAAGATCCAGAGGAGGAGGAACGTCTCTTCCACTCCCGGATGTGGGTAAAGGGCTCCCCGGTACAGTTCATTGTCGACAATGGGAGCCAAAAGAACCTCATTTCAGCAGACGCCGTGAAGCGGTTGGGCTTGCCGACCACAGCTCACCCACATCCATACACCATCGGGTGGCTTCACCAAGAACGAGATCTCCGCGTCAGCCGGCAGTGTCGCCTTCCCTATAGCATCAAGCCCTTCACGGATGAGGTATTATGTGACGTTGCTCCTATTGATGTTTCTGATTTATTATTAGGACAACCATACTTGTGGAAGCGTCATGCTGTGTATGAGTCTCGACCTCGTGCTGTTATTATTACTTTGGGAAATAAGTTGTACAGGATACCAGAGGTACCACCTCCTACGACTATCTCTTTGGTTACTGCAAAACAATGTAGTAAGCTCATTTCCCAAACCAGGAAATTCGTTTTTCTGATGATCCGCCCCCAGGGCAAGAAGAAGACTGTGGCCACGACCTCCGGACAGGGCCCCTCTGCACGACAACAACAAATGGATAAGGTCGTGGAGGAGTACGGGGACATCTTCACCTCACCCACAGGGGTTCCTCTGCACTGCCAGGTCAAGCACCCGATTGATCTGACCCCAGGTGCGCCACTACCTAATGGACCGATCTATCGACGCTCTGTTCTGGAAAATGATGAAATCAAGAGGCAGATTCAGGAGCTGTTGCAGAAAGGTCACATCAGACCAAGTTCATCGCCCTGTGGGAGCCCGATCGTGTTGGTACGGAAGAAGGATGGGACGTGGAGACTCTGTATTGACTATCGGGCGCTGAACAAGATCACTGTCCGGAATAGGTACCCAATCCCACGGATTGATGACCTTCTGGACCAACTCAAAGGTGCAAAATATTTCAACAAGATCGACCTGAAGTCTGGGTATCACCAGGTACCAATTGAACCCTCCAATGTGTGGAAGACTGCCTTCAAAGCCAAGGAAGGCCTTTTCGAATGGCTGGTCATGCCTTTCGGGTTGACGAATGCTCCCGCCACCTTCATGAGGATGATGGATGACATCTTGCAGCCATTCACCAACTCATTTGTAGTGGTGTACTTGGATGATATTTTGATCTTCAGCCAGACTTGGGAAGAGCACCTTCACCACATCCGACAAGTCCTCCAAACACTGTGGCAACACAAGTTGTGTGCCAATTTGGAGAAGTGCACTTTTGGCATGACCCGGGTTCAATATCTGGGATACATTATTGATGAAAGGGGGGTGCATGTGGATCCAACCAAGATCCAAGTCATTCGGGATTGGCCAGCCCCAACCACTATAACAGAGCTTCGCAGCTTTCTGGGTCTTGCTAATTTCTACCGTAGGTTCGTGTTGGGATTCTCTCATATCACTTGGCCCTTGAGTCAAGTTACCAAGGGAGGAGCGAGAGAAAAATTATTTTGGTCGGAACCTCAACAGAAGGAATTCACAGAATTGAAAAATCGCCTCTGTTCTGCCCCAGTGCTCACATTACCAGACTTGCAACAACCATTTGAGATCGAGACAGATGCCTCTGACTATGCTATTGGGGCAGTTCTTACTCAACAGGGACATCCAGTGGCATATCACGGTGAGACATTGTCTGAGACAGTTCGCAAGTATCCCACCTATGACAAAGAAATGTATTCCATTGTGCAAGCCTGTCGACAATGGAAGCATTACATTTTGGGGAAGGAAACAATCATCCACACGGACCACCGGCCCTTGCAGTTCATACAGACACAAGGGAAGTTGCAGAATGATCGCCATCAGAAGTGGTCCACATATCTGCAACAGTTTCATTTGAACATCAAGTACAAGAAGGGTAGCACCAATAATGTTGCAGACTGCCTCAGCCGACCACCGATCGTGGCGCTCACCACCGTGCTCAACTCTTGTGGGCACGAGACTTATGATTGGCCGCTTCTCTATGAGAGTGACCCAGAATTCGGCCACACTTACAAGGCACTCTTGGGGGGTACGCAAGTTCCAAATTTTCACCTCCAAGATGCACTTTTATGTCACCTGGGACACCTTTGTGTTCCTTCGAGCGAGCGTGCCAAGATGATATGGGAAGCACACTACAGTCGAGTCGCTGGGCATTTCGGGGTCGAGAAAACAGTAGCAATACTACAGAAGTATTTCTATTGGCCAAACCTTCGAAAGGATGTCGAGAAGCACATCAGATCCTGCATTGCTTGTGCCATTGCCAAACCGACCATCAAGAAGCAAGGCCTATATACTCCTCTACCTACCCCTAGTCGACCTTGGGAATCCATCTCCATGGATTACATGTCGGGCCTGCCTTCTACTAAGCGGGGAAATGACTGTGTTTTTGTGGTCGTCGACAGATTCTCGAAGATGGCCATTATGGCGGCCTGCAAGAAGAATATCACAGCAGAAGCCACTGCTAAACTCTTCTTTAAACGAGTGTGGGTGCACTTTGGGATCCCACAGTCTATCATATCAGATCGGGATAGCAGGTTCCTCAGCACATTTTGGTCCAGCCTCTGGTCGATGTTGGATACCAAGCTCACCAAGTCCACGGCTTTCCATCCCCAAACAGATGGCCAGACAGAGGTCGTCAACAGAATGATTGTACACATTCTGCGCATGTACAATTCAAAGCATCCACGCACATGGGACGAGAGCCTCCCTTATGTACAACATAGTTATAATCGGGCTCTCCACGGTTCAATCGGCCATAGCCCCTTTCAGGTGGGCTTGGGATTCCAGCCACTATGTCCCATTGACGTAGCCATGCCATTTGCAGCTGCTCAGGCCAATTCAGCTCATGTCCAGTCTGAAGTTGACAAAGCCAGTAGCTTCATCGAGCGCATTCAACACATCAGCCAACAGGTTCATGATATATTGGACAGAGCCAATGCCAAGTACAAGCAACGCCATGATCAACACCGGGTGCCACACAACTTCCAGGTGGGTGACAAAGTATGGCTACATTTGCCGAAGGAGCGCCTCACTGGACCCCACCGCAAGCTTCGCCCGCTCCGATACGGGCCGTACACCATCACCAAGGCTGTAGGGAACAATGCATTCGAGCTCAGTATTCCACCATTCCTTGGTCTGCACCCAGTCTTCAATGTGGATCGCCTTTGTCCTTACTTCCCACCTCTACTGGACACCTCGGACATTGCAGAACAACTCACACCAACTGAGTTAAATCCAGACTGCATGGAACAGGCCACCACAGATTGCATCATGGACATGCAAATCAAGAACACTCGCCCGCAGAAGATCCAACTATATCGGGTTGTCAAAGCTGGCCAACTCCTGCACCAAGGAAAGTGGTTCACCAGGGACCAAGTTCAGCAGAAATTTCCTCATCTCATGGAGGAACTTAACGCAATGGGGACCATTGCTTCCTAAGGGGGGAGGAATGATCCAGGTGGATATTGGTGGTCACCGCCTATTCCACTTGGGGCCCCACCATTGTCTATTTCAGTTTTTCAGTTTCGGCACAGTTTACTATTTTTAGCAGTTTTTCGGGTCCTAAACTTCCGGAGCCGTTTTGAGGCCCTAAACGACGTTTTTTGGGAAAATGGAGGGCAACATGGGTCTGTATATATATATATATATATATATATATATGATTTTTGAAGATTATATTTCTAATATTTTCTTATTCATTTAAAACGGTGTATGCGAGTCTAAGAAAAGAGTTTAAATATGAAGGTGGATAGTAGTTAATGGACATATGTGCTTATTGAATATGGTTGTTTAAGGAAAACGTAATCTAAATGGGTAGTAGGCATCAATGTATTCCACCTGTAGTGGTTTAAGGTTGACTACCAACTCAAGAACTTCGCTCCAAGTAGTTATTGGAACAATTCTGAATTTAGCTAGAAGCTTAATGTCTTCTTTGAAATGGAAAAACTTTCAGATGATTCTTTAAGGATAGCTAACAATCAATTACCCCCTTTGTAAGATACAAGGTGAGAAGATTAACATATCTACTTGCAAGATGTGTCAATACTTGATAATGAATTCTTTGGTATGGTTATTATATATTTTTGGCTATTGAAGACCATTGTGAAGAAGCAATCCATTGTACATGAAGCTTCTATTCAGGGATTCTTTTGACTGGAAAATTTGTCTAAATGATGAATATTCCACAATTCTCACAAGAGTGAATACCAAAATACTAATATTTCACGTGGCCAACTCCATAATGATAGTAGAATTTGGGAATTTATGTGGAAGTGGATTAGGGTGAGATTTCTTGAAGAAACTAAACACTCTAAAACTTGATTGGTTTAGAGTAGTATGGAGTGTGAAAGGTCAGTTCCTTTTTGTATCAAGGCTATATTTTTATGCTTTTTGTTGATGCTTCTTACCTAGGTTTTATAACAAGATTGGGAAGTACAAACATAACTCTTGCATCTTCATTTGCTCCTAAAGTGAAATCATTAATCCTATCATGTACTTGATACTCATAAGATTATTTATGAAGCTCAAACAAAGAATTACTCTTAACAAAGAGTAGTTCAAAGTGTTGATTTTATTCTAAGTATCTTGTAAACAAAATTGAACAATGGTAAGAGTTTTATTTTGGTCAATTTTGATCATATCCTTTATATTAAAGAGTATTAGAATATTCAATGAGTCTATTAACAAATCAAGTGGAGCCATTTTCCAAACAATTCAAAAGAAACCAATGAAATGTTATGATTTTTGTTGATGCTTCGTACCTAGATTTTATGACAGGCTTGGGAAGTACAAACATAACTCTTGCATCTTCATTTGCTCTAAAGTGAAATCATCAATCCTATCATGTACTAGATACTTATAAGATTCTTTCTGAAGCTCAAACAAAGAATTACTCTTAACAAAGAGTAGTTCAAAGTGTTCATTTTATTCTAAGTATCTTTTAAAAAAAATTAAACAATGGTAAGAGTTTTATTTTGGTCAATTGTGATCATATCCTTTATAGTAAAGAATATTAGAATATTCAATGACTTTATTAACAAATCAAGTGGATCCATTTTCCAAAAATTCTGTAAGTCCTTTGTTGTCCAAATGTTATCTTAAACAGAAATTGTTGATACAATATTCAAAATGTTAAAAGGGGAAACTTGTATATTTCAGTTGCACGAGAAGGCTTTGCAGGAGGCATCTAGTGCAAAAAAAGGCAACAATATGCCTAAAGGTGTGGATCCCTTTGAAAAATTATATGATCTGCAAAACCGGTTTAAAGGACCAACCAATACCAAAACTCAGAGCTCAAATTTATCATATGAACAGGTTAATCTAGGAACTTAAGAGGATCTGAAGTATGTAAACCTTGGTAAATGTTGTTCTCCGCAAAAATGAAAAGAATTTATTCGCTTATTCAAATAGTATCGTGATGTGTTCGCATTAACATAGGATGACACGGTAAAGAGATATGATACTCATATTATCCAACAAACCATTCCCATCAAAGAAGGGGTGAATTCTTTCTAGTAAAAACTAAGGAACATGTATCCAAAGTTCGAGCCCCTCATCCAAAAGGAATTGAGAAAGATATTGGAAGGTTAGATCATTTTTAAAGTTAGACATTCAACTTGGGTTTCTAGTTTGGGATAAGGTTATGTGTAGACTTCCACAATCTCAACTAGGCATCTAATAAATATAATTAGCTAGTGCCATCCATGGAACAAATCCTCCAAACAAATTACGTTAAGACCACCCAAGAAGGAATGAGATGAGATTGAGATTGATGACTCCTTTGCTTTAATTACTTGGCCTTAGTTTCAATGAGGGATCCACCGATGAGATTAATGACGGATTTAATTACTTCAGGCGTTATTTTCAATTAGGGATCCACATATCCTTATTGTTTCATGATTCGAAAATCTTGAAACGAAAGCACTTATATTATCTGGTATGTCTCCCTGCTTGTCGGACTATAGTAGTTAATGGTTCTTCTCATGAAAATAGGTCATCAGAAAGGTATGATCGAGAAGCAAAGAAATGGTGGGACAGAAGAGAAAAAAATGATGTTCTGAATTCGACTTCCTATAATGAAATCAACCTGAGAAGAGGACCGAGTGCCCCTCAATAAAACGTAGGTCTCAGAGAAATGATGCAACCTTTCATTGCCAAATTTCTCTTTAAACAACCAAATCTGAATGCAAACTTTCTGTATTTTCTTAAGAATTAAATCAGACCTGAAAGGTTATAAGCCCCTAAAATTCTTGAACAGCCAAGACCTCAAAACTATAGAGACACGAAATAGCTCCTGATAAAAGAAGATTGTAGAAAGGTGTCACCATTAAAATCGATGTGATAGGTTCCCAACAATGTTTGTTCCAATAAACATGAATTGAAAAATAGCTTATTGGTTACTTGATTACATTCTGTAACAAATACTGGTTGTTCACAGTTCCGTGCGTTGGATGTGATGAGTATTCACTCTTGAATTTTGCGCAGAGAGTATTTAATTTGGGCCTTGTCTATTGATTTCATAAATTTACTGGGAAAGTTAAGTTTTTGTAGGAAGTTGGTAAGATTTGTTAATAGAAGTGCTTGAATTTTTTTTTTTTTTAAAAGTGGAAATAGATTTAACACCTTTAAAAACTAAAACAAGATTTTATTAGTCAGTGGAGCGACCTATAATGAGACAACATCAACTGGAGAATTTCCCGTAGAAAAGAGGTTAAGGGTAGAGAGAAGTCCATGGATAGCAAATAAATAATTAGAACTGACAAAGAAACAATCAATAGTCACAACTGGAATTCAAATGAAGATGCAAAGGGAGTACATTTTTCTCTATGAATTTAGAGATGGTCTTTTCAACAAACTACCATGACATGGAAAAGATTGATCTGATATTTCAACTACTTGGAATTCTGAATGAAAATGTATGGTCTAGGATCGCAATATTAAATATTGCCATGAATTTTCTTAATGGAAACCCGTCAATTGACTATGACATATATCGATATTCACTGAACAACGTAGGAGGCCTATGAATTACTTAGAAACAACTTCGGCAGTTGCTTCCACAAATAGTACACAATATAGCTAGAAATTTCCAATGGATCCTTCGAGGAGAGTAGCCAACTGAGCGAACTCAATGCAACTGTTATTGAGTTTTGGGCATTTGACTTTCAAAGCGATACGAAGATGCGGGGTAGTAAATGCTCACTTTAGGATTAAAGCAGATGAGGGTGTATATATATTTCTCTATGCTCTAGTGTATTTATGAGTAAATAGATTAGAGAATAAGCTTAGTCTTCAATATATCTTACTAAGTTGAAATAAAGATGCCAAACAATAAATGTTCACTTTAGGATTAAAGCAGATACACCACCCTGAAATGGATATATATTACCCCACACCCTAGTACATTTATGAGTAGATAAACTAAAAAATAAACTTAATGGTCAATATACCCTACTAAATTGGAGTATTGAAAATAATCCAAAGAAAAGCAACTTGATCAATAAAGACCACAAAAACAGTGACTCTCGAAAGAGTGCTACAAGAGAGTTTAACATTATTATCCACATGATATACATTATCCACGTAATACACATAAATACAATATTTTACAACTCTGATTTCATATTCCAAAAGGTTTTTTTTTTTTACTTCTTAGGATTCTTCCAATTTACTTGTTTTCCTCACAAATGCATAATCCAAATTTACATAAGCCATTTTCCAACCCAAATCATAAATGAATGCTCCTAAATATATGGACCATGCATTAAAATAATTTGCTTCTACTAATAACGATACAATCTTACATTTTTAAATTCATCACTAACTCCTACTTCTCTATTAAAGAAAGAAATATTTTTCTTCTCTATTAAAGAAGGAAACATTTTTTCTTCTATATTTAGTCTTATAAGTCTTCTTTTTATATCACATTAGTGAGATGTACCATTTCTCATAGTTTTCATGGAATCCAATAATTAGTTTTCATTACCCATGGTTTTCATCAAACCAATTTTTTTATAGTTTTAGAATAGTTTTTATATCACATTAGTGAGATGTACCATTTCTCATAGTTTTCATGGAATCCAATAATTAGTTTTCATTACCCATGGTTTTCATCAAACCAAATTTTTTATAGTTTTAGAATAGTTATAAATAATTGATATTTAAATATCATTTTAAGATGGTTGATGGTTGATAAATATTTGATATTTATATACTATATAATGTTACAGAATTTGTATAATTAGTCATTAGTATTATTGAATTAAATTTAAATCTTTAATTTTAAAAAATAATTAATTAATCATGTATTTTTTTTTTTTTAAATAGTCTTTTATCTATTATTGTTTTATATAAACATTTTAATGTAGTTCATATTTTATTGTTTTTGACAAACCTTGTAATGCCTCTAATGCCTCACTTCTTGTTTTAGATTCCCTTATATCAGAAATGGTAATGTCTTTCACAAACTTTTTAGTACTCTTTATTTTCTTGTATTTTAATATTGAACTAAGAAGAAGCTAATTTAGCTTTAACTCCACTCAAAATTTCTTGTGCAGTGTATCTTTCCAATAAAATTGCAACTTAAATGTTATGTAATTTATTTAATTTAAATTACTTGTTTCATTTAACATACCATTCAACAAATTAAATACATAGTGTGAGGTGTAATATAGTTAGGTAGCTAACATACCACTCAACAAATTGAATATACATTGTGAGGTACAATACGGTTAATAGCTAAATAAGTAAGAGAGTTTTAAATTTAACAAAATTTTTACTAATATATATTTTTCAACACACTAAATACACATTGTATTTCTAGTGCACAATAATTCATCCTTTTATTATCTTGTTGTCGGTTCCCTCTTATAGAGATCCTCTAGATCCTTCTACGCATTTATGACAATTTTTATCACTCTCACAATTATTATGTGCTCTTCTCACATAACATTTATTTGTGAGGGTTTTACACCACACTTTGATATAAAAAAAAGAATATTTACAAATACAAAAAATAAAAAAAAATTAAACACAGAGGAAATAAAACTATGTGTATAAAACGCTTGTGTTTATTTCATGTTATTGAACATGGAAATATATATAGAATTTCTAAATATTGACATGACTCTTAAAAAATATATGAACTATAGGCATACTTATTGAATTAAGTATTATTAATCTCATAGTATACTGATTATCTTCCTACATTTTATCAATTATTTGTCAAACACTATCAATTATTAAAATTTGCTAACAATATTGTACTAATTTGCTAGAAATTATATTTTATTTCATTAATTTCTAATACTCCACAATGAAAAATAAAGAAAATATAGAACTACTCCTCAAATAGTTTGTTTTTTTTCTTTACAACCTCAACTTCTAGGGTTTTTTCCTTAGCCATCAACACCTTGCCTTCCAATTACATCTCGGGGTGGAGGAGGATCCTCATACATAAACACAATCAATTCCAAAGCCAATTAAGCCACCTACGCTACTCCAACCACGAAAAATCCAAAATTTGATAGTTCCTACCTTCCTCAAATAGTGAAGGCTCCTCTATTATAAATCCCATTAGAAAAAAATAGGGGAAAATATTCAATATATATGAGAAAAAATGTGGTAATGTGAAAATTTGTAAGTCTCTAGCTCTAAGAAAAAACCCTGCTCACCTAGATCCAGAAGAATTGGACACTCAAAGGGGATCTTGACCTCAAATGGGGGCCCAAGGGTTTCTTCATGACCATATTCAATAATATAGAGAATAATGATCACATATTTCAAGGAGGGCCCAAGGGTTTCTTCATGACCATATTCAATAATATAGAGAATAGTGATCACATATTTTAAGGAGGCCCATATTTAAGGAATTCAAATAGCTTATTCATGAAGCCATGGATTTAGAGATTCCACCTTGATAAAGAAAACTTTTTCATAGCATTAATATGAATTCCCATTTATTCTCTCCCTAAGTATGGATTCATATTTATTCTCTCCCTCAAAAGTTTTAGGACATTTAAATCTTAGAAAACATTGGTAATGCCATAGGGAATTTTGTTATGATCTCATATACCATAAAGAAAGGTTGGAACTCTTCCTATGTCTGTATTTGTGCTAATATATACATATCCAAGGCACTCCCAGTGAGAATTGAGCTGAACAATGAAGATGAAATATGGGAAAAAAAAAATAGATTATGAGAAAATCCCCTTTAGATGCCAAAACTGCCATGAATATGGCCATTTATTATGAGAATACCTAGCAAACCAAGTCCGAAAAATGCACAAGTAAAGTTGTCCTTGGATCAAGATGGGTTTAATAGACTCACTATCAAAAGGAATAGAGAATCCAACCTCTAAAATTTTGTTGGTCCATAACCATCACATAGTCCTCCAATAACTAGAAGAAAACAAGACAATCACTAAGGAGAAAAATTCCTAAACAGAAGAGATTGGGGAAACTGGTCAACAACCACCCCCACCATCAAAATATGTGCATGCACAACTAAATAACTAACATTACTATGAGGATATAGAAATGGAGGATAACACAAAAGATTTTTATGACGCAGAAGATTTCAAAGCAATGGACTTGCAAAAAATTGATATGTAATATCTTGTAGAGAAATGGAGAAACATAGAGCCAAAAATCATTATCGAGAAGAAAGTTCAAACAATAACCGTAACATACATCCAAAATAAATATCTAATTCTCTATCAAGCTCACGAACCAAGTAATAGCCCTAAGAAAATATCTTCTTTTTCATCTCATAGAATCAAAATAAATTCTCCCACACATCAATCAAGTATTCTAGGATAACCAAAGAAAAAAAGATAGAAAAGAAATAGTCAATTACTATATGACCTAGGGGATTACTTGGTGAATATTGATAGGGTGTCACTAATGGATGCCATATTTAAACCCTCAGTCAATATTATCAATGAATTCCATCTCTTGGAACACTAAGGGTGCTAATAGGAAATCCAAGAAAAGAATCCTAAAAAACATAACCCTCTAATAACACCTTGACATCATGATGATTTAGGAAATAAAATTATCTTCTGAGTCTTAGAATATTTTAAATCATGTTTCGAAAAAATTGTGATTTTCTAGCCCAGGATGCCTAAGGAGCATTAGGAGGTATTTCTATCACATGGAACCCTTCCTCTGACACTCTTCACGATTCCTTTTCTCTTCTCAGAATATCAACTACTAACTTTCATCCCATTGTTTCAGCCAATTCAAGTTCCATTGAAAATGTTTATGGCCCTAGTATTCCTCCTCACAAAAGTTCCTTCCTCCAAAACCTCTAAAAAGAATCAAATCTTATAATGGAAAACTTTTAGATTATAGGTGGGGATTTTAACATGAAAAAAAAATTTAGTGAAAAGGAAGGTAGGATTTTTATACTTGATGTATAAATCCCCCTCTTTGTGGAAATTGATCAATAACTCCAAAATTATAGATCTAAGCACACACAATGGCTTATACACCTAGAACAATAAGTGAGGAGACACATATAAAATAGATTCAAGACTCGATAGGTTCCTCGTAGTAGAGTCTTTTTATATTTCAAGTACTAATTTTGAGGCTTCTATTCTCCATTTCCATGGTTTGGATCACTGAACCATATAAATCTTTATGGATTGGATTGGTAGTCCCAGGAACAAGCCCTTCAAATTCAAGGATTTTTGGTTACGACATCTCTCTAATGTAGAAAAATGGTGGAAAGAATCAAATAATTTTCCTGGGATTCTTATTTATCACTTCCAACATTAGTTAAAATAACTCAAAATAAAATTCAAGGACTAGAATATTAAGTATTTTGGTAACACCCACAAATAAAAACTAAAGTTATAACAAGTGATGACCACCATACAATAAGATATACTATAAAATGGTATATCTGAGGAATTGAAACATCAAGAAGCAATCATTCACCTCTAGTTGGAGGAAAGGTTAAATCAAGAGGAAATCCTATAGAGACAAAAATATCAACTACAATGGCTTAATGGGGGAGAAAAAAAACCATTAAATTCTTCCATAGATCCATTATCTTTTTTTTGTCACAAGATCGGTTGCTGGCTTATATTCAAAAGAAAAAAGGAGGGAGACGGATCTCCAGTTTTACAGAATGATATTGGAAAATGAAGGACCAACAGCAGATGCGGTTGATGTTAAAATCAGCATTACAACTTGCTTCCGTCGCTGTGAAAAAGCGGGATGCTGTACAAAATCTGAAAAACTGTAATAAAATAAAACAGGTTTTACACTTGATTTTTAATTTTTGCAGATGTGTCGTGTTTTCCGCCCACTGAGGTAGAAGTAGCGTCGTTCATCCAGTTCAAATAGATTTTTATCTGATGTGCTTTGACTTATCATCAAAACCTCTTGTGAAGCAGACACAAAAGAATACAAGGTTGCAAGAGGACTAAAACTGGGACAGAGACACTCTGTCTGGGTGAGCAGAGATGCTGCGTTCGTAGAGCAATGTCCAAGATGCGCCTGAGACCGATAGGCTGGTGATAGGAAGAGGTCAACAGGAGTAGGAGGACAATCGATTGAGCACGAAATGTTGGAACCGCTGAGAACGCAGAGCTTTGAGGGATTTGAAAGGGCGATCTAGAGAGTGTCAGAGTTTGGTGCTGAAGAGGTTATATCTGTGGGGGTCAATGCCATTGGATAGGAGGCAGAGATTTGATTCTTCGCAGAGAGGCAGGGCAAAGAGCTTCGGAAACCACGAACAATGATCTACTGTGGGGTGGATCTACAAAGGGGATAAAGCCTGATCATGGCAAGAAAAAGTAATGGTCAGTGCCATTGCACCGAAGGTTACCAACAGAGTGAGAGTAGGCTTTATTTTCCAATTTATCTGCAGTTTTGTTAAGAGAACGAAGGGCATGGTAATAAAGATTTCCTTTCATTTGCTGGTCCAGAGAATGGCATCGCTCAATAATTTGCTATAGACTCAGATTTTGGGCTTTTCTGTTGCTTATCATCAGACCAATGATAATGGCAGAGTCTCCAATTATAATAGCCTTGGTTATACCAAGTTTCTGAAGCTGGAGCAAACCTTGAAGGAGGGCGAAAGCTTCAGCCCTGTTGTTTGAAGCATAGCCCAGACCCCATTCCATAGATCCATTATCAACCGTAGGAAAAGTAATATAATATCAAGCATCAATACACATAATCACCAAAAAGTGGAAAGACATGATGCAATAGCCCAATAATTCATGAATCATTTCCAAGCCTCACTCAAAAAAATTAGTTTCGAACAAAAGGCCTAATTTCAAGAAAATAGCAGAGCACATTCTCAAACTCATAACAAGGGGACATGATGATATCCTTTTAAAGGAAATCACCATGCAATAAAGGGAAATAGATATTATTGAAATGCCTAAATGAAAACCCCCTTGTCTCGATGACTTTATAATCGTTTTCTACCAGGCTTGCTAGAAAATTCTCAAGTATGGTGTTTGGAAAGTACTCGAAGACTTGTAGTGCTCCTCCTCTATCAAAATAACTTTATATATATTATGCCTAAAAAATATCTTGTTGAATATCCTTAAAGTTTTAGGCCTATTTCCTTACGTAATGTTATCCATAAAATCATCTCCAAAGTTTTTGCAAATCGACTAAACCCCATTCTCCCCTCACTTATCTCTCTTAATCAAACTGGTTATGTGGAAGGTATAACAAATATGGACATAATAATACTATCCCATGAACAAATTCAGTCACTTAATTCCAATAAGTGTGTAGGTATGATCATCAAACTTGATATGTCAAAAACATTTGAAAAGTTAAGCTTGATTTTTTTTTTCACATGGCCACTACTTTTGGGTTTGCAGAAAGATGGATTCTCTAGGTTCTTTCCCTCATTTCCAAAATTTCTTCTCCATTCTAGTAAATGGCTTTCCCTCTCCCACTTTTTTCCCCTTAAGGGATATTAGGTAGGGAGACCCCATTTCCCCTTATATATTTATCATCATGCCTAAATGGTTGGGTAGACCTGTCAAGTCATCCCTACAACTTGGCTAGCTAAAAGGTCTTCCTCTTGGTTCTCATGATCCCACTTCTTCACACAAGTAGATTTTCAGCAATACTATTAGCTTAATCATCCTCACTATTAAAATTTAAAGAAACAAATACCCTTAAAAAAATCCTTCAAGACTTATTTGATGCTTTTAGAACCTCCATTAGTATGGAAAAATATGAAATATTCCTTTTTAATACCCTTCTAACTATCAAAACTCTCATATATCATTTTCTTGGTTTTCAAAGGAGCTCTCTTCTCTCCAAATACCTAGGAGCCCATTTAATCAGGAATCCTTTCAGAAAAAAGGTATAGGAAAATCTTCTTCTTAAATTTGAAGCCTAACTTTCTTGGACTTTTAGATTGATGAATCTAGTTGTTCACTTGATTTTACTTAAATATGTACTTAAATATCTCCCAACCCATTTTCTGTTAGCAATGGAAACCCTCAAAGCCATTAAAAACAAGATTACAAATATTCAACATAGGTTCCTATGAGGAGGGGGGGGGGGGGGGGTGCGGGTGGGGGCAGAGACCAAAAGTGGGCTCTAGTTGCATGGGACAAAAGCTATCTTCTAAAAATAAAAGGAGGCCTTGGTCGATCCAGATATACTCAGTATATCTTTAAGTGCTAAAACCTAGTGTAGATGGATAAAAAACTTAGAAGACGTATGGAGACAAATGTTCAAAAGTAAGTGTCCTCCAAATACCCAAGATGCTCAGCTCATAAGAATGACATTCAACATAAGGGGTTGTCATATATGGAATTCTTCTTGTAGAAACAAGCATCATGTCCAAGAGTATATTTTTTGGGAAATAAAATACAAGAATAATGTACTATGTTGGGATGAATAGTGACATCCATGGCCAAAATTTGCTCAAAATTAACAACTCTTCCCACCTAGGGTTTCCCTCATCTCCAGGGACCAAATATTAGTTGAAAATTACTAGGATTCGTCCCTCTACAATTCCTATTAGCAAAATTGGAACTCATATGAAGAATGGATCAATATTACATTCCAAAATAAAAGCAAAAATATCAAGGAAAAAATAGCAAACAAAAAAATTGTAATTCAAGAGGGAAATGGTAATATTCGTTAGGATTATCATCCTTTAGGAATTTTTAACCTCACTAAATCTTGATTTATTCTCACAAGAAATGAAAATGAGGAAGATAAAGGAAAATGACATAAAATATGAAATCTAAAAGACTAGCCCAAAATCACTCTTTCTATGTAGCTTCTATTATGGAACAAAACATTAACATGTAACAAGCTTCAAAGCCATGATTTTCAAGGCCCATCAATTTGTCTTCTCTATTTCTCTAATTAAAAAAATGGAAATCATCTTCCCAGTAGTTGTAAATTCTCCACTTCTATTTGGGATCACCTTGTTATGCTCTTTTGACAGACTCACAAAATGCAAAATAATGTCCTCTCCACTCTATAATTCTGGCGTGACTCCCTTTTTACTAATCCCATTGTCAATGGAGCATGGAAACTCATCACAAGATTAATCCTATCAGAGATTTGAAAGGTGTTTGAAAGGAGCGTAATATATGAGCATTTAATAATATCAGGGCCTTCATAGACTTTATTTGACAAGCTATTATGAATAAAATAAGGGAAACAATTTCTTCTCTTCCTTAGCCCTCCAAAGGTTAGGACTGAAACCAACATGAAAAAATCATTCTAAAAAAAATGGATCTTTTTCCCTATTGCTGGTAGACTCCCTCTATCCCCATTTTATTCTCTTCTAACTCTTCCTTCTAGTCCCCCCTCTCGAGGACTTCATCAAACTTAACTTTGACGAGGCCTTACAAGGAAATTCAGACCATGCCAATTATAGTGGAATATTTTGAAATTATAATGGATAGATTCTACATGTTTATGCAATTTCCATATGCCTCAACACTAATTTAATTCTATTAAAATATGGGCTCTAGAGAAGGCTCTCTTAATTGCTATTTTCAAATAATTTCAAAATCTCGTTATTGAAGGAGATTCCAAGACCATTATCAATATCTTTCGTGAAATCCAATGTGGACCAAATCATTCCACAGTCTCTGAGAGTTGGAGGTTGGAAGCTAAAATAGGTAATACTGCAAATGCCTCGCAAAAATCACCACTCTCATCCTCTCTCATGTCCACAGAAAGGGAAAAAAACTTGGTAACAAGCTAGACAATTTTGGTCCCAGCACAATAGATCATCTCCTTGACTTAGATTGGAGTGTAGATATTTTAGAATCCATTTGAACTTACTTCGAAGATCTGGCTACAAAATACCTTATCCCCCAAGGAGGATACCTAGGAGAGGGTGTACCCCACCTCGGCTTGATATGTTTCCAGCTCACACAAAAGGGGATTGCAACTTCCACTATACTTGCGCATTGCATGCATTTTTGGCACTTCATCAATTATGGAACAAATATAGCATAATGTAAAATGCCATTTGAATATTGTAGGTCGAATAGGGAGGTAAAAGATACTTAATAAGAGAACTCTATCGGATTGGCATAGCTGGAGGAAAATATTGATGATATAGACTAAGATTGATGATATAGACTACATGTTGACCATTCTAACTAGGAGATCAACCAACATCTCCTTCTCCTAAGATGAGGGTAGTGACAAACTAGTCTTGGAGATCTACCCAATAGTTGTTAGGGAGCATTCATATTTTATTTCTATTTACAAGAATTTCTAATTAAATGAGGTATTATAAACTAAGACTTTTCTATATAATCTTGAATTAACATAATGCAAAATAACTAATATATTATTAAAAATATATATAAACAAAAACTTCAATTTTTCTATGGTAATTATTGTACTTCTGATTGAGCGGAGATGCTCATTCTACAACCCAGTGTACATGCTATATGTAAGTATGCCAGTCCTTCCTAAAATAAACCAAGTGTACAGGCTATATGTAAGTATGTGAGTCCTTCCTAAAATAAAAATAAAATATTCTCTAAATAGAAAACAATGTGGGCTATAACAAATAAATAAAAATATATGCTATGCATATTTAATTAGTTGTCTATATGACCTAATATAATTTCATGTAAAATAAATAGAAGTAAAAAAAAAATCAAAAATATTTTAACATCTATATATCTATGTATAGAAATGATCAGGTGATCATGTTCTAAGTTGTAAAAATGCTCAAAATTGGAATTTCTCAAAATTGGTTGGAACCTAAACGACCGTATAGGCCTCGGAGATACGATCCTAATGCCTTGAACGACACTCAAATCCAACACTGTATGTGAAAGTTATGCAACTTTGAAGTTTTTAGTAAACTGCAAAAAAGACCAGTTTGACTTGGTTTGACTTTGATTTTAAAAATATTAAAAAAAGAATATTCCACAAAATATTATAGGAATATTCCTTGGAACATTCCCCAAAATATTCCATGGAATATTCCATCTGCAACGTATCACAGTTCGACACTTGTCAATTTTTTAGTTGGATGATTGGTTGACTTTGAAATTTATGGGCCAATCCAAGGCCGCCATGTGGTAGGCCCGGAGGCCGCCACGTGGCCTACGGGTCATGGCCAAAATCTATGGAGTATATGGGATTTGAAATGGGGACCTCCTGCCTGCAAATGAAAGCGCCCAACCAATCCACCTATGCCTTAGATCTTATTTTACAATGGGCAAAAGTGCTATTTAAAGTTTGAATGCATTTCGGGCAGAGGTGAATAGGGGCCAGCCCCCACACGATGTGACCATGGGCCCAGAACCTGGGTATTAAGACCTCCGACAGTTGCGGTTAACACCGGGTGTTCACATGTCAAGCGGCGGCGGTTCCGGTGGAGATTTGATGCTATGGTTTGAAAACCATTAGCTCCACGGTTATGTCGGCGGGTTGGGAGGTGGTCCATGTGACCCCGTCCACCCAAAATTAAATGTTAAGTTTAACAGTCCCGAAAAATCTAGCGGAATGGCCAAAAATAGTCAAGTTATTTGCAGTTCCTCCACTTTTGGTGGAGTTTCCTTAGGCCAACTTGGACAAAACTTCAGTTGGACATAACTTTTTCTAGGGAGAAAATTTTTGGACGAAATTGTTTTTTTATTTTGGGTAATTTGAGTATTCCAAAGCCAATGGTGTAGGTTGCAGAGGCAATATAGCTCATCTTCAGGTACTTTTTCAGCAGATAATCTTGGAGAGCCATCAGGGCCTAGGGAGTGTTGGAGCTATATTGGGCTATGGTTAACCTTTGGATGTGAAACAAAAGCCTAAATTTACTATTTTCAGTGTTCTGAACTCATTTATACAGCTATTTTTGCTTTTTTAGGCTTTCTTCACACTATATAACTAATTTTGAGCATAATGAGAGCAAGGACATGCCCATTTGGGGACCTTGGACCCGACAGATGTAGCCCAGGAGGGGTGAACTGCCTTATCATATGCTGTGTTATATTATGTGATTTGTTTGTTGTATATTTTTAGAGTTAAAGATGTTAAACAGTAAAAATAAATAAGCCCCCTACACACAAAAAAACTCATACATTCACCAAAAAAAATTTGTTCCAGGTTCAAAACATATTAAACAACTTTCACACATAAGTTTATGGATAATGAATACCTTGCACCAGGAAACAAGTAGTTTCGTTTCCAGATCATTAATGATTACTTCTATTATTTCTTTAGGTAGAGTTTGTAAAGGGCCAAGTAGCTTTGGGATCTCATCCTTTCTTTAAAGGTGACATATCCTGTAAATGCCCCTACAGTCCATCTCTGTATTAGAAATAAGAAGTTCTCACATTTCAAATCAGATTGGTATTAGAGCATAGGTTGAGCTCAAGTTTTGAGTTTTGTGCAAAGAAATATTTTATTGTTTTGCAAATTTGATGCTTACTAGGCTTAAACTTAAAAGAGGGGAAGGAAAATTGGTTAGAGCACAAGATAATCCTCAACCAAGGAGGGCCAGGGTGCCATTATCTCCACCTTCTATCTCACCCTAAATAGCCTTAGAAGCAGCTACAAGCATGTCTTCAAGGGAAGAAGAAGCTCATGAAGAAATGGATCCCAAGGAAGAAGAAAGAATATTTCGGAAAGCTTTCTTGGATATGACTAAAATGGTAAGGATCCTCTATTAAGAAAGAAATGATAGGATTGCTGGAGAAGGGTCTAGAAACCAAAAATAAGGAGGAGATTCTTCAGGAGGAAGAAAGAACAATGATAAGTCAAAGAAAGGGAATGGAGGAAATGGTGATCCACCATCTCCATTATCATCCTCTTCCTCAACTTCATCCTCTTAAACTTCGGTAAAGCAGTCACATAAGTCAAAAATCACTGGTAAAAATCCTTTGTGAAAGCTTGATGTCAAATTTGAATTGCCAATGTTTAACGGTGAAGTTAATGCAGAGAAATTAGATAATTGGATCAGACAATTGGAAGTATATTTAAGGATTCAAAACCTTCATGATGACGACACCAAGATTCAGCTAGCCTCATTAAGGATTGAAGGAGCAGAATTGGTATGGTGGGAAGCCAAGACCAAAGAGGAAATTCAAAAACATAGTAAGATGAATTTATCATGGGTTGAATTTATTTCCACAATTAAGAAGCAATTTTATCCTCTTGCTCATCTACAAAAGGCTATAATGAATTGGAAAAACTTTAGACAACTTAAAGGACAAAGTGTTTAAGAATACACTCCAGAGTTTAGGAGAAGAGCACTGTTGTTAGGAGTAGACTTACAAAGTCAAGATACTTTGCTGAAGTATATACGTGGTTTTCATAATTACCTTATACATACTATCCTTATGTTTAATCCTACTAGTTTATACAAAGTTTGTGTACAAGCTACGCATTTAGAGGCTAGAGGGAAAAACACTTTTGATGCATTGAATGAGGGTAGTGATTTTAAAAGCAAAGGAAGAAAAAGTATTGCAAGCTCTAGAAAGGAAAAAGGGAAATTCTTTTGCAAGAACTATTCAAAAACAAGCCACGATAAATATCACTGTTGGAAGCTTCATCCTGAGCTGAAACTAGAGAAATATAAAAACAAAGATAAAACCAAAGAAAAGGGAAAAATTGTTGCAACTGTTGAACAGGACTTAGGGTCTGAATCAGGTGATGAAATAAAAAGTATCGCCATGGTATTAAAGAGCATAAAGGGAAAAGAGGTTGTGCAAGAAACAAATCCTAGTTCTAGCACATTAAACTATCACAAAGAAACTCAAAATGAAAAGAGGAGGATAGAGCTATTTCATGTGAGGATAATCTCAAACCATACAAAGATAGACACACTTTTTGATAGTGGGTTTCAAGCTAATCTTATTTCAGAAGACTTATTCAAACAGCTAAAACTTGAGAAAATTCCACATCCAAAGCCTTATCCACTTGGGTGGATATGCAAGGATGCAAACTTACAAGTATCAAGAAACTGTATCTTGCATTTCGCCATAACAACTCATTATGTTTATTGGGTTGAAATGGATGTAGTACCACTTGACATTACAGGTGTTGTGTTGGGTAGTCCATATTTATATGACAGAAAGACAATATTCCATCGCCATGAGAATAATTATCACTTGTTCAAGGATGGAAAAGAGTACATTATGAGAGCACATAAGAAGAAGCTAGAATCTTCTTTAGTCCATGCAGGTCAATTGAAAAGGCTAGTTAATGCAAGTCAAAATCTGACTTTGTTAATGATTAAATGATAAGATTTTGTACATTTACCTTTTCATGATATTTCTGATATAAATGATGGTATGTTTCAGTCTGATAACAATTCGTCTTTGAAAGAATATGACATTATGTTGCACAAAGTACCTTTGGTGACGAATGGTGCAGAGAACGAAGTGTCGGTGCAAAGCAGTGCGAGAGTCCATGAGGTGGAAAGGCATGCAAGCAAAGAGGGCACATAGTTCAGCATGGGTCAATGTTGTTTTCAGAATGGTAGATTTGTATGGCAAGAAAACTTGTTTGGGATTCGGCACAAGTACAGGGTTCATTCAGCAAAAATTCGACATGTGAACAGTTGGCAAGGTGAACCTTATTTTAAGTCTTCTTTGAAGTTTGACCATGGTAGAAACAGTATGCTTTCTGCAAATCATAGTTGCTGTTTTGCAAAATTTCAAGAATTTGCGTCATGATTCAGTCAATGTTAGCAACGGCCGGTCAGTGGATTCAAGGAACAATTTATCTTTTTATGAGAAGCTCAATTTGATGAAGTCAGGAAGATTTCAGTGGTTCAAAGTTGGAAGAGTGGAGAATCAGTCTCCTCATCTTCATTTTCTGTAATCAGAGAGCTTTTGTGGGTCAGCTTCCCATTTGGGAGGTGTGATCAGGTGATCATGTTCTAAGTCGAAAAAATGCTCAAAATTGGTTGGAACCTGAACAGCTAGATATGCCTTAGCGATATGATCCTAACGTCGTGAACGACACTCAAATCTGACACTGTATGTGAAAGTTATGCAGCTTTGAAGTTTTTAGTAAACTGCAGAAAATACCAGTTTGATTTGGTTTGACTTTGATTTTAAAAATATTAAAAAAAGAATATTCCATAGAATATTCTAAGAATATTCTTTGGAATATTCCCTAAAATATTCCATGTGGAATGTATCACAGTTCGACACTTGTCAGTTTTTAGTTGGATGATTGGTTGACTTTGAAATTTATAGGCCAATCCAAGGCCGCCACGTGGCCCAGGGGTCATGGCCAAAATCTATATGGAGTCTGCGGGATTTGAAATGGGGACCTCCTGCCCACAAATGAAAGTGCCCAACCAATCTGCCTATGCCTTAGATCTTATTTTACAATGGGAAAAAGTGCTATTTAAAGTTTGAATGCATTTCAGGTGGAGGTGAATGGGGGCTAGCCCACCATGGGCCCAAAACCCAGGTCTTAAGACCTCTGAAAGTTGCAGTTAACACCGGGTGTTCACATGTCAAGCAGCGGCAGTTCCAGTGGAGATTTAATGCTACGGTTTGAAAACCGTTAGCTCCACCGTTATGTCGGCGGGTTGGGTGGTGGTCCATGTGACCTCATCCACCCAAAATTAAATGTTAAGTTTAACGGTCTTGAAAAATCTGGTGGAGCACGCCATTCTGGGCGAAATGGCAAAAAATAGTCAAGTTATTTGCAGTTCCTCCACTTTTGGTGGTGTTTGCTTAGGCCAACTTGGGCAAAACTTCAGTTGGACATAAATTTTTCTAGGGAGAACCTTTTTAGACAAAATTGTTTTTGATTTTGGGTAATTTGAGCATTCCAGAGCCAATGGTGTAGGTTGCAGAGGCAATAGAGCTCATCTTCAGGTACTTTTTCAGCAAAGAAGCTTGGAGAGCCATAAGGGCCTAGGGAGTGTTGGAGCTGTATTGGGCTATGGTTAACATTTAGAGGTGAAAAAAAAAGCCTATCTTTACTGTTTTCAGTGTTCTGAACTCATTTCTACAGTTATTTTTCCTGTTTAGGCTTTCTTCACACTATATAACTAATTTTGAGCATAATAAGACCAAGGACATGCCCATTTGGGGGCCTTGGACCCAGCAGATGTAGCCCAAGAGGGGTGAACTTCCTTATCATATGCTGTGTTATATTATGTGATTTATTTGTTGTATATTTTCAGAGTTAAAAATGTTAAACATTAAAAAGAAATAATCCTCCTACACACAAAAAGACTCATACATTCACCAAAAACATTTTGTTCCAGGTGCAAAACATATTAAACAGCTTGCACACATAAGTTTATGGATAATGAATACCTTGCACCAACAAACAAGTAGTTTCATTTCCAGATCATTAGTGATTACTTCTATTATTTCTTTAGGAAGAGTCTGTAAAGGGCCAGGGAGCTTCGGGATCTCATCCTTTCTTTAAAGGTGACATATCATGTAAATGCCCCTACAATCCATATCTGTATTAGAAATAAGAAGTTCTCACATTTCAAATCAATAAATAAAATGTTAAAATAAAATATTTTAATGTTGTATTGAATAAAATATCCAATGTAGATTATGAATAAAATGTTTTAATATGAATTAATATTGATGTATACTTAAAAATATATTAATGAAAAAAACCAATTCAATGCACATGTTATATAATCTCTATAACATTTAAAAAATAAAAAATTACACATTATTTTTTGGACTCTAAAATAAGTTTGCACGTTAAGAAATTTGATCCCTCTACACTCATGTTAGATCCATGGTTAAAATGAATCTATACTGGTAAATAATTAATATACATCACTCCTAAAAAATATCCAAAATAATAATAGTAATATGATATAAAAAAAATCAGTCTCCCTATATCAACTCACCATGTGGGCATCACTCATCTATTGAATATAGAAGGACAAAAAGACTTGAGCTGCCATACATTACCAATTTGCAGCATTCGAAATCCAGATAGGCTGAAATCCACATGGACTAGACTCATGTTAGATCCATGGTTAAAATGAATCTATATTGATAAATAATTACTATACATCACTACTAAAAGAAACCCAAAATAATAATAATAATATGATATTAAAAAAAATCAGAATCCTTATATCAACTAATCATGTGAGCATCACTCATCTATTGAATATAGAGGGACAAAAAGACTTGAGCCGCCATACATTACCAATTCGCAGCATCCGGAATCAGGTAGGGAATCAGGTAGGCTGAAATCCACATGGACTATACCAGATTGAACATATTACAAACTTTGTATTTTTAAAAGACTTACTTCAACCATATTCTTATTTGGGATATATTAAATCATTGGTGTTACATGATCAAAAATTATAAATAGACCACAAATAATTTGGTTCAGAAAGAATTTGTTACGTCTTTCAATAATTATTAAACATGTAAATACACGTATAATATTTTTAAATTAAAAACAAAAATCAAGTTTAAATTTAACACATGCATACCCTTAATACAACGTCTATTCATTTTCTACCCATATTTTATTATATCTTTCACGCTCTATTACTTATCTACGAACCTTAATATCCTTAAAAAAACAATTAAATATTATCAATTATTTTTTAAAGAATAACTGAGATTGCAAAACTCAAAATCAATGATCAATACGCAAATACTCTTCTTTATCAATACGCAAATACTCCTCTTCGTGATGATTTTCTCCGTGTTGATTTATGCTTTTATGTAATGTAATGTAATTTAAAGGTATAAAATTTGTGCTTTTTGAGTAGAGAGGTTCATTTTATAGTTTAGTAGGAAGGTTATGTGTAAATATGTAACTATATAGTTTAGTGTGAAGGCGATGTATAAATATGTTTGTTTCTTAAAAATATATATATATATATATATATATATATATATTTTTTTTTTTTTTTTAAAAACTAGTTTAATATTTAATGTGGACTAATAAAATAACTCAATGTACATGTTAAGTAATCTCTATAATATTCAAAAATACACTTTAAACAATAAAAAATTACACAGAGTTGGTAATTGAGCCTAGAGATTTATTCTACAATCAAATGTGAAGCTAATGTGTAAGTATGTATGTACCTCTTAAAATAAAAATAGATTATTCTCAAAATAATGTTTGTCCGTTATGCTAATTATTGGCCATATGATATAATATAATTTCATGTGAAGTAATTAATATATATATATATATATATATATATATATATATGGTTTAAATCGTATATTTTTTAAAAACATTTTAACCCGTGATATCAATTTCTAGAACTAATAAAATGAATCAATGCACATATTATGCAATGTCTATAACATTCAAAAATACAATTTAAACAATAAAAAAATACACATTGTTTTTCCATCCTAAAATAAGTGCCGACAATAGTAATTTGACATCCTATCATTCCCACATTGATAAGTGCATCTCTTGGAAATTAAGGTTATGGGTGCAACTCTTGGAAATTTTAATTCTGGAATCTGAAGTCATATGGTGATGAGGAGTTGCAAATCCAAGAAGCTACTGCACAATGTTAAAGTAAGGTAATGATTCTCACATGATGAGTTAGAAAATCAATTAAGTAACCATGATTGTGATTGAAGTTCATGTGATTAATAGAAGAGCCACAACTCGTTTGTGTTATTGTGTGAAATATTTGTGTAATTTGTGCCTTTACTCTTCTGCCTTTCCAACAAATTGGTATTAGAGCGAGGTTACAAAGAACCAGGGAAAGACGGATTAGCAATCATTCATGTATGAGAAGAGATTTTTTTTTCCTTCTTATTTATGCTATAATGCATCTAGTAGTTATACAAATAGTGTTATAACGCAGGTTCCCACACCAAAGAGTCATGTCACACATCTAAAAGTTGCAAAATTTCCCACGCACGCGGCCAACCTTGGCTTTTTCCCGCATTAAGGAACTAATGCAGTGCTATTATAAGTGTCGAGCGTTAAAAGATGCCACGGAGCACTTCAAACCTATTGGTGTAAAAAGGGTCAACATTATTATGGTTGGCATGCGGAACATAAAGCACAAAGAAAAAGTCAACAATTAAAAAAAAAAAAAGAGTGTGCATGGTTTTAAATCCATATTCGAAAAGGTTGATTTTTTTGTTTAAAACCAAAACCATATTCGAAAATGTTGATTTTTGGTTCCTTTTAAAAGCCTTTAAAAGGAGTTTGAATGTTATGAATGATTTAAGGGATTTCTTAAGTTTTGAAATCCTTTGGAGCAAATTGTGCCTTACGGGGGCACATATTAAAAATCATATTTATTTTCGGGGGCGATATGGAAGATAGCTTCATGCAAGCATGCAAGAAGCTATGACATCAGTCATGGGTCGCAAACGCGACTAAAGAAGTCTAAGAAAAAGAATAAAAAAAAAGAGACAAACATTGTTGTTGTGTTTAAAGAGGTTCAAGCCATAGCCGAGGAACTGAGATGTATAACAGAAGACAAAGATTCCCTAGCTTTGAGTTTCATTCAACATGCAATGGATGAAATGGTTATGAGAAAAGTAGCAAAAGCTACAAATTACAAGGAATCATGGAAGATCCTGGAAGCATAATTTGGTGCAAGGGAGAGTGACATGCAACAACAAGATATGTCACATTCAAATATGTCAGTCGCAGATCTGAGAGTAGATGAGCAAGACTCTGGGAGGACAACAGAGCTTGGTGAAATGCATTATGCAAGCATGCATATGGATGAAGAAGATATAATAGATATTGCAAAGAGGGAATTTGAAGCCTCTGTATGTGAAACAGAGCAAGAGCATATCAATTCTCAAGCACTCCATTGTAAAATAGATGGTGTAGAAGATGGTGAAACCCATTATGCAAGCATGCATATGGATGAAGAAGATGTGTCAGAGATTTAAAAGAGGGAAGTTGAAGCCTTTGTATGTAAAATAGAGCAAGAGAATATCAATGCTTAAGCACTCCACCATAACGTGGATGGTACAGATGATGGTGAACCCTAATATGCAAGTAAGCATATGGATGAAGAAGATGCAACACATATTGCAAAGAGAGAAGTTGAAGCCTCTGTATGTGAGACAGAGCTTGAGCATATTAATGCTCAACCACTCCACCGTAACGTGGATGGTGCAGAAGATGGTGAATCCCACTATGATGAAACACATGTGAATGATGAATTCAAAGTTAGATTTGCATTGGTGAATCTAGAAGCAGCTGATAAATTTGGTAATGCTGAAATTGTCTCTTTGAAATTGACAATGAGCACATCCATGCTTAGATATCCCACCATAGGGTGGATGAACATTATGTTCATGATATGTGTGGTTTATTTTTTGAAAAAAGGATTGATTATGGTAATATGGTAAGTTCCGTGTATGATGAAACATTGAAGGTTGAAGCTGCCTTTGTAGCAGCAATATATGAAACAGTTGAAACTTCTCATGAGGCAGTATATGATCTAGCAGCAGCTAATGATCAAGAAGAGGATAAAGTGATTGAAGAGTTTTTGATGAGAATATCCACTAATAGGATAAAAGTGGAAGACAACCTTCATACAGTTGAAAAGAAGGCAGAGAAGGAACATGAAGCGGAAGAAGCTCTCACTGAAGAGCATAATAAAGATGTTTTTAACATTGTTTTTGAATATACAGGTATTCAAAATAGCATGGGAGCAGAAGTTGAAATAAAGGTTGTTAATATGGTTGATGCATATTCAAAGCTCATTGAAGAATGGATTTAGAAGCCAATTGAACAAATTGATACGAGTATTAAAGAAACAGCTGGAATAAAAGAATTGAATGAAATGGCGAATAATGATTTTGAGTGTGAGGATTAAAGGAATAAATAAACAATACTTGATGATGAATGTGAAGAGAATGATATGGAAGTTTCTGAAAACAAGGAAGCATGCAGTAAAACAATTTTTTTGCAATGGAGTCAAGAAGAGATAAGATTATGCTATCAAGAAATATGGCAGAAATAAAGTCAGGAATATGAAGTGTAAGAATCATAGAAAACAAGAAAAATTGAAGATGTAATGGTGTGGCAGCAGTCCATGTTTGAACAAATATTTAATGAGGAAGGTGTAGAAGACAAGATCATATTTTTTTCAGCACAAATTCGAGACAAGCCAAGAAAAATTGCATCAAAAACAAGTAAAGAAATCCTACTACAAGAAATCACAATAGAGAATGAAGAAATTTCAAGGATATAGAATTTGGAAGCAGAGAAAAAAGAAAATGAAAAATTGCGAAATTTTTGAGTCATTGTAAGCCTAGTTGAGACATAGACCAGCAGGCATGCTTCAGTGATATTTGAGTCATTTTTTTTTATTGTGAGTCATTTTTTTTTTATGGTAAGCCTAAAAGGCATAGTTAAGTCTTGTTTGACTTAATTTGAGTCATATGGTCATAATTAAGGGAGTGTTAAAGTAAGGCAATTACTCTCACATGAAGAGTTAGATATTTAGTTAAGTAAGCAAGATTGTGATTGAAGTTTGTGTGATTAATAGAAGAGCCACAGCTCATTTGTGTTATTGTGTGAAATATTTGTGTAATTTGTGCCTTTACTCTTTTTCCTTTCCAACACATAGAATATGCAAGTATGCCCTTTGAGTAAGCCCAAAGATGACAAACTTTACTATTTATGATCTATGGTCGGTGCTGCTCCAAGCTCAGAATACCATCGCTATGGTTAACTAAAATATTCAAGGTTTCTATATTCAATATCTATAAAATGCAGTCGGCATATCAATGTTCTTTTTAGGCTTAATCCTTTAGGTATGCAATAAGAATATGCATTTGGATATTTTTTTAATAGTTTTTCATCGATAGTGGGTTACCAAATCATTGCAATGTGATTATGAAGGTTGAGGTTGGTTCTTAAGGTTCGCGTGCTCTTATATTGGCCTTTGTTTCTTTTCAATGTGTGCATTACTCTATATGACAGATAGTAACACCAAACCTCTTCTCCCAGCGGGATGTAATACATATGCAAAAGTTTTGCGTAATGAAAGAAGCCATAACATGCAAAGAATCTAAAGAAAATTTCATGAGCATGGATTGTCTTAATATTCTACCAAAGAAGAAATTACTTCCAAAGAAGGTAAACCAAAACTCAATTAAAAGTGTAGGGATTCCCTCTTATGCCTTAATAACACCTTTAGCTGAATATTTTTTTTTCCAAGAGCAAAAAAAAAAAAAACAATGATGCTTTTATTCATATTAATGAGAAAGTTACATAACATGTTTATGTTTCCATCAGTTTATCACCCATTAGTATGTATCACCAAGTAGTATGTATGTTATCATCTCTACTTCCTATCCTTAAATTCCCAAATCCATTTACATGATAATTCCTAAAAAAGAGAAAGGAAAGTCCAAATATTAGATTAATAGCATTAACAATACTCTTACAAAAATATAATAAGGAAATACACGACAAGTTACATGCATTTCCTAGTGAAATACATTGCCTCCACCCAAATTGTCTTCAATAAATTCTCCTCTTATGAGAAAGACCAGCTATTTTAAACATTATATATCTGAAGGGATCCTTTTCCCATACTACTATATGATCTTTTTCTTTTTCAAAACCTATGAAGTTTTTACAAAATACTTTCCTCCCTAGTAGTTCTTTCCTTATCAACATGTAAAAAAATATTTCCTTTCCTTATACCCTGTAAATCCATGATTTTGTTACCTTCTTTCCTAAATAAGTAATCTTAATGAAAAATTATACTATCAACTTTAATTCCTATTTTTTTTTTTTAAATAAGCAAAATGAATCATACTTGAACGGACCTTCAACCCCCTCTTTGAAAGGAGATCAGTTGTCATGTTTTGTTCTCCGTAGATATGTTCGAATTTGATTTCCTGAAAATAAAGGATCAATTCTCTGATCCGTGCCATCTAATTTGATAATATAGGAGGTTTGAAATATTTTTTCTCTCTAACTTAGTCTATTGCCCCTTTTGCATCTCTACAAATTTGTAAGCTTGTCAGACCATTCCACTTTGTTGCTTTTAGAAGCCCCTAGAATGCAATCACCTCACCCTAGTTGTTTTTCCCCTCGCCACTTCCCCACCAAAAATGATAGTAGGTACCAGGCTTCATGACCAAATAGATGCCACAACCACACTTTCTATATCTACTGGACCCATCGAAAAAAAAAAAACCAGAATGTTTCCCCAAATGTCTCTATACCTTACATGTCTCCTTTTTATCGACTCCTTAATCAACCCCTTTATTGAAGTAAGAGACAAATTTGGAAATGAATGATATCACACAATCAATCTTGTCTATAAAATGGAAGAGTTTCTAGATTTCGAAATAGACCAGATAATGTATATTGGCAAGAAATGATAAGCTTTATGATTTTTATACCCATACTTGAAGTATTCTACCACAAATAGAGATGCATTGCTTACCTTAATGTTGAAAATATGTAGAAAACCTTCCCAAACCATCTTCCAGAAAGGGAAGTGTAGAAATAGATGTGCCACATCTTCAGGACCACCCTGACATAAAATGCACATCCAAAGGTCCACAAAACCCCTCTTATGTAAACTGTTCCAGGTTAGGACAAGGTCATGTATGTAGGACAAACAAGCCAAAAAATTTGATTTTTTTTGGGATTTCCCCTCTCAAGGTAACTCGAAACCAACTATTTGGTTCATATTTCTCTCCAGTAAAAGGCATGCAGTTGTAGATGCCTTTGACCTACGGATTATATTTTTTCATTGACCCTCCCCATGAAATTTTTTCCTTCCGTGGTTGAATACCAATACCCGCATCTCTCAACTGAATATCATATTTCTCCCACTTTGCAGCAATACCACCCTCAAGTCCTAAATACTTTGTCGAAAACCATATTTTTACAGAATGACTTTATCTTGATCAATGCAACATTAATGAAGGGTGTAAAAACCCTATTGTGAATATATTCAATTAAATGAGTGGAAAGAGAATGAGGCCTCGCCATTCCTAACATCTCGTCCAGACCAATAGAAATTAATGACTCACCCTAACCGCCCATATAGAGAAATACATCAACCAGATCATATGTTTCATCATACCCTTCCAAATGGACGAGGAGATAGATATGCTTATTACCCCTCCCCTGATCCATTCCTCCAAATAATTCCCAACAAGTTATTTGTTCCTTATGACATCGTACAATAAACATGGGCCATTTAAAGACCACCACACATTTTTTTATAACAAGAGATTTATTAAAATTTTCAAGATCCATTATGCCCCATCCCCCTTCTTCAATCAACCGAGAAATAGAGGACCAACTAACTAGGTGAAAATTTCCCTCTAGCTTATAACTAGACCATAAAAATTTAGCCATAATGGACTTTATCCTTTGAGTGATCGCCCCTGGAAGAATGAAGGGTTGCATCGATAAGAGAGAGATGTAATGTAAACTGAGTTGATCAGAGTCATCCTCCCTCCAAATGAGAATTTTCTGTGCATCCAACCAACCAATTTTTTCTCCAATTTAGCCACCAACCATTCCCAATCCCCAATCCCATATTTCAAAGGTTTAGGACAGAAGCCCAAATACTTAATTCTCATCTCAATTTTTTGGGTCTTGACAATGCAAATAAAAGACAAATATGACCAAAACCTAGTACATATTTCTCCTTACTCATCATTAGGAGCAATGATTTCGAGAACTCATCTAGTGCCTTAGAAATGTTATACCCTTCCCCTATAGACTTATGGCCACCAAATATTAGATCGTCAAAAAAACACAGATGTGTCACCGCTTGATTACTTGACAATTTTAGTCCCTTAATAATCCCCATATTCCTCATATCCTGCCACTATCCTACATCCTCAGACTTAGGCAATCTATAACTAGTAAAAAAATTAACGAAGATAATGCACACCCATGCCTCAAACCCCTAGAAGCCCTGAAAACCTAAGTAGGCTAGCCATTGATTATAACCACAAAATTGGCAGTCCTGATACAAGCCATGACCCATCTAGAGTTGAAATAAGACAGACCTGATTTAATAAATACCAAGTACAGAAAATCCAAGTCCACGTTATCATATGCTTTGATAAAATTCACCTTCAACAAGCATGCACTCCCATGTATGGTTTTGATCATATTAAAAATTTACTGAGTACTAGAAATAAGGTCTTGAATTTGACGCCCCTCGAAGAACAAAAATTGTTCCTTCGTGATAAATCTGGAGAGGACCGGTTTGATCCTACCTGCAATAATCTTAGAAATAATCTTATATACAAAATTACAGAGTGAATTAATTTTGCTATTAATGCAATGAAAATAGCATTAAGAGACCCCGAAATAAAATGATTTACTCTAGATTCCTTCGCAGCTGCTAGTAGGTCAGAGACCATAAGCTTCAAGAAATGTTGGAACAATTACATGCCCCGACCATCTAGACCTAGGATTTTTTCCTTTGCAAACACTACTAACACCTCCAAAAATTCCCCTTCATTAATCGATTTCCCAAAATTTTTGCTATCCTCCCCAGAAAAAAAAATTGTGAAACCCGTAATTAAATCATAGTCAACAGACTCATGTATCTCTTCCCCATATAACGACCTAAAAAATTTAACTGTTCACTTTCCAGTGCCAGTACATCCTGAAAGTAAATGCCCATCATTGTCCCAAATCTTTCTGATAGAGTTATCCTTCCGCATGATATTCACAAAGTCATGGAAAAAACTAGTATTCCTATCCCCTGTCGCGATCCAAATTTCCCTGCTCTTCATCCGTGCATCCTCCTCCCTCGCCAGAAATATAACATTTTTCAACCCTCCAACTCCAATATTTTAGAGTGATAAAGCCCATAAAAGTAAACTAGATCTAGAGGATCATTGCTGCCAACCTATTCACATCCTCGATATCCACAGTAGGTTTCATCTCTTGTCTCCTACGGTATTTGACCCAAATAGCGACTTCCCTTTCGGTCTCGGTTAGACGAGATGTGTGACATGGCTTCACCCCAGGTAGATGTTGCCTCCATCCCACACACTGTGAACCATCTCCTCAAATTTAGGGTCCTTTAACCAGCCGGGGTAAAACTTAAAAGGAAAAGGCCTCTGCCCCACCATCACCGATCAAGACAAGGTGATGGGCACATGATCAGAGGTAAAAGAAGATATAATATTGGATTGAATTCTCAGCATTGACACTAATAAATCTTGACTGGCCAGGAACCAGTACAAACGCTTTGATATAACCTCAGACCCCATTCTTCCTTGTTGGAATATTTTCTTATTCCCAACACACAGAGGAATAGAAATTCCCCCTTCTTAACATAGAGATATTTTAAAATTTCATTCATGGACAGAGTAAGAAATTTGATACACAATTTTTTTTATCTTGTGGAGTGAAACAAAAAAAAAAATTCTATTGATTTGAACTGCTGTTCATTACATATGTGCTATTCTACACTTCTCTTTTTGTGTATGTTCATTTGTGCAATCACACGAAATATATATATGGCCGTACCTCCAAAATATTAACAATAAAATTTAAACCTTATGGTTTTAAAAACTATATAAAACATTTCATGCGCCACAAACTTTAACATATAAACAAAACATGTTATAAAAACTTATTGCATGTGATGGTTTTGCGATGCGATAAACTTATCACATCAATCTTTGTGCCGGCTGACTCGGCCTTTAAACATTGTGATGCAATTTCATTGGTTGAACTAACGATGACTTGGCAAGGTGGGGCAGGGTTTATCGCATGAGTTTAGACGAAGGTTGACATAAGCACCAATTGGTGCGATATTAACTTGATTGGATGACGGGCTTGTGAGCTAGCGGTGGGGTCACTGTTATCGCATGAGTTTGTGAAGGAGGTGAAATATGCACTGGAGGGTGTGATGCATTTGTGATTGGCTAGAGGCTGATCTACATGGAAATGACGTGGAGTTTGCGGTAGGTGTGGAGGATTTACGGCGCAGTTGTATGGTCAACTAGTGTTTCAAACAAATAAAGAAGGATGATGTAGCATACAGGATCAAGGCAGTTGTGCATGATTAAAATGGAAATTTGAAGCAATGGTTCAGGGCGTTAAAATAGCTCGGTGTCCTTTCTTGAATCAAGTAAAAGAAAATTGTCAGAAGATCAAGCCGTCTGTGTGTTGTTGTCGCTGTTGGAGCATCGTAGCAGTTGTGATTATTTTCAACACTCCCCATTAATCACAACTACTGCTGTCATGCATTCCCAGAAATTCTCTGAAAAATTAAAACTTTTCTACCCCAATGGTTTTTTCGAAATATCTGCAAACTGTTCTTCTGTTCTGCAATGTTGCAAAACAGCTTCTCCATTGTTCACCAATTCTCTGATAAAATGATATTTAGCATCTATGTGCTTTGTCCTTTTGTGAAACACTGAATTCTTTGATAATGCTATTGTTGAATTACTATCACAATAAATTGTTGTACCTTTTACCTGTTCATGGCACAAATATCTTAGCATTCTTCTCATCCATATTGCTTGACATGCTGCTGTTGTAGCTGCCACATACTCTGCCTCTGCTGTAGATAAAGCCACAATAGGTTGTTTCTTGGAAGCCCATGAAATGGCTCGCGATCCTAAATGAAAAACATAACCAGAGGTACTTTTTCTGTCATCTATGCTTCTAGCCCAGTCACTGTCAGTATATCTAATTAACTCAAAATTTTCTGAAGGTGTATAAAATACCATACTCGTTTGTTCCTTTCACATACCTTAGAATTCTCTTTGTTGCTTTCCAATGTGTCTCTTTTGGCCTCTCCATAAATTTGGAAATTAAACTTACAACATGCATAATATCAGGCCTAGTTTCAGTCAAATACATAAGGCTTCCAACTATGCTCTTATATAAACTTGGATCAAAATCCTTGTTGCTGTCTTCCTTGCTTAACTTCAACCCCATCACTGTAGGAGCTATTGCTGCCTTGAAATCCTGCATTTTAAATATTTCCAAAACTTACCTCACATATTTTGTGTGAGAAATAAAATTTTTATTTTCATTTTTCTCTACTTCTATTCCTAAGAAGTATCTCAGCAATCCCATATGAGTCATCTCAAATTATTCTTTCATGACTGTTTTAGAATTTTCAATAAGGTAAGCATCATTACCTATAAATATCACATCATCAACATATAAAATAGCAATGAACATCTTACCATATTTTTCCTTGATGTACAATGCGGGTTCTCCTTCACATTTCTCAAACCCATTTCTCCAATAGCTAAGAATCTATTCTCTTGCCATGCTCTTGAGTGTTTGTTTCAACCTGGATTTCTTCAATTTACATACCTTGTGCTCTTGGCCTTCTTTCTAATATCCTAGAGGCTATTTCAACATAGACATCTTCTATAAATACTCCATTTAGGAATGTTGATTTCACATCCATTTGAAAAAATGTCCACTTATGTTGTGCTGCAATAGACATCACTACTCTTACTATTTCCATTGTTGCAATTGGTGCAAAAGTTTCTTTATAATCTCTTCCTTGTTGCTGCTTGTAGCCTTTGACAACAAGTCTAGCCTTGTGCCTTTCAATCTTACCTTCAACATCTCTTTTGGTCTTGTAGACCCATTTTGCTCCAATCACTTCCTTGCCTTTAGGAAGATCAACTAATTCCCATGTTTTATTATTTTTTATTGCATTTATCTCTTTATCTATGGCATCTATCCATTTCTTATTTTTTATAGCTTCTTCAAAATGAATAGGATCTTCTACATTACAATACAAAGAAAACAAAGAATTAATACCTTCATTATTTGCCTCTTGCTCATAAATGTCATTCAAACTTCTGAATCTTGTTCTTCTTTCACTTGATGAACTTGTGCTTGTAGAAGCACTCAAATCTACTCCTTGTGTTGTGCTTGGAGAAGCACTTTCATCACTTCTCAAGGGTGTTCTCATACCAGCTTTTGGTGTTCCTTGTTGTCCTTGTGTTGGTGGAGGAGGTGCTATCAATGAGGGATTTCCTTCAGCCATTTCTTCCTCATCTTCTTCTTGAAACATACAAGTTTTTACATTCACTGTTTTCTCAATGCTTCCATCTCAAGCTTCTTCTTCAATGAACTGCACATCTCTGCTTATAATAAAATTATTGGTGGATGGGTTATACAATATATATGCCTTTGATTCATCACTGTATCCTACAAATATGCACTTCTTCCCCTTGTTGTCAAACTTCTTTCTCAGCTAATTCAGAATGTGTGCATAAGCCACACATCAAATACTCTCATGTGGGTGACAAATTGTTTTTATGCCACTCCATGCTTCTTCCGGAACTCTGTTCATAACACTCTTTGTTGGGCATCTATTCAAAACATATGTTGCACAATGTACAGCTTCATTCCAATATTCATTTGGCAAGTGTTTTTCCTTCAACATGCTTCTTCCATGTCCATGATGGTTCTATTTTTCCTTTCAGCAACACCATTTTGTTGTGGCGTATACCTTGCTGTAAATTTTTTGTTTATCCCATTTTCCCTACAAAAACGTAGGAAATCTTTGGAGATATATTCTCCTCCTCTATTAGTCCTCAAAGCTTTAATATGTTGCCCACTTTTATTCTCAATAAGAGCTTTAAAGTGGTAGAATTTTTAAAACACTTCACTCTTCAACTTCAAAAAATATACCCATGTTCTTCTTGTAAAATAATCAATACAAGTCAGCATATAATGGTTGTCTTCTAATGATGGTGTTTTCATTGGTCCACAAAAATTAGAATGGACTATTTCTAAGGGTGATTTTTCCCTTATGCTCTTTCCTGATGGAAAGCTTTCTTTGTGTTGTTTGCCCAAGATGCAGCCTTCACAAAGGTTGTTTGGTTTTTCAATAAATGGTAATCCCTTTACCATTCCATTTTTGTGCAATAAATTCAGACCTCCAAAGTTGAGATGTAAAAATCTCAAATGCCACAACTAGTTTTCATCTTTTGCTTCCTTTTGGAATGTCTCTTGAGTTACACCTGTCATTGCAACTCCTTTCTTCAAATCTGCTCTCATTTTGAGAGGAAACATTCTATTGCTGGTCATCTTCACTTGTGCAATGCATTGCTTGCTTGGTGGTTTATCCATGATGGTACATACATCATCTTCAAAGAATACATTGTAGCCCTTTTGAATGAGTTTTCCAATGCTTAACAAATTACATTTCATACCTGGTACATAATATACATCAGATATTCTCTTCTTTTCTCTTTTCTTTGTTAAAACACTTACTTTGTGTTACACAAGTTGCTTTGTGTTACACAGTAATTTGTCACTGTCCCTGCAATTCCCCATCCCGCACATTGGAGGGCTCATTCCGTGACTTGTGATCAGTGACATAACTTGGAAACACTTTCATGGCATTCCCCTAAACATGTACTTTCATTGCCCTGAAGACAACTCCTTGTAAAAAACCCTAAAAATAGCCTTTTCATCCTTGGCGTGACTAGCCTGTGTTATACTCGCACCAATGGGGGAAATTCTTCAAAGAGGGCATGCCAATTGGTGCTCTGTCTCAGAGTCGCACTCACACCAGGCTTAATAAAGGGTGTTTTAAAAAAATAAATGGCGGAAGATTGACTTTAATCAACTCCTGAACTAGTCTCTAAATTGAGTTGGGACATTTGGCTCCGGATTTCCATGTAGAGGAAGTAGTTTCCCACCTCCCATGGAAGCTTCCTTGAGGATAGGGCCAATCCCATGATTATAGGGATCCCAACTTCCCTTCCTCCATCTATATAAGCTTGCCATTTCCCTTTGCAAGCTAATCTCCAAGAGCCTTCATAGCCTAAAGAATGCTGCAAGAGCTTTGATAGTCCTCATAGTGCCAAATCCATAGCAAGGAGATTGACGATCGAAGAGAGAGGCTTGTCCCTATTCCCGACAAGCTTTACCGAGACGTATTCCGCTGACGACCCACCGAAGGAGGATTTCAGCATCAGAGCCAGGTTGTATCATCCTTTGTTTCATTAATATAAGCAACTACGATTATAGTTCCACTCGTATTGTTCATGCTTGTTTATGAGTTGTGTCCTCTCTGACTGACACATAATTTCAATTATATGGTTTTACGCTCGTATGTTCGTCATGTTTCTTGTACGTGCAGGTGTTCAATCGTGTCAAGTGGTGGAATTGTGACCTGTCGGAGCAAGGGATCGAGAGCACTATCCTCTTCGCAACAACAACAGTGTTGGACCTGAGGTAGGCCTTCTATCGCACTTTGATTTTTGCAATTAGGAGCTTGCATTGTAGCGTGTTTGATTGTTGCTAGACCCGATCTGGGCTAGTAGGGATCGCCTCTGTCCGCAGAGGGGATTTACCTCCTCAACACTTTGCCTTTTCCCATGACAGATACTTTATTGTCTATCCCCAATGTTACTTGAGACTTCACATTTTCATCCAACATAGAAAACATGGCCATGTTTCTAGCCATATGGTTACTACATTCTTCTCTTCAGCAATATTACATGCTAAAAACAAATTCTCTTGACTCTGAGTTTCCTTAGTAAAATTAGCACTGGGTCTATTACCCATGTCATTATGTTTCTTCCTACATTCATTGGCATAATGCCCATACTTCTTACAGTAATGACATTGGACTTGGGATTTATCATACCTTTATCCATGTGCTTGATTTTTTCCACCTTGTTGGTTGCTGCCCCTTCCACTTGCATTTTCAGGGCTGCTTCTTCCTCCTCTGCTCTGGCTTATGCCTCTACCTCTACCTTGGTATTTTGTTCTACCTCGACCTCTGTCTCTTCCAAAGGAAATTTGGGTCTTGAAGGCATGCTCCAAAGAGGATTTTATTGTTCTGTCCAGTCTTTTTTCATGTGTCATCAATGATGCATGAAGCTCATCGACAGTAAAAAATGAGAGATTCTTTGTCTCTTCAATGGTTGTTACTATAACATCAAATATTGAGGGTAGACTCCTCAATATTTTCTCCACTATTATTCTTTCTTAAACTGCCTCTCCATGAGACAATATTTGGGTAACCAACCCAATCAATTGTGTAAAGAATGAGTCTATTGTTTTTTACTCTTTCATGAAAATGACTTCAAAATATCTTCTCATCAATTGAAGCGTTGCTTTCTTTACCTTCTCCATTCCTTGATGGGTTGTCTAGAGGGTATCCCATGCATCTTTGGACTTATTTGCTACTGCAATTCTTGGAAATATGCTTTCATGCACTGCTTGAAAGAGATAGAAGAGGGATTTTGAGTAATTATTTCTATTAATATTAAACAAATCTTTCTCTTCCTGTGTCAAGGCATTAAATTATTGTTCATATGCTAGTTCTTCAAATTCGTCTTTAACTAGCTCCCATAAATCTTGAGATGCAAACATAACTCTCATTGTGATTGCCCAATAGTCATAGTTCTTCCCATTTAACTGTGGGAGTTGAGTATTTCTCATACTCGTGCTTGTGCTGGCTCCTACCATTGCTAGCCCTACAAAACTATGCTAAAAAAATTGATTGCGTATCTTAAAAAAACTTTCTCACTATTGGAGAGATAACCTCTGTCTCTAAAAACTCTTAAGACTTCTCTTTTACAGTTCTCTGGAATGTATTCTTAAAAAAAACAATAACTTTATTTTTCTTAATAAATACCTGACTTGTTGAACCTTCACATTGCTGGAGAAATGCTTCAACAATCTTCTTCTTCTTTTCCTACAGCTTCTTCAACAAATGTTGAGATTCTGGACTAGCTCCAATACCATGTTGGAATTTTTGCTTATTCCCAACACACAGATGAATAGAAATTCCCCCTTCTTAACACAGGAGATTTTAAAATTTCATTCACAGACAAAGCAAGAAATTTGATACAAATTTTTTTTTTATCCCGTGGAGAAAAACAAAAAAAATTGTTCAATTGATTTGAACTATTGTTCATTACATATGTGCTATTCTGCACTTCTCTTTCTGTGTATCTTCATTTCTACAATCGCATGGAATATATATATGGCCGTAGCCCCAAAATATTAACAATAACATTTAAATCCCGTGGTTTTAAAAACTATATAAAACATTTCATGTGTCGCAGACTTTAACATATAAATAAAAACATTATAAAAACTTATTGCATGCGATGGTTGTGCGATGCGATAAACTTATCGCATCAATATTTGTGTCGGCTGGCTCATCCTTTAAACATTGCGATGCAATTTCATTGGTTGAATGGACGATGACTTGGCAAGGTGGGGTAGGGTTTATTGTATGAGTTTGGGCGAAGGTTGACGTAAGAACCAACTGGTGCGATATGAACTTGAATGGATGACAAGCTTGTGAGGTGACGGTGGGGTCACTGTTATCACGCAAGTTTGTAGAGGAGGTGACATATGCACCAGAGTGTGTGATACATTTGTGATTGGCTAGAGGCTGATCTACGTGGAAATGATGTGGATTTTGTGGTAGGTGTGGAGAATTTACGGCGCGGTTGTATGGTCAACTAGCATTTCAAACAAATAAAGAAGGTTGCTGTAGCATACAGGATGAAGGCGATTGTGCAAAATTAAAATAGAAATTTGAAACGATGGTTCAAGGTGTTAAAATAGCTCTGCATCCTTTCCTGAATCAAGTAAAGGATTGTCAGAAGATCAAGCCGTCTGTGTGTTGCTGTCGATGTTGGAACAAAGTAGCAGTTGCGATTATTTTCAACATTCCATTCGTCCATATCGGTACCACAGGAACGGGGATTAGGTCGATGAGAGCCGACTCTTCCATCATCCCTTTAAAAAAAGCATAAATACCATCCACCATCGCTTATATCCCCAAATTTCCCTGACAACCAGTGAGATGAAATCCCCTGCTAAAATTATTGACCCGATACCGAACAATCTCAAACCAGCCACCCGCTCCCAATACAACTGCCTGCCCACATATGGCGCGTAAGAATTGATGAACAGAGTTTCTATATTTGATCCCTTCATGAAGCCCAATAGAATAATACCTGCGCATGAAAGATACACTGTAAATTCAAGAATAACAGGGTTCCAAATCACCCCAAAACCCCCCGAGAGAGCCACAACATCTGTGGCACACACGCACCACCCAAGAAAAATAGACAAAAGTGCCTCCCACAAATTTTCACGTGATATCATGGTTTCTTGGATGAAGACCAAATGTGGTTTCTGAGTGAATATGTGCCTTCATGTTTTTCAATACTTTCAAATGTGAAGTTAACTTGTTACCTTAATATCCCTTTTGGCTGAATATCTTCCTTCATGTTTTTCAAGGTTTTCAAAAAGTGAAGTTAACTTATTGGTAAAGGAAAGTAATAATTTATTACATTGAGAGGTATCTTTATTCAATATTTGTATATTTAGTGAGAATGAAGAAAAATCAAATACAAATCAAAGTCAGTTGTTGAAATACAGAGTACAACACACAATTACAACTGCTAATTAAATCTAAGAGACATCTCTAGCAACTAGGCATATATATATATAAGTCGGTTTTACCGTTTTTGTTTTCCATGATTCCAGGATTCCACGCAGGACTGCTCCTAAGGATTTTGGTGAGGGGAGGTGGTGAAGACTGATGCAATCGATGCAGTGAAGGCATGGTGAGCTGAGATAATAACTTTTCTAACATTATCTCTTAATTATCTAAACAAAAAAAGTGTTGAGGGTCTTGTAAATATGTTTGCAAATTCATCTTTTGATCTACAAAATTTCAAAAGTATTTCCTTGAGTTGTTATTGCTTTCATTTGGGATTGCTTGATAATGGGTATTATTTTTTTATATAATATACTTACATATAATTGATAATTTATGTTCATATAAAAAAAATCTATTTACCAATGTAGTACACTTAGCACCCTTAATCTTATATAAGTGTACACTTAGCACCCTTAATCTTATATAAGTGTACACCTAACACCCTCTTATTTTGGTGTCACACCTTCTCGAGCCACCTAAAAGAGATAAACACTACATGCTCAACTCAACAAAAATTACAACAAAACTGGAAAAATAGACTTTGGGATGTTAGTACAACTTATCATACACCTTTACAACATAAATACCTCACTAGAACAATCTCAATTGAGGTACAACAGAAATTAATAATATTCCTATGTGAAAATTATCTACCAAACATCCAACTAGATTTCATCAAAATATATTACTTTGTACTTTAGTTTACCTCATCTTCTTAGAAAGTTGAAATTATGCACATTGATCATGCATTCATGAACCCTCTTTATCTTCATTATTCTCATCATAACTTTACATCAAAGTTGCAAGAGCTGTGTTGATCCCTAAATCCATGCATGAAAATTTCCGTTGGCATTGTTCTTGGTCTCAAATCCATGCATCAAATTTTATGTGTCCAACTTTAATTAAAAGGATGAATGCAGGTTCCACTAAACACAAAGCTTTAAAAACATATAAACTATTCCATGCTTACCAAACCACATAAAATTTTCTCCTTGCTAACCGCTCCACTAGAAATCTGCTCCATGCAAGGTTACATACACCTCCACGCTCCAGCTCTTGCGATGGAAATTTTTTGACGCTGGATGCTTCTCACACTTTCTTGGTCGCTCAATCTCCAAAATTTCTCTATTTTATAGGATGTTTAATACCACCGCTATCGATTCCAAACTTTTCAAGACTTCACGGTGCAAATCTTCGCTCTCCACTCAAATCTTCACGCTATAGGTAAGCCCATCATAAGAAGTAATACTCACTGCGTCCTCGCTACAAGGTACTCTACTCATCCCTAGGCCCTCCCGTGATGGAGTAGGCTCAGGGCCGACTCTGATACCATTTCGAAAGACATATTACAACACGCTACTAAAAAAATCTAAGACATCTGAGATCATCCGGTTGAGAGATGGCCGAGAAAAGAGTTAGATGAACCAATAATCATAGATATTAAGGAGAGGAAACACTTTTCACAGCTTTTCACATGATACTATTTTCTTTTCACAGCTTCTCCTCTTTTATTTTTAGAATCTAATCCAGTTTGATGGGAAGAAATAAAAGGGTAACGTTGATTTGTACAAAGCTCAAGGTTTTGATCCTTTTGGTTCTGAAAAATGTCATAGTTTAAACTTTTATGGTAAGTTTTGTTAGATATTAAGGAAGGATTGGTTGAAATCAGAGTTGAAAAATTTATGGTTTTTCTATTGAATTTATTTATATATTAAAAACCAATTTTAAATTAAAAAAATATCAAGAAAGCTATAATCTCACCGAAGTTATATTGCCAAATTCACAAAATGAGTGAGTCCATATGAAGGCAAGTGCATTTTCTTCATTGACTCTATGTTTAGTAATATTTTCGAACTTCTCTTTACAAATACAATCCTTCAATTAACCCCACACAAATCCCACACAGGACTAGATGCATCTAGGCTTGGAATGAAATTGTCCATTGTCAGAATTTCATGTTTCATGCTACAATATATCAAATTTGAATTGGAAAGGTTGAATATTTGAAATCTGATTTTATTACCAAAGTTTTTTTTTGTTTTGTAGAAGAAAAAAACACTGGTTTATATATAGTACCAATACATTTTTTTAAAATATAGTTGATATATTTTTTCTATTTGTGTAAAGATATATCCATGTCCAAAAATTATGAGGCATAATAATCTTAACAAAAAAGTTCATATGAATACCAAAAATTTGGAATACTAACCATAAAGTGTATTTGTCTAAAGAGCCACAAACTATTCAAATATACAATTGATTAGAAAAACATAGACAAAAAGATATAAATACTACTGGAGCGGTATAGATCCATCTTCTGCAAGAGTGTTGTCCACCAAGTATTGGAAGTTCATTGAGTCGGAGACCACACCAAGACCTTTGTTTCGATAAAGTATGAGCATTAGTGTTGGATTCCCTCAATATGTGTTGGAAAGTGATGTTCACAAAGGATTGTTTGAGATAGTGAATGTGGTTGAGCCAACCTTCAAGGTTTGGTGGAGAAAATGTACTCTTCCCCATCACACCATCTATGAGGGGTTTAGAATCCCTGTATATGTGTATAGAATTCATAGAGATTTATTTTACAAACCAAAGAAGACCCCATAAAGCCAAGATCTTTGCCCTCATGTTCGTACCAGTGTGTTCATACCAGTATATTTTGTATTGTTTCCTGTGACATATATGAATCCATGCTCCACATCCGCATATACTTGCCTGTGTAGCACCATCAAAATACCCTCCAAGGAACTGAATGCGTGGATGTATATATCGATAAATCTGATCTTTATCCTTATGCAAGCTTATGTTTTGTGTGCCCATCCAAGTCACAATATTGGTACAAATCTTATGAGTGTTGATGGGGATATCTTCAAATATGTATACATTCCTTTCTTTCCATAATTCCCAAAAAATGTAGATTGGAATAGGGTGGTGTGTATCCCCTCTCTCACTCCACCAGTAAAGGAATTATTCAATATAAATGTAAGTTCTAATGGGAATATGAAAAAAAGAGAAGTCCAATGCCATACCTGTGATGCAATTGGGAACTCCAGTAGTAGATGTAGATTTGTCTCAGGGGATTTATGACATAAAGTGCACCATCCAAGTCCTTGCATACCTCTCTTATGAAATTTGTCCCAAGTCAAATTTTTGTCTTTCCAGACCAACCAGGTGTATAAAACGATCTTAGTAGGGACCTTCATTTTCCATATTTTCTGAAACCAGCTTATGTTATTTAGAGAGAGTCTGGAGCACATAATATATTTGTAAGTTTCCGCGACCACCACTATTCTTTTGTGAAAATTCCCAACCCATGAAATATGATCACCCCTCTCTGATATTCACAATCATGTCCTTCTGAGTTCCATTATGTGGGTATCCAAAACCTTAACATATTTTCACGTTAGTTTGATGTCATTTTTCGTCTTCCAAACCATAAACCTCCCATTCCAGTGATGTATAACATGTTCCAAATAGAATGTAATATCCAAAATATCAAAATTCTAAATAAATCAACACATCACACAACACAACAAACATAAGAAATTGAAGCCCAATTGTGAATCCTGAATGGATCCACCACATAAACATTACCGCGGGGTTTTCGTCCCGGGATCAATAAAAGAACTGGCCAGGCCAGGTTCTCAACCCAAACATAATAAAGTAGATAATCCAGAATGCCCTAAATGCCTAGCTTCTCTCCCCTTTTATAGGCTTGATGGGTCAATACCAACAAGAGATACCACGGGTCAATACCATGGGTCAATACCATGGGAAAATACCATCAAGAAATGCCATGGGTCAATACCATGGGTTAATACCATGGGTCAATTCTATCCACTTTGACGGGATCAAGAAAGGGGATATTACAAATCCTCCCGCCCAAAGATTGCTTGTCCTCAAGCGATCCACTTCTATCCATAACAGAAGCATTTGTACATGGATACCAGGATCCCATACAATCTGATGTGCCCTCCATTTTGAATGGTCCTGAATGGATCCTTCAATACCTGGATTCCAAACAATCCTTTGACCAATCCTTCCCGGAATAGATCTACTTGGATCCCAAACAATCCTTTGGCCAATCATTTCCCCAATGGATTCTCCTGGATCCCAATGCCACCGAAATCCTGGAACTTGTGGGTTATGGTACCATTTTAACCCTCCATGGTTGTCTGCACCAAAGGGCCCAAGCTGCAATATGCCCTCGGCTGTGAGTATCCTCCAAAGAATCAATCTATCGATAGAATACCAACTCATAATCTCTCGCCAATCCAGACTTGGGGAGGGATGAATATCTGCAAATCTACTATGTTGATGTTGTTCGATGCTCAATTCATGCTTCTCTACTTGGTTACCCAACTTGATGCAGTTGGAGAACTCTTCCCTTCTCTTCCCAATGTATAAAGGTGGGTTGTTGATGTTGCAAGCTTTATCTATGTATTCCTGTAGAGGGCTGCTCTGGAACTCCCAATCGTACTCCTCTTGCTGCCTTATGAGGGATTTGAGTTGTTCTTCAACACTAGACAACTTGGTCTTTGATTCGGCACATACCCCTATGAGTTCCTCAATTTTTCTGTTCTCTTGTAAGGCAATGTCTCGGACTGTCCAGACTTTCTGCTTCAACAACATAAGATCTGTCTTGAAATGCTTGATCTTTTCTCGAAAGTCTTCTACTGGCAATTCTAGTGCCGTGCTGACTGTCTCTGTATCTGTTTGCACCCGATGCCCAATGACCACATCTTCAACTTGAGCCTTTGACCAATTCTCTAGGAATGGTCCATTTTGCACATTATGTTTCTCATGTTGCTCCTCGTGATCATACTCATCATGCTGGTTCACTATGGCTGGATCCTCACTCAAATCTCCCAAGTCTCCTTCATCTATGGAGGCAATATGTTCATCCCTTTCAACTATCGAACATAGATGCATTGGTGGAATTTTATCTATACTTGATTGTTCATATTCTTCATGGATATTCCCCTGGGGATCTACGAACTCCATTGTATAGGAATCAACCTCATCAATGGCATTAGGTAGAATTTCCAGATGCACTTCCAAATGTTTGTTGTCCTCCAAGCCTCCCTGAATAATGTCACGATGTTGCTCACCATCCTGAAGATCAATAGACCCATTTACAAAATATTTCCCATGATTTGAAGTAATCTCCTCTTGTTCTATCTTTGTTTCCTTCTTCTTATCACTTGGACAGGAATGGTTAAGAGCCCAAGGTCCCTTGCAGATAAAGCATAGTCCTCTACTCCTCAGTTTATTCTTGCTGCAGATTTCATTATTGCTTTGATTATCATTTTGGTCTATAGAGATATGGCTACTTAAAGGACCATATAACCTCACTACTAAATCAAGAATTTTCTGGTTGTTTTTCAAAATTTCTTCAAGACGGTCCATCTTCTCCCATACCCAAACAATAATATATTAATTTTTCATAGGAAGATTTTGTCAATCACGCCTTCAAATATTTTCACAAATTTAACCCAGACTTATAAATGATTTTCCCTTCACTTATGTCTCCCAATAAAAATAATTTACTAAAAAAATAAAAATCCAACTAGGGTGATAAATATCACCGAAGTGAGAAATGTTGGCTAGGGTGAAAAATAAATTTCACCGAAGTTCCTTGCATAAAACTCTCAGGCTGGTAGGATGCACAGCTCTGATACCACTGTAATATCCCAAATATCAAAATTCTAAATAAATCAACACATCACACAACACAACAAACATAAGAAATTGAAGCCCAATTGTGAATCCTGAATGGATCCACCACATAAATATTACCACGGGGTTTTCGTCCCGGGATCAACAATAGAACTGGCCAGACCAGGTTCTCAACCCAAACATAATAAAATAAATAATCCAGAATGCCCTAAATGCCTAGCTTCTCTCCCCTTTTATAGGCTTGATGGGTCAATATCAACAAGAAATATCGTGGGTTAATGCCATGTGTCAATACCATGGGTCAATACCATGGGTCAATTCTATCCACTTTGACGCGATCAAGAAAGGGATATTACATAGAAGTATCCCCTGACATGTAACATATCTATGATGTCCACCGAGAGTCTAGTGGCACAATTGATACCCAAAATTTTATATAAGCCGATGAGTATGCAATTACCCATACCAAAATACCAACATAGTCGCTAGAGAAACCATATTTTAATTTTATGGAAACTCAACCGGATATAAGAGCCAATTTTTTTTATCTATGGAGCCATCGTTGATCCATGTTGATGAATTTCTATGATTTAGATATTTTTCTTGAATGATGTCCCTCCAGCTACCTTCTATAGAAATAACACGCCATAAAGAATTAGTCAACAGAGCCCATCCAAAAAATTTCACATCCAAAATCCCCGTCCTCCATATTCTTTTGGGATAATGATATTATACCACTTGATTAGATGGATTTTTCTTCCCACCTCTATGAATGCCCAAATGAAATGTGACATTATACTTCAGATTTTGGATACAATAGATGCGGGAAGAATATATAAGTGTTTCGAGTAATCTGAGTTTTGCTAGAGTAATAACTGTGCAAGAGTGAATCTCACCCCAAGGGAGAGCCATCTATGGTACCAGCCAAATAATTTCTGATGGAATTTACCTAGTATCCATAGCTAATCGGTAGATCTGTAATTGTTGGGCTTGAGTCTTTATCCCAAATATGTGAAACCCTCGCTTAGGGGCTTTGTAGCCACCCCAAAATACCAACGATAAATTCAATCACCTCTTGATCTCCGCCAGAGTAAAGGAGAAATGATTTTCCTCCATTTACCATCAATCCACATGCGTTACCAAATCTCATAAAAATATAATGTGGAGCCAACCATTGTGCTCTAGATACCATCCTGAAAGTGAGGATATCATCAACAAAGAAGCTATGGGATATGTCTACTTTCCTACCTAGATTTATACCACAGAGAATACCTGTAGAACGAGCCTCACTGACCTTGTGACTGAGTCCAACCATAACAAGAATAACCTAGCAAGGGGGATAGTGAGCATCCCTGTTGTAAACCCATTCTGGCTTGGAAAAAATGGGAATTATATCCATTAATCAACATAACAAATTGTACTGAAATAACCCATGTTATATTCCATTCAACATTGTACATTTCCAAACCAATATTTGTCAATATGAGACACGGAAATGCCCAATCCACACAATCATATGCTTTCTACAAATCCACCTTCATGACTAATGCCTCCATTTTGTTTGTGTGAATGGAATGTAAACATTCTTGAGAAGTGACCACAACATCATGAATCAATCGGTTGTGGAGAAAAAAATATTTTTCTTGTGTGATATAGATCAAATGAGTCAACTTCAAGCACTCCGCTATGATTTTAGATATGAGTTTGTATGCTATTGCATACCGAAATAGGTCTGAAATCCATAAAAGTCGCTTGATTTGAAGTTTCATTCAGTTTTTGGAATGAAAGAAATAAAGGTTGAATATATGGCACGACACACATTCCCAATGATCCTGGATTCTTCAACCATATTCAATAGTTCCTTCCCCATGAGATCGAAGAAATGTATGAAGAAGATCGAAGAAATGTATGAAGAGCTCAACTGTCCAGCCATCTAGGCCAGGACTTTTATCTTCAGCAAAATATTTCAGAACCCTATGTAGTTTATTCAATTCTATAGGTTTGAATATTACATGATTTTGTGCCTCATCAAACGTGTGGATAATTCTCTGATCCTCACATTTGGTCCACGTTATTTACACCAGTTTGATCGTTGTAGAAAGACCCAAAATAGAAAACTACTTCCCGTTGTATCTCAGCTGTACTGTATACTTTTTCATCATTTCTCCCTTTAATATGCTAGATAGTATTAATATTTCTCCGATGATTTTCATACCTGTGAAAAAAACAGGTGTTCCGGTCCCCCTCTTTTAATCATTGAGCTCAAATTTTCAAGCGCTAGGTGGCCTCTTGTATCTGTAATATCTGCCCTTTTTTTTATCCTCTAACTCCTTCAACTATTCAATGAAAGATTGGGAAGGGACCCCTGTGTCCAAAAATCTTCCAAGACGATCAATCTTCGTCATGATAGACTTTAATTCCCTGCAAAGATATTTTTTTTCAGCCATTCCCATTTTCGAAAATGAATTTTCAGAAATTGGAGTTTCTCAGTGATTTGTTGCATTGTGGATGTCCTTGGTTCCCGAACCACTATATTCCAAGATGAAGTAATAAAATCCTGGAAATTTTCATCCTCCAACCATATACGATTAATTTAAAAGGGATGCCATGTCGAATTGGTTCGAACCACCAATGTAATATAATGGGAAGGTGGTCCAAAATGAAAGTTTGATCCACGCAGGACCGCATATTTCCGAATCGTTCGAACAATTTTTCATGTACCAGAAAATGGTCCAATCATTTCCCAATATGTGATTCCCTTGATCTTCAATTATGCCATGTGGGAGAGAGAAAATTGGGAAGCATATCCATCACATGATTTGTTGTAAATGGAGTCTGTAGTTTGTTAGCCAGGAGATCCGGTCTGCAAGTTTCCCCAACACTCCCTCACAGAAAGAGTGGCATTGAAATACCCCACCATAATTAAAGAACCAATCTTCATGATATTACTAGCCTCCAAACTGTCCCAAAATTCCAGGAGTATATAGGTTATGATTATCATTAGCCAAGTAAAAATTGTAAGAACCAATCTTCATGATATCAATAGCCTCCAAACTGTCCCAAAATTCCAGGAGCATATAGGTTATGATTATCATTAGCCAAGTAAAAATTGTTTCATGCATATTTCTCGTGGCCGCCAAGCTATAGGATCATTTGTTTACAAAAATTATCCAATCATATAATTCGTTATATAAATCCTACACGATTTGGATTTAGCTGTTGTAATCTAATAAAATAATTGGAAGAGCAATAAGTGGAAATGGAAAAGTGAGGAATATGGGTATGTTAGAAAGGGATACCTTGATTAAAATGGAAATAAACACCTTATAAGTCAAAGTCCAAACGTATTACACATAAAAATTTGTGAACCTGGATAATAAATGAATGTATACTCTATAAAACAAAATAAAATAGATTATTGATAATAAATGAATATATACTCTATAAGGAAGAAAAGAAATTAGTTTGTTATCCTTTTAACATACAAGGGTGTCCACTATTTAGAGATAAGTATGTCCAACATTAGTAAACGATAGTTTTCGAGAGGGAGATAGGGATACTCACATGTACAATTAATAATGATTAGTTTTTTCTCATAAAAGAATAGAGTGTAAAATGGTATTAATGTAAAGAATAAATATAAACAAAAAAAAATTATATTTAAACATGTCATTTTAGGTATTCAATTACAAAATATATTCTCATAAATATAAGAAAAGAAAAAATTTTCACAAAACAAAAATATCAAATATTGAAAAGAATATTGAAGCTAAGTATATATATTTCACAATAATGTATTCAATAGAAAGAATAGAAAACCTTTAGAGGATGAAATCTCCAATGAGAAAAAAATGGCCAAAAGTTTGAATAGGAGAGCCAAGTAACCTTAATGAACTTGGTTGAACTTTGAGGTAGAAGACGTTCCATTGCAGAGACATGAGAAATACAACCATTAACAACCACCACATAAATGTTTAAGAAAAATTTTGTCATTGAGGAAGTTAAACAAAGGCTTCAAACATAAGCAACCACCATCAACCATCAAATGAGCAATAAGGCCAACAAATATTGAAAGGACCAAACTAGAAATATGGAAAAAAACTCTAAAAAGGGCTAGGTAACCCCAAGTTGTTAATGCCATCAAAAATCCATGTATTTATGATCCTAGTTAGCCCTGGATTTCTACATAGTATCAAAGCTAAATTTCAATCTTATGACTTGATATCTGAGTTAAAGGATTTGATATGATTACTTATCCATCAACGACACTAACCCTTATTGCAACATAATCAATCATAAACTAAAACTTCAATAGTAGCAAAAACCATGCTCCACAAATTTGAAGTTGTGTACTCACAAATAAGCCAACACTCTACACACCTCAGACACAACACATCTAAAAGAAAAAGCGAACAAGATAGCTCTTCAATCTAAATAAAGATGGGCCTTTTGTTTGTACCTAAGATATGATCCAAAACCAAAAATGCCAAAGGAAAATGGGCAATGATACCCAAAAAGATTGATCTTAAAAAACCAAACCAAACAAAACAACGTGTCAATAACAAGAGTCAATTCACCATTGACACGAGCAATTAAGAGAGAAACAAAACCATCCTAAAAGAGATCAATAAGAGTTGAAAAATCTTTAACACAAGTAAGTAAATGACGAAATATATATATATATATATATATATATATATATATATATATATATATATATATATATATTAATTATTTAATTACAAGAAAATGCCTAATATTATAAGTTTATAACAATGGAAAGGGACAAATAATAACAAGAAGTAACTTATATATATATAATTAAATTATTATAAAATTAATAATAATTATAACAATGAAAAAGGCAAACCATAGAAAAGTATAGCAACTTGTCACAACTGGGTAAATAAAAAAACCTATACTAGATTATCAGCCATATTACTTGATTATATTTAAAAACAAAATAATAGTTGATTATATTGGAAACAAAATCCTCGGAAAATAACACTAACATTACAATCTATGATATTTAAATTCAACGTTTTAACCCTACCATACAAATATATTATAACTAGCAAGAAAATATATAAAAATTAGATTTTCCATTGTAAGTTATTAATTTTATAGTTGAATATAAAAATTCCATAATCCATGTGTGTATATTATGTTTTATCTTAGATATTACTCAAAAATAGATTTGGGATATATAGTCAACGCCATTTTATATAAATTGTATAATCCATGTTTACATTTAAAATTGGAAGCATATTGAAAATGTTTTGTCCACAATTGTATAAATGCATTGGCCTCTAATAGCAACATTTAGATCTACAAAGCATGTGCACGTAGTCTCGCTGCCTCTAGAAGATTTAAAATCCAATATTTCTCATATGTGTAAGAAACCATGTGAATCAAAACATTTATCATTTTTTGTGCATGAATATTCAATGAATTGTAAAAACTTTCACTTGCAATTTTGAAAGAACGATAGGATTTGGGCTTTTTAACTTTGAAATGCATGGTTAATCCCTCGTTTTGCGCGGCCTCCAGTCTTACTATCAATGCTGATAAATCCTTCTTAGTGGCTGTATGGGGGATCAAAAAGACATCCTTATCATTGTAGGCCTCTTCCATATGTCGTTGGTACCTTTTGATAAGGGTTTCAAGTATTTTGGCTTTCGATTGAAACCCTTAGGATATTTAAGTAGGGATTGGCACTGGTTGTTGGAAAAATTCCAAAATAGACTCTGGCAATGGTTAAACCGTTGGATTTCTCTTGGTGGTAGGTTCGTTCTTGTGCAAGCGGTCCTCCGACAGCTTGTGGTATTTTGGGCTCATCTGTTTCTTATCCTGACTTCCATCATTGCTAGAATCCAGAGAATCGTTGCTTCATTCATTTGGTTGGGGGCAAAAGGTAGCAGAAAATATCTCCTTTACTAGCTTGAAATGATTACCATTCCAAAACAACTCAGGGGATGGGGCTTACTTGACATTTGCATGTTCAATCAAGCTCTCCTAGCCAAATATTTTTGGCATGCACTTTCTGGAAATGGCATCTAGCCGTCCCTTTTCTGTATCAAATACCATTTCCATGATGGGCTTCTCCCCTTTTTTTCCAGAGTTTTCCCTTCTTGCCTGCATGCCTCTCTTATTGCTCGAAGTTTAAGGTATATTGTCCACATTGTATGTGGCATATTACTTTTTTTTTTCGGGAATGGAATCGACATTTTGATTGGGATTGACGACATTTCGGGATTATCTTCAGACTTTTCCATCCCTCATCAGCTTGTTCAGAAAGGCCTCTTATGTCTATCCCAATTCATCCTGAGTTGGCAAGAGGGCTGCCCCATTTGGAAAGATGCCCTCTGGTTGGGTCTAACTGGCCTCGTGGTGGACCAATGGTCTTTGGTTGCGCGCTCACTCCAGGAAGAAGGATTCTGTCACAGCTCCTCGGGTGACCGCATCCTCTAGGCTTGCCCGACTAAAAAAGATTCTATTGATGTGGCCGCATTACACCTTAATATTGCCTTTGCTCATCTATGTTCCTCCTTTCACCCTTTTTACACCACCTTCTGGAAGAGGAAAATCCCTCTTAAGATCCTTCTCTTAGTATGGCTGTCATGGAAAGACAAGATTCTTACGTGGTACAATTTGCTCAAGAGGGGCCACCAGGGTCCTGACATCCGTTCCTTATGCCACAATGAAACTGAGTTTGTCTCACACATCCTTTTATCCTGCTATTTCACTTTGGATGTATGGTATAAATTTTTCTCCTTGCTGCAAGATCCCTCTTGGAGGCCACTCAGCATGGACCAATCCATATCCAGGTGGAGTGATATTGATCAGCGATATTGTTCCTTACCTTTTTTCCTCTTTTGGGAAGTCTGGCCGGCGAGAAACAAACTCATTTTTTCAGGGATCACTCCTCTCAAGCATTAGATCCTCCACTCAATTCTTACTTGGATCAAATCTCAAGTTATCTCTTTGCCTTCCATCCTCTACCTCTCCCGTAGGCTTCATCCTCACCCTATTCAAATTCCAGTCGGGTTCTTCGATGGCACAGAACAGTTTGGGGTCTGTGTTTGTGGCTCTTGGATCAAGCTTTCCCAGGAGGAACATTTCCACATTAGCTATAATGGGGGTCAGGGTACCAACTTGAGGGTTGAACTCCTCACCCTCTCGAGCCTTCTATGGTTTTCTCACAATTCTTAGATTTCGAACCTCTCTATCTATGGGGACTCCAAAGCAGTCATTGATGGACTGAATGGCTCAGCTTCCTTTCATCCCCTGGGTCTTAATGGCTAGATCAGCAGAACGATACATCTTTGGCACATTCTGGGCTCCCCTCCTATTCGTCACATCTTCAGAGATTCCAATATGAGGGCGGACAGGCTCTCCCAACTCGGCCTGGAATTACCTTTTGGTTCTATTTATGTCGAGTGTTGGTTGGGGCCCTCGCAGGTGAGCTCTTATTCATTGCCCCTCCCATATTCATGCTTCGATGGTTATCTTTTTTTTTTTTTTCTGTGGACATGAGCTTGCATGGTTACTACTGTACATATTTCATGGCCTACCTGTTGTATGATTTTGGCCTCTCAAGGCAGATAGGTAGCAATATGTGGTTATTCTCCTAATGGATAGATGTTGATAAACTCTGTTTCTCTTTTTTGATGGCATATGATTGCCCATATCAAGCTTTTTTCTGTAACACTCTGTGGTTGCATGTATTTTTTCCTTTATCTTAATACAAGAAACAACATTTTTTCTCCTCTGAAAAAAATTGATAATTTTTACTCTTGGTTTTACATAATTATGTTTATTTTTTCCGTTTTTAATGTATTTGTATATTTTATTTTATAAATCAATTGATTATAATTTTCTAAAACTAACTAAAAAATTAACTACTATTATTTTTGCTTAGCTAGGGTACAATAGTTGACATCTTTGACTTGACACGTATATGCATAAAGGGTTTCACAGGTTTTGTTTCATTTGGACATTTGTGGTTATATTATTTTTGAATTTTTAATGTTAAATGATGAACACCTTAGAATATTTGAAGGTCTTTGTGCCCCGCCAAGGGGCCTCAAGCTAGGGTTATTTCTAAAATTGTCAAGCTTTTAAGTTGAATAGTAAATAATTCATAATGGATTTTATTTGGTTGTTTTATGTCTTTGAGATAAATAATATCATACATTTATGATTAATATATATTTTGAGCATGTATATAGTAATTGGCCATTATGAGGAATTTTAGGATGCTTGAAAATTGATTATATTTTTCTTGAGTAGGTGTATAGTAATTGATCATTATGAGAAAATTTAGGATTCTTAGAATGTTTTGATTGTGATTTTCAAGAAATTTGGATGAGCTTTGTGTATTGTGAGGTATCTTCTGTGTCTTTTCACTAGAGTGTGTGAGGTTATACTGCTAGGTTACTTCCAAGGGTTTGTGTGAATCTATTATACTTATATATGTTTTGTTCATAGTTTTTAATATATATATATATATTGATTGTGATTTTCAAGAAAGTTGGATGAGATTTGTGTATTGTGAGGTATCTTATGTGTCTTTTCACTAGAGTGTGTGAGGTTTATACTGCTAGGTTACTTCCAAGGGTTTGTGTGAATCTATTATACTTATATATGTTTTGTTCATAGTTTTTAAGATATATATATATATATTTTGAAAGTCACAAAAATTTGAGAGTGTAATGCATGGAGTTTTTGATAAAGTTAAATGAATTTTTTGTATTTGTATTATGAGGTGTCTTCTATGATTACCATATTATTTGAGTGTGTGTCATATATAAAATGATCTTGCAAAACAATTAAAATTTGAAAATGTTTACTTCAATTATGTGTTATTTTCCATAGTTTTTATGTACCATCTAAATATATTAAGAATGCACTATTTGTAGTTTTTTGAGAAAGATGAAAGATATTTACATACTGTGATATGTACTTTATTATTTTCATTTATTTGTGAAGTATGATATATATATATATATATATATATATATATATATATATATACAGAGAGAGAGAGAGAGAGAGACAGAGAGAGAGACAGAGAGCATTAATTATAGATAGGAGAAGCAAGTATTGCATAGCTTTTCATGAGATATTGTTTCTTCCATCAAATAAGTAAGTTATTTTGCTTTCTTCTTCTATGCAATTTGTATAACCTTCTATATTTTGATGGAAAGAAATGAAATACTATCACTAAATAAGGTCAACCTATAGAGATGAAGGTTTTCATCCTTTTGGTCCTAAGAAATAGCTCCAATTGTTATATTGTGTACATTGATTTTCATCTATTCCATTTCAATGTTCTATTTTTCAGAGTCCATTAACAAAAACATTCACAAGAAAAATAACACACAAAATTATACGCAATAGTACATAGGATTTATGTGGTAAAACCTTCACAACTCATCTAGGAAACATCCACGAGAAAATAGATTAGGCTTTGTTCTTCAGGAGAATTATTACATTCAAGCTTACTATAAAACCTCCTCATGTATTAGAACATATACGAAGTAGGACCCATTACAGTAGTTTTGGTAACTATATTTTATTTATTAAAACAAAATAACGACAACAATAATTACTTAAGTAAACTTAAATTTACATTTACTTATTGTTGTAGTATTTTAAAATTCTCCACTTTGGAAACAATTTTCCTAATGCCTTGCCAAATTCCTATCACCTTTTCTCCAAACCAAGAGAAGCGAGAAACCACCACAAATTCTCTATTAGTAGTAGTTTCATAAACATTTCTACATAATTTTCTCAAGTGTGTAGATTTCTAAGATCTACTCCGCCTCCATTGATAACATATCTTACAAAATGGAATTTTATATCAATATGTTTGGTCTTTCTATGGTAAAATGGATTTGTATCTAAATGTACTGCACTTTGAATATCACATAATACAATTACGCTACACTTCTTTCTCCCAAGTTCACCTAGAAACTCATTCAACCAAATCACCTCTCTACAAGCATGAGAGGAAACAATGTATTATGCCTCTATGGTGGATAAATAAATTTCTTCTTGAATCTTTGACATTCGGCTAATGGACCCCCCTACAAGAATAATGACATATCATAAAGTGGACCTCCTCCAAATCACCTACAAAATATGAGTCAACATATCCATAGACATAATAATTACAACCATTAAAGGTGATACAATAACAACTTGCTCCTCTAAGATACCAAAGAACCCATTTCATTACAACCCAATGCTATTTTCATGGATTTGTCATGAAATTATTGAAAACTCCCACTGCATGTGACATATTAGGTCTAGTACAAACCATCATATACATCATACTTGCTACTACATTGGAATATGGTACAAAAGACATATACTCTTTTTCTACTTCTTTACTAGGACATAAGGTGGAAGAAAGTTTAAAATGGGAAGAAAAAGGGATATTAACTGGTTTCACATTATTCATCCAAAACTTCTAAATTATTTTATCTACATAATTTTTTTTATAAAACCTAAGCTTACCATTTTTCCTATCTCTATGTATTTCAATGCCCAAGATTTGTTTTACAAATCCTCGATCCTTCATATCAAATGTCCTAACCATATGTTCCTTCAACCTATTGATCTCTTCAATGCTCTTACTTGGAATGAGCATATCATCAGCATAAAACACTAAGATAATGAATCTTCCATTCAAAATTTTAAAGTACACACAATGATCATACTCACATCTATTATAATTTCCTAGGTGATTGCTTCAGGCCATACAATGATTTCTTGAGCTTGCAAACTAATATTCCATTGTGATGTTTCACAAGACCTTATACATGTTCCATATAAATCTCCTCATCAAAATATCAATGAAATAATTATTTTTTAACATCTATGTTCTAATTCCAAGTCAAGCAAAGCAACTAGTGTTAACACAATGCAAGAAAAAACATGTGTAACAACTAGTGAAAAAAATTCATGGAAATATATATCTTCCATCTGTCAGTAACCTTTTTCAACTACTATTTCCTTATACCTTTGAATATTACCATAAACACCTCTTTTAAATTTGAATACCTATTTTCATCCAAAAACCTTCCTATCTTTTTGGAGTTATACTAGGTCCAAAATATTCTTTTCTCCAAGGAATCGATTTCCTCTTTCATCGATGATTTCTATTGATCACCATTTATATCATTTATTGCTTCTTGATAACAAGAGGGTTCTTCAAGTTAATTAACCAAAGAAGTATATGAAGAAAATTCAAAATATATTTTAAGAGCCTTTCTCTACTGTGTAGATCTTCTTGGTGTAGGTTTTGGAACTTCAACACTTTCCTGAGTGTCTTTAGCATTTGAAAACTTCTTTACCTATAGAAGCTTCTTCTTGATTCCATGTGTTTGTAGATGGTTTTATCTCAAACTAAATTTGTTGATTTGGTGCTTTTCCCCATTTCAAAAAATCTTATACATGATCCGATCTAATAAGAGAATATTCATCAAATATCACATCTTTGATAATGACGATTTTGTGGGTAGTGATATCCCAAAACCTATATCCCTTAGCAACATCATCATAACCAAAAAAGGTGTATTTACTTGATTTAGGGTCTAATTTAGAACGTTGGTTCTTAGGAATACTAGCATATGCATCACAACCAAAAATATTTAAATTCGAATAATCAGATGGATGATTTGTCAATACCTCTTTAAGAATTTAGTAGTTTATTGCAACAGATGGTGTTAGATTCACCAGATAACAAGCAATACTAACTTCTTCTACCCACAACTCTTGCTACAAACCATCATTGCTTAGCATGTTGCTTGCTCTTTCCATACGAGTCTCGTTTAGGCTTTTTTACACACCACTTTGTTAAGGAGTATTAATTGTGGTTTTGTGCCATATGATCCTAGCCTCCTTACAAAATTCTTTAAATTCTAAAGAAGTAAACTTGCTTTCATTATATGTTATTAGACATTTGATTTTCCTTCTAGTATTATTCTCTACCATAATTCTAAATTGTTTAAATATTTTCAACACATCAAAATTTATTTTTAATACATAGACCCATAAATTTCTTGAAAATAATCTAAAAATTATAGAAAATACAATGACTCTTCGAATATATTCAAGAATAACTTTACTTCTATGACTTCCTAATTTAAATTTTGGATATATTGTTTCCCAAATATACACTGCATGCAAAAACATAAATTCAAATACTTTAAATTTGGAAGTAACTTGCAGTAAATCAATATCTAAAGTCCCTTCTCATTCATATGAGTAAACTTTTGATTCCATAAATGAGTGTACTTGGTTTAATCCTCACATTTTGTTACTATTTCGTTGATCTAAGTACTTCCCATGAGTTTTTAAAGGATTTATGTTGTCGTAGCCTTCATGACACTAAAGAACCATACACTTTTAGAATTCCACCTTGACCTCTGAACTTATAACCCCTAGAATCCAATATTTCCAAAGAAATTAGATTTTTTTTCAACTCATGTACATTTCATATATCTATTAATTTTATCATAATATTATCAAACATTTTTATTTTAACACTCCCAATACCAACAATTTTACATGAAATATAATTACCCATAACTATAGATCCACCATCAACAACTTGAAAGTTCCAAACCAATATTTATGTAAACACATATAATGATATGTGCCAAAATGTAATAACAAATATTCATAATATGTAGGAACATCACAAGCTGAAAACATTTCATTGATCATACCTGAACTTGATTCAACTAGATTTTCCTCCCTTTTTGAATTCTTCTTAGATTTCTTGAGATGGTCTAATTTTTTGCAAAAACAACACCCTCATTTTTCTCTTTTTTCATTTCTAATTTGACCTAAAAGAACCTCTTTATTTTTCTCCTCTTTCTCTAAAGAAACCTTTAGCTACCTGTTATCACCAAAATAGGACCCTGATAGGCTGCTCATCAGACCACTTGAGTGTAACTCTTTCAAACCAATATTTTAGCTGAGGCTTAGCCTCCTCAGTCTGAGAGGGATCTCTCAAGGGTTAATGGTATGGGATATAGATAGATGGATAACTCTATAATTTGTGTTTTGGTTCAAGTTGAGAAGATGAATGCTTGCTACCATTGGGCTATGGAGTCAGTGATAGGGACAAAGATGAAAAAAGGCTCTCCTTGTGGAAGCTGAGGCTTGTATATAATTCAATTAAAGAATAACACATTCAGGATAATCCCAATAAATTGAGGTTCAAAGGAAGTCAGAGAATGTAGCACATGAATTCTGAGTAATGAGACATCAAGGTATTGAAAGAAAAATACTAAAAGGGCTTTCACCATAGCTAAATACTTAAAGGAAGTCAAAGCATGATCATTCATGAATTCTGAGTAATAAGCACTTAAAATATGGAAGAAAAACATTTCAAATGATAGGACATAAACTCATTGAAATACACTAAGAATCTCAGGTGAAAGGAAAGTGGTATTGCTACTGTATATATCAGTCAATACAAAGATTTACAAAGTGGTATGCTTAGATAACATTTTCCAACCTGTAGGTTGAAACTAACATCAACATGTATACATTAGGCATTATGGAGTCAAATTAGTCTCAGAAAATCAGTGAATCTAATTGACATGGAAGTTGAGGCATATTAGGGTTTTTAGTCATGAGACACACACTTGAAACATGTAAAAACACAGTCAGTCCATTTATAAAGGAAGTCAGAGCATATTGAAGATGATTTCTGAGTAATATAGATGAACACCACTGCAAATAAGATATATGATAAGTACTGATAGAGTAGGAAAACACTAAACACCCTTTTTGAATCTCAAGTTTGTCAAATAGAAGCTCTTTGCATTTGCTGAAACAATCTTTTACAATATGCACCAGTTTTTCCAAAAAGTCTTCAACCCCCTGCTAATTCGACCTCTTGCTTCATATATAGCTTTTAAAATATTTTATTCTATGATCCATCATCAAGAGAATTCGAATTTCTATTATTGACACCTATTCTACTCCTAAAACAAACTCTTAATTACAACTGACAGCTAACTGTCTCTTTAGGAGTCCTAATACAAATAGGAGTGAAACTCCTTATCATGTCTAAAAAAACCTTATATAAACCTTTAATGCTTCATTTGATAGCTAAAACCTCATGAGGTCGAATTTGGTGATGTCTCTACCCTTGATGTAATTTTGCTGATGATGGCTGAAACTGTCCTAAAAATCAGGAGACAGATTTCCTATTTTTTAGCTTAGGATCCTTTTAGTTTCTTGAGATGTTTTGACCACTTATGACTGATGAATTTGAGGCTATTTGATGTTAGGAAAATGATTGAAATATGTCCCAAGTTATCCCTTCATTACAGCTATGAAAAATCTACTTTGGACTTCTCAAAACAGTGAAAACAAATCTGCGCTACGAAAGTAGCACAGTTTCGTAGTGCTTTTCGTAGTGTAGTGTTTTCACTCCTTTCTTCAACATATTTCAATATTTTTCTTTCATGATAGCATTTATATTCACTTGAAACACTCCCACAATAAGTTTTAAAACCAAACTCACAAAGATTCCTTCAAATTTTTCTATGAAAAATGATGAAAAGACTGCTTCAGCAAATTATTCCCGTTTCTTCCTTGAAAATTAGGTCTTGGGATAGAGCCTTTATCTTCTCATCCATGATGTATTTTAAGAAAATAAAGGAGGTTTTTGTATTCCATGCTGTCTGTAGTAAAAAATTCTCTTGGTTTTTTGAAATACTTATCCTTCTGTCCAGAAACTGTCCTTGAAAAACATGTGTAAACAGGAAAACTCTGTTTTCTGAAAAATAGGGCTTCAAAGAAAGCCTTGTATCTCCCACTTCATAATGAATTTAAAGAAATTGAGAGAGGTTTTTGTAGTTAGGGATGTTAGGAATATTTTTTTTTTTTTTAATTTTTGAAAAATTTGTTTTCAGTTTCCCGGAAACAACTTTTGAAATTTACTACTAAAGCTAGAAAACAGAGTTTTTCTCTTCATGGTGAAAGGTTGCTTCAGCAGTTTCATAGCGCGCTACGAAACTGCTGTGAAAGAAAATTTCTTGAATATTTCTTGAAAATTAGTGCCTTGGAGATGTTTAAACCTCATAACAACTGATATTTATTAAAAAAAAATATATAGTAACATGACCTCAAGAATATGATCTTCACCCAAAATTGTCTTCTCTAGCTCATCATTAAACCCTTGCATAGTTTTGAACATTATGATCATGGATAGATCATTTTCATATGTGTCATGTCCACCAATAATTTTCATAAAACCTTTAATGCTTCTACTGATAGCTGCAACTTCAAGTATTCAGACTTTGATGATATCTCCAGCCTTGCTGTAACCCTATTTATCATGATCCAAACTGCCCTAAAAACTAGGAGACAAAGTTCTTGTCTTTTAGCCCTTAACCTCCATGTTTTATCTTCGAGTATTTTTTTAGAAATTTTGACTATTTCAGATAGGTGACATGTGCTAATATCTCCTTGAAATCTCACTCTTCCACCTGTACAAAAGGAATCCTTCGGAACAGTATAAAGGAGATGGTGTATAATTGTGCTACGAAAATATCATTTGTTTTCGCAGCGCAGAATTTGCATTGGTATAAAACATTCTTTAAGGCCTTCTTTCTTCTACTTTGAAACTTGGATCTTCATCTGTGACCTTTACTCTATCATTAGTAGCATCAAAACTTGGAAATCAACTATTTTTACCCCCAAAACACCTATGAAAAATTCCTAAAATTCACTTACAGTAGTTTCGTAGCGCGCTACGAAACTGCTGTGTATGCCTCTTTTACATAGTTTTTTCCAAAATTTGCAATCTTAAGGATATTTGAACTTCTGCAGTGATTTCCATAGAGCTTAACAAGCAAAACAAGTTGACTTTGAAATGTTTTTTCCCCAAAAAGTAATCTCCTTGTTTATGAAAAAACTGATTTAGAATTTGTAACTTACTTTTGAGTTTTATCTCTGCTGTAGCTTACCTTCAGATTTTGTCAATTGAATTTCAAGTTCTTCAATCTGCCTCTTCATCTTCCTGTTAGTTTCCTGCAAACTGTGATTTATCAGCCTCGCTTGAATTCAAGACAATCAACCTCGCTTGGTATATTAATCAGCCTCGCTTGATATATGAGAGAAGTTGGTAAGAGATTACCATAAGCTTTAGCATTCGAAAACATCCTCACTTGATTAGGAACTCAGCCTCACTTGTCAGCCTCGCTTGATTTCAAGATGAAGGAAGCCTGGCTTACCATTCGAAAGGGCATGTATGTATTGCTTCTTTGCATGAGACGATAAAACAAAAGACCAGCCCCTTTTAAATTTTGAAAATAACTAACACAAATGACCTCCAAGGAATGTAATGATGGTTTTGAATGGTTGCATGCATGAGAAATGACTCCTAGCTGACGCCTAATGATGAAGAATTAATGAAATTTGAGTGATTTGACGACTTGACATGACTTGCTACGAATCCCCGATTTCGTAGCGCACCCAATGCATTTTCTGGGTTTTGCGCTATGAAAAGAGCAGCATTTTCATAGCACAAAACATAATTTTTACACTTTATGCACTATGAAAACGTGGTTTCGAGGCTAATTCGATTTATTTTTCAGATGGTTTAAAACATGACTTTCTAAACAGGATATGGGACACTCAAGGCATGAAATAAGGTCGTTGAGCTTTATTTGACAATGAGAATGAGACTCTAACCCTATCACCTACCCTTTAAAACACAAAATGACTCAAAACCTATCTAAGACCGTGACAAGGAACAATGTAAACTTTCCAAGTTTGGAATTTTTTTTATTTTTATTTTTTTTTATTTTTTTTATAGTGATAACACTACCTTTGCTTCTGGAATTGAGGTTTTGATAATTGATTTTCTTGTTACTTCTTCAAATAATACAAATCCAACAACAACATGAAATTCAAGAGTTTCTATTGTAATCAAGTTGATGGAGGTTACAAAATGGTACCATGATTCAGGCATTGAACAAAACATTGTAACCTCCCTTATTTGATTGCCTATGTGAATAGAAAATAAAACCAGGGTCATGGGACACATATTCCAAGCTAGATGTTGGGAAAACCATAGTGATGGATATATGATATGGATTTATGTAGGAGAAAAATTAAATACAAAAATACACATAAACACATAGATGCAGCAAAAATAAAAACTCAATTCATTAATGTAAACGCTGAAAAATGTTTACACACAGAATGGAAAATAAGTTAGCTAGGGTGTTGGTAGCTTATCTTTGAGAAGAGATGTGGCGGCTACAGGGTTCTAAATTTTCTTACAATGAGGCTCAAGGGAGCTTTTATTATTGAAAAATAAGAGAAAAACCTAAACAACCAAAACCCTAACCTGAGGGGATGTAACACAAAGAGGTTATGGGCCCAGTTGGGGTTAGTTGGGAAGCCAACTTCTCGGGGTTTTAACTTGGTCATATTATCTCCATTTGATGTGATTATACCTTGTTGGAAATATATCTCTGACTACTACAGCTAACGTTGCAATTTATGCGAAATGTATGAAGGAATTATGCCCAAAAAATGTCAGTTGGGGCTTCAAAACGGCTCTGGAAGTTTAGGACCCGAAAAACTGCTAAAATTAGTAAATAAGAAAACTGATGAAACTGACTATGTGGAATAGGCAGGTGGCCACCAATATCCACTTGGATCAATATCACTGTTGATTGATTAATGGCTATGGAAATTGGAAAAGGAAAGGTGGAAATAATTAATATTTTATTTATGAAAATAAAGGAAAATAAGATAAAAATCAAAAGGGAGATGAATGGTCACAAAATTGAATGTGAGGAAAATTGAAGGAAAAATGAATGAAAATGAAGAAAATAGTGGCCTCAATGATACAAAGGATTATAAGAATCAGTTCAAAACCTTTTGTCATTTTTAGCTTGGAAATCCATTTTATTCTCTTAGACTCTTGCACACTTGGAGAAATATTGGAGCATTCTTGGAGAACATTGGCATACTTGGATTGGAGAAAGAAGGAAAATGAAAGTTGGAAAACGCAAGGGAACAGGTAGATTTATTTGCAGGTAAGAGGTTGCATATGTGATTTCCTTGTTGATTTATGGATGCGTGGTATATGCATGTGGTTTTCTAGTTATATGTTGTCATTGGCATGGAGGATTGGCTAGATTGACAGTGGTTTTAGCTGTGCCTTGTCATTTACTAGATAACCATGGTATTGTGGAATTTTCCACATGACTATTTTATGGTTTGTGCTCGTAATTCCTTATGGTTGTGGGTTGGAATAGACACTTTGGAATACTTGTAACAACTTGGGTTGAGTTACTAGTATTAGATTCATAGAGAAACGCTCTAGAGCCCTTGGTGTTTTGAGATACTAGTCCCTAGAGTTGGGTTGGACAAACACTTTGGAACCCTGGAAGGCTATGGGTTGAGTTACTGGTTCTTGGAGCCTTGGACAACTTGGGAAGAGACTGATCTGGTAGGTGTTAGTGACGTCCGGCCATGAGGTAGAATCTTGGTTGAGGATTGAGATGGTTTGGTCTTTGGAAGCCCTGGTTTGGTTTTTTTTGGTTTATTCCATGAGATCCCACATTCATGCTTGGAATATGGTGTAGAGTTGATTAGCTAAAAGAGATATTTGGTTCACCCCAATCTATGGTCAGGTGGTACATGTAAGTCCCTAACTTGGTTGGTATTTTCCTATGTTAATAAGAGTCATTATTCTATTGTGATTCATGTAAATTTTTTGGCCATATGTTTGTGATATTATGGATGGGTTTCCATGGTTTATATCTAGTTATTTTATGGTTATATGTTTTTTTATGTGATGTGTATCTTTTGTGGATCATATCATGAATTGTTCAGCTATGGATCATTTGATGAATGTATAGAATAATAAGTTTTATTGCAGCTATGTGGATAGGTTATAGAGCCTTCTCGGTGATTCTCATATGAATATCATACTTTTATGATCATATATGCATTCATGACTTGTAGCTTACATGGTTTCCATGTGTTTGACAAAATACTTAGTATATTCTAGTCAAATTAGGTTAAGTTTTGAGTTGAGATTGAATGTTTAGCTTTGTTTCCATGTTCAATATGATTCGAGAATGTCTTAGGAAATTCTGGTTAGTGGTCTGGAGGTAGGCCCGAAAAGGTGGCACTAATACCGGGACTGCATGCTTAGAATTGGATAAATTGGGATACAACTGCATGGATGTAGTGTTGTGCATGTGGTTGGAGGCCTCCAACCACATGAGATCCTTGTTGTGGGTGCGTTTGTGGGACTAGGGTGGAGAAAAAGGGTTCTAGCTCAGGTTTTGGTAACCTAGGGTCATTGTTCAGTCTTTGAGTGGCTCGTAGCCCTTTTTGGGTGTTAGTATGAGCTTAGTTTGTCGACTCCACTTCCTTAAGTAGATCTAGGAGGCCAGGTCATGTCATAGTAATTCTCGTCTCATGTTTACCTTGATGAAACTGGGTAAATGTGGGAGGGGTGGTTAAAAATTGGTATCAGAGCTCCCAGGTTCAACACTTGGACTGGATGGGCAGAATGTGCTTATAATGCATGCATGTCAGTTTTATATGTGTTGCTATGCATCCATTGTGATGGTCATTGTCATAGTTTGCATCATGATGATGATGTTATTATGATGTTGATGTTGATATAATTGATATTTTTATTTCATTATATATACATATGTTGTGCTAATTCAGATTGATTTTGCAGACAAGAGGCCTTCCCTGAACTTCATTGAGGTATGTTTATATTTGGTTTATCTGACATGGTATGGTTGTAGGAATTAGAATATCAAAGATGATAAGAAAAATGGTGGACTACATTTCACATGATTCTCCCTATAGATCATATGAAAAAAATGGTGATGAGTACTCCCCTGACATAATATATACATTGAGAAGTTTTAAAGAAAAGAATAGAAGTTGTAAGGCAGATAATTATAGGATCATTGAGTCATAGGAAAGACTTGCTAGAGCATAGGAGAAGAAAGCATAGGTTAATCAAGTCATCCCTTCGATTTGATCAGATTTGGAGAGACATCGACCGCTTAGGATTAGTCATGGACAATAGGAAAGGACCAATGGGGCATATGGAAGTAAGTGGTAATCAGGATACAATTTCGACAGGGATGAAATAGTCAGATATGGTATGTTCTTGGATACACTTGACAGGAGGGGTAATCAATGTGGGTTATATTCTAGTTCTGGCTCTGAGAGACAACATCGTCATCACCGTCACCATTCGTACAGGAGTAGTGAGAAGCAATACATGCTAGAGAATTTTAAGAAAGAAAAGCTTCCTACATTTGATGTAAAAATTAATAAGTCATAAGATGTAGAAGCTTGACAGCTTGGGATGGGTATGTTTCTCATATTACATGATTATTCAAAGAATATGAAAGCCAGAGTAGCTACTTTCAGTCTTAAAGGAAAAGTATACATTTGGTGGGCATATGTGAAGAATTTTAGAGGCATTAAAGAAGAGGAGTTGAATTTAAGTGATTTCGAGAGACTTTTCAAGAAGAAGTATCATTTGAAAGATATTATGATGATAGGGAAAAATAATTTTTTGAGTTAAAGATAGGATCTATGATCAATGAGGAGTATACTAGAATATTCTTGGATTTTTTGAGATATGTGCCTTATCTTAAGGAGGATAAATCAAAGATTCAGATATTGATCAATGGGTTGTTGATGTCATTCAAAGGTAGGATTGAGTTTCATGAGTCTAGATCGTTGGAGGAAGCCATCAAAAAATTTAAGTACTATTATGAGAAATTAAAGCACAAGACTGAATCTAAGCATGATTGGAAATGTAATGAGAAGAATAAATGAAGGTGGGCTAAGAAGAGAGTAAAACCTCAGGATATAGATGACAAGGAGAATGCAACATCGTACAAGAAATCCAATGCAGTAGACAGAGGACAATGATTTCAATCTGAGTATCAGAATAAGGGTGATGGAAAGAAGACTTTACAATATTGGAATTATGGCAAGCATCATCACATGAGATATTGTCCACAACATTAGGGTTCTCAGCCACAATTTTACAGTGCTAAGGAGAAAAAAACAGCTGAAGGTATTGGACATAATATTCCTTGGATTTATCCAACATTGGTTAATGGGCAAGGTAATCATCAATCATCTATTATTAATATGGAAGGTAATATTTGTGATCAATTTGTTTCTATTTTTATTGACTTTGGATCTATATATAGTTATATCAGTCCTAGCCCAATGGGTATGTGTTTCTCGAATAATGCAATGAATGTAGAGTCTTCGTTAGTGTAGTCGGTTATAGGTACTAGGAAAATAGTTCATCATTGGGTAAGATATTGCACATTTGAGTTGAATGGTATGTCTACATAAACAAAACTAAATGTGCTTATGTTGGGATCATACATTATTTTGTTGGGTATGGATTGGTTGTAAATTCATAGGACTAATATTTCTATGATAAGGATATTGAGTGCTTGAACGATAATGGAGATAAGAGAACCTTGCAGGGTAAGAAGATGCCTACATCAGTGAGAATGGTTAAAACTATGCGGGAAAAGCATAGTAGCAGGAAAGGATGTGTCTTTTTTGTAGTTCACATTTATAGTGATAAAGGTAATGACGTTGAGGATGTTGAAGTATTGAATAAGTATCCGTTTTTGCAGTTGTTTTAGGAAGTGTTTCTAGAAAAGATATCAGAGTTACCACCTCATAGGGAAGTGTACTTATCTATGAAATTGAAGTCATGAGAAACATCAAAATTGAAGGCACCTTACATAATGAGCACTCCAGAATTAGTGGAATTCAATTTGCGGCTTAAGGAGATGCTTGAAAAAGCATACAATATGAAAATTATGTCACCTTCGGGTGCACTAGTATTGTTTGTGAGTAATAAGGATGGTACTCTAAGGTTATGCATTGATTGTAGGCAGTTTAACAAGGTGATGATTAATATTAGGTACCCTTTGTCATAGATTGATAACTTGTTTGATCAGTTGAAGGGAGAAATAATGTTCTTAAAGATTTATTTGTGATCAGGATATCATCAGGTATGCATCAAAGAAGAGGACATCTACATGATTAATTTTCAAACAAGTATGGGAATTAGGATTTTTTTATGGTTCCTTTTGGTTGGACTGATGCTCCAACTACTTTCATGCATTTGATTAATTGTGCATTGTGTCTTTATCTGAAATTTTTTGTGATATTATTCATTAATGACATATTGATATATTATAAGAATGAGGAAGAAAATGAAAAATGTTTAACAACAATGTTGAAATTGTTAAGCGAGCATCAATTATATGCCAAAATTAGTAAGTGCAACTTCTTTTAGACATACGTTCATTACTTGGGGCATGTGGTGTCCAAGGAAGGTATATCAGTGGACCCGGAAAATATCAGGGCTATCATGGAGTGGACAACTTCTAGGAATGTGGATGAGGTCAGATCATTTATGGGGTTAGCAGGTTATTACATACGATTCATTAAGAACTTCTTGCATATTTTCTACGACTCTAGTCTTCAATATTGCAGATCCAAATAAAGAGTTTGTGGTATGTACAGATGCTTGCAAGAGAGTACTTGGTGGAGTCCTGGTGCAGGAAGGGAAAGTGGTATGCTATAAGTCAAGTAAACTGAATGAGCATGAGAAGAACTATGTGATGCATGATCTTGACTTGGAAGCGATCATTCATTCATTGAATATGTGTAGACAATATCTTCTTGAAGGGAGGTTCATTCTGATGAGTGATCACAATGGGTTAAGATACTTGTTTTACCAACCTAATATGAATATTGAGAAATCTAGGTGGTTTTCTATGCTCAGTGATTTTGACTTTGAGATAAGGTACATTAAGGGTAAGGATAATAGGGTTGCAAATTCTCTTGGAATAAGAGTGTAGGTAAATCACATAGCAACTATGAGTTCATATGAGACAAATTTACAGGATCAAATCTAGCAGGAAGGACAAAAAGATGATAGGTACCAACAACTTAAGTACAAGTTACAACAATAGAGTACATGTGAGAAGGATGTGGTGCTTAAGTTACAAAAATAAAGTACATGTGAGAAGGATGTGGATTATCATGACAGATGGTTTGGTCACATTTAGAGTCAGGAACTATGTGTCGAACAACAACGAGCTCAAGAATATTATCTTGAGATAATTTCATACCAAGCCATATTCTGGTCACTTGGGATATTAGAATACATTGACAATGTTTAAGAAGTTCTACTATTGGTTGAATTTTAAGAAAGATCTGGTTGTGTTTGGTTCAAGATGCTTGGATTTCCAATAGGTAAAAGTAGAGTGTAAGAATTTGTTGAAGCCTCGAAAATTGCTACAACAACATTGGGGAATAACCACCCTCTCCGGACCTTAATACAACTCCTTTTCCGTTTGTAGCAGTAGCTCCGACTGGTTTAACTAGGTCCAGTGACCTTTTTCCTATCGCTATTGGTTTACGATGTATCGTTAACTACCAATAGACAGGGATATCAGGTCACTTCTTCTTGCTAATCGGGCAAGAGAATGACCCTTAAGCTGATTTGGGTTCAGCCAAACCACAACTAAAATTTTGCCTCTTTGGGAAGAGGACTTAAAACAATGTAGAACTTAATCTAAATGCAAACTTATTTTATAATGCAAACAAAAGAAACTAATCTAAATCCTATCTCAATTAGGTAGATATATATCTAACCCAACTAAGAGCAAGATAATTAAATAATGAGGATTAAAATGTGTCTGGCTTTAAATTAATTTTAAGTTAACAAAGAAATTCAATTTAGCTCACATTTGTGAATACCAAAACACATCCTATTGAGACCATTTAACTGAAATAATAGATCAACAACACTCCAGAATAAATTCACAAAAATGATATTGATTGTCAAATCAATCAAGCCAATAATTAAACAATAATATGTGGAAGAAATTCGCAACACATTACTATTTAATAAATCAGTTTTATAAGACAGTTTTCTGAGTAACTAGCTACTTAGAAATCAAAGTTTAATTTATAAGAGCAGAGATACATAACAATTTGAGACAAATTATCCATATCAATATAAATGCATAGACATGAATAAAATGAAACAACAATTTTATTAACATAAAAAATGAAACTAGTATTTGATACAGAAATGCCAAAAATACCAGTTAATTGAATCCTCTTCTCTGATCCTGGTCTCTAACAGTACTTTACGTTACTTTGAATTTCTGCTTTTAAAACTAGAGCTGCAGAAATGCAAACTCTGCCCATCATGCATAATTCAAGATATAAAGAAAAAAACCCTCATTAATTTTCACATCTGAAAATTTTCTCTCCTCCCCATCTACAACTCTAAATCCCTATTACAAAAATGATTTTAGAAGTTTGGAATTGTAGAGGAGAGCAGCCCCATTTTACATTTTGCAATCTGCAATTTATAATCTTTCCAAAAGTATTTTGAGAAGAGAGTTTGTTGAAGAAAAATCTGCCCAATCCAATTTTAATTGCTCAAAAATTTCAATCTTTAATTGATGGAGCTTTCTCATTGATTGAGATATTTTTTTCCATATCCCCTCTACTGTTTTTTCTGCAAAAATAAATCAAAATGAATTAATATGCAACAATAAAATCAAAATATCATTTCTGGCATTAAAACAAATCCAATCAAATTCTATTTAAATAAATAATTGAAAATAAAATATAAGCTCTCTATTGATGCCTGGGATGGTTTAATTGGACAAGGATATCATTGATGAGTGAATCTGCAATTAGAAGAGGCTTTGGGCAAATGAAAATGAAGAAAATAAAACTCAGAAAATTGATTTTGTTTTAGAAATTCGGAGCTTGATTTTCTGCCTGATTTTAGACCCAATAAATGACTAAATCTATTAGTGAAACCTCCTCAGAAATGTTCTGTTTGATTTTCTCTTTCCAATGAGCCGTCCTGGGCCTCATTTGGCCAAGTAAAACTCAATCTATGAGCCTCCAAAGTTGATAAGTCAAATCTGTATAAATCTAGAAATTCTATTGCTGGGCTAAAAATCAGAATTTTAATTTAAAAATTTAATCCTAAATTAGCCTCTAATTATCTAATAATTAATTCTAATTTAATTGTTAATTATAAACTAAACTAATTATTTAATAAACTATTTATTAATTAATATTAATGTAACTAATAATTATAATTTAATTAAATTATTTATATTCTACATATTAATTAATTTAAAATTAATTATTTTAAATATTAAATATTAAATATTAAATCTAATATTAAATATTAAATATTAAATCTAATATTAAATTAAAGCTAAACTAACATTCCATTAATATTAAACTAATCACTATACTAACATTAAACTAATATTAAACTAACTTATACTAACACTAAACTAATATTAAGCTAACTTATACTAACACTAAACTAATACTTACCACTCATTCGTATGAATGAGTTTGAAACCCAAACAAATAAATCATGAAGTTTCACTATGACTTATGCCCTTTTGACTTAATCGCAATCGGAAAATAGAGAGGTGAGGGTTATCGGGGTTTTTTTTTTAACACTGTGTCGTATGAAACTTTCGATGCGATCTTCCGATCCGATAAATATTTATTTTATTTTAATTCATATATTTATATATTTATATTTATATTAAATATTAATTTAATTTAATTAATTCTATTTAATATAATAATTAATTTAATTAATTTTAATATTAATATTAAATATTATTTTGTTTTGGTTTCATTTTAATAATGCTAATTTATGAATTTATCTAAGGGATGATTTTCCTATCTAAACTACAACTACTTCAATAAAAATGAACTACAACCACTTCGACATTTTGAGTTTTCGAGATTAGTAATTTATTGGAATAAATGACTGAAAGCCCGATGCTTTATGATTTGGCTGTATAAGTAAAAAAATGAAAAATGTTAGTAATAACTAACTACGGGTTAATATTTAAACTAAATGCATTATTTAACTAATTTAATTGAAAAAAAATAGAATATTGTACATTTTACGCATTTTTTTAACCCAGGCAACATAATTGATTAGACTTCAAAGGAGTGCCATTTACAAACCAGTTGACCAAATGAGGTGAAACAAGCATCAATGGGAAGCTTATAAAAAAATGATTTTAATAAAGCAATCAAAAAAAAAATCTAAATTTTTTTTAATAAAATCGGAGGATAATCAACTTAATAAAAATTCTGAAAGTCGTTTAGCCAAAATTTTTATAGAAAGGGTCCCCATTATTTGAAGTGAACAAGTCAAAAATGGGGGGGTTTTGTTTTACCACAACAATGGCGACATATGAGAGAAGAACCAGTTATCTCTGTTTGATATGAATGAGATTTTCCTAAAATTAAAGAAGTGAAAATTATTTTTGGAATGCTTGACTAGGTTCATTAATCTGAATAAAATCAAGAATGATATTATTGTAATTTTCTTAAAATTCCTCATAAATTAAAATATTTCAAAACTCTATATCAATTCTTAATTAGTTATAGGGATAAAGTAGGGGTCACTTTACAACTTAGCTTTTAAAATGTACTCATTTGTCACAGGTAGAGCCACTTGTGCCACCAAACATCTATAATCTCGACAGGGTTACCTTTTAATCATGAATGATTCAGAATCCCATCTATTTAAGAATTATTTACCTAGAGATAAATCCATTTATATATGTTTATTTTTTATTTTTATTTTTTTAGTTCTTAAAATCCATTGCCCTGGTTTGGTAGCCAGATAGTTGACAATGCCATTCATTGGTTATAATTGGACTGAACAAGCTGGCTCGTGATGAGACCCCTTGTCTTATAATTGTTTGCAATCATAAGCCATTACCCTGGTTTGTTTAGCAGTGTTGGTAATGTCAGCCTATTTTTCCCCTATGATCATGGTAAGCAGGCTCATGATGAGACCTCTTATCTTTTAAGTTTAAATATATTTTTGGATTACACTCTAGAAAAATAAAACTCTTTTGAACAGGGAGAATCATTGACTCCTTAAGAGTTCAAAATGAAAATTTTAGAGTTAAAAGTGCTTTGCTGTAAAGTGTCTTTACTTGGTTAAAAATAACTTAACTTTTCTTGATCGATAATAGAATTTTGAAAGATTTTAATAAAATATTGAAATCTCAAAATAATTACAATTTTGATGAAAAACAAATTTCTGAGATTTCATGATACTTCGTCAACTTATCTTGTTTTGTAATCTCTTTCTTAAGTATGTCTACCTTTATAATAAGAAAAATAAAGTTTGCTTAGAGATTTAAGAAAAAGCTAATAGGATACTATTAACAATTTTCCTATGTATGCCAACCATTGTTAGGTAACAAGAAGACATTTCATATAAATCATGGCAAAGTCACCAAAATAAAAAATGAAAACCAAAGTAAAAGACTTCTTAAGCTAAAGTGAGAAGAGAAATCAGCAAACAAAAATAAAAATGAAGCAATTAAAAAGTGGAAAGGAAAATCCAAGTTTTGAAATACAAACTCTAACAAGAATGTTTATACCAATGTCTCAATAGCATGAAGTAAAAGAAAATAATCATGTAATCATTCCTTCTTATTTCGAGATCCAGAAAACTTATACCATTGCAGGGTTGTAAGTGTTTTAGGCTTTAGATAGCAGTGATCATAAAATTCAGCCACAATGAAAATTTTCTGTCTGATGTCAATCTTCTTGTTTCAAAGCATTATCTTAATCATTATCTTAAAAAAACATATTAAAGGTTCAAAAACTTCCTAGTGTAGCTATTTCAATGAAGACTATCACTACTTCTTGAAAATAAAACCAGAAAAAGAGCATAGGGTTTCCAAAATATGATTTGGCAGATGATTGAAAGCTTTTATGAAGAGCTACAAAATAGATTTTTATATCAACATAATTTAAAAAACAAAAATGAAACTAAAGTAATGAAATGGAAATTAATGAAAGTGGGTACATGAATCTTACCATTGGATGATAGCATTTGACTTTACCTGAAAGATATCCGTTTATCCAATACTCGCTGATTTCTTCTTTTAGTTATCATTAAAAACATGAAGAAGTCAAACTAACCAAATTCCTATAACCCAAAATCATTATTTTTTTTATTTAAACTAAAGCAAGCAGTAAAATGTAAAAAGGAAATGCTTTGTGTTCAAGGGAATCGAAATTAAAACAAATGCATTATAAATGAGATTGTGAATTTGCAATGATAAATGTTCTCAAAATATTATAAGTTTTATACAAATTCCATGATTTTTTATAAATTGTTCAGAGTTAAGACCAAATTTAAGATAATGAAATTTAAAATAGAGAGGTCTTGAATTTCATATTTAATGATGGAATTATTTAAAACTGAAATATATGAAAAATAAAAATGATTTGAATATTTTGCAAATTTGTCATCAATCGCTTTAGTATCATAGCGGTTACCTAAGATTGCTTTAAATTAACACAATGCCTTATCGGATGATTCGTATTGCATGCGTTGAAGTTTATCGCATCGGAGGTCACAGTAGCGAATTGTCGATATGAGATCATGCGAAAAGAATATGTGCGATGAGATGGAGTGATCATACCACTGAAGAAATGTTATATTTAGGATCAGGGACAATCATGTCACAAATTGCACATCGCACACCACATCTTGCGATTTGTACTTTTCACATTGCACATTGCGCATCACAGATTCAGAATAGTGACATGACCATGAATAAGAATGCGATGAAGCGATTGGGATATCAGCAATATGATGGATGACGTGGCTTTCGGCATTATGATATGAGCATAAAAAATGTGAATAGCGATATCGATATTGGCATAATCGAAATATTGGAAAATAGTCATGTTGGAAATGTCAATATGATTCTTGCGATAGCAGCAATCCGATGTTTATAATAATCGGTGATGAGCGAAGAGAAAAATGTGATAGCGATGAGCAATCGACAATGAGTTATTGCATCGCAAATTTTAAAATGAGTGCACAAGGATGTATTCAATTTTCCTCCCGATTTGTGATTTGCGATTAGTCTTATCGCATTGGAGGTCTTTCAAAGTTAACCCTTGACTAATTGTGATATGAATTTAATAATTTGCGATTGCGATTTGAACTTTATCGCATCGGAAATTTTTCAAATGGAAGGATTAACCTTATGTTTAATGCGCTTTTGCGATTCAATCTATCGCATCGGAACTTTTGCGATGAAAAAACAAACTTTTGAATTCATCCCAATGTGATATGTTATTTTTCATTTCATTTTATTGCCTCGGAGTTAAAAAATGACATGTTAAACTTTTTCTTTCATATTTTTGTGAAATGTGATGAATGATACGGCTCTCGGTGATTGGCAAAATTAAGTGTATGATGTAACAAATATGATACGCCGATATGCGATGGAGAATGAGCTCGATAAATCTATTATGAAAGTTTAATATTGCATCGGGTCCGAGACATTGGTGCTTTTAAAATTATGAACCTACCACTATTGTGATTGAACGGACGCGATATTTCTTATGAAATTGATTTAAATTTAATATCGGGTCCTGAATTATGTGTTGTATCACAATATTGGTAAAGTTGATTATCGGAGATCGGTGAAGATAATGAAAGTATATTCAATTGAAAACCTCCGAGATGCTAAATTCGATATGGTTAATGAAAAACTAAATGAGTTAACACATCGAAGGTCTTGCATAAGAAATATAAAAATCAAGTTAAAACAGTTTGAACATGAATCTTGCGATACTGTTTTAACTTTCAATTAGGTTTTCTAATGAATGAAAGTAAAGTTAAAGAATGCTCAAATTCTAATGAATCAAAAAATATAATTTCCTTGAACCTGTTGCAAATTTGAAATGGTTTTGTTGCTTACTTCAAGTTTTGAAAACAAATGAAAACCTACCAATAAAACAGAACAAGAATAAAAAATAAACTAAAGAAAAGAGAAACTATTAATAGATGAAAATGAACTTGTAAATGTGTACCTGGAAGAGAATTGTCTGTGGATTTTACCTTATGAATCTTTCAATTCTTCCTTTGATTTATCAAAATTCTGACTTTATTCAAACTCATCTCATTATTTATTCTAAATCAGAGTGTGCAAACAGCCTAAATAAAATCTGTTTATTCATGTTCTGAAACTCATAAAATTCACTAGAGATAAATATGAAAATAGGCTTCCCTTTGAATTGCAACAGCAATTTGTTACCTCTGCTCATTCCGAATTATCTTGAGAAAAATCTGTATTGTTATAGTGATTGTTTAATAATGTCTTTAGTAAATAAATATGATGCACATTGCAGCATCAGATAATAAACTAAAGATTAGAATGGGATAAAGCCACTAATTGTGGGAAAATATCAACACATATTTGAATGTGTGCACACAGCAAAATGGACACCCTTAAAATCATTTTAAAAAATTTCGAAGAAGATAATATGAATTTCATGTGATTACAGCAAAAAGTTAGACTAACTAATAATGATTAAATTGGCATTAAGCTTATAATAGACAATCATACATTTCATGGGATAATGAAATCATGAAGCTTTATATCCTTAAAACCTTTAACAAATATTTTTTAAAAGAAAATCATATGAGGACATTTCAAAATAGAGAAAAGTGGCTTTGGGGTGATTGGTGCCAAGTGCAACCTCAATTGAATTTAGTCAAGACATTATTCAAAATAGGCAGAGTAGAGATATTGCTGCAATAAATTTTGATTTAAAAAATGGGAAGCAAGAATTAGAAATTTTCTGATAAGAGGCAAATATTTTCCTGAACATGTATATGATATGAGAAGGGTTGATTGCTCGCTTTATTTTTATCTGCAGAACTATTAAGAATAAATTAACTACATAAAGCAAACTAACTAAATTAATTCTACTTCTATTCTAACCATATACATGAAAATGACTAGGTATAGTCATATTTCCAATGTAACCATTCTTTCATTTTAATTCCTGCATATATGTACAGTTCAAATGTTAGTAACAAAAATACAAATCTAATTGAACTAAGAAAATTAAATCTGTAATTAGAATGTATAGTTATTATTAACAACTTATTTACAATCCCCTTCTTTTGAAAAGTATTTTCCAACTAAATTCCAATTGGATCATCAAAACCTGGATCGGTTTCCATTAATGATTGGAAAATGTTTAAAAGAGGAGATGACAGGCCAAATTGTGGATATGAGCTTTTAAATTCAAAGGCCTGAAAAAAATTGTTAGTGTTATGTATAAGTGTTAAACTATTAACAATATTCCATGAAGGAAAATTTTCCAAACAATTTTCAAACAGGCTAATGAAAAATGGAAGGAAATCTGTCAAATAAGATGGAAAATTATCAATTGGATTAGATTGCTGGCCAGATTGTAAAGACACATTCTCTTGTTGACACTGCCTTTGGGAAGATAGAAGCTTTTGATAAAACATTAGCATTGATTGAAATTGAAATATTAATAACTTTTGATGTTCATTATTATAATATGAAACTTCAATTTCCTGATAGGGCAATGCATCAATTGAGTGTTCACTATTAAAGCGCTCAATATGCCAGCGTAGAGTGTCAAAAATTAGGAAAATAAAATCAGAAAACAAATCTAAATTTGAACAAAATAAGTATGAAGGAAAAAATAAAATGAAATCCCTATTGGTACAACTAATGTTACAACACAATTGGGATTGTTTTGAAATAATTTCTTTTTCACAAGGATTGGCGAAAATAATGGAATTTGAATAATTGCCAATTCCAACTTGTGAATTAGAAAGAGAATTATGATTATGAGCAGGAATGGAAGTTTGATCATGATATGAATCATAAATTGGAATGTTTTCTTGAATGGTGAAATCATGAAGATAATTTGCTGTTCCAAAATGAAGATTGGTTGGAATAATTTCTAAATTGAAATGTTCCTCATTCACATATGTTATTTGAATTTTATTATGAGGATTCTCTTGAGAAGAACATAAATCAACATCCTTGATATCAGAGTAGTTATCATCAATGACTTCACAATATTCTCTAGAATTCCCTTTGATTTCTTCCAATATATCAAAACAAGGAGGAATAAAAAATTCATGTTCATTAATGGCAAAAGAATGATCAATTATTGTTTCTCTATCTTGATAAAAACTTATTGGTAATTTATTTAAATCATCCTCTTTATTTTTTGAAATATCATTAATATTAAGAGGGGAAAAATTACCATCATTAAAAATATCAGGATAAAGTGAAAAATTTGAATCTGAAACAATGCATTCAAAAGTTTCTCTGTTCGAGAAATCTTGTGCGCTCTGTTCACTATAAATTTCAGATTCTAGATCATTCCTTTGTATACTCATACTTTCTTGAAGAAGGCTGCTTTGCTGCTTTTTTTTCAGCATTTTTTCATCATAAAAAAATTCAGAAATTTGTACAGCAGTTTGCATTTTATTATTCACTTTGATTGCTGCTTGCACGTGTTGATTTGCGATCTGATTATCTGAATCTAATTTAGAGGAATTTTCAGATTTCAAGGCATCTCTTTCTCCAAAATTGCTGCTATTGTCTTCTTGCATTTGAATAGAAATATTTTCCAAGCTTTGTGAGACCACTTCATCATAATTTATTTGCAAATCCATATTGGAATTCTCATTTATGTTAGAAGGGGATGGAACAAAGTTTGAACTAATTTCATATGGATTGGGAATGAGAGGAAGAGAGAAAATATATTCAAAACAATCTAATGATTATTGTTCTATAGGTTTATCTTCAACTTTAAATCTTAAACAATTTAAATGAAATCGAATATTAAAATCTCTAACAGACTCATTTTCAAATCTTCATAGATATTCAATTTCATCGCATACCTGTTCATAATCGTATCCATCAAATTTACAAATGAAAAGTGTAACAAATTGATCCCAACTGTGAATTGAGGCAACCGGAAGATTCTACACCAGTTTCTAGCTTTTACCGCAAATGTGAGAGTAAAATTATGCATAAAATGCCTTCATCAATTCCTTGAAAGTCATAATTTGAAAATTTTTGAATAAATTTAACGACATGATTAAAAGAAGAAGAATTTTTCTTACCATTAAATTTTACCTAAGACAAGAGTCTTACCACTTCGGGTGGAGTATTGGAAGATGCACGTCCATGTATACAACTCCAAATTGGAAGTTTAAGAGGAGCCATCATAATAAAAATAAATGTTAGAATTGAAAAGACTCCAATAAACAACAAGTTTTAGGCCCTCCTTCTAGCGCCAAAAATGTTGAAGCCTCGAAAATCACTGCAACAACATTGGAGAATAACCACCCGGTCCAGACCTTAATACAACTCATTTTCCATTTGTAGTAGTGGCTCCAACTGGTTTAACTAGGTCCAGTTACCTTTTCCATATCGCTATTGGTTTACGATGTATCGTTAACTACCAATAGACAGGGATATTAGGTCACTTATTCTTACTGATCGGGCAAGAGAATGACCCTTAAGCTGATTTGGGTTCAGCCAAACCACAACTAAAATTTTGCCTCTTCGGGAAGAGGACTTAAAAGAATGTAGAACTTAATCTAAATGAAAACTTATTTTATAATGCAAACAAAATGAACTAATCTAAATCCTATCTCAATTAGGTAGATATATATCTAACCCAACTAAGAGCAAGATAATTAAATAATGAGGATTAAAATGTGTCTGGCTTTAAATTAATGTCAAGTTAACGAAGAAATTCAATTTATCTCACATTTGTGAATACCAAACGAATCCTATTGAGACCATTTAACTAAAATAATAAATCAAAAACACTCTGCAAGAAATTCACAAAAATGATATTGATTGTCAAATCAGTCAAGCCAATAATTAAACAATAATATGTGGAAGAAATTCGCAACACATTACTATTTAATAAATAAATTTTATAAGATAGATTTCTGAGTAAATAGTTACTCAGAAATCAAAGTTTAATTCATAAGAGCATAGATATATAACAATTTGAGACAAATTATCCATATCAATAGAAATGCATAAACATGAATAAAATGAAACAACAATTTTATTAACATAAAAATGAAACTAGTATTTGATACAGAAATGCCAAAAATACCAGTTAATTGAATCTGCTTCTCTGATCTTGGTCTCTGATAGTACTTTACATTACTTTGAATTTCTTCTTTCAAAACTAGAGCTGCAAAAATGCAAACTCTGCCCATCATGCATAATTCAAGATATAAAGAAAAAAACCCTCATTAATTTTCACATTCGAAAATTTTCTCTCCTCCCCATCTACAACTCTAAATACATATTACAAAAATGATTTTAGAAGTCTGGAATTGCAGAGGAGAGCAGCCCCATTTTACATTTTGCAATCTGCAATTTATAATCTTTCCAAAAGTATTTTGAGAAGAGAGTTTGTTGAAGAAAAATCTGCCCAATCCAATTTTAATTGCTCAAAAATTCCAATCTTAAATTGTTGGAGCTTTCTCATTGATTGAGATCTTTTTCTCCATATCCCCTCTACTGTTTTTTTTGCAAAAAGAAATCAAAATGAATTAATATGCAACAATAAAATCAAAATATCATTTCTGGCATTAAAACAATTCCAATCAAATTCTATTTAAATAAATAATTGAAAATAAAATATAAGCTCTCTATTGATGTTTGGGATGGTTTAATTGGCCAAGGATATTATTGATGAGCGAATCTGCAATTAAAAGAGGCTTTGGGCAAATGAAAATGAAGAAAATAAAACTCATAAAATTGATTTTGTTTTAGAAATTCGGAGCTTGATCTTCTGCCTTATTTTAGATCCAATAAGTAACTAAATTTGTTAGTGAAACCTCCTCAGAAATGTTCTCATTGTTTTTTTCTTTCCAATGAGCCGTCTTGGGCCTCTTTTGGCCAAGTAAAACTCAATCTATGAGCCTACAAAGTTGATAAGTCAAATCTGGTATAAATCTGGAAATTCTATTGCAGGACTAAAAATCAAAATTTTAATTTAAAAATTTAATCCTAAATTAGCCTCTAATTGTCTAATAATTAATTCTAATTTAATTGTTAATTATAAACTAAACTAATTATTTAATAAACTATTTATTAATTAATATTAATCTAACTAATAATTATAATTTAATTAAATTAATTATATTCTACATATTAATTAATTTAATTAATTTAAAATAAATTATTTTAAATCTTAAATATTAAATCTAATATTAAATTAAAACTAAACTAAAATTCCATTAATATTAAACTAATCATTATACTAACATTAAACTAATATTAAACTAACTTATCCTAACACTAAACTAATACTTACCACTCATTCGTATGAATGAGTTTGAAACCCAAAAAAATAAATCATGAAGTTTCACTATGACTTATGCACTTTTGACTTAATCACAATCGGCAAATCGGGAGGCGAGGGTTATCGGGTTTTTTTTTTTTTAAACTGTGTCGTTTGAAACTTCCGATGCGATCTTCCGATTCGATAAATATTTATTTTATTTTAATTCATATTTTATATATATATTTTTATATTAAATTTTAATTTAATTTAATTAATTCTATTTAATATAATAATTAATTTAATTAATTTAAATTTTAATATTAACTATTATTTTGTTTTGGTTTCATTTTAATAATTCTAAGTTATGAATTTATCTAAGGGATGATTTGTATATCTAAACTACAACCACTTCAATAAAAATGAACTACAGCCACTTCGACATTTTGAGTTTTCGAGATTAGTAATTTATTGGAATAAATGACTGAAATCCCGATGGTTTATGATTTGGCTGTATAAGTAAAAAAATGAAAAATGTTAGTAATAACTAACTACGGGTTAATATTTAAACTAAATGCATTATTGAATTAATTTAATTGAAAAAAAATAGAATATTGTACATTTTACGCATTTTTTAACCTAGGAAACATAATTGATTAGACTTCAAAGGAGTGTCATTTACAAACCAGTTGACCAAATGAGGTGAAACAAGCATCAATGGAAAGCTTATAAAAAATCGATTTTAACAAAGAAATCAAAACAAAAATCTAAAGAAGATGAAAATTTAATAAAATCGTAGGATAATCAACTTAATAAAAATCCTAAAAGGTGTTTAGCCAAAAATTTTATAGAAAGGGTCCCCAATATTTGAAGTGAACAAGTCAAAAATGGGGGGGTTGTGTTTTACCACAACACAATCCAAGTGGTCTATTGGAACTCCAGAGTGGAAATGGGAGATCATTTCCATGGAATTCATTACAGGTTTTCCAAGGACATTTAGACAACATGATTATATTATGGTTGTGGTTAATAGGTTTACTAAGGTAGATCACTTCATTCTAGTGAATTCAATGAATTCAAATAGTGAGATAGCTGAAGTCTTCATTAAGGGGAGACTGAGGTTACATGGTATTCCTAGGAATATTGTGTTAGACAGAGATGCCAAGTTCACTTCCATCTTTTTGACTAAGTTGTTTGTAGGTTTGGGGATAGATTTGGACTTCAATACAACTTACTATTCGCAGATAAAAGGACAGACAAATAGGGTCAACAATATTTTGGAGGGTATGTTGAGGATATATGTTATGCACCAGTAGAGGAAGTGATAGGAGTGTCTTCCATTGGTTGATTTTTTGTACAACAATAGGTATCATGAGTCACTGAGGACGAGTTTGTTTAAGGAACTTTATGGGAAGAGTTGTAATACTCCCATTAATAGGAGTGATCTAGTGAACATGGTACTGATAGGAATGAACATGTTCGTAGAGATGGAACATGAAATGTAGGCTATCAAGAAGAATCTAAAGGTGGAACAAGGCATGCATAAGATTTATGTAAATTAGAATAGGTTATTTAAGGAGTTTGAGGTCTGGGAGCATGTGTACTTGCACATTAAGCCCAAGGGGAGCTCCTTGAGGATTAGATCATGTGCCAAGTTGGCACCTCGGTATTGTGAGCCTTTTGAGATCCTTGAGAGGATTGGACCAGTGGCCTATTGACTTGCACTACCTCCGACATTGAAATTACACGATGTTTTCCATGTCCAATTTCTTGAGAATTATGTGAAATACATTTATCTTTTGATTTATTGGTCTATATTGCAGGTGGAACCAAAATGAGAATTCTAGCTAGAACCTTAGTGAATTTTGTAGAAAAATATTCTCATGCTCTGGAATTGAGAAATCGAGAAATTTAAAGTGCAGTGGAAGCACTTTGGGCCCAATGAAGCTACATGGGATATGGATGATAGATGCAGGTTATGTATCATTCTCTATTCATTGGTTATGCGGATGTATTTTGGTACATGTTTTGATGTTGTGTTTTGGTTATGTATGTATATGCATATGTATGTAAATAATACAGTGAGTTATGTTATAAAGCTCCAATAAGAAGTATGGTGTTCATGTAATGATGGTCATGATATCAGCAATATGATTTGATGTAAATGTTGCATCAAGTTTTGTTATAAATCTCCATGGGTGACATGTGTTTTGTTGGTTTATAAGTGTCATTGTACACCGAGGACGGTGTTCCCCAAAGGGGGAGGGGTTTGTAACAACCCCTGGTTCATTTCCTCTGTAAATAAAAATAAAACCAAGGTCATGAGACATGTATTGATCCAAGCTAAATGTTCGAAAAAAATAGTGATGGGTATCATTGGTGATTAATTAATGGCTATGAAAATTGGAAAAGGAAAAGTGGGAATAATTGAAATTTTATTTATGACAATAAAGGAAAAGAAGAGAAAAGGGATATGAAGGGTCATAGCTTTTTGTGTGAGGAAAATTGAAGGAAAATGAAGAAAATAAAGGCCTCAATGATAAAAAGGCTTCTAAGGATTATTTCACAACATTTTGTCAGTTTTAGCTTGGATCTCTCTTTTATTCTCTCATACTCTTGCACACTTAGAGAAATATTGGACCATTCTTAGAGCCCTTTGGCATACTTGGATTGGAGAAAGAAGGAAAAGGAAAGCGAGAAATCACAAGGGAATAGGTGGATCAACAACTACAACTAGATTTCTTTATAGGTAATAGGTTGCATCTGTGATTTCCTTGTTGATTTATGGATGCATGGTATATCCACGAGTTTTTCTAGTTATGTGTTGTCTGGCATGGAGGATTTCCTAAATTGACAATGGTTTTAGCATTTCCTTGTCGTTTCTTGGATATCCATGGGGTTGTGGGTTTTTCCACCTGAATTTTTTCTGGTTGGTGCTCATAATTCCTTAAGACTATGTGTTGGAAAAAAATCTTTGTAAGCCTTGGAACAACTTGGGTTAAGTTACTAGTCCTTGATCCTAGTTTGGGACAAATGCTTTGGATCCCTTAGTGGGTTGACTTACTAATCCATGGAGTTGAGTTAGAAAAATGCTCTAGAGCCCTAGAAGGTTGTGGGTTGAGTTACTAGTTCATGGAGCCTTTAGTTCATGGAGCCATAGAAGGTTGTGGGTTGAGTAGATCGGAATGATGTTCGACCATGCTATGGAATCTATGGTTAAGGGTTGAGGAAGGTTTTCCTCTAGAAGCCTTGGTTTTGTTTTGTTTGGTTGGTTCCATGATATCCCAAATTCATGCTTAGAATATGGCGTGAGGGTGATTAGATAAAATAGAGATTTGTTTCAACCCAATATATGGTTTGGTGGTATGGGGAATTCCATACTTGGTTGGTATTTTCCTATGTTAATATGATCTATTATTCTATTGTGATTGATATATATTTGTTGGAAATATGTTGGTGATATTATGATTGGGTTGTGATGGTTTATATGTTGGTTATTTTCTCGTTATTTAATTCTTATATGATGTGTATATTTTATGGCTCATATCATGAATTATTTAGCTATTGATAAATTGATGAATGTATGGACTAATAAGTGTTATTGCATCTATGTGGAGAGGGCATACGACCTTGTCAATGATTCTCATATGAATCTTAGACTTTTATGATTATATATGTGTTCATGACTTGTAGCTTACATGGTTTCCATGTGTTTGAAAAAATTCCTAGTATGTTTTGGTCATTATAGGTCAATTTTTGAGTTTATATTGAATGTTTAGCTTTGTTTCTATGTTCCATGTTATTCTGAAAAGTCTTAGACAATTTTGGGTAGTGGTTTGGAGGTATGCCTAAAAAGGTAGCACTGATACCAGGACCAAATGATCAGAACTAGATAAATTAGGCTACAACCTCATGGATGTAGTGTTGTGCATCTAGTTGGAGGCCTCCAAACACGTGGAGGCCATTTTATTTGTGAATTTGTGTGCCCAAGGCAAAGAAAAATGGGTCCAACTCACGGTTTGGCCTTCTGGGGTGGTTTTTCAGCCTCTGAGTGACCTATAGCCCCTATAGGATGTTAGTATGAGGTTATTTTATTGGCTCCTTTTCCTCAAGTAGATATAGGAGGTCAGGTCATGTCATGATAAGTCTCGTATCATGTTTACCCTCGCAAGATGATGAAACTAGGTAAATGTGGTAGGGGTGGTTACGAAAAACGTAATTGTCTTATCTTCACTATCAAGTTTGACATCTATATTGCTTAACTAGAAAATATGTGTACTAAATACATTTAGGTGTTCTGTAATTTTCATACCTTCTTTCATATCCAAGTTATAAAACTACCTCTTTAAGTAGACTATTCCTCAAGGATTTGGTTATGTATAGACCTTCCAATTTGGTCTGTAGGCCTCCAACTATCACTTCTTCGATGATGTTAAATAAAACATCCTTAACGAGACAAAACCGAATGGTACTGATAACTTTGGAATCCAAGTCCTCTCATTCGTCGCCATTCATTGTTATAGGCTTCTTACTCATACCACCTAACACTTTTATGCAACCCCTGTTGTACTAGTAGATCTAGAGTTTTTTATTTCTACAATTGAAAATTGTTTTTCCGATTAAATTTCTCAACTTCAATTGACATCTGCCATTAGTCTTTACACATACTATTCTCCTAGGAAAAATTATAATATGTCTTCAACCCATATTTTTTTATTAGCAAAAAAATTGTCTAGAAAACCCTGCTTTTCAAAAATTCATTGTTCATTAAAAGTTGTTAAAAAACATTAAAAAATTCAGTTACTTTTTTCGTAAAACCTATTCCTTTTTTCAAAACCCAAAAGTCTTATCCTCTTAAAATTTTTATTCTCGTCAAAATACTTATCTTCCAAAAAATTATCCTTTAAAGGGTTTCAATTTATTTAATAAAAAATTTTCTTTCCAAATAAAAAATTATTGTTAGGGTTTATACACAAAATAATATAACCAATCTCTTTATGAATCAAATGTTTAAAGTTTGATTCAGTAATTTGAACGTGACTGACTTTTCCTCTAGCCGAAAATATTCAACATGCAACTAAGGTTTTTCACTTAGCTTATGTCTTAAAAGGTTCAATTTTCGATTAGGTATTTTGGCTTTTCCTTTTCTTGAAAATATTCAATGACCTCAACCAAAAAATATTCAGTGTTATGCCTATTTTTCTATTGAAAATCTCAAAAAAATATGGCTCAAAAAAAAAATATGGCTCGACTACTTTCTCTTAGACACGGGGGAATATTTAGCATGTCTTCCTTCTCTTGGATGTGACCCAGATTCAACCTATTTTCCTTAATTGGGATTTCAAATTTGTTGTGTTTGTTGATGGCTAGGCCCAACTTCCTTCTGTTGAATGCATGACATGGCTAAGCACTTCTCTATTATATTTGCTGACATTCACTAACATAGTCTGGTGCTCTACTATAAAAAAATTTCTCCATAAAATTTCCAAAACATGCTTACTTCAAAAAAACTACCATATAATTCAACCTTTTGTTTTCTCTTTATAGTTTCATGGCTATATTTTATAGTTGTTCAACAACTAGGGTTTCAATCAGACAATTGCCCGTCTTTCTATGTGGCTTCTTTGTCTTTACACCCGAGTAGATATTTGATAGGACACAATGTAATCTTGTGTTGTGTGAATTTCACTTGTGAAATTTAGCCCACAATATGGACTAACAATTGGTACCATGTATTTTTTTTTTCTTTTTGTCTGAAATTTGTCATGTAGAAACAACATATATTTTCTTCCCTAATATGAAGGTACATTATAGACTGTTAATTTTTATCTTTTTGGATCAATATAACACATTTAATTAAAGGGTGCCACCTTGATGGATGACAACCCTCCTTTCAATTAGGAGGTTGGTGGTTTGACTCCATCGCTCCCTAACATGAATTAATCATCAAAGAAACAAGAATATTTCTAGAGAGGTAATAACTGGGATTCAAGACATAATTTCTCTATAGAGACAATATATATTTAATTGTAGTTATAGTCACTTGAGAGACAAAAATGAATTATCTATTAAAATAATATAATACTTGTGTTTTATATTTTTTTATAAATACATTTTTTTAAGACAATAACTTGAGACACTCAATTAAAGACAATATTTAAGACAATTTACAAGTTTTATTTTCCCTCAAGTTACGAGAATTTACTCAAAAAAATTCTTATATATTGTCTTAAAAACCCCTTATGTTAAGTCCCTATAATACTAGTGTATCCCCTTATTGTAATTTTTAGTGTATCCCCCTTATTGTTCTTGTTGTGCCCATGTAGTCCCCATATTTGTATTATTTTTCCCCATAGAAGCCCATTATTGTTATTGTTGTTCCCTTACATTATTATTGTTATGTCGGCTCTAATTATATTATCGCCCCTTAGACTCTTACATATAGAAAGTAGGTTTTTTCATTTGAATCATCCAATAATTGTTCATTTATGTAATTTAATGTACATTCCCCCTCAAAGTGAATAATTTTTAAGTCATTGATCTATATTTTCTTCTATCATGTGAGTTGGTTCCATAACATTTAGTATCAGAGCTTTGGATTTTAGGGTTGCGCTTCTTAAAACATGGCATCTTGGAATTTTCACTATAACTTTTTTTCCAAATCTTCAGAAACTGGAATTGAAACCACATGGATTCGAAATCTTGTTGAACTTTGTTCCAGAATTTCAGATCTTGGTTCGCTATATTTTTAGAGATATGATCTGAGGAAGTTAGGGTTTTTGCAGGCTCCAAATTCAAGCTAAAATAGGTGACCAAGGGAAAATTTTCATAAATTTCATTTCAGACAACAAATTTGAATTTTGTAAAAAGTGTCTGAAAATGCACGAAATGTAGTCTTCCATGTATTGATTTCAAAGCTGAATGTTTAAACAGTGACACGTGGCACCCCTTACGATGTTTCTCCACTGAATCAGTCCATAATCGGGTCATCATGGAATATTTGGCATAACTTTACCTTGAAGAATCCAAATAGGGTCTGACCTGTGGCATTGGAAAGAAAACTCAGAGGGATACTATAGAACTGAAGTTCATATTGTGGAGATTCGAAATCACAGAGATACATCAATTTTAATATAGATCTCTTAAAAATAAGAAAAATGTGTTTATTTTTTTAAGTTTGCATAACTTTTGTTTGAAAAATCGGTTTGAAGTGATTCCAAGGGAATATTGAAGCATATATATATCATTATTGGGTTCTAAAATTCCTCCCAAAAAAATAATTCCAGATCTATTAAGCCCTCAAAAAGCTCAACTATGACACATGAAGAGGAATAATTGCAGCATGATATATCAAAATTATGAGGCCAAGTGCAACAAATTTTTCTCTCACAAAGAGAAACCAAAGATGAAATAAAATGGGACATGGACGGTTTAAAAGCATACATAGAAGATAATATGGATGGTTTGAAGAATTTTCTGGAAGCTAATATCGATGGTATAAAAGAAAAACTTGAAGCTTTCAAGGAAGGTTTGACAAAGTTGCTATGATAAAATCTTCCTAATGGTGAAAAGGTAGTAGAGGAAACTCATTATGAGAGAAAAATAAATGTTAATAATTATTTCATAGACTCTAATGTTGTATTGAAGACCCACCATATTCCAAAGATCGATATGAGGAAGTTTTTTTGCAAGGATTTTGTAACATGGATAATATAGATGGAGCAATATTTTTATCTCCATAATGTGCAAATCACACAAAAGGTATGCATTGCAGTTTTATCTTTAGAACCCAATAAATTTGTATGGTACCGATGGCTTTGTTCTCATTAAAAAAATTGTCACTTAGTCAATTTTTACGGAGGAAATGATAGCACATTATGAGGATACAAAGAGGAACACGTTCTTTAGCGAATTGATAAGTCTCAAACAAAAGGGTTTAATGGCAGAGCACATTAAATACTTTAAAAAATTGAATATGATGGAAAATAATATTCTCGAGGAGCATAGGGTTGATGTCTTCATAGGGAATTTAAAGGATAACACCCAAAATGGGGTTCGCCTTTGGGAACCTGATTCATTAGAGAAGGAATTCAGGGTGGCAAGAAAAGTTGAAAGAAAAATTATGGCAACAAGGAAGTCTACCACTCACAACTATAAAGATGGAAGTATTGTTGCTCCTAGCCTTCCACAACCTAAAAGGTTGAAACCACAAAAAATGTAGGAAAAAGGAGCAAAAGGGCTTTGTTATAGTTGTGATAAAAAATACATTAAAGGTCATAAGTGCACTGAGAATAAATTATTTTACATAGATTGTGAAGAGGAGGAAGAAAAAAAACAAGAAACACCAAAAGAGGAGGATATACACCAGGAACCAACCCCAAAGAAATCATAATTTAATCCGACCATATATTGTAATGCATTGGCAGGAATTACTACTCCTCAAACTCTCAAGATAGAAGGATATATCAAGAAGAGAAAGGTAATAGTGTTGATAGATTCAAGTAGTACCCATAATTTTATTCATTGTAAGTTAGCCAAGGAGTTGAGTTGCTTCCTATATCTAGCACCAGATTTTCAAGTGATGATTGCAAATGGAGGAACAATAAATTTCTCTAGGAAGTACCATAATATCAAGCTAACCATGTGGGAAAATTTATTTAATAGTCCAATTTTCTCCATTCCAATGGGTGGTGTTGATTTTGTACTAGGAGTCCTATGGTTACAATCTTTTGAGACGATAGATTTTAATTTTCAAGAACTTTTCTTGAAAATTTTTTGGGAAGGAAAGGAAGTTGAATTACAGGATATCGCGGGGAAACCAGGAAAGATAATCAACTTTAATGTCATGACAAAGCTTCTGAATAAAAAAAAATGAGGCTTAATTTCACAACTATGCTCACTGGAGGTTCAAACATCAAAATCATCTATTTCTCCAGATCTCCAAAATGTCTTGGAAAGTCATTCGAAGGTGTTTGAGACTCCCAAAGGCCTCCCACCTATTCGTGATCACGATCATGCTATTCATTTGATTGCAGGAAGTGTTCCTCCAAACATCAGGCCTTACAGATATCCTTATGCCTAAAAGAGTGATATTGAACGTATGGTTGCAGAAGTGCTAGAGGTTGGTATAATTCAACCTAGCCAAAGTTATTTTTCTGATCTTGTAGTATTGGTGCACAATAAGGATGGATAATGGCATATGTGTCCAGATTATAGGGAGCTCAACAAGCTCACTATTAAAGATAAATCTCCCATCCCCGTCATTGATGAATTTTTGGATGAATTACATGGAGAAATTTACTTCACCAAGTTTGATCTTCATTCAGGATATCATCAAAATAGAATGAAATCTGAATACATTTCAAAAACAACATTTGTAACTCATGTGGGTCATTATGAATTTTTGGTCATGCCTTTTGGTCTTATTAATGCACATTCCATAGGGTTTGATAAATTCCATTTTCAAGCCCTTCCTTAGAAAATTTTTGTTAGAATTTTTTGATGATATACTAATCTACAATGAGTCTTGGAAGGATCACGTTCGACATGTTGATAGGGTGCTCAAACTATTGGAGGAGAAGCAATTATATGCAAAAAACCTCCAAATGTTTCCTTAGAGTACATGACGTGCGATATTGGGTCATATTGTATCTCATGATGGTGTTAAGGTAGACCCTAACAAAATTAAGTCCATTAAGGAATGGAAAATCCCCACAACCATAAAGCATCTTTGAGGATTTCTTGGGTTCAGATGGTATTATCGCAAGTTTTTTAGGAATTATGGGAGAATATTGGCACCTCTAACATCATTACTGAAGAAAGATGCATTTTATTGGACTCTAGAAGCAATTAAGCCCTTTGAACATCTTAAAGAGGAAATGTGCCAAGCACTGGTCTTAACTATGCAAAACTTCACAAAAACGTTTATCGTGGAATGTGATGGCTCAGGAAATGGAATTTGTGTGGTTTTAATGCAAGAAGGAAGACCCATTTCTTTTGAAAGTTGTCTAATCAAAGGAAATTATTTACACGAACCTATTTATGAGAAGGAAATGTTGGAAATACTACATGCACTAAAGCAATGGCGGCCTTACCTACTGGGAGGACACTTAAACGTAAAATCTTATCATGATAGTCTTAAATAATTTTTGGAACAAATATTAACTTGAGAAGAGAAACAAAAATGGGTCACATATATGTTGGGTTATCACTTTGAAATCATCTACAAAAAAGGGAAGCAAAATGTTGGTGCAGATGCACTCTCAAGAAAGGATGAGGATGTGGAAACATTTATTTGTCCCATTTCTATTATCCATCCTAAGTGGATAAATGAAGCAAGGGATGAATGGAAGAATGATGAAGAGGTGTGGAATCTCATTCAAAAGTTACAAAAGATCCCAGTACATCTTATAAATTTAGTTAGAAAAATGATTCATTACGGTAAAAAGATTGCTTATATCTTTGTAAGAATTCCCAACTCAAACAAAATATTCTTTTGGAATTGCACACCTCTCCCTTAGGAGGACACTCAGGATTTTTAAAAACTTACCACAAGGTCAAGAAGGATTTTTTTGGGATGGCCTTATATCTGATATTCAAAAGTTTTTGGCGGAGTGTTTAGTTTTCCAACAAAATAAAGTTGAGACAATTAAGACCCATAGTCTGTTACAACCGCTATCCATTCCAATTTAAAGTTGGGAGGAGGTTTCAATGAAATTTATCACAGATTTACCCAAGTCCAAAGGAAATAGTTTCTTCATGGTGATAGTTGATAGACTTACAAAGCATGCATACTTTTGTGCACTATCTCATCCATTTAAATCCAGTACAATTTCTATTGCATTTATGGAAACAATTCAAAAGCTACATGGAAACCCTAATATTATTGTAAGTGACATAGATCCCATTTTCACTAGAAATTTTTTGATGGAATTATTTTCTTAACTAGGTACTCAATTAGCTCATAGATAATTTTATCATCCTCAATCTGATGGGAAAATTGAGATAGTAAACAAATGTTTTGAAGGGTATCTTTGTTGATTTTTATCTGATAAACAAACACAATGGGTCAAGTGGTTACCTCTGGCTGAATGGTGGTATAACACTTCCTTCCATACTGCAAAAAAATTGACCCCATTTATGACACTTTATGGGTATCATCCATCGTCCATCACATCATATTTAAGAGAAAATTATAAGGCTAAAGCAGTGGAAGATCACATTGAGTATCAACAACAAGTCCTCCAACTCTTAAAGGATAACCTTACTTTGGCGCAGAATCGAATGAAACAATAGGCAGATCGACACTGTAGTGAAGGAAGCTTTGATGTAGGCGACTGGGTATTTTTACGGTACAACCATACAAACAAATTTCTCTCAAGAGATTTAATAAGGATAATAAATTATCACCATATTATTATGGTCCTTACAAGGTGTTATAAAATATTTGTATTATGGCATACAAATTGGAGCTTCATGCATCTTCCTGAGTGCACCCAGTTTTCCATGTTTCATGCTTAAAGAAGGTTATAGGTGACAAGCTTCCAGTTCAAATAATATTTCTAGAACTTAATGAGGAAGGAAAAACCATATTATACCTTGAATCAATCAAGGAAAAAATAACTTGACAGCTACAAATTCGATCAATTTCAGAGTATATCATCAAGTGGAAGAAATTACATGCTAAATATTCCACATGGGAGGATGAGAATTTTATACAGAAGCATTCATAACTACTCAAGCGTTGAGGAAAATAGTTTTTTGAAGGAGAGGGGCATGTTAGGTCCCTATAATACTAGTATATCCCCTTATTGTTATTGTTACTGTAGCCCCATTATTTTTATTGTTGTGCCCATGTAATCTCCATATTTTTATTATTGTGCATCATAGAAGCCCACAATTGTTATTGTTGTTCCCTTACATTATTATTGTTATGTCATCTCTCATTATATTGGGATCCCTTAGAATACTATATATAGAAAGTAGTTTTTTTCATTTAAAGCATCCAAGAATTTTTCATTTATGTAATGTAAAGGAGGTTTCCCCCTTGAAGTGGATAATTTTTAAGTCGTTGGTCTATCTTTTCTTGTATTTTGTGAGTTGGTTGCATAACACCCTCTATGTAGTAGTGACACAATATTATATACTATACTAAACTCATCTCTAATAGTTGATTTTGTATCATTTAAATCATCTAATAAATTAAAACCTACATGTATTTTCTATCATCTAGATCACTTTCCCAATTAGGAATTCAAATGATTAATGTGTCATGTTTAAAAATTAATAATTTTTTTTAGGTATTGAATGGTTATTTTGGAATCTAAACAATGGATGTCATGTGACTTATTCATTATAAATTAATTTAAACTTCCCATGAGTTTTCTGTACAAAGTATCATTTACTTCTTTTGTATCGACAACAATGTAAAGAGCATCATCATATTTTAATGGAGTAGAAACTATTTTGTATTCAATCATGCTAAATATTTTGATAATTTCCTATGCATACTTAATTTAAGTGATAAAATTTTTATCATCTTCACTCCATATCTCAATGAATAAACAATAGTGCATTTATTTAAGACCCCTTATTTCAAATTCCTATGGCATTTATCTTTCGATTTCATCAATCAAACTTGTAATACTTTGTTTACATAAAATATTTGGACCCCTCCCAATTTTTATATACCATGATCTAGGAGATTGTTTGAGACAATATAGTGCTTTCTTTGAATTGCATCTATTGTCTTTTCTTTACAAAACCATGTAGTTGAACACGATATAATTCTTCGTTTCATTTACCATTAAAAAAATTCTATGTCCCAATTGTTCCTAGTAGCTAATGAAATCATAACTTTGATGTTGTTCATTTTATTGATAGGTGGAAACATGCAGTCCTCATAATATATTATTTCATTTTATGAATTCCATTTTCTTTATAATACTATAAGAGCTTTGTTCAAATATTTTCTCCCCATTATCTAATCTCTAAAAATTATGATATGTTTATGTATTTACTTTTAAACCATATTTCTAAAATCTTTGAAGTATTTAAAAACTTCATTTTTCTTTCTTAAGAAATGGACTAGTGTAAATGTGGTTGAATCGTCAATCAATATAAGGAAATAAGAGGCCCCCCCAAGTCCTTTAGTTTGTATTGACCCACACACATAGTATGCACTAATTCAAGAAAATATCTTTTCCATTTAGTTGACCACATTGGAAAAATGTTCTTATGTTTAATTCTTAGTACACAAAAATCACATTAAATGAGCATTCTTAAAAACTGGAACACCTTTCACCATATATTTTCTTTCAAGTAAAACTAGATAATAAATCATAATCATAGATAATAAATCTTAATGAATCTAGATAGTAACATCAAGTTTTTATATATTTTCAACTATGTTTTCTTATATTATGAGTTTGTAGTGATATTTCATATCCTTCATTTGACATCATGAATTCACAAATTCAATATCCAAACTTTGATATTTGATTGATAAAACTAAGACAGATTTGCTAATAATTCTCATTAATTTCATTACATTGTTTATTTACTTCACATTAACCATTTGGTAAATTTACAATTACGTAACATTATCCTTTTATTTCATAAAATATATCATAAAATAAATAAATTTTAGCACCATTATTTTTCTTATAGTACTTGATTAGAATTCATATAAATAAATGTTCCTAAAATTACGAACCATGTATTAGAATCATTTGTTTCTCTAGATAAAGCTACATTCCAAATAAACAACTTTAGCTTTTTGAGTTCATCACTTACCTATGCTTCTCTATTAACAAAATTTCCTTATTATCTTATATGTTTGAACTCATTAAAGTTATTTACCCTACATTCATAAGTAGTGTCTAGACATACTATAATAGTTACATATACCATTTCTCTTTACATTGGTACTTATGTTTGATGAAACTCCACTTTGTTGGTTACACTTTCACATCAAGTTTACCCCATTTTTCTTTCTTTATAATTGTCTTTTGTATGGTTTATTTCCTTTAAGTATCAAAGATTAATGTGTTTCCTTCTCTCAATAATAATTACTATTATGTAATCAAACTAGGGTGTTCTTTTGTCTTGTTTTAAAACTAGTAATAAATAATTGATATTGATATACTATTTAATATTAAGGAACTAAATAACTAATTGATAATTTTTTTATCAATACTGTCCAACTTAATTTTTTAAATATTTAGTTTTATAAATAATTAAATATTATTTTTCTTTTCCCATTTTAATAGAAGTAAACTTTTTATTTAAAAATATTACTCTATTTGTATGATTTTTTTATACAAACCTTTTAATTTATGAAATTTTCACTTTCATTTTTTGAAATTTTATATAAAAAATATAATATATTTCTTGAAATTTTATTGAATCCTTTGTCTTGGTTTCTCTTTTATAGAAAATCTAATTTAACATCAACTTCCCTCACACTTCCACGACTATTATATCTATGAACAAAAATTACATCTTAAATTTCCAATTTATATAATTTATTCCATCTAACTTATTTTTTTCATTTAACATATTTAAAAAAAATGAATACACAAAATGTTCCAAATGCACAACAATTCAATGACTCCCTCTTTTCACTCCATGGCAGCATCTGTCACCTTTACATCTATCATTTCTGACACTATTGTGTACTCTTGTAACATAGAGCTTCTTCCTTAGGACCTTACACCAAAGTTTGATATAAATACAAATATTAAAAGACAATCAAGAAATAAACAGTAATTAAAGGAAAAAAGAAAATGGAACTTTATGAAAAAGTATTTGTGTCTAATTCATATTATTGAATATGTGAATACACATACATATATAAGCTTTTTAGAAAACAACATAGCGAGACAATAAATCGTTATAACCCTCAAAGAAACCGTAAGAATTGGACACCTATCTATTTAAATAAATATTAGTATTATCTTCTCTTCCTTAGGACCTCACACCAAAATTAAAAACATACCAGAAATAATTAAAAGAAAAAACAAAATAAAACTCTATGCAGAAATAGTTGTGTCTACTTCATATTATTGAATATGTGAATATACATACAAATATAAGCTTTTTTTTAAAACAACTTAATCTATAACCCCATAAACCTTAAGGATTGGACACATATCTATTTAAGTAAATATTAGTATTCTTAAACTATATCAATTATCTTCTTACAGTTTATCAATTATCTATTTAACTCCATCAATTATAAAAATGAGCGAACTAACATTGTAATAATCTACCGGCCATTATATTTTATATCATTTATTTTTAATACTCTTCCCTAATATAGATAAATGGTTTTTCTATTATACTTACCTGTACCATAAACAAGTGTTCAACTTTGAAATAAGCTTCCCAGTTCATTTCCTTATATCAGCTTCTCATAAAGAACTTGTTCTCTTTTTCATGTTTCATATTATTGAATAATAAAATGGATAAGTTTTTTAAATAAAAAAAATCAAAATTAAATTAAACACATACATACATATTCTAATGCATATTCCTAGTGGAAACCTCTATCAATTATCCACCTCCATTTTTATTATTGCTATCACACTCTGTCAATTATCTATGAACCTTAAAATCCTTCAACAAGAATTACATTTTATCATTTATATTTACCTGTAACTGACTTTGCAAAACTCAAGATCTCTGATCAATCTGCAAGTACTCCACTTTGGTGTGATTTTCTCCACGTCTGCTTATGTTTTCTTGTAAAAGCATAAAATTTGTGGTGCATAATATTGTTTCTAAATCTTCAATCAGGGTACAGACCATTCACGTTCAATTTGTTTCATGTAAAAGGCAGTAATTCCAGTCTAGAACAACTGTATATATTTGAGTGTACGTTTCTCGTTCCTTTTCGACTTTTTCTTCTTCCACGTAGTATTTGTCACCTCGTAAGCAGAGTAAATTGTTGGGCATTTAATATCAAGTTAGAAATACTACAATGGATTTTACCAGAAATGTTTTTCAAGTTAGGAATATTAACAATGGATGGTTGGTCCTTCATATCCCATTTACAACTATCAGCGTCACGAAGCACGTTTGATGTCAGTGTCAATTAGTTCGTATTACCGGTCAGAACGCAGGAAGTGCAATGCTTCTGTTTGCTATTCAAATATTTTCTCTTTCTGAAAACTGGGAATGTAGACTTAACCAGGTTTTACAGTAAGTCGTACTATGGTTATATCACTTCATATGCAAGCTCATATCTTATCAATTGCGATCGATGGCAGACTTTCATTCAGTGGATCGATCTATCTTTCAATCACTTCTGCAATTCTTGTCAATTGATTGTGATCGTTTCCGCTGTGGGAAAGTACAGTACACGACGTTCGACTGTGAAATGCTCTATAATTAATTTTAATTAGATCAATTTTTAAGTTTTCTTTGTTAGTTCAGAATCTTAGGAAAGCGCACAGGTTTTCTGAAGTCACTGCATTCATTCAAATAGCTTTGTCATTCTCTGGAACCATATTTCTGAAAAAAATTCACGTTATAGACGTTTGAGGAGGACACGCAGAGCGCTGAAATATGTCTAACGCAGATTTTGTTCCTCCAATTACTATTCTAATTATAATGTTTCTGTGAAGGGGAAGCAATCGCTTGATGGCAAGGAAATGAAAGTAATCACGTTGAATAAGAAAGCCCTACTAAACCATATAGTGTATATAACATTGAATTTTCAATCCTTTCAATACAGCGCAATAGTTGTAAGGCGCTTTTTCCGTGTTTGAGTTATGTTGTTGGAATCATTGCAATTTTATGGAATTCATAATTTCTATTTTATGGGGATTCTAGTTATTTGTTTGGAAATTTTATTAATATTGGTTGGTTTTGGTGTAATTTCTAATTTGTTTATGGTATAAGAGGTTGGACCCCAAGTTTCATTCTCATGAGCTGCTTTTGAGAGGGTGTGAGAGGAATCACTCCACCTTTATAAAATCCTTAATTTCCACTTGAAAATCGTAATTATCTGTAAAGAAAGTTTACAAATACAAGTATAACACTAGTGAAACGGAAAACCTCTTCATTTTCTAGGTGACGTTCTATGTGATCTCTTGGAATAACAACGCTTATTCTAGCAAATTCCAGAGTTTCTCATAACTAAAATGTTGGAACGTAATTTCCAACTGCCCGATCGTGAACAAGCACAGAGGTAAGTCGGCAGCACGTTGGCAGCAGGATCAGTGTCGCGGGCGAAGATCGACGGATTACGGGGGTTGAAACCGCACAGAGGTTAATTGAAGGCGACCCCCCGTAGTTGACCGGTTGGTTGCACGTTAACCACAAATGTGTGGCTGTAATTTAGTGCGGGGGGCTCACTCCATTTGGTCTGTACGAACAGACTCGACCCCCCGTAACCACCAAGGATGGTGGCTCCACCATACTCCGCCCAGCGCGCCACCAAATCACCACCGCCGCGGGAAATTCACAATTCTGCCACGAATCAAATTTGCCATTAATTTTTTTTTATCGGTGCTGACAGAAATTTAAGGCACCATAAATATTTTTTTTAAGCGGTGAATTTTGGCAATTTTGTCAACGAATGACATTTAATGGAATTGAGATATTTTGTTTATAAATAGAACAGAGATGTAATTTAATTTTTTTTTTACACACAGACAGAACAGATTTTTATATACGCACAGCAGTGCAATTGTTTTAAAAGAGACAGAGAGTGCAAATTAAAAAATACACAGCATTGTATGTTTATTTTGAAAAAGACAGTGAGTTTTTTTTTTAATAGAAAGAGACAGTGAATTGGAAATTCACAGCAGAGTTTTTTTTTAGAGACAGAGAAGAGTTTTTTTTTGTTTTGGAGCTGTGCTTAGAAGCAGTCCAGCAATTGTAAATCCCTTTGTGATTGAGGAAGAACTTGTAAACAATTTTATGGAATAAAATTTGTTTTTATAAAGTTGAAAGTCTGTTTTCTGTAGAGTGAAATTTATTTCTCTGTGTTAAAGAGGGAGAATTCTGGAATTTTCAAATTTCCAACATGGTATCAAAGCCAATTCAGGGTATTTGAAGGTCAAATAAGCTGAAGAAAAGGAATTCGTTATTGCAAAAGCATCTCCAGCAGTGTGAAGGTTCAGACAAGAAGAATCCGAAGGTATTTCTCTATACAGTTTTGTGTTATTGTTGCAGTACAGTTGGTTAGTTTTAAACACACAGTCAAGTTTTTTTTGAATCATAGTTAAGAGTGCAGAATCGCTGGCTCCAGCGCTGGTATGAGTTTGGGAAATATCCATCTCCCACAATTCAATGGGAAAAATTATGACTACTGGTCAATAACTATGAGAGCTTTATTTACCTCACAAGAGTTATGGGAATTAGTTAAGGATGGCTTTGAAGAGCCAGCAAATGAAGTAGAGTTTCTTCTTTTAACTCAGGCAGAAAGGGAGTCACTGAAGAACAATAGGAAGAAAGATGCCAAGGCTCTTTTCTTCTTGTATCAAGCAGTGCATGAGAGTGTGTTTCCAAAGATAGCAGCAGCTAAGAAATCCCAAGAAGCATGGGAAACTCTCAAGACAGCTTATCAGGGTATGGAGAAAGTGAAGACAGCAAAAATTCAGTTGCTGAGGAGAGACTTTGAGACTCTCTGTATGAAAGAGTCAGACACTATTGACTCATTCTTCACTCATGTGATTGGAATGGTCACACAAATCAGATCTCATGGAGAGACTCTTGAGGACAAGAGGATTGTTGAAAAACTCTTGAGAAGTTTACCCTCAAGATTCGATGTGATTGTCACCACCATAGAGGAGACCAAAGATCTCACAAAGTTTTCAGTGGATGAACTTCATGCATCACTGATGACCCATGAACAGAGATTGGGTAGGAGTGAAAACTCATCTCTTGAACATGCTTTTAAGACCCAAATGTCTTTCGGAAGAGGAAGAGGGCAAGGCAAAGGAAGAGGAAGAGGCAGAAGCCAGAATAGAGGTGGAAGGAACAGTCCATCAAATGCTCAAGGAAGGGGCAGCAATCCAAATCAGCATCAAGGCCAAGGCAGCCAGCAAAGTGGACAACATAATGATCAAGGACAAAGGTATGACAAATCTAAAGTCCAATGTTACAATTGTAAGAAATATGGTCATTATGCTAATGAATGTAGAAAGAATAAACAAGATATGAGAAGTGGAACTAGTGCAAATTTCACAAAAGAAAATAGCAGCCAAAACAATTTGTTTGTAGCTTGTAATATTGCTGAAGAAAAGAATGATGATTTATGGTTTCTAGACTCCGGTTGTAGTAACCATATGACAGGAAATATAGCAATGTTTTCTATGTTAGATGAAAGTGTGCAGTCACAAGTCACACTAGGAACTGATAGCAAATTTTTTGTTATGGGAAAAGGAGATGTGAATGTTTTAACAAGATTAGGTGCAAAGAAATCCATAGCAGATGTTTATTATGTTCTAGGAATGAAGTGTAATCTCTTAAGTATTGGACAGCTTGTTCATAAGGGGTATAATGTTTTCTTTGATAATGATGTTTGTACCATCATGGATAAACCACCCAGCAAAGTATGTATTGTTGAAGTGAAGATGACAAGGAACATGATGTTCCCTCTCAGAATGAGAGCAGATTTGAAGAATGGTGAAGAGAAAGCAGCAGTTGCACAAGAGACTTACCAAAGAGAACCAAAGGATGATAATTGGTTATGGCACTTGAGATTTGGTCATCTCAACTTTGGAGGTCTTAATCTGTTGAACAGAAAAGAAATGGTAAGTGGTTTACCATTGATAGAGAAACTGGACAGCCTTTGTGAAGGTTGTATTCTTGGGAAACAACACAGAGAAAGTTTTCCTTCCGGGAAAAGCATAAGGGCAAAAGCACCCTTAGAAATTGTCCACTCAGATGTATGTGGACCGATGCAAACTCCATCGCTTGCAAGAAGCCACTATATCTTAACATTCATAGATGATTTTATAAGAAAAACTTGGGTTTACTTTTTGAAAAACAAAAGTGAAGTGTTTGAAAAATTTTGCAATTTCAAAGCACTTGTTGAAAAACAAAGTGGGCTGCATATCAAAGTCTTAAGGAATGATAGAGGAGGTGAGTATATATCTAAATATTTTCTACGTTTTTGTAGAGAAAATGGTATTCAAAAGCAGTTTACAACAAGATATACTTCGTAGCAAAATGGAGTGGCCGAAAGGAAGAACCGAACCATAATGGACATGGCGAGGAGTATGTTAAAGGCAAAGCATTTGCCTAATGATTATTGGGCTGAAGCTGTACATTGTGCAGCGTATATTCTGAACAGGTGCCCTACAAAAGCAGTTATGAACAAAGTGCCAGAAGAGGCATGGAGTGGCACAAGGCAAAGTGTCACACACATGAAGGTTTTTGGATGTGTAGCTTATGCACACATTCCGGATCAGCTAAGAAAGAAGTTGGACAGCAAGGGGGAGAAATGTATTTTCATTGGATACAGTGAGGAATCCAAGGCATACAGGTTATATAACCCATCTACCAAGAAGTTCATTGTGAGCAGGGATGTTCAGTTCATTGAAGAGGAAGCTTGGGATGGAAGCATAGAGGAAACAGTGAATGTTAAACACTGTTTATCTCATGATGAAAATGAAGATGAGTTGGCTGAAATACATCCCCAAACAGCAACACCAACAAGAGAGCAGCAAAGCACACCCTTGAGGAGAAATTAAAGTGCTTCTCCAAGCACACCACAAGGAGGAAATTCAAGTGCTTCTTCAAGCATTTGTACATCTACTGAAAGAGGTAAGAAATTCAAAAGTTTGAAAGAAATTTATGAACAAGATATAGCTAATGAAGGTATCAATTCTTTGTTTTCTTTATATTGTCATGTTGATGATCCTGTTCATTTCGAAGAAGCCATCAAGGATAAGAAATGGATAGAAGCTATGGATGAGGAAATAAATGCCATAGAGAGGAACAAAACTTGGGATTTGGTTGAACTCCAAAAGGTAAAGATGTCATTGGTGTTAAATGGGTCTACAAGATCAAGAGTAATGCTGAAGGCAAGATAGAGAGACACAAGGCAAGGCTTGTCGTCAAAGGCTATAAGCAGAAGCATGGGATAGATTATGAGGAAACTTTCGCACCGGTTGCAAGAATGGAAACCGTGAGAGCAGTGTTGTCCATAGCAGCACAAAAAAAATAGAAAGTTTACCAAATGGACGTAAAGTCAGCATTTCTGAATGGAGTGTTAATGGAAGAGGTTTACATTGATCAACCTCTCGGTTATGAAAAGAAAGGCCAAGAGCACAAAGTGTGCAAGTTGAAGAAAGCTCTTTATGGGTTGAAGCAAGCGCCAAGAGCGTGGTACAGTAGGATAGATTCATATCTACTGGAAAATGGTTTTGAAAAGTGTGAGGGAGAACCCACCCTCTACATCAAAGAAAAAGACGGTAAAATCTTGATTGTAGTTTTATATGTTGATGATGTTATTTTTACAGGTAATGATGATTGCCTTATTGAACATTTCAAAACAGTCATGAAGGAAGAATTTGAAATGACTGATATGGGTTTGTTGAGATACTTCTTGGGAATAGAAGTAGAACAAGATGAAAGTGGGATTTTCATCTCACAGGCAAAGTATGTTAATGAGGTACTTGAAAGATTTAACATGCAGGAGAGAAAAGCAGCAATCACTCCCACAGTGATGGGATTAAAGCTCAACAGAGAGGACAACAGCAAGGATTTTGATCCTAGTCTGTACAAGAGCATAGTTGGCAGTCTTATGTATTTGATTGCAACTAGGCTGGACATAATGCATGCTGTTAGTTTGATTTCCAGGTTCATGGAAAAGCCAAAGGATGCACATTGGCAAGCAGCAAAAAGAATTTTGAGGTATGTTAAAGGTACTAAAAAGTTTGGTATTTTTTATACTACTTCAAAATGTTCAAATTTAGTTGGATACACAGACAGTGATTGGGCTGGAAGTGTTGATGATCGGAAGAGCACTTCCGGTTATGTTTTTCACATGGGTTCAGGAGCCATTTCATGGGCTTCTAAGAAACAACCCATTGTAGCATTGTCTACTGCAGAAGCGGAATATGTGGCAGCTACAGCAGCAGCGTGTCAAGCAGTTTGGATGCGGAAAATGTTGAGAAGCTTATGTCAAGAACAGGTAAAAGGGACAGTGATTTTTTGTGACAATAGCTCAGCTATTGCATTGTCTAAAAATTATGTTTTTCATAAGAGGACTAAACACATTGACACCAAGTTTCACTTCATACGTGAATTGGTTAACAATGGCGAGATAGTTTTGCAACATTGCAGAACGGAGGATCAATTTGTAGATACCCTCACAAAGCCACTTGCGCAGAAAAGCTTTGAACATTTCAGAAAATGCTTGGGTATGCAGGAAAACCCAGCAGTTGAAATTAAGGGGGAGTGTTGGAACGTAATTTCCAACTGCCCGATCGTGAACAGGCACAGAGGTAAGTCGGCAGCACATTGGCAGCAGGATCAGTGTCGCGGGCGAAGATCGACGGATTACGAGGGTTGAAACCGTGCGGAGGTTAATTGAAGGCGACCCCCCGTAGTTGACCGGTTGGTTGCACGTTGACCACAAATATGTGGCTGTAATTTAGTGCGGGGGGCTCACTCCATTTGGTCTGTACGAACAGACTCGACCCCCCGTAACTACCAAGGATGGTGGCTCCACCATACTCCGCCCAGCGCGCCACCAAATCACCACCGCCGCGGGAAATTCACAATTCTGCCACGAATCAAATTTGCCATTAATTTTTTTTTTATCGGTGCTGACAGAAATTTAAGGCACCATAAATATTTTTTTTAAGCGGTGAATTTTGGCAATTTTGTCAACGAATGACATTTAATGGAATTGAGATATTTTGTTTATAAATAGAACAGAGATGTAATTTTTTTTTTTTTTTGATACACACATACAGAACAGATTTTTATATACGCACAGCAGTGCAATTGTTTTAAAGAGACAGAGAGTGAAAATTAAAAAAAATACACAGCAGTGTATGTTTATTTTAAAAAAGACAGTGAGTTTTTTTTTATAGACAGAGACAGTGAATTGGAAATTCACAGTAGAGTTTTTTTTTTGTTTTGGAGTTGTGCTTAGAAGCAGTCCAGCAATTGTAAATCCCTCTGCCATAGAGGAAGAACTTGTAAACAATTTTATGAAATAAAATTTGTGTTATAGAGTTGAAATTCTGTTTTCTGTAGAGTGATATTTATTTCTCTGTGTTAGCAAGGGAGAGTTCTAGAATTTTTAAAATTTCCAACATAAAAGAGGCCTCAAGGCTAAAGAACGTTGGAAGTGACTAACAATTGCCCAAGTCTGTAGAAATTTACAATCAGCAGTCTTGCTGAAGCATGTTTAATCGAATGGCATTTACCTTACGGTAAGAGCATGTGACTACGTCATGGTCCATGTGATAGGTTTTTCTTTATCCTGAATAATTATATATAGCGTAATGGAAAAGTTTTACAAGCACAGACCTAGGCCTTTTTGCGAGCACGGACCTATTCGTTGCATTCTTTTGCGTGTAGAGAACTTACTCAACTAGTTCTGAATTAATGGGGCGGATTCCACTGGGGCTGAATAGAGGCCTGTGGCGAGTGATGAAGATCTTCTGTTGAGAAATTACGTCGAAGCCAATGATGAAGGGGGGTGGACAACTCTTCCAATTAAAGCAGGTTTGTATCGACCTCTCTACAAAGTAAAATTTAGATTTCAAATGAACCTCCCAGTGTTAGTGTTTCTGTTGTCACTGGATTCTTTCTCATTATTTTTGTTTAATTATTTCACCTGCCTAGGTCTGCTTCGATACGGGAGGAGTTGTAGATTACGTTGGATGAATCATCTTCGACCAGATGTGAAACGTGGACACATTCAAGCCGATGAGGAAGATTTAATTCTTAGGTTGCATCGTCTTCTTGGAAACAGGTATGGTATACGTTTAGACATTCCAGATAAATCATGATAAAACGAATATCGACGTTAAATCTGAAATATGAAGCTTTTCCATTAGATGTACAGTTTAGGGTTTCTCTTATTCAATTGCTCTGCAGGTGGTCTTTGATCGCTAGGCGTATACCTGGTAGGACGGACAACAAAATAAAGAATTATTGGAATACCCACCTCAGCAAAAAGCTTATTCGTCAGGGTATAGACCCGCGGACACACACACACTTTCCCGAATCTCAAGACAAAGGTTCCAATCCGGGGGATAGAGAAAGTAGCCGAAATTCCCAGGGAAGAAAAAACACTACCAACAGTATTGCTAAGAGCAGAGTTGACCTTGAAGCTGTGCCGCTAAACAGAGAAGCAGTCGCAGCCCATGAAAATCAAGTTGCCGAGGGATCTGCAATATGGCCTGCAAATAATCAGTTTCTTCATACATCGCTAACTTGCAATTCTCGGTGTGGGTTTGTTACTGCTAATTTCTGGTCTCAGATGTCTGTGATACATTCGATGCCTTGTGCATTTCAAGGACATTCCAATTCCACATGTTTCCCAGGGATCTTGTTGAATTCAGCTACTACTAATGATATGGAAAGTGAACAAAGTTATTTGCCTCCCTCGACACCTTACACATGTTTTAATAGTTCGAAACATCTAACAGGGTTAGGTCATTGCGATCTCCACCAATATTTGATGAACAATCCTGTTACGAGCAGCAATGATATGATAACATCCACTGTAAGATTAAGCTCTGGTTTAACTAGAGCAACTTTCGCCACACAGTTTGAGTCAGACCATGATTTTATATCTGGCACTACGTTGCTAAATAAAAAAAGTCAGATGTCTCTGCAGAACTTGCAAGCCTTGGAAATGAATCCTGGCCATTCTTTTACAGTACATTCTTCTGAGCAGGAGGCTTGTAATAATTAGAGCCATACAAGTTGTGCAACCCTGGGCAAATTACAGCTTGAGGAAACCATCGATGTCCTATTATCGCTTCTGAAATCATGTGGAGATGACGACTTGCAGATCCAAGAACATACTTAGATATAACACAGAATATGCTACTCGGCCCTTTGAGTCAGCCCACATCTGAGAAATTTAATGGCTATGACTTGTGGTCAATGCTGTGTGAAAGCTCGCATTACCATGCCTATGGTTAACTAACATATTGGAGGTTTCTATATTAAATATCTATGAAACGTAGTTGGCTTATCTAATATCAATGACCTTTATTGGCTTAGTCTTCTAGGTGTTCACTAAGAATATGTATTTAGGGAGTGCAATACATGTACAAAAGTTTTAGGCTATGATGTGTTAAGCAAGATAAGAAGCCATAACATGCAAAGAAGCTAAAGCAAAGTTCATTAGCGAGTATTGATGGTCTGAATAGGCTACCAAGGGAGCAATGACTTGCAAAGAATCTAAACCAAAACTCAATTAAGAATGGAGGGACTTCCTCTTACGTCTTTAGAGCGCTTTTGGGTGAATATCTGCCTTCAAATTGTTTTTCAAGATTTTCTAAAATTTAGTTAACTATTAGAAAAGGATATTAATATTTTCTCATGTTGCGAGGTGTGTCCGTACTTTTATTTCAAGTATAGAATCGATTTATGTTGTCTATATATTTGATGAACATGGAACAAAATCAAACACAAAGTAAACTCAGCCGTTAATTTTACTCGATGACCTTGTATGTCCAAATCACAATCAATATTCTCTAAGGGTAGGCAGTGTAAATGAAGAGGAACGTTAAATTATTCGATTGAGAAAGGAGGTGGGGTGCTTTGAGAGCATTCACCCTAGCTCTTTTACTCCCTGGAATTCCTTAGGTGGGTCCACCAAGGAGAGTGATGTCACTTCCTCCGGTGGGTCCTTTTGCTGCTCGTGGTTTGTTGCCCCCCTGGACCATTGTTGGCTACGTGTTCAATACAGATGTGGTTGGTTTCGAATTTATTGTTGGTGGGTGAATCGTTAAGTGTGGAGGAGACTAGTTGCGTGAAGATCAAATGTGGAGATTTGTTTTTGTTGTCGTTTTCCTTTGAATTTCCATCAACGTTTAAGTTTGTTGTCCTGTTGCTGTGTACAGTAGTTGGAATTAAATTTCAACACTCCCCCTTAAATTCAACTACTGGAATTTCTTCCATGCCCAAACATTTTCTCAATTAATTAAAACTTTTCTGCCCCAATGGCTTTGTCAGTATGTCTGCAAACTGCTCCTCTGTTCTACAATGTTGTAAAACAATTTCTCCATTGTTCACTAATTCTCTGATGTAGTGATACTTGACATCTATGTGTTTCGTTCTCTTATGAAACACTGAATTCTTTGACACTGTTATTGTTGAGCTATTGTCACAATAAATCATTGTCCCTTTTACCTGTTCTTGGCATAAACTTCTCAACATTCTTCTCATCCACACTGCTTGACACATTGCTATTGTAGCTGCCACATACTCTACCTCTGTTGTAGATAATGCTACAATGGGTTGTTTCTTAGAAGTCCATGAAATGACTCCTGAACCCATATGAAAAACATAACTAGAAGTACTTTTCCAGTTATCAATACTTCCAGCCCAATCACTGTCAGTATAACCAATTAATTCTGAATTTTTCGAAGTAGTATACAAAATACCATACCTCTTAGTTCCTTTTACATACCTCAAAATTCTCTTTGCTGCTTGCCAATGTGCATCCTTTGGCCTCTCCGTAAATCTAGAAATCAAACTAATAACATGCATAATATCAGGCCTAGTTGTAGTCAAATACATAAGGGTGCCAACTATGCTCTTGTATAAACTAGGATCAAAATCCTTGCTGCTGTCATCTTTACTCAATTTCAATCCCATTACTGTGGGAGTAGTTGCTGCCTTGCACTCCTGCATATTAAATCTTTCTAAAACTTCATTAACATATTTTTCTTGTGAGATAAAAATCTCATTTTCATTTTTCTCTACTTCTATTCCTAAGAAGTATTTCAGCAATCCCATATCAGTCATTTCAAATTCATCTTTCAAGACTGTTTTAAAATTTTCAATAAGGTAATTATCATTACTTGTGAATATCACATCATCAACATATAAAACCACAATCAACATCTTACCATCTTTTTATTTCATGTATAATGTGGGTTCTTCTTCACATTTTTCAAATCCATTCTCCAGTAGATAGGAATCTATACTACTGTACCATGCTTTTGGTGCTTGCTTCAGCCCATAAAGAGCTTTCTTCAATCTGCAAACTTTGTGCTCTTGGCCCTTTTTCTCATAGCCTAGAGGTTGTTCAACATAAACCTCTTCCATTAACACTCCATTTAAAAATGTCGATTTTACATCCATTTGGTAAACCTTCCATTTGTTTTGTGTTGCTATGGACAACACTGCTCTCACTATTTCCATTCTTGCAACTGGTGCAAAAGTTTCCTCATAATATCTTCCATGTTGCTGCTTATAACCTTTGACAACAAGTCTCGCCTTGTGCCTTTCAATATTACCTTCAACATTGCTTTTAGTCTTGTAGACCCATTTAACTCCAATGACTTCTTTCCCTTCTGGGAGATCTACCAATTCCCATGTTTTATTTTTCTCTATTGCATTAATTTCTTCATCCATGGCTTCTATCCATATTCTATCTTTTATAGCTTCCTCAAAATAAATAGGATCATCAACATGAAAATACAAAGAAAATAAGGAATTCATACCTTCATTTGTTGTCTCTTGCTCATAAATTTCATTTAAATTTCTGAAGCTTGTTCCTCTTTCATTTGATGTATTTGTGCTTGAAGTAGCAATCAAATATGCTCCATTTGGTGTGCTTGGAGAAGCACTTTCATTTCTTCTCAAAGGTGTTCTTACTCCTACTTGAGGTGTCCCTTGTTGTCCTTGTGTTGGTGGAGGTGGTGCTTCCGATGAGATATTATTTTCAGCCACATTTTCCTCATCTTCATCATGAGACAAACAACGTTTGAAATTGACTATTTGCTCAATGCTTCCATCCCATGCTTCCTCTTCAATGAATTGCACATCTCTGCTTATAACAAATTTCTTTATGGATGGGTTATACAATCTATATGCCTTGGAATCTTCACAATATCCAAGGAAGATACACTTCTCCCCCTTACTATCCACCTTCTTCCTCAACTGATCTGGAATGTGTGCATAAGCCACACACCCAAAAACTCTCATGTGGGTGACTCCCTATTTTCTGCCACTCCACGCTTCTTCTGGAACTCTGTTCATTACAACGTTTGTTGGGCATCTATTTAAAATATACACAACACAATTTGTAGCTTCTGCCCAATACTCATTTAGCAAATTTTTTTCCTTTAACATACTTCTCATCATTTCCATTATGGTTCAATTCTTCCTTTCAGCAACACCATTTTTCTGCGGTTTGTACCGAGTTGTAAATTGTTTGTGTATGTCGTTTTCTCTGCAAAAAACGCAGAAATTATTTTGAGATGTATTCACCTCCTCTATCAGTTCTTAAGACTTTGATATGCTGCCCACTTTGTTTCTCTACTAGAGCTTTAAAGTGGCAAAATTTCTCAAAGACTTCACTTTTATATTTCAAGAAATAAACCCATACTTTCCTTGTGAAATCATCAATGAAGGTTAGCATGTAATTGTTGCATGAAACTAATGCTGTTTGCATCGACCCACATAAATTTGAATGGATAATTTCTAAGGGTGCTTTTTCCCTTATGCTCTTTCCTGATGGAAAGTTTTCTCTGTGTTGTTTCCCAAGATGTAGCCTTCACATAGGTTGTTCGGTTTTTCTATCAATGGTATTCCTCTTACCATTCCTTTTCTGTGCATCAAATTCAGACCTCCGAAATTTAGATGTCCAAATCTCAAGTGCCATAACCAATTCTCATCTTTCACTTCCTTCTGAAAGACCTCTTGAGTTACAGTTGTTACATTCTTCCCTTTTCCCTTCAAATCTATATTGAGCTTGAGTTGAAACATTCTATTGCTGGTCATTTGTATTTCAACAATAATCTTCTTTCTTGGAGATATATCCATTATTGTGCACACATCATTTTTAAAGACTACATTGTAACCTTTGTTTATGAGTTGCCCAATGCTAAAAAGATTACATTTCAAACTAGGAACATAGTACACGTCTGGGACATATTTTTTCTCTCTCCATTTCTTGCACGGATACTAACTTTTCCTTTTCCCTTGACATAAATCTTAATATCAGTTCCTGTTGTTACTTCAGATTTAACTTTTTTCATCAAGATTGGCAAACATTGCTATGTTTCTAGTCATGTGATTACTGCAACCTGAATCTAAGAACCATACATCATCTTGTCTATATTGTGCTACATTACATGTTAACAACACATTCTTTGGGTTCTTTTCTTCTCTTGCTACATTAACATTATCCCTATTATTCATGTCATTTTGTTTTTTCCTACACTCATTGGCATAGTGCTCGTATTTTTTGCAATAATGACATTGGACATTGGATTTGTTATACCTGTGTCTATGAGAATGTTGGTGTCCACCTTGCTGGCTGCTGCTTTGGCCTTGGCTTTGATTTCGACTGTTGCTCCTTCCATGTGAATGTGAAGGGTTGTTTCTTCCTCCTCTGTTTTGGCTTCTGCCTCTTCCTCTTCCTCTGCCTTGACCTCTTCCTCTTCCAAAAGGCATCTAGGTCTTGAAGGCATGCTCTAGAGATGGGTTTACTGATCTTCCCAATATCTGTTCATGAGTCATCAACGATGCATGAAGTTTATCTACTGTGAACTTTGAGAGATCCTTTGTCTCTTCAATAGTGGTTACAATTACATCAAACCTTGAGGGTAGGCTCCTCAATAGTTTCTCCACAATCCTTATTTCTTCAAGTGTCTCTCCATGAGACCTTATCTGATTGGCCATCTCAATCACATGTGTGAAGAATGAATCTATGTTATCAGACTCTTTCATACAGAGAGTTTCAAAATCTCTCCTCAACAATTGTAGTTTTGCTGTCTTCACTTTCTCCATACCTTGATAGGCTATCTTAAGAGTATCCCATGCATCCTTGGATCTCTTAGTTGTTTCTATCCTTGGAAACACACTCTCATGTACTGCTTGATAGATATAGAAGAGGGCTTTAGAGTCTTTCTTTCTATTGCTCTTCAGCAGATCCTTCTCTGCCTGTGTTAAGGCATTAAACTCTTGTTCATCAACTGGTTCTTCAGAAACGTCTTCAAAAAATTCCCGTAAGTCCTGGGAGGAAAATAGGGCTCTCATGTTGATGGCCCAATAATCATAGTTCTTCCCATTAAATTGAGGAAGCTGAGTATTTCCAATACTCATACTAGTGCTTGGTCCAGCCATTACTTATAGACTAAACTCCGAAATAAACTTGAATGTGTTTTTCAAACAAACTGTCTTTCCTTCTTTAAAAGAAAAAACTCTGTCTCTGAGGATTTCTCTTTTAAACAAAACAACAACTCTGCTTTTTCTGAGAAATACCTGGACTATACTTCTACTGGGCTTGCTAGAGTTCTACTGGTGAACTGTTGTAACAAATATTCCTTCTTACATCAGCTTCTTTGACACCTTCAAAGAGCCTGGATTGGCTCTGATAGCATGTTGTAATTTCTGATAATTCCAGAACAAATACTGAGAGAATAATACTCCCTTCAAACATAGAGAATAAAAAAAAATTTCTTACTGCTGGACAGAGATTGCATAAAATGATTTCTATTCCATTAACAAAACAAACTATTACAAATTATGGAGTTCTTCCTCTTTGGAGGGATTTACAAAAAATTGGAGTGATACACACACAGTGCAAAAACACTTCTCTCTCTGTCTGAAAATTTCACACACAGTGCTCTTTGTTTACTTCACTGTGTTTTTTTTCTTTTCTCTTCCCGCGGGCTTTCTTTTTTTAAACAATACACAATCTACACACTTCTCACAGCACATTACAATACTTATATATATTGTAAATATAATATATTTACAATATATATATATATATATATATATATATATATATATATATATATATATATTACATGAAGTTTAAAACCAAAGTTTAAAACGTATTTAAAATATCCCGTGGTAAAAAGAATTTAACCAAGGTTAAAACCTTCAATACATACATTGTCGTAAAATAAAATAAAAACATTAAAGACTTTCCACGTTCCTTTATGCTTTCCGTGGGGTGCTTGGAGAGCATTCACCCCAGCTCTTTTACTCCCCCGGAATTCCTTTGGTGGGTCCACCGAGGAGAGTGATGTCACTTCCTCCAGTGGTTCCCTTTACTGCTCGTTGTTTGCTGCTCCCCTGGAACATTGCTGGCTATGTGTTCAATACAGATGTGGTTGGTTCCGAATTTATTTCTGGTGGGTGAATCATTAAGTGTCGAGGAGACTAGTTGCGTGAAGATCAAATGTGGATATTTGTTGCTGCTGCCGTTGTCCTTTGAAATTCCATCAACGTTTAAGTCTGTTGTCCTGCTGCTGTGTGCAACAGTTGGAATTAAATTCCAACATACCATATTACCAAAAACATATTTTAAATATATAAAATTATGATCTTACTATCTATTTGGAAAAGTATTGTCTCATACAATTTAGCGTACGATACAGTTTACTGTAAAAAAGTTGAAAGGCACAATTTGCAAGTGAGCTACCATAAAAAATGAGTGAGCTCATCCGAGTGCATGTTCCTCATTGATTTCATTGTTTCGTAATATCTTCGAATTTCTCTTTGCAAATACGATCTTTCCATTAACCTAACCCAGCGCTATGAGCATTTAATACTGCAAAAACAGTCATTGTCGGAATTTCATGTTTCATGTTGCAATATATCTCAATCTCCAAAATCTAACCATCAAATATGATTTTGACAGGGCGAATATTTGAAATCTGACCATTGCTAAAGCTATGATTATCATTTGGGAAATAAAATGGTCGTATGCTACCTTACTTGACATTTGGAAGGTTTTCCTGATATATTTTATCTTATCTCTTATATGTTTTTGGAGTTTTTTATATATATAATTTTGCTACAATCCAGTTGGAATGTGTTAGAACATCAGTTTCATCGATGAATCTTATACAATTTAAATGTTTTACAAATTTTGCAAAGGGTGGAATTAATTTAAAAGCAGATTTTAAATAATAAAATGGCAAAATTTCTAATCATTTCAAACACACAGAGAGAAAACAAAGTCTCTCCTCATAACACAAAGAAATTGATGGACAAAGATGCAGAAAACACTATTTCATTAAACATAGAAATCTATTACAAAATGAAGATTTTGTCGTTTAGCTGCTACAAACACATCATTACAGAAATTTTCTCTGTCTTCCTTTCTGCCTTCGGGCATTACAAAACAATACACACAGTCTAATTGTCTTGCAATCTTTCTAATCTACGTAAAAAGAAAAATACATTACATATATGAATATTTGTAAAACCTAATCTAATTCAATGCGGTTGTTCAACCTGTACTTGGCCTGTCAAAATGACTGAAACATCCATTAAACGGCATTGTCTCTTCACAGTGCGTCACTGCGGACGGAATTCATGCTCCGATTGAAAATGACGTTGTGCTCCCGCGATGAATGTCCATCGTTGATCTTTGGTTAAAGCACGATGGCACTTGCGGAGGCACCCCTCGGCTTTAAACAACGGACTACTTGTGCCCACGGGTTACCGTTGATATAAGATCAATGATAATCGCGCCTGTTGATGTGGGCGGACTTTAATAGGTGCGGCGATGCACTATTGGCCGATGGTGGACCCCGGCGGACTTCAAAAAAACTTTAAGTGGATTTGATGAATGCTTATCACATCCATTTATGGCTGGTGTGACGTCAGCTTTCGGACACGCAATAAAACTTAATTCGCGAAATAATTTTCTATCGGGTCCGTTTGGGGGCTAATCCACGTCAGCTCCTTTCTATGCGATAGGGAATTGATTGGACCGTTGGTGTTGCGTTGGCGGAGATGGGTTCCACCACTATAACGTGGTGTATTCAAATCAAATGAAACAACGATAAAGAAAATGACGAGAGTTATGTTGTTTGGTGGATGTGTTCAATGGCACAGAGGACAAGATCTAAATGGTGGTTGTAGAAGATTTATGGAGCGGAGGATTGCGTGGTCAACCCACGATATTAAAAATCAAAATAGGCCTACGACCATGATAAAAAATATAAACTTGCAGGGTTTTAAATACTGGATGGAGTGTAAATAAAAACAAAAAATTTATGTTGTTGATGTCTCTTCGTCCTCCTGCACAGTTGTAGTTCCAACACTCCCCCTTAATTTCAACTACTGGATTTTCTTGCATACCCAAACACATCCTCAAGTAGTTAAAATTCTTTTGCCCCAATGGTTTTGTCAAAATATCAGCAAACTGTTCTTTAGTTCTGCAATGTTGCAAAACAATTTCACCATTGTTCACTAGCTCTCTGATGTAGTGATACTTGGCATCAATGTGTTTCGTTCTTTTGTGAAACACTTAATTCTTTGACAATGCTATAGGTGAGCTATTATCACAATAAATTGTTGTGCCTTTTATCTATTCATGACACAAACTCCTCAACATTATCCTCATCCAAACTGTTTGACATGCTGTTGTTGTAGCTGCCACATACTCTGCCTCTGCTGTTGATAAAACCACAATTGGTTGTTTCTTAGAAGCCCATGAAATGCCTCCTGAACCCATATGAAAAACATATCTAGAAGTGTTTTTCTTGTCATCTATAATTCCAGCCCAATCACTGATAGTATATCCAATTAATTCAGAATTTTATGAAGTGGTGTATAAAATACCATACCTTTTTGTTCCTTTAACATACCTCAAAATTCTTTTTGTTGCTTGCCAATGTGCCTCTTTTGGCCTTTCCATAAATCTGAAAATTAAACTCATAGCATGCATAATATCCAGCCTAGTTGCAGTAAAATACATAAGGCTTCCTACTATGCTCTTATACAAACTTGGATCAAAATCCTTGCTGTTGTCTTCTTTGCTTAGTTTCAATCCCATCACTGTAGGAATAATTGCTGCCTTGCAATCCTGCATGTTAAATCTTTCCAAAACTTCTTTAACATACTTTGTTTGAGAAATAAAAAAATTATTTTCATTTTTCTTTACTTCTATTCCTAAGAACTATCTCAACAATCCCATATCAGTCATCTCAAATTCATCCTTCATGAATGTCTTAAAATTCTCAATGAGGTAAGCATCATTAGCTGTAAAGATAACATCATCAACATACAAAACAAAAATCAGCGTCTTAACATATTTTTCCTTGATGTATAATGTGGGTTCTCCTTCACATTTCTTAAACCCATTTTCTAGTAGATAGGCATCTATCCTACTGTATCATGCTTTTGGTGCTTGTTTCAGCCCATACATAGCTTTCTTCAATCTGCATACCTTGTGCTCTTGGTCTGCTTTCTCATAGCCCAAAGGTTGTTCAACATAAACCTCTTCCATCAATACTCCATTTAGGAATGTTGATTTCACATCCATTTGGTAAACTTTCCAATTGTGTTGTGCTGCTATGGTCAAAATTGCTCTTACTGTTCCCATTCTTGCAACCGGTGAAAATGTTTCTTCATAATCTCTTCCTTGTTTCTCCTTGCAACCTTTGACAACAAGTCTCGCCTTGTGCCTTTCAATCTTACCTTCAACATTGATTTTGGTCTTGTAGATCCATTTCACTCCAATAACTTCTTTACCTTTTTGGAGATCAACTAATTCCCATGTATTGTTTTTCTCTGTGGCATATCCATAACATCTATCCACTTCATATCTTTTACTGTTTCTTCAAAATGAATAGGATCATCTACATGAAAATACAATGAAAATAAAGAGTTCATACCTTCATTTTCTGCCTCTTGCTCATAAATATCATTCAGGCTTCTGAATCTAGTTCCTCTTTTACTTGGTGAACTTGTGCTTATAGAAGCACTCAAATATACTCCTTGTGATGTGCTTGGAGAAGCACTTTCTTCACTTCTCAAGGGTGTTCTCATACCTTCTTGTGGTCTCCCTTGTTGTCCTTGTGTTGGTGGAGGTGGTACTACTAATGAGGGATGTATTTCAACCATCTCTTCCTCATTATCATCACGAGACAAACAAATTTTTACATTCACTGTTTTCTCAATGCTTCCATCTCAAGCTTGTTCCTCAATGAACTTTATATATTTTCTTATAACAAACTTCTTGGTGGGTGGGTTATACAATCTGTATGCCTTGGATTCTTCACTGTATCCAATAAATATGCACTTCTCCCCCTTATTGTCCAACTTCTTCCTTAGATGATTTGGAATGTGTGCATAAGCCACACAACCAAAATCTCTCATGTGGGTAACACATTGTTTTATGCCACTCCATGCTTCTTCCAGAACTTTGTTCATTATAGCTTTGGTTGGGCATGTATTCAGGATGTATGCTGCACAATGTACAACTTCAGCCCAATACTCATTTGGAAAATGTTTTGCCTTCAACATACTTCTTACCATGTCCTTGATGGTTCGGTTTTTCCTTTTTGCAACACCATTTTGCTGAGGTGTGTACCTTGTTGTAAATCGCTTGTGTATGCCATTTTATCTGCAAAAACACAGAAATTCTTTTGAGATATATTCTCATCCTCTGTCTGTTCTTAAGACTTTAATATGCTACTCACTTTGATTCTCTACAAGAGATTTAAAGTGGCAGAATTTCTCAAACAATTCACTCTTATATTTCAAGAAATAAACCCAAGCTTTTCTTGTGTAATCATCAATGAAAGTCAGCATATAGTGGCTGCTTGCTAATGATGGTGTTTGCATTGGTCCACACAAATCTGAATGGACAATTTCTAAGGGTGATTTTTCCCTTATGCTCTTTCCTGATGGAAAGCTTTCTCTGTGATGTTTTCCCAAGACGAAGCCTTCACATAGGCTGCTCGGCTTTTCAATTAATGGTAATCCATTTACCATTCCTTTTATATGCAACAAATTCAAACCTCCAAATTTGAGATGTCCAAATATCAAGTGCCATAACCAGTTTTCATCTTTTGCTTCTCTTTGAAATGTCTCTTGTGTCACTACTGCACTTTTAGCTCCTTTATTCAAATATGCTCTCATCTTGAGAGGGAACATTCTATTCCTTGTCATCTTCACTTGCGCAATGCATTGCTTGCTTGGTGGTTTATCCATGATGGTGCATACATCATCTTCAAAGAAAAAATTTTACCCCTTTTGAATGAGTTGTCCAATGCTCAAAAGGTTACACTTCATACCAGGCACATAGTATACATCTGATATGGATCTTCCTTCTCCTTTCTTTGTCAAAACACTTACACTTCCTTTTCCCATGAAAAAGAACATATTGTTTGTCCCCAATGTTACTTGAGACTCTACATTTTCATCTAACATGAAAAACATGGAAATGTTTCCAGTGATATGGTTGCTACATCTTGAATCTAGAAACCAAATATCTTCACTCTGTTCTTCAGCCATGTTACATGCTAAAAACAAATTTTATTAACTGATATTTTATTTAGTAAAATTAGCACTGGGTCTATTACCCATGTCACCCTGTTTCTTTCTACATTCATTAGCATAATGGTCATACTTCTTACAGTGATGATATTGGACTTGGGATTTATCATACCTTTGTCCATGTGCTTGATTTTTCCCACCTTGCTGGTTGCTGCCTTGGCCTTGGTTCTGATTTTGGTTGCCACCCATTCCACTTGTATTTTTAGGGTTGTTTCTTCCTCTGTTTTTGCTTCTAACTCTTCCTTTTCGTCTATAGTTTCTCTTCCTTGACCTCTTCCTCTTCCAAAAAAAATTCGGGTCTTGAAGGCATGCTCCAAATATGATTTTGTTGTTCTACCCAATATTTGTTCATGTGTCATCAATGATGCATGAAGCTCATCAACTATAAACTTTGAGAGATCCTTTGCCTCTTCAATGGTTGTGACTATCACATCAAACCTTGAGGCTAAGCTCCTCAACACTTTCTCCACTATTCTTCTCTCTTCTATTGTCTCACCATGAGATCTCATTTGGGTGACCAACCCAATCAGTAGAGTAAAGAATGAGTCTATTGTATCAGACTCTTTCATGCAAACAACTTCAAAATCTCTTTTCATCAGTTGAAGCTTTGATATCTTTACCTTCTCCATACCTTGGTAGGCTGTTTGGAGGGTATCCCATGCATCCTTGTACGTCTTTGCTATTGCAATCCTTGGAAATACACTTTTGTGCACTACTTGATAGATATAGAAGAGGGATTTTGAGTCCTTCTTCCTATTGCTCTTCAACATATCCTTCTCTGTCTGTGTTAAGGCATTAAATGTATTTTCATCTGCTAGTTATTCTAGACCATCTTCAACAAACTCCCATAAATCTTGAGAGGAAAACAGGGCTCTCATTGTGATTGCCTAATAGTCATAGTTCTTCCCATTGAACTGAGGGAGTTGAGTATTTCCTATACTCGTGCTTGTGCTGGTTCCTGCCATGGCTAGCTTTCTGAACTATGCTTTTAAAACTTGACTGTGTTTTCAAACTAACTATATCTCTGCTTAAGAGACAAACTCTGTCTTCAAAAGAATTCTCTGGACTACACTCTTTAAAATAAACTCAAAACTTTTTTTTTGTAAAATACCTTTCTTTTGCTTAGCCTTCACTCTGTTGGTCAAAAGCTGCAACAAACTTCTTGCTTCAGCTTATTTGACAACTTCAAATAGCCTGGACTAGCTCTAGTACCATGTCAAAATTTCTGATTATTTCAAACACACAGAGAGAAAACAAAGTCTCTCCTCATAACACAGATAAATTGATGGAAAAATATGAAGAAAACACTATTTCATTAAACATAGAAATCTATTACAAAATGAATATTATGTCTTCAGAACAAAGTTATGGATTTTCAAAAATATTAGCTGCTACAAACACAGCGTTAGAGAAATTTGCTCTCTGTCTTCATTTTTTCCTCCAGGCATTACAAAAAAATACACACAGTCTAACTATCTTGTAGTATTTATAATCTAAGTAAAAAACAAAACTACATTACATATATGAAAATTTGTAAAACCTAATCTAATTCAATGTGGTTGTTCAACCTAGACTTGGCCTATCAAAATGGCTCAAACATCCATTAAGCGGAATTGGCTCTTCGCAGTGCGTCACTGTGGAGGGAATTCATGCTTCGATTGAAAAATGACGTTGTGCTCTAGCAGTGAATGTCCACTGTCGATCTTCAGTCAAAGCACGATGGCCAAAGTCAACTGCGGAGGCACCCCTCGGCTTTAAACAACGAACTGCTTGTGCCCGCGGATTACCGTTGATTTAAGGTCAACAATAATCGCGCCTGTTGATGTGGGCGCACTTTAACAGGTGCGATGATGCGCTATTGGCTGATGGTGGACCCCGGTGGAATTCAAAAAAAAATTAAGTAGATTTGATGAATGCTTATCGCATCCATTTTTGGCTGGTGTGACGTCAGCTTCCGGACGTGCAATAAAACTTAATTCACTAAATAATTTTCTATCGGGTCTGTTTGGGGGCTAATCCATGTAAGCTCCTTTCTATGCCATAGGGCGTTGATTGGCCCTTTGGTGTTGTGTTGGCGGAGATAAGTTCCACCACTATGATGTGGTGTATTCAAATCAAATGAAACAATGGTAAAGAAAACGACGAGAGTTATGTTGGTTGGTGGATGCGTTCAATGGTGTGGAGGACAAGATTTAAATGGTGGTTGCAGAAGATTTATGGAGCGGAGGATTGTGTGGTCAACCCACGATATTACAAATCAAAACAAGCCTACGGCCATGATAAAAAATATAAACTTGCAGGGTTTTAAATGCTAGATGGAGTGTAAATAAAAACAAAAATTTTCTGCTGCTACTTTCTCTTCGTCCTCTTGCACAGTTGCAGTTGAAATTAATATTTCCAACATAAAAAATACAATCCAACATTAAAAATACAATCCAACCCAAATTTATATATATATTATATTTATATGAATACTTTCCTTTAACTATCAAAGATTTACAAAATTTATTATTTAAAAGCAGATTTTAAATAATAAAAAATACAATCCAAACCCCATATATATATATGATTTATTTTATTTATATGATACTTTCTTTAAGCATCAAAGATTTACACAGTTTGCAAAATGCTAAATTTATTTAAAAGCAAATTTTAAATAATAAAATATACCATTTAACCAAAAATTATATATATATATATATATATATATATATATATATATATATATATATATAAAACTCTAAAACCTATATCAAAACTTTATTTTAATTTTAATCAAACTACGGTGTTTTCTCAATTGTTTTAATACTAGTGATATGAATTGACATTGATAAACAAGACTAATGATATCAATGGATATTGATATACCATTTAATATTAAGGAACTACATAACTAATTTATGGTTTTCCATCGATATTGTTCAACTTATTTTTTAAATCTTTAGTTCTATAAATAATTAAATATAGTTTTTTGTTTTTCTTAGTGTAATTTAATTAAGCTTTCTTGTTAAAAACATTATTTTACTAGTATAATTTTTTTATACAAACTTTTTAATGTCTTGAATTTCTTGCCTTTTTTTTTCATTCTATTTCACTAAATTTTATTTAATCTTTTTCCTTAGCTTTTCCTTTATTTCAATATTAAACTAAAAAAATCTATTTCAAAATCAACTCGTCACACTTTTCCATCCATTATATCCATACAACAAAAATTCATCTTAAATTTCCAATTTTTATAATTTATTCCATTTGACATATTTTTTAACAAAATGAATACACAGTGTTTCAAATGCACAAAAAATCAAGGACTCCCTCTTATCACTTCATGGAGGCCTCTATCACCTTTACATTTATCATTTCTAACATTATTTCGTATTGTTGTGACATAGCACTTCTTCCTTAAGACCTCACACCAAAATTTTATATAAATAAAAAAATTAAACACATAAAAAAATAAACAGTATATTTGTGTCTATTTCATATTATTAAGCATATGTGTTTATTTCATATTATTGTGCATGTGAATATTGACAAGAATTGAAAACTAAAAAGAAGTTAAGCAGAGGATTTTTTTTCTCAATATTACAAACGAGTTAAATAAGATTACATTGGAGATGACAGAAACAAAATTGAATCAGGCCCCCAAGGAGAGCTGGTATCTAATTCCCGTCCATAATCTCCTTTCCCATGTTTAGACTTTAACAATTTTAAATATATTTCTGGACTTTAATCCCCCTCAATATAAATCTGCGACAGTCCTAAGTCCGCCACCTTATACCTTTCAACCTTAATCCCTCTGACTTATTTTAATAACCTGACAATCTTGGCAATGAAACATTTTAGTATACTCCGGGCCCACACATACAATCGGCGGAATTCAATTAAATACATATGCCCATACCTTTGATTAAACTCCGTGCTACTTCTGAGTGCGATCACCGTTCGATGAGCCTGTCGCCAGGTCAACGGCGTACGTCGATATCGCGTTGGTCCCACAGTCGAATTTTAACGTGCGATGGCATGCGATGAGGGCGGTTTCCCCATACTGCTTGAGGCCACATGTCAGTCAGCTAATGGAATCACGTCTAAATGGGAAATACCGCTTGCCCCACAAAAGCGGTGCGATATGGGTGGTTTGGTTTTGCAAACCCACTCTTGGTTTTGGAACAGTGATTGACCAAGGGTTAATTCAGGGTTATGCTATCCTTTATATTCACTTTGGTTCACAGACTCGGGGTTTAACCTCAGGACATGAACTCTTAGTTAACAGAAAAACAAGTCTAATTCTCTTTAGGCGGGGTTTTCCACTACAGATAGAAGTCCGCAGTTCTATGGTAACCACACTACTGGTGCACTCATTCAAAGACTGGCACTCTACAATGTCTGCGACGATGGGTTAATATATCATTCCCGGCCTCTTACGTAATGTAATGCGACAATTCCAAGGAATCCAAAATCAACCATAGGGAGGGATTTGCAGAGATTTACACAGCAATTCTCTTCATTGAATTGATCACAGGATTGAAGTTCCAATATGCTCGAGATCAAACAAATTCACACAGAGACTAATTCAATCACACACAGATAGTCAATAAAATATTGGCTTTTATTCAAACTAAAGCAAAATATTAACACACAACTTCACTGCGAAAATCTCCTCCCCTTCAATGCATCCAGGGGTTACATTTATACATCAACATTTGTCTCTTCGGTTCCTCTGTGAGGACCGTTTTAGTAAATCAAAATCCTAATTACAATTTATTCAAATAACTGAAACATGACAGATGGATCAAGTCAAAACCTATTCGACTTCTACAAACTCTAACTGTTATAAAAGTAATAGACAGCTAAGGTATTGACACCTTGCTGTTACAAACTCGAATGATTCTAAACCCTCCTAGCCACAACATGTGGAAAAAACTCCTACATTGTTGGCTAGAGTCTAATGCCCCTGCATTAGGAGACATCAACAATAAATGACTATAGTGAGACTGAATTAAAACTAGACCAAGTGAAATTGAACTGGGACACTTGGATGGAAAATTTCGACACCTAGCAGGTGGCTGGAATTAGATTCTCCAACACTCCCCCTTAATTATAACGACATAAAAATTTAATTAAGATACCTGCTGGTCTATGTCTCAGCGAGGCTTACAATTTAAAAAACTTAACTTCAACTACATTTAGTTTTCTTCTTCTCTTCTTCCAAATCGTGTAGCCTCTAAATTGTTTTAGATTTTTATTTTTATTTTTGTATCCTTCAAACTTCAGTTTCTTCATTTGCTGGTGTAGGTATTCTATTGTTCTAGGTTATCTAATCATGTCCTGGACTTCTTCAAGAAATGACTTGTATGTGGGTTGCTACCACATATTGGCTTCTGTAGTGCGCTTTTCATTATCAATCTATTGCCACATAAGATGAGAATAATATTTTATCTCGTCAGAACTCCAATACCTGAAAATTTCATTGATGTTTTCATCATGCATGTCATATTCAACATTCATATCTACAGCTTTTATTTAAACCTCATCTAGACATGGTGTTGCAAGCCATGTTTCATGGAACTTTAACACTTTTTCATAATCGATTTTTTTACATGCAAATTGGATATCATTGGTAAGTGTAAAAACATCTCCAAAACCGCAATGGTTTTGTTCCTTCTGCTTTGAAATGGAAACTTTCTCTTGTTGCACTTCCTTCTATGCTTCTGCCTCTATCTCTATTTCTGTCTTCTCTTTGCAGACTTATTTCTTTGCATCTGCTTTTATCTCTATTTCTGTCTCTGTCTTTATCTTTTTCCCTGTCTTTGTCTCTCCTTCACTAACATGTGTTCTTGAAAACAAGTTGTCTTCAATTGACTCAAGTGGGCTTTTATCATTGAATAACATCACGTCTATATTATTTTTATGTTGCATCATCTGCAACCAATCATCATTAGCCAAAAATTCTCTATCAAAGTTTACATCAGCAATAAAAATCACTGGATTTACCATAGTAGTTTTACTTTGATCAACAAGCTCAATTGTTGGATTCACCAAATCTTCATCCACAAATTATGTTGTTGGAATCACCAAATCATCATCAGCAAGCTCTGTTGCTGGTATCACCAAGTCATTATCAACAAGATGTGTTGTTGGATTCACCAAATATTCATCAAAAAACTCTATTTCTGGTTCATCAAATCATCATCAGCGAGTTGTGTTGTTGGATTCACCAAATTTTTGTCCACTTGTGGCTCCACACAGTGGGGTTCACGAGCATCTTCATGCTTCTTCTCTATTGGTTCTGCAGTTTCTTCATAGACATCATCCACTTGTGGTTGGGCATAGTGGGATTCAATAAACTTTTCATCTCGTTGTAGATCTCTTGTTATAGATCCACCTTCATCTTCAACTTCAATGCTCCCCCTTGCACCAAAACACCTCTCAATGGTATCCCAAGCCTCCTTGGCTGCCTTGGCATCTGAAATCAAGGGAATAATACTGTCATCCACAAATTATTTTATGCATTTTAATGCAAAGACATCTATTTGCATCTTCACTTCCAGATCTAAAAATATCTCAAACATATCTTGTTGTCGTTTTAGCCTCTTGGCTTTTCCCATTGTTGAGTGTTGGCTCAATTCGACTCAACAAGTAGAACAAATTGTAGACATTGCAATTAAATGAAATAAAAAATGACAATGCTGCTTGAATTTCACAAACATATGAGTCTACAAATTCTCAACAAATACCTTGCTTCAAAAAAAAAAAAATTTACACAGGTGACACTTTTACAAAAATTTCACAAAAATTATCACAATACCTAGCACCGATTTAAGAAATGCTCCAAAATACTGGTTAGCTCTACTCTAAGAGACTACACCAGGAGGGACTGCATCTGCAGAACGCTCTTTTGCAATGAGCTCACACCAGCAACAGATCCGTGAACTTCTAGAGTGCGTTAATAACACGTTATTGGTTTTTTTAAAATCTCGACCTTCTTCTCAAGAACTAACTCTCTCTCTGCTTCTTCGCATGAAGTTCCTTCAAACTTTTTAAGGAGCTTACATCGGCGCGGATTCGTAACACCACTTTTGCGCTGATCACGATGGGAGTAAATCGGTGTAAGATTTTACTGGATCGACGCAGGTTTCTGGCTCAAAGAAGCGCTGATCGGCTCAGGTTTCTGACTCAAACCTGTGCTGATCAACTTTTTTTTTTTAATTTAAAAAAAAAAAAAAAAAACCTTCACTCATTTATATGTTCCTCTACTGGTTCTTTGTTCTTCTGGATCTTTGCACCTCAATAGTATTTCAATACTTCGCTCACGCTCACATTGTTTCTATGGAGTCTTATACAACGTAGCTTCAATCTTCGATCTATATTTCTCTCGCATGAAGATTCTGCAAACTTCTTCAAACTTCTGCTTCTCTCTCAAAGAGCTTTATGCAGGCTAGCCTCCTCTCTGCTGCTCCATCTTCGCTCCGTTGGTGCTCTCTGAGAGGAGTCTTATGAAAACTAGCTCTAATACCATGACAAGAATTGAAAATTAAAAGGAAGTGGAGGAGAAGATTGCTCTTCTCAATATTACAAATGAGCTAAATAAGATTACATTGGAGACATCAACATTAAATGACAATAGTGAGACTGGACTAAGTGAAACTGAACTAGGACACTTGGATGGACAATTTCGACACCTAAAAGGTGGTTGGAATTAGATTCTCCAACAAATATATTCACATATATAAAAAAATTAGAAAACAACATAAACAGATATCTATAACCATATGTTTATAACCAAAAATTGGATACATATCTATTTAACTAAATATTCTTATTCTTAAACTATATCAATACTCCATCAATTATATAAATCACCCAAACAACATTGTAATAATCTACTAACCATTATACTTTATTTCATTTATTTTTAATACTCTTCCTTAATATAGAGGAATAAATTTTCTATTATACTTACCATAAACAAGTGCTCAACTTTTCATTTCCTTAAATCAGCTTCCAGATCATTTCCTTATATCAGCTTCCCATAAGGAACTTGTTCTCTATTTCATGTGTCATATTACTGAATATTAAAATTTATAGGATTTTTAAATATAAAAAATCAAATTTAAATTAAACACATACACGTTTTAATACATAATCCAAGTGAAAACCTCTATCAATTATGTACCTCCATTTTATTATTGCTATCAAACTCTATCAATCATCTATGACCCTTAAAATCCTTCAACCAGAATTACATTTTATCATTTATTTTTACCCATACATGACTTTGCAAAACTCAGGATCTATGATCAATATGCAAGTACTCCACTTCGGTGTGATTTTCTCCACGTCTACGTATGTTTCTTGTAAAAGCATAAAATTTGTGGTGACCATTCACTTTCACGTTCATCGTACAGACCATTCACGTTCAATTTTTGTTGGAATTAATTTCCAACTGCATAGACAGCAGAGTATTTCCGTGGGGGTCAAGGCAGGTAGAGCCGGTGATGGGTGAACCGCATCAGAACGGCTGTTGTAATATACAGTCGGGCCCACACCATACAGCGGCAAAGACTGTCCGCGGGGGTTGATGAAGTTTTGGAGCTGGAGTTGTGGACACCCCCGGAATTGCTTACGTCAATAGCAAAGGGGCCCACATACATATGCGTTCATAAGATTTGGGTTTAATTTTATTTACCATCGCACAGGTTTTAAAACAATAGTTTGGTTTATTGTTTTAAAGTTATTTGTTTTTATTTTTAAATATATGAAACACATATATATTAAAAGGCTCGTGAGGCATGTATGTTTTATTTTTGTATTACACAGCAGTGTATATATAAAAAGGACAGCAGAATGTAATGTTTTAATTACACAGCACAGCAATGCGGGAAGATAAAACGAACAGCGGTGCCACCAACCAATTTGTGATCAATGCGTTCCAAGCGATGCTGACAGAAAATTTATGATGCCATTAAATCTTTCTGAAGCGGTGAAATTTAGTGGTTGAGTCATCTTAATGACACAGAGATATTTCTGTTTTGTAATATGTAGAGACAGAGTCATTTTTTTTGGTAATGCAATGTAATATTTTTTTAGATACACAACAACGTATTTAAAAACAGAGACAGAGAGCAGAATTTTAACACACAGCATAGTGTATGTTTTTTGAAAAACAGAGTATTCCAGCAGTGAATGTTTTTAGTGAAACAGAGTTTTATTTGTGCACTGTGACAGCAGCAGTCACAATTGTAATCCCTCCAAGAGAGGAAGAATTGTTACAGCAGTTTTTTTTTATATTGAATATAAATTTTTCTGAGTTGAAAACTCTCTCTGTGAGTGAATTTTTTTTAGAATTATTCTCTGTGTTAAAGAGGGACTGTTTATTGTTTTGGAATTCTGAAAATTCCAACATGGTATCGGAGCTAATCCAAGCTATTTGAAGGTCAAATAAGCTGAAGGAAAGGAGTTCTTTGTTGCAGCAGCCTCTCCAGCAGTGTGAAGGTTCAGACAAGAAGAATTCGAAGGTATTTCTCTATACATTTTTGTGTTACTGTTGCAGTACAGTTGGTTAGTTTTAAAAACACAGTCAAGTGTTTTTTATCATAGTTAGAAGTGTAGAATGGCAGGCTCCAGCACAGGTATGAGTTTGGGAAATATCCATCTCCCACAATTTAATGGAAAAAATTATGACTACTGGTCAATAACTATGAGAGCTTTATTTACCTCACAAGAGTTATGGGAATTAGTTGAGGATGGCTTTGAAGAGCCAGCAAATGAAGCAGAGTTTTATGTCTTAACTCAGGCAGAAAGGGAGTCACTGAAGAACAATAAGAAGAAAGATGCCAAGGCTCTTTTCTTCTTGTATCAAGCAGTGCATGAGAGTGTGTTTCCAAGGATAGCAGCAGCCAAGAAATCCAGTGAAGCATGGGAAACTCTCAAGACAGCTTATCAGGGAATGGAGAAAGTGAAGACAGCAAAGCTTCAATTGCTGAGGAGAGACTTTGAGACTCTCTGCATGAAAGAGTCAGATAATATCGACTCATTCTTCACTCATGTGATTGGATTGGTCACACAAATCAGATCTCATGGAGAGACTCTTGAGGACAAGAGGATTGTTGAAAAACTCTTGAGGAGTCTACCCTCAAGATTCGATGTGATTGTCACCACCATAGAAGAGACAAGGGATCTCACAAAGTTTTCAGTGGATGAACTACATGCATCACTGATTACCCATGAACAGAGATTGGGTAGGAGTGAGAACTCATCTCTTGAACATGCCTTTAAGACCCAGATGTCTTTCGGAAGAGGAAGAGGGCAAGGCAGAAGAGGAAGAGGCAGAAGCCAGAACAGAGGTGGAAGGAACAGTCCAGCGAATGCTCAAGGAAGGGGCAGCAATCCGAATCAGCATCAAGGCCAAGGCAGCAGCCAGCAGAATGGTCAGCAGAATGCACAAGGACAAAGGTATGACAAATCCAATGTCCAATGTTACAATTGTAAGAAATATGGTCATTATGCTAATGAATGTAGAAAGAAGAAACAAGATATGAGAAGTGAAACTAGTGCAAATTTCACAAAAGAAAACAACAGTCAAAGTAATTTGTTTTTAGCTTGTAATATGGCTGAAGAAAAGAATGAGGATATATGGTTTCTAGACTCCGGTTGTAGTAACCATATGACAGGAAACTTAGCAATGTTTTCTATGTTAGATGAAAGTGTGCAATCACAAGTCACACTAGGAACTGATAGCAAAGTTTCTGTTATGGGAAAAGGAGATGTAAATGTTTTAACAAGATTAGGTGCAAGGAAAACCATAGCAGATGTTTATTATGTTCCAGGAATGAAGTGTAATCTCTTAAGTGTTGGACAGCTTGTCCATAAGGGATATAATGTTTTATTTGATAATGATGTTTGTACCATCATGGATAAACCACCCAGCAAACAGTGTATTGCTGAAGTGAAGATGACAAGGAACAGGATGTTCCCTCTCAGAATGAGAGCAAACTTGAAGAATGGTGAAGAGAAAGCAGCAGTTGCACAGGAGACTTACCAAAGCGAACCAAAAGATGATAATTGGTTATGGCACTTGAGATTTGGTCATCTCAACTTTGGAGGTCTTAATTTGTTGAACAGAAAAGGAATGGTAAGTGGATTACCATTGATAGAGAAACCGGACAGCCTTTGTGAAGGTTGTATTCTTGGGAAACAACACAGAGAAAGTTTTCCTTCCGGAAAAAGCATAAGGGCAAAAGCACCCTTAGAGATTGTCCACTCAGATGTATGTGGATCGATGCAAACTCCATCACTTGCTAGCAGCCACTATATCTTAACATTCATAGATGATTTTACAAGAAAAACTTGGGTTTACTTTTTGAAAAAGAAAAGTGAAGTGTTTGAAAAATTCCGCAATTTCAAAGCACTTGTTGAGAATCAGAGTGGGCTGCATATCAAAGTCCTTAGGACTGATAGAGGAGGTGAGTATATATCTAAAGATTTTCTACGTTTTTGTAGAGAAAATGGTATTCATAAACAATTTACAACTAGATATACTCCGCAGCAAAATGGAGTATCCGAAAGGAAGAACCGAACCATAATGGACATGGCGAGGAGTATGTTAAAGGCAAAGCATTTGCCGAATGATTATTGGGCTGAAGCTGTACATTGTGCAGCGTATATCGTGAACAGGTGCCCTACAAAATCAATTATGAACAAAGTGACAGAAGAGGCATGGAGTGGCACAAAGCAAAGTGTCACACATATGAAGGTTTTCGGATGTGTGGCTTATGCACACATTCCGGATCAGCTAAGGAAGAAGTTGGACAGCAAGGGGGAGAAATGTATTTTCATTGGATACAGTGAGGAATCCAAGGCATACAGGTTATATAACCCATCCAACAAGAAGTTTCTTGTGAGCAGGGACGTACAGTTCATTGAAGAGGAAGCTTGGGATGGAAGCATAGAGAAAACAGTGAATGTTAAACACTGTTTATCTCATGATGAGAATGATGATGAGGTGGCTGAAATACATCCCCAAACAACAACACCAACACCGCAAAGCACACCCTTGAGGAGAAATGAAAGTGCTTCTCCAAGCACACCAGAAGGAGGAAATTCAAGTGCTTCTTCAAGTACTTGTACATCTAATGAAAGAGGTAAGAAATTCAGAAGTTTGAAAGATATTTATGAACAAGATATAGCTAATGAAGGTATCAATTCTTTGTTTGCTTTATATTGTCATGTTGATGATCCTGTTCATTTCGAAGAAACTATCAAGGATAGGAAATGGATAGAAGCTATGGATGAGGAGATAAATGCCATAGAGAGGAACAAAACTTGGGATTTGGTTGAACTCCCAAAAAGTAAAGATGCCATTGGTGTTAAATGGGTCTACAAGTCCAAGAGTAATGCTGAAGGAAAAATAGAGAGACACAAGGCCAGACTTGTTGTCAAAGAAGGGTTATTTGGCATAGATTATGAGGAATATTCAACCCAGGCTATTTAACAGGAAACCGAGAGCAAGTGATATCCACAGCAAGACAAAAAATGGAAAGCTAATAAAATGGGATCGTGGAAGTCAAGATTTAAATGGAGGTTAATGGAAGAGGTTTACATTGAACAACCTCCTGCCACAGTGAAAGGCCAAGAGCACAAAGTATGCATGTTAAAGAATGCTCTATAGGTCACAAGCGCCAAGAGCATTGTACAAAGAGGATAGATTCATATCTACTGAATGGTTTTGGAGAAGTGTGAGGAGAACTCAATTCTACATCAAAGAACAAGACGGTAAATTCTGAATGAAGTGTTAATGGAAGAGGTTTACATTGAACAACCTCTCGGCTATGAAAAGAAAGGCCAAGAGCACAAAGTATGCAAGTTGAAGAAAGCTCTTTATGGGCTGAAGCAAGTGCCAAGAGCGTGGTACAGTAGGATAGATTCATATCTACTGGAAAATGGTTTTGAGAAGTGTGAGGGAGAACCCACCCTCTACATCAAAGAACAAGACGGTAAAATTTTGATTGTAATATGACAATGGTCTTAGTAATGTTCAATCAACTCAAAATGTGTGGCAGCTGTGTCCAGTTACAATGGCTCTAGTCATGTTCAGTCAACTAACCATGTGTGGCAGCAATGTACAGTGACAATGGCTTTAGTCATGTTCAGTCAGCTCACCAAACTATTTTTTTCGTATTATCTAATATATGAACAAATGGTATAGTGGCAAATCAGAAATTTGTTCTGGTATGCATAAAGTTCAGAAATTAGACCAACTTTAATGAAATGTCATGAAATTAGACCATCCTTAATGCAATCCCCTCTGTAATTACAAAAATCCATGGGAAGAGTCATTTGTCTTCCTAATTTAAAATGGCCACTCTGCAATAGAAAATGCAAAAGCAAGACACTACATTACTAGCAAACATTTCAAATTCTGTTGTAATTTTTCTAAAAATAAAAATAAAAGAAAAATATTAATCCTGAAAAAATTGGGATCAAATATCATATCTAGAAGATCAAAGGAAGAAAACTTGTGTAGAAGGGCACATAAATAGTACACGACATATAAGAAAAAAATGCATCCAAGAAAGGGTTTTTCATGCTCTGTAACACACAGAAATCCAACATGACATTTTATTAAAAGCAATAATGCCAAAGTCAGACACATTTTTTAAATCAAGAAAAAATGCATGCAAGGGGTTAAACTATAACAGTAGCACAATTGAATAGATGAAGTTCATGAAGGTCCAATTCATAACATAGATTCTTTGGGGTGCATGGACCTCTAATGTACACCAATTATTATATAAAAAAAAATGTTAGGAATACCAATTGGCGAACACTATGCAAGAAGGGAGATGAACCTGTTATCACTCCACCGGATCTCCGAGGTTGAGAAGAGACCACCAAAGGTAACCACATACCAATATTTTTCCAAGTAGCTATCCTACTAGGCAGGAGAGGGCTCTCTCCATGAGATCACAACCAAGATGATAGGATCAAGAGGATTTTAGGCTAGGTATAGTAGCACTAGGGTTTGCTTAATTTAATTTGAGGTGTTGGATGGTGAATTAGGTCAGGTAAGAACTATGTCAGTGCATAGAGAATCAGAATTGTAGAGATATGATGGGGAAAGGTAGGCACACACTTTAGCACATTTAGGTATCAAGATGCGTATGAGAGACTACTAGGGTTTTCAAAAAGAGCATGGAAATCATGAATTATTTTCAATCATAAGAAAATGAAACACAACTATGATAATTCCTACAAAACAAAGCATCAAGTAATGAATTCTTCTTATCTAACTTAGGAATCAATCACATTGAGAGATGGAATGAATATGGAAAGCATAATACATTCAAACATATGTAAACATAAGAGGAAACATTGCTAAAAAACATTACCACTAGAATCCCACCAAAATAGATGCAACCCTGTCTATTAGTTCCTGCCAAAAATGATCGATTACATTAGTGTTCAAAGATCAATTACGCATCATCCAACTTGCAATGAGAAAGGAAAGGAAAGATATAGGCCAAAAACTAATTCTCCCACTCTTAGGGGTCGAATCCCTGACTTGTGGAGCTGATCCCCAAAGTGATCAACTGGAATCCTAGTGATTAGGGAGGTTAGCCAACTCATCCCTATCATTCATGGTAATGATTCTCTTTGACCAAAATTACATATTTACATGATGTATCTACCTCTAGTAACTATTTATGACATAATTACATTTACATTTTACAATTACATCAGTAAAATTTCATTGAATCCATCCATCAACTAAGAATTTTTTAAAATTCTGGAGAAAACCAAAGACTGCAAAATGTGCAATGTGCCTGGGAAAAAACATAGTGTGAGCCTTCAAACTGATTTTTTATTGACTTCCCAAAGTCCAAATTGGGCCCAAGATGGCTCATTGGAAATATCGTCCAGTCTAGTTGTCAAAAATGTGCTCAAGATCTGAAAATGGTTGAGTTAAGCTCCTCAAAAATTCAATCTCCCAATATTTCTCAAAAAGTGCAGTGAAAGGCTGAAAAATGAGACAGAAAGGTGGTTTTTGAGTGGTTTTTTTTTTTCCATTTCCACCTGTCAAAAGCTCTATTTAGTGCTAGTAGTCAAGACTTGATGTATACATCATTATTAATCCAAATATACAAATATTTTTTCATTTGGAGGCCTTCACAAAAAGCGCAGTGTGGCCCACACTGTGCTTTTTGCAGGCTGATTGTGTAAAAAGTCTGTCAAAATTTGCAAAAAAGCCCAAAAACTTGAAAATTTTCCCAAATCTCTTCAAAATTGGTAGATGAAGTACTGATGAGGTGTCTTAGGAAATCAAGGATGTATCAACAAGTATCTCAATTTTTTCCTCCTTTTACTTGATTAGGGTTTTCTTAAGTTTATCCTTCAACTGCTTGATTCTGATATTGTAAATCTTGTTTCTATTGGTCTATCTGTTGGCCATGTGCCTAAGCATCTTATTATCCTTGTTGGCCTTATGGAGGATCTTCTCAAGGTGGATGCTGATTTTTTCAAGACACACTTCTCTGTCATCATTGATTTCCTTTGTTATTCTTCTCTCAAAACGCAGTTGTTTTGCCTCATGTTTCTCTTGTTCTAATGCTCTCTTAAGATCTCTTGTTTTTGGTCTTGTTTTGGTGGCTTGAGTCTCACCATGGTCAGAATCATTAGGTTCCATCACTGCTTTACCTTTGGTGTCTTGCCTCTTTGCCTTCAGCAACTCCAATTCCATGAGTACTTGTTTGTCTTTCAATTGCTTGTTTTCTAGTTCAAGGAAGGATATGACAAATTGTGCTTTGTCCATGTCGTCTTGCAGCTCTTTAATTGTGGCATATTTATCTTTGATAATCATATTTGAGGCTTCATGATCATCTTGGACATCCAAGTACACAAATTAGGTCTTCCTCCTCTTGAACAATTGTTGCTTTCTTCTTTTGATTTCCCTATTTTTTTTTATGAAGAAGGCAATGCCCCTTCCAAAATCTATGGAGGAAATACTTTCCTAGGTCCCCTCTAGTAGTTTTTGACCTCTTTGACCTCTTTGACCTCTTTGGTTTGTTTCACTGTAGCCGTACTAGATAACCTGGTCTTCTTCTGAGGAACTGATGTTGTTGGTGGAATACATCTAGCAGGTTGAATTGGTTGTGCAGTGAAGACATCTGCCTCTATGAAAGTCTCCCATGCTGTGTTCAACTGATTTCTGTGGTGAAGGACAATGATTTTAACTAGATATTTATGGAATAGGTTGTTTATCTAAAGCTCATAATCTCTATTTTGCACTAAGTAGGCCATTTTATCAATGCATCTGTACAAATAATAGGGGAGGTTGAGAAATTTCACCCTAGTGAAATGCACGAGAAACCTAATGTGATAGTTGTATAATCTAGAGAATCTTCCCTTACAGGTGAAGTATTTCATGAAAATTTTCATCATGGGGGCAAACCTATTCTACTACTAACCAAAAGGAAATACCTTTTTTATGTTATCTTTGTAAGGTGCCTTGAGGTAAGGCTCATATAGCTACGTATCCAAATCCTTAGTATTAAACCATTTTTCACCCACATTGGGTATCCCTATTGTTGCTGCAATGATGTCAGTGGAAATGGTGAAAGTCACCCCTGCTAAAGTCACTTGGTTGTTTTGGAGGTTGCTGATGAAAACCCTGGTCAAAGTAGGATGACTTTGGACTCCTTGTACCATCTCACAAAATTCAAAGAAACCTACATGCTGGAAACATCTGACATCTAAGGGTGATGCCATTAATTACCTAGTGTCTGTTGGCTCTAATATCAGAATTCTCCCTCCTTTGTTATATGTTTTCTTATCTTCTTATGTGTCATTTCTTTCCCCCTCCATTATGTTTCTTTCCTCCTCCATTATGCTCAGTTTGTCTTTGAAAACCATAGGGAAGAAGGGGAAGGGAAAGGGAGTAGGATTGTGGGGTTAAGGGATTGTGATGGGTGAGGGAAAATTTGGAGGAATGTATAAAGGGATTAGGGAACTTAGGGAAGTGATGGGAGGGTGAAGCTTTTAGTGAAATAGGGTAGGAAATTTGCATTATAGGGAGGTATCTAGTTTCCTAGGAAAGCACGGCTATGATGGTAGGGTTTAGGGAATAGGGCTTGGGAATGGGAAATGAGTAAATGTAAGGGTAGTGGGGAAGTGATTTAGGGTGTAGGGAAGGTAACTAGGTCAAGGGGGAAATAATTAAGTTTGAAAATTATGAAACTAGGGTTTCAATTCTCAAAACATGACATAAAATGTAAGGGAGCGTATACACCATGAATCTAACACCACAAGCTGGAAGGAGGGGCTATAGAGGTGCCACTTACTTGAAAATATTGTAGAAACCCTAACTTGAAGATGAAAACCTCTACAATGAATATTTTGGACCGTGGCTCCCTTCTGCAAAAAGTGCAACATATAGAGAAAAAGTGCAGCGAGGAATTCTGAAAAGCGTAGTGCCTTTGGAAAAATTGCAACGTGGCCTCCTGCAACAATGCAACGCCTTTGGAAAAATCACAACCAATGATTTAGAATTCGATTTTCTAAAGGAAAAATCGATTTTTTCTTGGGGAGGCTCAGAGCTCGATGCTTTGAGGATGAAAATGAATGACTTCTTGGTCTTTGGGAGCCTTTATACTTAGAGAAATATCATTAAAAAAACTTGGGACCCAATTTTCCTTTCTTGAAATTGACTTTACATTTCTCTTTATCTTTAATTTGTGAATTAGGCCATTGAACTTCATCTTTTGATGGCTTAGGAACAATGATTGACTTTTTGGAAATTTTCTTATCTGCTGATGGAACTTTGAGTGTGCAGCTACTTTGAAATCTGAGAACTTATTACAAATTAAGAAAATCAAATTACATTTTTCTTTGAAATTGAATTTACAAATCAAACTTACTGATGAAATTTCTTTAATGACACTCCTTCATTTGTTGGCCTTTTATGCATGAAATGGTGATTTGATGACCTTGGAAACCCTAAGACCTAATGGAGACTCTGATTGAATGAAAGCATGATGAAAATAACCAAAATGATGATGATAACCCATCACTGATGGTACACTCAGCAAAGTGGTTAAATGAGCCAGGAAGTTACAAAATTTGAGAGTGAGGTCAGACATAAATCTGCACCAAGTGACCAAAGTTTTGCATGATGACCTAATGAAATGAAAAAAAATTCTAAATGGGACCCTAACATGACATGAAAATACTTTTTTTGATCACTAGTGGAAGGATGCAAAAACTGAAACTAATAATGGCTCCAGCTGGGGGATGTAATATCCCAAAGTGGGAATGTAGCAATGCATAAGCACAATAATGGAATATCAGTAAGAAATTATCTCATAAAATGTGTTTAGAAACACATGGCCATAAAATTAATGTAACAACAGCAAAAAGGAGCTCCTTTACATCATTCCAAGTGGGGAAAATGCAACATTTAGACCATAAAAACGTTATTCCCAGAGAATTGCGTTATAACAGAGAGAAATAACACTGGGATTCCTTATATTATGTAATATGGGACTCACACCCAGGAAATATTCAGAAAAAAATCTCTTTTTATTTTTTAAACAGATCTCCCAGTCCCGATATGGCTTAAAAAGGCCCAAACCCCATGACTTATGTAATGCAGAAATTACTGAAGCATGCACAACGTGATTTTTAGAGGGTTTCTGCTACCATGGAATGGAAATAACAGATCTGGAGTTTATTTACTCAAAACATGAATAAAAATGAGGATCTAGCCCCTTTTACATATTCTGAAGATAACCCGACAAGGGTTTCATGAGAGCACAATGTGAAAAATGTTAGATCTCCAGATCTGGATATGAAAAAAACAGTATAACTGAAGCTTTGTATACACACAATTGAATAATACAATAATTGAAGGAGGATCCTTATTTCAAATGTTCCAAGAGAAAGGTTGGCCTTTTCCCTTAGGAAGCAACTCAAGATTGAGGGGATTGACCCTCTCACTACAACACTACAAGAAATGACGCAGTTCCTGCAACAGGGTGCATTATAGCTAGTGGGAGTGCTTTGGCCAAGTCCCGAGATATGAAATTCTACTCCAAGATCTTCCTTAATGATCTCCCAAAGGAATGGAGGCTCCCTCCTTTGAAAAATGAGTGCAAGAAGTGGTGTTGTGAATCCTCACTGCAACACCCTGCAACACAATGTTATACCACTGTAGAAATAACGTTGTAGCTGAAGGAGGATACTTGGCCCCAAGCTTGGATGTGAGGAAAATCAATACAAACTCCTTTAAGAGGCCTCTCAAGAAAGGAGAAGGATTCCTAAACAGGAGATCCTTGTGCTAAGTAGCACAACAAATCTACTAAATAGCAAGAGTATGCAGAATAGTCTAAGCAGAGAAATCAAATATCATTCATAAGATGTCTTGTTATGGCTGCCTTGCCCTCATTTTAAACATGTCTAAGCCTTCTTGCCTTGGGCCCCACTCATTAGGGTTTCCTCCACCAAGGAATCTTCCTCCCACTATCTCTGCACTGTCTCACATGATGATCTCCACCTTCTATCCCAGCACTGTTGACTTGGTCAAACTTGACCTTTTCCACATGCAAAAGTCCCTATTCACACATGAAGGTGTGAAATCCAGATTCTATGTTGATCCCTTTTCACATTATTAGGGATTTTATTTAGATTTTTATTATGCATGGGCCTCCTTACCCATTTATTCATCTCCTAAGTGAAAATTTCAGCAAAATTTAATATTCTAATTTGCTGCATGCAAATTTTGGAATATTACAGTCCTCCCCTCCCAAATTTTGCTTGTTCTCAAGCAAATGCAAGGATAGAACTAAAGAGTCTCCCTTCCTCCTACTGTAGCATCCACATATGATGAACTCTAAGGAATGAGATGTTGTCTCATCAATGAATCTCCATATTGCCCCTCCCAAGCAGCAAGCTAGCCAAATAGCTATCATCCTGAATAAGTAAAGCACTTAAGGAGGAAATAAGGTGTTGTCTAGAGGTCCTCTCAAGGCATGGAGTCTTAAATGTATTGGGAAACATCATTCCCATGTGGATCCTCCATCCCCAAGCAATCATCCATACAAAATGAGTCACCTCCCAACATGGAAACTCCTGAAAATGTTCCTCCACCTTGAGCTCCTGCAAAGTAGGTGGGCTGAAAATCTGAACGTGGTAGAAAAAGTAGCCTACCCCATGTTGTATTCCTTTAAACTTATGATAAGTGTAGAGCATATGCTGATCTTGGGCTGCAATACAATTTCCCTCAAGTGGCAAGATGAAGACTAGATCTCCAAATTTCTCCTCTCCAACATTGTGAATCAAGTTGGCCCAAATAATTCCATATGTGATGGATAGGAAATCATCACCATATGGCATCCCATCAATCACATGGTCCACCTAAAACAGAAACAAGTGTTTGGTTGTGGCGGCCATATCTCCTCTCATGCTCCCATTAGAACATGCAATGCAAAAAGTGGGGGAATCCTCTTCCCCAAAGGACACATCCAACCCATGTGTCCATCTCCCAATCATGCTTCCAATACAAATAAGATCAATATCAACAAATGAAATCATGATCAGCATCAGAATGAGGGAAATAATGAAGGTTTCATGTGGTGCTGGAAAATACCAACAGTTTCCCAAGTAGTCACAGTGCAATTTTCTAGACTGCTACTTCAGAAAATTACATGGAAAGTTGTTTTTTGTTACATGGATAATTATGTATGTCATGACATCTACTGATAAATAGCAAATGGCTGGGTACATCAACTGAAAATACATGAAAGAAAAAATTTTCCCAAGGCCATATAAAAGATGGTTGTCTCCATCATACAATTTGACCCAATGTTGACCATGGAGCTCAATGAAAATATTGCCCTCTTGTGGAGCAATGCACTGATTAAGAGTGGTAATAATATGCAAATACTCTGTTAGACAATCAATGGATGCAAAAAATGTATTCTTACCATGTGTTGAGAGTACGATGATGCATATGTATATGAATAATTCCTCTTTAGTGGTATGAAACACTCCCATGAAGAGGAATGAACCATATGCTCCAGGAAGATCACCCTTCTTATACTTGGAAATCCAAGTTAAGAAGATCATATCTCTGTAATAGATGTTCCCATCCACTACTCCATCAATCTCACTTTCTCCTTGCTCACCAAGTGCATCAATGGTGAAGTGATCTTGGGGACAGTCCATCAATAACCCCAAGCTCCCAAGTGACAACGTTGTTGGCCTATGCAAACATGCTCCTGCCAACTCATAGATCCCTTCTTTGAAATGCTCCTTGTCAAAGGTATCTCCCATAATGTGCTACACATAAGAAGTTCCTCCCAAAGTGGAAGTACCTCTTGAACATCTAAGGCCAAGGAGTAGCCCCTTTGCACTATGATAGTGCCATCTCCTACTCATGCAATATCATGCAATGTGTGAGAGAAAATCCACCCTTTCTCTCCTAAGAACAACCAAAGAAAAAAAAAATATTGTTGCCTCCTCATACCTCCATCATACAAATCATGTAGTGAAAACATGGTGATTGATACGAAGAATGTTATATCAACACAATTTGTCCATACACCTTGTTTCCAAATGATGCAAGTATCCTGCCACACCTTTTTCACCCACATACCCTTAGAAAGAGGATGATGGCTAGACTCTTTCAAGAGTAGCCAACACAGCCAAGCCTCCTGCTGCCGAGTATCATAGATTTGCAAGTATATTTCCATCTTCTTGATCACCATCCACACTCATCCATTCACATGTAGGTGATTCCCATCATGTTCTTCCCTAGCACTCTCCGAAGGAAGACTACCATCCTCCCACATCAAACTTCTCCTCTTGCATTTCATGGGATGTTGAAATGCAACTCCTTGGAGATCTTCTAGAGAATACCTCTCATCAATGTCCCTCTTGAATCCATAAAGATCCAAGTGTGATGAGGGAAAACTCACCTCAAACTGTTGAAGAACCTTGCACTTCATGATGTGTTGAAGTGCACCTCCAATGAGATCTCTCCATGAGACCTTCTCTTCATCAATGGTCTTCCAAAACCAATAAGGTTCTAGATCTGCTGCAAGTAGAAGTTTCTCTTTGAGCTGGGGAGTGCTCATTGAGAAAGGGTCATCTAGAAATGAGAAGGTGTTTCTCACTTCAAGATGTCTACCAGCTATCACTTCTTCCTCCATTGCTTAATGAATGAAGTTGCCATTTGAATGCCCCCATAAGGAATAGGTCCTCTTTTCTTCATTAGTACTCTTGTACAGCGCAGTGCAATTTTTTTTCTCTAAATCAGCAGTATGAAAAGATGTAGCTCCCTCCATAAGATTTTCTGAAATGAAAAGAGATGGAATTTTAAGCATACCTTGGTGAAATTTGGAAGCATCTTGTAGGGCTACAAGAGTTCCTTCCTCATAAGTGTTGGCTTCCCAAACTGCTGAAGAAGAAGAGGGTTGCTCCTCCATGCTTACAACAACACTGATACATTCCTGTGATGAAGGCTTCTCCTCCCCTTTGCCAAATTTCTTGATCAACCTTTGAGAGAACTCAACAAGAGATGAAACTCTTGCATGGCTCAAATGGCTGAACCGCCAAGTATTTGCTTCACCTTCAAGGTGCAGCGTTGCAATTTCTACAACCTCTCTCTCTACCATTGGATGTAGTAGGAAGAAAGCCTCTAGCTTCATCGCCCAAGCCTTTGCTGCACATTTGAGTGATCCATCAAAAGTGGACAATAGGAATTTTTTGCCTCTCATCATCCCATAGCTGTAGGGTCTCCTTTCTTCCTCTAGCTGAATGAACTGTGGTAAAGCTAGAGTCTTCTTGAAGGCTCTATGTTTAGCTTTGTATTCAGAAAGGTGTTCACTTAGAATTTCAGATTCCAATTTTTCCTCATGCTTCATGTATTCTCCTCTTTGAGAATAGGAAGTGCATGGCCCTTCCTCTTCTTGAAACCCTCTAGGAGTTTCCTTGCCTTTCTTCTCCTTCATTTGCTTAACCTCCTTGGAGAGGTTCTTCTTGTATCTGAAAAGTGATGAGAACAGGCTCATTCTTTACATCGTTTCTATCTGCTTCTTTTTCTTCTTATAGCATAATGGATGAAACTCACAGGCTTAACCAAGACTATGCTTTTATATCACTGTGATATCCCAAAGTTGGAATGCAGCAATGCATAATCACAATACTGGAATTGAAGTGAGATATTATATGTGTTGATAAACACATGGCCATAAAATGAATGTAACAACAGCAAAAAGGAGCTCCTTTACATCATTCCAAGTGGGGAAAATGTAGCATTTAGACCATAAAAACGTTATTCCCAGAGAATTGCATTATAAAAGAGAGACATAACACTGGGATTCATTATATTATGTAATATGGGACTCACACCCAGAAAATATTCAGAAAAAAAATCTCTTTTTCTTGTTTAAACAGATCTCTCGGTCTCGATATGGCTCAAAAAGGCCCAAACCCCATGACTTATGTAATGTAGAAATTACTGAAGCATGAACAACGTGATTTTTAGAGGGTTTCTGCTACCATGGAATGGAAATAACATATATAGATTTTATTTACTCAAAACATGAAGAAAAATGAGGATCTAGCCCCTTTTACATATTCTGAAGATAACCCGTCAAGGGTTTCATGAAAGCACAATGTGAAAAATGTTAGATTTTCAGTTCTAGATCTTAAAAATGCAGTATAACAGAATATTTGTATACATACAAATAAATAATACAAGAATTGAAGGAGGATCCTTGTTACAAACTTTTCGGGAGAAAGGTTGGCCTTTTCCCTGAGAAAGCAACTCAAGATTGAGGGGATTGACCCTCTCACTACAACACTACAAGAAATGATGTAGTTCCTGCAAGGGGATACACTGTAGCTAATGGGAGTGCTTTGGCCAAGTGCCAAGATATGAAATTATACTCCAAGATCTTCCTTACTGATCTCCCAAAGGAATGGATGCTCCCTCCTTTGAAAAATGAGTGCAAGAAGTGGTATTGTGAATCCTCACTGCAACACCCTGCAACAAAAAATTATACTGCTACAAAAATAATGTTGTAGCTGAAGGAGGATGCTTGGCCCCAAGCCTAGATGTGAGGAAAATCAGTACAAACTCCTTCAAGGGGCCTCTCAAGAAAGGAGAAGGATTCCTAAACATGAGATCCTTGTGCTAAGAAGCACAACAACTCTACTAAATAGTAAGAGAATGCATAATAGTCTAAGTAGACAAATCAAATATCATTCATAATATGTCTTGCTATGGCTGCCTTGCCCTCCTTTTAAACATGTGTAAGCCTTCTTGCCTTGGGCCCAACTCATTAGGGTTTCCTCCACCAAGGAATCTTCCTCCCACTATCTCTACGTTGTCTCACAAGATGATCTCCACCTCCTATCCCAATGTTGTTGACTTGGTCAAACTTGACCTTTTCCACATGAAAAAGTCCCTGTTTACACATGAAGGTGTGAAATCCAGCTTCTATGTTTATCCCTTTTCACATTATGAGGGATTTTATTCATATTTTTATTATGCATGGGCCTCCTTACCCATTTATTCATATCCTAAGTGAAATCAAAAAAATTTAATATTCCAATTTGTTGCATGCAAATTTTGGAATATTATAGGGGATGATAGTTCCTTGGAGGTGTCAAGAACATCGTAGACTAAGTTCCTATCCTTTGGGCATGGAGTCAAAATCTGAAAACAAATTCAATACTGAAAACTGAATATAATAAAATGACTCAATACTGACTCAAAACTTACTGAAAACTAATTGACTTGACTTATACTTAAATTTTGAAAACAACTGAAAACCAATGAAACTTTATGTCCTTCACCTTGGGCTCCAAGCTCCAGTGATTCTCCGCTTGACACTTTGCATAAAGTTAAATTGATATTTACAATGGAATTGAGAATTATGAAATCTGCATCATAAAATATAATGCTTAAGGATCCTACCGTTAACTAGTCCTCCTAAGCATTCTTCTCCATTCATATCCTTCAATATGAAATCATGTTGTCCACGAAAAGCTGAGATCTTTTAAGGCCCTTTCCACAGGTTTTCAAATTTTTCGTGCTTCCCTTTTTCCTCGTTCCTTGCATCCCACCAGAGGACTACATCTTCAAAATTAAAATCATCCACCTTAGTCTTGCGGTCATACACTTTCTTTATCTTCTCATGAAGATTTGAGGTGTTATGAAATACCTCATCTCTCGTTTTCTAAAGATGGATCATGTGATTGATATGACGATGTACATCATTTTCCTCACTTCCTGCTTCTTATAACAATTTCATGACCGTGATTGCAAGTGATGTAGAAAAAACAATGTCCACACCATAAACCAACTAAAACGAGGACATTCCTTTACATTTCTTACTACTCACCCTGTTCGCCCACAAAGCATTAACCAAATTTTTGTGCCAAGTCTTCTTCTTTGCCTCAAGCATCTTCTTTATGATATTAATCAAAGACTCATTAAAAGATTCTGCTAAACCATTACCTTATGGATAATAGGCGGTTGAGTTCCCCAATTTGATGTTGTACTTGTCATAGAAGTCAACCATTCTCTTCGACTTGAATGTAGTATCATTGTCGGTAATATCTTATGAGGACAAAAAAAACAAGACAAAATATTAGTCTCCAAAAACTGAATAATTACTAAATGTGTTTCTTTCCTTGTTGGGATCGCTTCGATCCATTTTGTGAAGTAGTTTGTGGCCGTTAAGATCCATTTATGTTGTGCAGATGATGTAGGGTGAATCTCTGCGATGAAGTCAAGGCCCCACTGCTAAAAAGGTGCATGTACTGAAATAGGCTGCAAAGGTAATGTAATAAGTTTTCTTTTACCTTGAAACATTTGACACTGATGGAAACTCATCACTATTTTTTACAAGTTGCAAAAAGAGTTGGTCAATAGTATCTTGCTCTCAACACTTTGTTATATGTGTTTTCCAAAATAGATGCCCCCAACAATCTCCCTTATGCAAATCATTCATAACTTTTTTGGCTTCATTTTCAACTAAATAGTTCAGCAAAATACCTGTTGGATCTTTCCAATAAAGGGTGTTGTCCAAAATGCATTATTTGGAAGCTTTCAATTTAAAAGACCTACCCTTACTCTTAAACATTCCTGGAGGAGGATTTAAATGTTGAAGAATATATATAATATCTGAATACCATGGAGATGAAAGAAAGATATAAAATACCTATATAAGAGTGTCATCCTCTTATTCATCGGACAATGTTGAAATGAGGTTGATGTCTAGGGCATGTAAGTTTGACTCAGCCATGAGGTTGGCTAGAAATTGCCCTTTGATCATCTTTGTGGGCTTGATCTCAAGTTCATATTCTAACATTGCTTCTATCCACTTCGCTCTTCTACCTCCCGGATCTATATGCATAAGAACATCTTCTACTGCTGCATTGGGGACATAAGCCAAAATATGTGAATGTAAAATGTATACACGAAAATCCTTCAAAGCTTTTACCAAAGCCAATGCTTGCTTCTGAATGATATTGTACTGAAGAGTTGCATCCCTGATGGTTCTACTAAAAAATTCTATGGGTTGCTCAGCCTTGTCCTTTTTATGCATCAAGATTGTAGCCAATGTATGCTCGGAGGCAAATGAGAAAATGATAAAATCAATAGAATAATGCGGCTTGATTAAAATAGGGGTTGTGGTTAAGGAAAACTCCACTGAGTTAAAATAATTCTTGGCGTCCTTGGACCACTTTACCTCATTCTCTTTATTTAACATGTTGGTAATTTCTTGAAGATGTTCAGCCAAATTTGGAATAAATCTGCGTAAGAAGTTCATCTTACCATTGAAAGCTTGAATTTCTTTCTTTCTCTGTGGAAAGTCAATTTTCTGAATTGCTTCAACCTGAGAAGGGTCAATCAAGATTCCATCCTTGAAGATGATGCGACCGAGAAGCTTGCATTCCTCCATGGAAAAAAGTCTCTTTTTTGGATTAAGAGAAATTCTGAATTTCCTGCATTCTTGAAATAAAATCCTTAAGTGATACAAGTGTTCATCATCATAATGAAAGAAAATTGTCAAATCATCTAAATATACTGCTAAGAAATGATCTTTCTCATCTACAAAGGTTATTTCCATCTCCCACTGAAAGGCGACCCCTGCATTCTTGAGTCCGAATGACATCTTATCATACTTAAATGTGCCCCAAGGTGTCGTGAAGGCAGTTTTATCTTGGTCCTTCTCATGAACTAAAATTTGATTGTATCTCGAATATCCATCAAGCAGTGACATTCGGGATACTCCGACCACTCTCTGTAGGATATGATCCATTTTGGGAAGGAGATAATTATCCTTAAGGGACACCTTGTTCAAATTCCTAAAATCAATACAAAGCCCTATTTCTCCAGTCTTCTTCCTTACCGGGACTAGATTTGATATCCAATCAAAAAATATGATAGGAACAATGATACCTGATTTGTAAAGTCTGTTCACTTCCTTTTCAATCAATGACAGCAACCTCACGTTGATACTTATTAGATTTTTTCTGAAGGGATTTTGGTCAAGCTTAATTGGAATGGTGTGCTGAATAATATTATTATCATAGAACTTCAATTCTGCATAATCGCAAGCGAAAACATTAGAAAAATTAGAAAGTAAATCATTGTAATTGTCTTTTACCTCGAGAGATAAAGACTTGGAAAATTTGACCATCTTAGGCTTGTTCGTTGTTTCGATGTTTACATCCTCCACACCTTTCTCTGTAGGAACCAATGTTGGTTCCTTGCTACATCATCCTGATCAAACAATTCTTCCAAAGATATGATACCTCTTGGAATATTGTTATCCGTCAGCTCTAATATATCAACCTGGGTGGCTTCTATGACTTGATCATCCTTGTCATAGACTTCATCAATGAAAGAATTCTTGAATTCTCCTTCATTATGCAGAAAAGTGTTTACCTTCTTATCATCCCAAAATACTTGACAATACCGCAAGTTTTCAGGAACAGTGGGCTGATGTTTAACATGGATTTCAAGCTTTCTACTGGAAAATATAGTGATCTTGAAATTGCTTGTTGTTGTAGCAAGCGAATCTACCATGAGATTATGACTTCTTGGCACTACTAAAAATGTATGTCCAGGAAACATCTTTAGGATATTTAGTACAACATTCATGTACACTCTCATGCATGGATGCTTGGCCTAGTGTTCCCATTTTTCCTGTTTTATCACAATTTCAGAGTTTCCATAAACTAAAATTCTTCTTGTGCCCAACTTTTTCAAGATCTTGAGGTCGGTGATCAATGCCTCATATTCTACCTCATTGTTAGAACAATCAAAAGCCAATTTGTATGAAAATAACCTTACATTTTTAGGAACCTTACCAGGCTGATGAAGAGGGCTATGGATCCAAATTTTGATGCCTGCCTAGTGTTTCCCCAAGTCAGCATCAAAATCCATGTTCCATAGACCATTTTCATCATCCAAGTGTTGGAATTCTGATTTTTGTTCTGTCTCAACTTTCCAGACCACTTCTTGATTCTATTATGAACTTTTCTTTACCTTATTTGATGATTGCTCTGAGGAAATTGGCAGATTTTATTTTCCCTAATCTAAAACTGTTCTAATACAATTAGAAAATTCTGGAACATCTTCTACTTCTATAAGTTGAATATCTACACCATTCAAGCCGCCATCATTGAACAAAATAAATGATTCTAAATCTGTATGTACAACATTAATTGGATTATTGTTAGGCTTCTCTTTGTTGGTTATCATGTACTTTATCTTTGTTTCTCGGTACAAGTTTCTCAATTGTTCGAAAACTGGGATGGTGGCATAAGATAAGTCTAGTTGCAAAGATCCTCTCAACCTTGCTCCCCAAGATCTAGAAATAAACATACCAAACCATGGTGGTATATCAGCTACCACCACATCCATCAAGCATTCTTTGTTGGAATTGTTCAAGGGAAACTACTAAATTGTTAATGGGACCCAGACAATGGACTCTACCCGAATCAAAGGAGTACAAGTCATAGTAAGGATGAGTGATATCTAAGCCCAATTTCTCCATAATGGCTTTCAACATCAAATTGTGGGAAGGTCCAGAGTCGAGCATAGCATTTTGAAGGATATTTTGGTGATTTCTCAAACTCAAATAGAATGGGGGAATTTCACTATCCTCTAACTGAACGTCTATTCCTAGGCCAAAGATAAGTTCAGGTTGGTCATCTTTGGCATTTATTATATCAGAGAAATGATCTACTTTTAACATTTTGGCTACATGAGACTTATACTGATTATTCTTGACAAGTTCAGTTAAAGGTATAGACACTTTCTATTTGGAAATTTCAGTTTCTAAGCTTAGAGGAATGGATTTGTCTACCTCTTTAATGATGATGTATCTTTTTTTGGCATGATCCTTTGGTGTAGCTTCTTTCTTCTGACTATCCTTTTCTTTGCCCAGTGGGATTGTAGATGGATGACTAACTTTGATATGATTTGTAGCTACATGTTCTTTTCCTTTATTCTGATTATTTTGAAGATTTTTTTTCAGTTGAGTATCCTTTTGTTGGGATGCCCGCTTCTAAATAGGATTTAATGGGACTTATCTACCCCTCAATGAGTATTTCCTCTGTTGTGAACTGAGTGCATTCAAGTAGCCTCACTGATAATCATCGGATTCAACCTCCAACTAATGATTGGTGGCTAATATGTAGTATTCATCCTTGGGCACATCTATCTTATCAACATACTCTTCCTTTTCTGTAAAAAATATGGGCTAGCCATCAGCTGTAAAAAAGGTGATTTTCTTCAAAAATATGATCTTCTTCTTCTTCCTCAAATCCTTGAGCATAATTTTGCTGCAAGGGTGTGTGAATCTTCTATTATTGTGTTGGTTGCTAAGGTGTCCTCTAGTCTCTTTATTTGATTATGAATTGAGGTTGTTGTTTTTGTCCTCTGAATTTAGGATTTCTAACTTATGGTTCCAGCTGTAATTCTATTATGGAGATTTTGTCAACCATCCTTTCTATTGTTCTTATCAAAGTGTCCAGTTTTACATGAGAGGATGAGGATGCTTCTTCTTTGATGGTTACTCTCCTCTCACCCTTCATTTTTGTCTTCTTAATGGAAAAGTTAGCTTACAAACTGATTGCATTCTTCTTCATGTCTTCTAATGTAACAGTATTCCTCTCTCGCAACTGAAAATCAATGTCCACATCAAAGCCATCTGGATAACGCAAAAGAGCCAAGCTGGAGGAGGTTTGATCTCATTGGGAATGGAATTGTATACTCTGTTAAAATGGGCAATAAAGTCTTGTACTAATTCATTTGTTTCCCTTTTCATATTATTATACTCAGCAAGGACTTGAAAGGGATTATTATTCACCTCCCATCGAGCTATGAAGGCATCTATCAGTTGGTTTTAAGTGGCTATAAAGTTTTCATTCAATGATATAAACCAGGTTTTAACATCTCTGGAAAAGTTCTAAACTATGATTCTCATTTTAGCATTGTCAGCATCTATTTCTTCCAGGTCAATAAAGTCAGTGATTTTGACTATGTGTTGTCTTGTAGTGATTTGATAAATCTCATAAAAAGAGAGAGTCTCTGGCCATAACCTTGCGGTAACGCATTGAGTTGACCTGGTAGAATGAGGGGTGCAAATCTGGCCATGATTCCCGCTGAGTGAGGTATAGGTGTAATATTCCTTTTTTTGGTATCACCTATGAAAGGGTTAGGATGGACTTTCAGATATGGGAGCAGGAAGGTCACAGATATAAGTTAGTGTCATCAGTGGGCCCAGGGAATTTTTGGAGGAGTTTTGAAGAGTTTCTATGAGGACCAATGGCATTTTCTTGATATATTCCATCATCCGCACAGTTTTCCTTTCGTTCCAATGCATTCCGAAAATTTTTAGAAAACTGAGTTATTTTTGGGCTTAACTCAATAAATTACGCTCAAGGTGGAATTCCTAGAGGAATAAATGATATAACACCTTAGTGTAATATCTCGTTGGAACCAGAATGAGGAGATCTTCAGGATGGGATGCTCATAAGTGGCTTATGGTTGCCAGAGATAGTACCATGGGTGACATACTATTTTCCTTAATTAAAAATGACTTTAGTGAGTCATTTAATTAAAGAGAAAATATTATTTAGAGGAAAAAGGGTAAAAAGTTACTTAGGTAAAATATAATTACATTAAAATCACTTTGATAGAGTCAATGGAAGATCTTCTAGAATAATAATAAAATAATAAAATAAGATGCTTCTAGACGATTATAGATCTATCCATCAGATCTATAAAAGGAGAAGCGAAGGTAATTTGAAGATATCTTGGATTGGGTCATTGTTTTTGTGAGAATTTTCTGAGCACTGGATGTAGGTTGTTTGGCCAATCCATTGCAGCAGCTAGTGCAAAATTGCTGCCAAAGAGAATTTTTTTGGGCCAAATTTATGTTGGAGGGCCAAAATTATTCAGCTAGAATTTTCCTAATATTTTTATGGTTTTTTTAGTAGAGCCCGTGGTTAAAATCTTGGAATTTTCTAAGGAGAAGATCAGCCCATTTACGCAGTCCCTACTCAGCCAACAGTTATAGGAGCTAGGAAAAAAGGAAAATTTTGAAAGTAGGAATTGGAGAATAAGGAAAATTTTAAGGATGGGAAATTATCTTGAAGTTTAAAACATTGGCGAATCTCACTAGTCCCTAATATGCAAACTATACTATTTTTATTGATATATTTGTAAAATTATTCAAATTTATAATGATTTCCTATATACTCTCTATATAATATTAGTGATTTTTATGTTAAAATAATTTTATATTGTATAATTTGGGCGAATCATTTTTATAAAAAATGGAAATTGGAAAATCATATTTTTGGAAAAAACATGGAAAATTAGCCCGCCTACGAATATTAGCCCCTAAAATGTTCCATGTTAGAGACAACAATTTCTAGGTTTTTCTAGGTTTTGTGAGTAGAGTGTGTGGTTAAAATACCAGAATTTTTTGAGTAGTATATTAGCTCATTTACACAGTCCCTATTGAGCCAGTAGCTATATGCACTAGGAGAAAAAGGGTCAGCTTTTGAAGGTTGGAATTCAAGGAAACCATTTTTGGGTTTTGGGAAATGATCACCTTCCCAAATTCCCAGAATTTTTTGAGCATTAGAAGCAGCCCAACCGACAGTCTGAAGTTAGCTAGCAACAATATTTTCAACAGTTGCAGAATTTCCAAAATCAGCATAGAGTCGAGGGGAGATCATTTCCTTGCATCTGGGGTAATTTTTCTTTTATCTTGCTTTGCTAGGATGAATTCATCTTGTTGTGCAAAAATGATTTTACTGGAGCCCAATTTATTTTCCAGAGCCTAAATTATTTTTTGGAGCTAGATTTATGTGTTGGGGCACGGTATTGAAATGAGCAATGTAATAACATGCCAATAATTCATCATTGTTGTTGGCATTAGTTTCATTTCCGATTGATGGTTGGACAATGTATTAATGTATGTAGGGTGTTTTGTGGTACCTTTCATTGTTTTGATAACTTTGTATTGTTGCCATAAACATGGGGTTCTTTAAATACCTCCTAAACCCACATGGTAGCACAACCATTGAAGCCTTGAACAACAATGTTTCTATGGAACAAGAAACCAAGCAGAACAATAGACCTTTCTCAAAGGGGGTATATGCCATTCTTCAAAAGGGGAAATCCAGGGATCTGTAGAAAGAACCATAAATAGGGAACAAAATCCCTATGCTGGGGATATATTTGAAACACATGAAGATCACATGGAGAATTCTTTCCAAACTTGAGGAACTTAATGAAATCCTTTCCAAAGTAAAACAGTCAGATGGGAGAAAATTAATTTGGGCCTTAAAACCATGTATGCTTTCTCTCATACAACCCAAGTTCTTGGAGAAAAATTGTGGAGGGGTCACACTTCGAGTTGCAGCTTGTCTCAGCAACATCATGAGACTAACTGCCCCTACAACCCCTTACAATGATGACATTATGAGGAGAGTTTTCAGACTGATGGTAGGGGCCTTTCAGGATTTGGACAACAATGCAGGCTCTACCTTTGGGAAGAAGCTTGAGGTTTTAGGAGGTATGGCCACATTCAGAACATATTGCATCATGTTTGATCTTGAATGTGATGGCTTGATTATGTAGATGTTCCAATGCTTTTTCAGCATTAGGAGACATCATGCTGACACAGTCATAGCACACAAGCAGTCCACCTTGTCATCGTGTATGAGAGACTATGAGGCCATTTGCTGAGAGTTACAAACTAGATTGTTGAGAATTTGGAGGAGAGAGCAGTTGGTCTCACCTACTTCTTATGAGCTAGCCCAAGGGCTGGTTAAGAATAATATTGGGCTATTCAGGAGACAATTAACCAAATAGGAGCTGCTCTAGTTTGGTGAATCAGGAAACATAAATGAGTTGAGGAGGAAGGGACTTTGCTTCATCTACAAAGAACCTTGGGGGCCTCTTCACTCATGCTTGAGTGATGCAAATGATGTGGTAGAGGTAGAACAAAAGGACATCCCTTCTGTATGCCAAGATGAGGACTCTTCATTATATGAGTCCATGGGATCATATGAGGATGCTTCTGGGGAGCGAGAGAAATGATGCGAAGTTGATGATAGTAGGTCGGAGTTGTATTCCAGTGTGGAGGGTGAGTATTCAGGGGACTCTACGGGAGATACTCTAGGTGATGAGTCACTTATGACGATTTAGCCGAAGTAGCATATGATGGAGCATGAGTCAGCAGATGAGGAGGTTATGCACATCATGCATGATATTCCTTTGAGGGAGAGCTAGATGGAGGCTCACATTGAGTCTGTGATGGATGTATGCCTACCCTTAGACTTACCCATGGGTGAGGAGTAGACAGATGTACGAGAATATAGTAGGGAGGTAGTAGTTGTAGATACTTATCCTCATGATTTGTTGGAGGTTGATGGGATAGTTCTATGGAAGGCTAGTATACAACAGGAGCATGACATTCCTGATAAGGGAGAGGGATGATTTTTTGGAGATGGTGGAGCATCCATCGTCGGGCCGATACACAGATGAGGTGTAGATATATGCATGTAAAATCAGCAGAGCAGTAATGCTTTCAGGGAGTAGTACTCTCCAAGAGTACAATGATGGGGGTTGCAGCATATCTCCCCACTTTTTCCTTTTATAGAGAGAGGGCCTTCCTTTATAGGATGATCTCGTCGGTAGATGGGACAAAGCAGCGTGAGTTGAGTATGGGTTGGTGACAACACTCCAGACGTGTTCTGTATGTAGATTTCACTACATTGAATTATTCTTCCAAGTTAGATTGGCAAGAGATCATGAGTTGGTACCCTCTTGATGATACAATCTTCTTCGTAGGGAGCATAGTGGAGAAGGGGCCCTTAGACATGACAGATGCTATAGATTCCCATTAGCAGTGGGGCACAACTGATAGTTCTCCAACATTTCATCCTAACTTCAGGAGAGCAATGTTAGCATCAGATCGGGTCCAAATTTGGATTGGAGAGAGGTGATGAGTTGGAATTCTATTGATAGAGTATCATTCTTAGTCCTGGGTACATTTCGGCAGGAGAAATTGGATGGGAGAGATGTTACATGTTCCAATGGGCCATGGATTATGGACCAATAGTCCATAAATATTTCAATAGCACTAGCTTGACATCGAAAGATCAAGATTGACCTCGGCCTAGACCAGAAGTTGGATTGGAGAGAGGTGATGAGTTGGTACCGACTTGGTGGGGCAACTTATACACAACAGGAGCCATGGAGTGTTGATGCTCACTGACAGACTTTTCTTCATGGGGCAGCTTCTATAGCCAAGGGAAGTATGAAGTGCGAGTTGTGGGACTTAGGCAATGATTGGCCATGGGGTCATTGATATCGGGGAGGATTGTTTGATGACAGGTTCAGTGAGATATCAGTTTGAGATCCCAGCATTGAGGGTCTATTCCGGGTGGTTTGACATAGGTTCATAGTAGTGCCCAGGGGTTTGTATGGGATTCGGGCATTGGGTCTCAGTTGCATCGGGTCAATAGAGTGGCCCACATATTTGGATTTCTTGAGGGCAACCAATATTGGGGAAGAAGGTCTGTAATATTCCTTTTTTTGGTATCACCTATGATAGGGTTAGGATGGACTTCAAGAGTTGGGAGAAGATTCGTCACAGATACAGGTTGGTGTCAACAATGAGCCCAAGGGATTTTTGGAGGATTTTTGAGGAGTTTCTATGAGGAACGATGGAATTCGCTTGATATATTCCATCATTTGCACAATTTTCCTTTCGTTCTGGTGCATTCTGACAACTTTCAAAAAACTGAGTTATTTTTGGGCTTAACTCAATTAATTACGCTCAAGGTGGCATTCCGGGAGGAATACATGTTAGAATGCCTTAGTGTAATATCTCTTTGGAACCGAAATGAGGATATCTTCAGGATGGGATGTTGAGAAGTGACTTATAGTGGTCATATATAGTACCATGGGCGATATACTATTTTCCTTAATTAAAAATGACTTCAATTAGTCATTTAATTAAAGGAAAAATAATATTTAGAGGGAAAGGGGCCAAAAGTGACTTAAGTAAAATATAATTAAATTAAAGTCACTTTCATAGATTCAATGGAGGATCTTCTAGAATAATAATAAAATAAGCTTCTTTTAGTGGATTGGATATCTATCCATCAGATCTATAAAAGGAGAAGAGGAGGTAATTTGGAGATATATTGGATTGGATCATTTCTTGTGTGAGAGGTTTGAGAACTTTGATTCTCTACTTTAGTAGTAGCCCCGGGACGGAAACCCTCAGGAGATTTAGTGAGAGTGGGCGAGCACCCATCTCTTCCCTTGGTGGATCCATTCAATATTCACAGGTTGCATTTATTTCCAGTTTGTTTTGGAGGCCAGTTGCGGCATTATTGTAGATCTATTTGAGGCCATTACTTCATCCATCTCTAGTTTTTGTACTAGCATTTTATATTAATAAAATAAGGTTGAGATCTTCTACATGATTATAATGTCTATTATTCAGTTGCATGCTCTATTTTCCATTTCTCATAAATATTTTGGTTTATTGTTTATAATGTTGATGGCTTGAGTTTTTGAAAGTATTTTTACATGAAAATCTTCTATTAATTTTATGGTCAAGTTAATTTCTGACAAAACTCATAAAATATCCCATTTGGGATATTACAACAGGAGTGACAACGAAAGGAGTTTGCTGAATCGTCAATGAAGTAGATGGTGAAGATGAAGAAGTAGATGGGTAGTGACTCTTGCTGATATTTGATTATGGATTTTTCTGATTGGTACTGAAGTTGGTTTGCTAAATTTTCAAGCCTATATAATTGACTCCAGACTTTAGTGTCAACGTCTGATTTAGGCTTAGTTTCTTCAAAAGGTAAATTTTCTTCAATTTTTAAAGAACTAATATCTATCTCAGATATTATTTTACCTCAGAAAGCTTTAATGGGTCAAAAACTATATCAGATAGTGAGGTTTCAGACTTATATTGAAATAAAGATAGTTCAAATTTCAAATCAAAAGGTATGTCTTCGAGAGATAAAAAAATTTCAGCCAACGAAGAAGATCTTACCAATGGAATATGGTTTGACTAAATTTTTGTGTTTTTATATCTTTGTTTCCAAACAAGCCTCTATGGATCTTTGATTGGGTCAGTAGGATGAGGATCTAGATTTGATCTGGTGTATCTCCTCGAAGTCAGAATGTTCACTGTTTAGCAACTTGTTTTTTTTCAACTTTTCAAATCAACCTCCACGAAATATTAGACCTATCATCCACAGGCCAAGAATTCAATGATCTAATGGTAAAACCAGGGAATATTTGTGACTTTTATCCCTAGTATGGCCGACAAAATGCTATCACTCCACTAGATCTCCAAGGTTGAGAAGAGACCAGCAAAGGTAACCACGTACCAATATTCTTCTAAGTAGCTAGCCCTACTAGGCAGGATAGGGCTCTCTCCACGAGATCACAGCCAAGATGACTAGATCAAGAGGATTTTAGGCTAGGTATAGTAGCACTAGGGTTTGGTTGATTGAATTTAAGGCGTTGGATGGTGAATTAGGTCAGGGAAGAACTAGGTCAGGGCATAGAGGATCAGAATTGCAAAGATATAATGGAGCAAGGTAGGCACACCCTTTAGCACATTTAGGTATCAATATGGGTAGTAGAGACTACTAAGGTTTTAAAAAAGAGCATTAAAATCATGAATTATTTTCAATCAAAATAAAATGAAACACAACTATGATAATTCCTCCAAAACAGAGCATCAAGTAATGGATTCTTCTTATCTAACTTAGGAATCAATTGCATTGAGAGATGGCATGAATATGGAAAGAATAATACATTCAAACATATGTAAACATAAGAGGAAACATTGTTAAAAAACATTACCACAGGAATCCGACCAAAATAGTTGCAACATTGTCTATTAGTTCTTGCCAAAAATGACTGATTACACTAGTGTTCAAAGATCAATTACACAACATCCAACCTATGAAATGAGAAAGGAAATGAAAAATATAGGCCAAAAGCTACTTCTCCCACTCTGAGGGGTCGAATCCCTGAATTGTGGAGCTGATCCCAAAAGTGCTCAACTGGAATCCTATTGATTAGGGAGTTTAGCCAACTTATCCCTATCATTCATGAAACTAATTCTCTTTTACCAAAATTACATATTTACACGATGTTTCTACTCCTAGTAACTATTTATGACATAGTTACATTTACACTTGACAATTAAAATAGTAAAAATTCATTGAATCCATCCATCAACTGAGAAATTTTGAAAATTCTAGAGAAAATAAAAGACTGCAAAAAGCACAGCGTGCTTGGAAAAAACTCAGTGTGCCTGCGAAAAATCGCAACCTGAGCCTTCAAACTGATTCTTGACTAACTTCCAAAAGTCCAGATTGGGCCCAAGATGGTGCATCGGAAATATATTCAAGTATATTTTTCAGAAATGTGCTCAAGCTCTGAAAATGGTTAAGAGAACCTCCTCAAAATGAAATATCCCAAGATTGCTCAAAAAGCGCAACCAAAGGCTGAAAAATGAGGCAGAAAGCTGGTTTTTGAGTGGTTTTTTTCCACTTCGACCTATCAAAAGATTTGTTTCTTGAGTTCCAATAGTCAAAACTTGATGTAGACATCACTCTGAATCCAAATATGCAATTTCTTTTCATTTGGAGGCAACAAAAAGCGCAGCGTGGCCCGCGTAGTGCTTTTTGCAGGCTAACTGTACAAAAAGTCTGTCAAAATTTGCAAAAATGCCCAAAAACTTCAAAAATTGCCGAAATATCTTCAAAATTGGTAGATGAAATTCTAATGAGGTGTCTTAAGCTATAAAGGAGGCATCAGAAAGTATCTCAAGTTTTTCCTCCTCCTTTTTCTTGATTAGAATTTGCTTGATTTTATCCTTCAACTACTTGATTATGATGTTGAAAATCTTGTTTCTAGTGGTGTATCTATTGTCCATGTGTCTGAGCATCTCATTGTCCTTGTTGGCCTTATGGAGGATCTTCTAAAGGTGAATTTTAACTCTGTAAAGCCACACTTCTCTGTCATCATTGATTTCCTTTGTTATTCTTTCCTCAAAACTGAGTTGTTCTGCCTAATGTTTCTCCTACTCTAATGCTCTCTTAAAACCTCTTTATTTTGGTCTTTTCTTGGTGGTTTGAGTCTCACCATGGTCATACTCATTATGTGCCATCACTTCTTTACCTTTGGTGTCTTTCCTCTTTGCCTTCAACAACTCCAATTCCATGAGTACTTATTTGTCTTTCAATTTCTTGTTTTCTTGTTCAATGAAGGATATGACAAATTATGTTATAGCCATGTTGTCTTGCAGCTCTTTAATTGTGGCATATTTCTCTTTGATGATCAGATTTGAGGCTTCATGATCATATTGGACATCCAAGTCCACCAAGTCAAACTCTCTTTCTTCTTCATGAAGGTCTTCCTCCTCTTGAACAACTGCCTCTTTCTGCTTTTGATTTCCCTATATTGTTGATGAAGAAGGCAAGGCCCCTTCCACAATTTTTGGAGAAAAAAAATTCCTAGGTCCCCTCTGGTAGGTTTTGACTTCTTTGACCTCTTTGGTTTGTTTCACTATAGCCTTGGTATATAGCCTAGTCTTCTTGTGAGGAACTGATGATGTTGGTGGAATAGGTCTAGCAGGTTGAATTGGTCGTGCAATGAAGACATCTAACTCTATGAAAGTCTCCCATGCTATGTCAACTGATTGAGGTGGTGAAGGACAACGATTTTAATCAGAGAGTGATGGAAGAGGTTGTTCATCTAATTCTCATAATCTCTATTTTGCACTATGTAAGATATTTCATCAAGGCTTTTATACAAACAATAAGGGAGGTTGAGTAATTTCACCCTATTGAAATGCATGAGAAACCTAATGTGATATATGTATAATCTAGATAATCTTCCCTCACAGGTGAATTATTTCATGATAACGTTCATCATGGGGGAAAACCTATTCAAAAACAGACCAAAAGGAAATACATTTTTGATGTTCTCTTTGTAACGTTCCTTGAGGTAAGGCTCATACATTTGGGCATCCAAATCGTTAGTCTTAAACCATTTTTCACCCACATTGGGTGTCCCTATTGCTGCTGAAATGATGTCAATGGAAATGTTGAAAGTCACCCTTGCTATAGTCACTTGGTTGTTTTGGAGATTCTTGATGAAAACCTTGGTCAAACTAGGATGACTTTGGACTATTTTTACCATCTCACAAAATTCAAGGCAACCTACATGTTGGAAGCATCTGATAGCTAAGGGTGATGTCATTAATTGCCTATTTTCTATTGGCTCTAATCTCAAAATTCTCCCTCCTTTGTTATATTTTTCCTTATCTTCTTATGTGGCATTTCTTTCCTCCTCCATTATGCTCAGTTTGTCTTTGAAAACCCTAGGGAAGAAGGGGAAGGGAAGAGGTGTAGGATTGTGGGATTAGGGGATAGTGATGGGTGAGGGAAAATTTGGGGGAATGTATAAATGGATTATGGAACTTAGGGAAGTGATGTGAGAGTGAAATATTAAAGGAAATAGGGTAGGAAATTTGTATTACAGGGAGGTATCTAGCTACGTAGGAAAGCATAGCTAGGGTGTTAGGGTTTAGGGAATAAGGATTGGGAATGGGAAATGAGTAACTGTAAGGGTAGTGGGGAAGTGAGTTAGGTTGTATGGAAGGTAAATGGGTCCAAGGGAAAAAAATTAAGTTTGAAAATTATGAAACTAGTGTTTCAATGCTCAAAACATGACATAAAATGTAAGGGAGGGTATACACCATGAATCTAACACCACAAGCTGAAAGGAGGGGCTATGGAGGTGCCACTTACTTGCAAATAACTGTAGAAACCCTGGAAAGCAAATTTTAAATAATAAAAAATACAATCTAAAACTATCGCCATTAAATTAAAAATTAACAACGCCAATAAAAATTATATAATGCATATATATTGGAAGCTAAGCTAATGAATCATTTATTTACAAAATTTAATTAAACATATAATCCGTTATACATTTCCTACATGATCTGGACATTGGAATTCAATAAAATATTCAAAATAACCATAAGTGGAAATTGAAATGTGATGAATGCGAGAAAGGGAAATCATGATTAAAATGGAAAATAAACAGTGTATGCAGGTGTACCTACCTCAGGAGCGACATGAAGAGTCAATAAAATCTATAAAGCTAAAGGCGTTTTCTATCGAGAATATAAATTTAGGGTTAATTTGTGGGTTCTTTAGACTAATATTTGTTTATAAAGACTAAAAAATCGTTTGAACAACAGATTTCTTGCGAGAATATAGTAAAAAAAAATGAAAAAATCAAAATGCTGGACTGTTTGAATCAATTTCTTACACCATTGTTTTGATAGATTAAATTAATTCAGCACCATCAAAAACATTTGGTGTACCCAAAATCCCAAAATTTGACAACGATAACACAAATTTTAAAAACTTTATACTAAATTTTATTATAATATTACCAAAATTTTAAATTATTTTCCCCACTAATTTGTAAATTTTGTAGACTACGATTAAAAATAAATATATGTAAAAATACACGATATAAGTCAAAGTATGAAGTCCTAACAATGGACATGTAAAATTCAATGTGTAACCTGGATAGTAAATGAATGCATATTGTATAAAAACAAATATGAATTAGATTGTTATTGTTGCACTCTAAAACGAAGTTGACAATTAAGGAAAAGGTAGGTCTAGCTTTACTAAATGATAGTTGTTAACTCTGACATTGAAATACTTACATGAAGGCATAACTAATAATAATTGGTTTTTCTCATAAAAGAATGCATTGAAAAATAACATTAAGATATTCTTAAGTTATGTTAATGGTAGGGAGTAAATATAAGTAGAAATTGTGTTTAAAGAATTGTTTTAAGTATTTATTTACAAAATAGACTCGTACAAATAGAGAAAAAAGGAAAAACCTTAAGAAAGAAAAATATGTCATTGTTGAAAAGAGCATTGAAGTTAGGTATATACATTTCACAATAATACATTGAATGACAAGAATTGGAGACCAATGAATAATGAAAGCTCCTATGAGGAAGGATGGCAAAAAATTTAAAGAGGAGAGTTGAGAAACCTCAAAGAACTTGTTTGACCTTTCAAGTAGAAGATATTCCATTGCAGAGAGATGAGAAAAAAAACACTAACAACCACCACATAAATTCTTTAAAAAAATAGGTGACATTGAGGAACCAGAAAAAAGGCTTCAAACATAAGTAACCACCATCAACCATCAAATAAGAAATGAAGCCAACAAACATTACTCCAATTTAAAAGTATGGAAAAAACTCTAAAGAGGGTTAGGTAACCCCAAGTTGTCAATGCCATCAAGGATCCATGTAATTATGGTCCTAGTTAGTCCTCAATTTCTACACAATATAAGAGTTATATTTCCATACTATGACTTGAAATCAAAGTTAAAAATATTTTATTCAATAACCTATCCATCAATAGCTCTATCCCTTCTTTTAGAAAAACCAATCATTAACTCGAACTTTAATAGTAGCAAAAAACATGCTCTAAAAATTTGAGATTGTGAATCCACAAAGAAGCCAACACCCTAAAAATTCATAAAAAGCTAATCTAGAAGACAGTGCACAAGCTAAATTTCAATCTAAATGTAAGATGCCAAGCAATTAAATTTCAGTAGATCTCCCACATTATAGTGTCCTAAAAATGAATCAACACAGACAATGGAACACAAAGGGATCTAAGAAAGAAAAACCACAACCACTTATTTATAATAATAATTGTAAAACGTTACATGCCCCTTCCAATGGCATGTATGACTGATCATCAAGGATTAATCTAAGACACTGAATCCCACTTGTGACTCCTGGATAGATCCACCAAACAAATTTCACCGCAGGATTTTCGTTCCAAGATCAAGCTATAACTAGCTATTTCAAGTTCTCAACAACATACCATAAGATAGAAACACTCAAAATGGATAAAATTCCTAACTCCTATCTCCTTTAATAGGCTTGAGGGACTCTCTAGAAACCTTATTTTATTAGTTTCCCTAAAAAACAAAGGCAAATACTGTAGTAATATCCCATATAAAATACCATGGTAAATACCATAGGTAGATTCCGTCCATTTTTACCACATCAAGAAAAGGAAATATTAAAAAATAATCTCGCCCAAAGATTGCTTTCCCTCAAGCAATCCACTTCTATCCACAACAAAAGATTTTTTATACTAACTCCTAGATATCATACAAACCAATGTGTCATTCCATGCCTCCATGTTAATTGATCCTGAATGGATCCTTCGATACTTGGATCCCAAACAATCCTATCGCCAATCCTACCCTTAATAGATTCACCTAGATCCCAATGCCACCTAAATCCTTAGACATGTGTGTTATGATACCATTTCCACTATCCATCACTTCCCATGCCTAAGGGCCAAAGGTTTAATATACCCTTGGCTAAGGGTAACCTCCTAGGAATAATCTCATCGATAGAGTTCCAAATCATAATCTCTTGTCAATCCATCCCATGGGAAGGATCTAATGCAAGAATACATGCACATGGAATAAGTCTACTATGATAATGTTGCTTGATGCTCAACTCGTGATGCTCCACTCGGTCACCCAACATGATCCATTTGGAGAACTCTCACCTGGTATCCCCAATGTATAAAGGCAGGTTGGTAGTGATGCAAGCCTTATCTATGTATTCATGTAAAGGGTTGCTCTGGAACTCCCAACTGTACTCCTCTTGCTACCTTGTGAGGGACTTGAGTCATTCCTCAACACTAGACAACTTGGTCATTAATTCAACACTTACCCCTATGAGCTCCTCGATTTTCCTATGCTCCTATAATAAAATGTCTCAGAATTTCTAGACTCTTTGCTTCAACATAACAAGGTATTTATTGAAATGCATGATCTTTTCTTGAAATTCCTCTACTCGCAATTTTGGTGCCCTGCTAAATGCCTTTGTATATGTCTGCACCGAATACTCAACTATCATAGCTCTAGCTTGAACCTTTGACCAACTCTCTAGAAATGGCTCATCCTGCATACTATATATTTCATTCTTCCCCTAATTATCATGTTCATCATGTCAGTTTATTACTACTAGCTCCTCACTTCAATCCCCTTGAATGTATTCTTCACGACCTTCTTCATGTGTGGGGACAATCTATTGCTCACCCTCTCTGGTTGTCAAACATGGATGTACTAGTGGATTTTTTTCTATACTATAATGCTCATATTATTTATGGAAATTCCCCTAAATACCTATGGACTCAGTTTTATAGGAGTCTACCTCATGCATTTCTGAATTCTTGTCATCCTGCAAGTCTCCCTGAATAATATCATGTTGTTGCTCACCATCCTAAAAATCAATATACCCAACTATATAAGAATCCCCTTGATCTGAAGGAATATCCTCTTGTTCTTTCCTTTTCACCTCTTTCCTATCACTTCAACATGAATGGTCAAGTGTCGAAGGTCCTTTGGAGATAAAGCACAATTCCCTCCTTCTTAGTTCATTATTGCTTCAAGTTTTACTACCTTTATTTTTTCTCCCTCCATCAATCCTATTCAACTCCTTCTTAGTCAACAATCTTCTGAGCATATTTATGTTTTTCATAACCAACCTTTTGACTAGATCATAGGTTCTTATATCAAACTAATTTCTAATGCAGACAAAAGCAATCTCCCTAAATTTCCAACAAAACCTAGTAACAAGCATAAAATCAAGCTAATATTTCCCTAAGTCTATCTTTGCTTGAATCATAAACTAGAAAGGAGAGAAATAAAACCCATACCTTTCACAACATGTTTTATGAAGATCCTTGTTGTGCTTCAATGCAACTCCTCAATGCTTGAAAGATACCTTCAAACATAGAAACCAAATGATCAAAGGCATATGCAACATAAATTGTTCAATAACTCAAACTAGTGATCAAGGAGACTAGTAACTAACATAATTTCAATGGAAAAATATAAATAACATAAACCATTCACCAATTCCATTAAACAATACAGTGGGAAAAAGAGCTCATTTGTATTAATATCAGAAATATAGAAGAGTTTCACAAGCTTTTCCTTGATGAATTGAAGCTCCTCCCAATTATCTACAACCCTCTCCTTGGATGATAAGATTTCTAACCTCATTTGAACAACATAAGTCTAGAATCAGTAACCTCCCTCAACCCTCTATCATGTGGTTGATTTATAGGCCAAGAAGAGGAATTTTTAGATCTTTATCTCAAGGATGGTACCACTAAAGGTGGGATTAGGGTTCCTTGAAGAATGATAATTAGCTCCATGATCATAGGGGTTAGGATCAAATAATAATGACCTCAAATATTTCAGTTGCGATATATTCTCCCAACAAAGCTTATAGATTTCACTTTTTAATTTTATTTTTTGTTGATTCATGTGCGCAGTCTATAGTGGAAGACAAAGTGAAATTCTATGGAGGCATAAATGGTAAGAACTGTGAATGCCCAGGAACTGGCTAGGAAAGCGCACAGGTAACCAAAAGTAGGTTTTGGACCTTATTACCCAGAATTCTTATTTTCTTCAAGGTTTTTAAGTTGTTTACTTGCAAGGGAGTGCTTTGTAACAAATTGATGGATAGTGAAAGATCCATTTTTAACAGTTAGTTGTTATGGTGACAAAATTATGTGTAACAAATTAACCCCTAAAGTGAAAAGTTAGAAAATCTATTTAAGGATTGAAGTGCTTTATCATGCTAAATATTGGATCATAGACCATGGTTGGAGACCTACAACAATCAATCAAGGGTTACAATGAAATATATAATCATCACTAAGGTAGGAATTCCCATACTCAGAGTAAACATAACTCGATGAAATAGTAGGTAAAGACACTTAGAATCATGTCGACAGTAAGCACAATATGGACACAACCATAAAATATGACTCTATTTGTCCAATCATGAATACATAACTCCTCGCAGCCTATATGGATGAAACTAGATCCATGGTCTTTATCTCCATCTCTAGTGATCCACTTTACGAATCTAAAAATGCGAGTAAATGTCTTGAAGTCGAATTAACTGACATGCGTTGTAGTTAACTACTGTTTCTATTCAGTTGTTAGCGAGTTATTAGTTGTGAATTAATTAAATAATTAATTCAGTTAACTCTCACTAGTGTATCTTTCAGTTAGACTAGATACAACTAGCTCAACTGAGTTAAACTGAACAAAAACTCCTGTAACTACTCTTCCAACTCTGTCATAACTTTGCCACTTCAGTTCTAACTGAGTCATCATGAATGAGCCACCAATAAACCCTAGGAATTGCGTAATTCCTTCAGCCCACTGATTTTACAAATATGTATATTGAAATAAAGTGCTCCAAGAGAATAAGTTGATGTTTATTGTTGGATTATTATTAAGAGCTAATAATAATCGACATGCATCTATTTTTAGATTGACGATCTATAAATAGACTTCGCCCAATATTCTAAAAATAAATTTCATATATTCTTCCAAATTTACCAACCATCCACAAATATCATCCCGAAACTTCTAAATTATGATCACCATGTCTAAAAATAGACTTTCACCTAAAAATAGCCTGCGAGCCCACTTAGTGAAGGTGAAAGATTTTCACTAAGCTTCATCATATTGTTGAATCTCAATACTCCCTCTCAACAAGACAAGGATTATCCTTCACCCTGATCCTGCTTCTATGGTATTCGAATTTTCTCATGCCGAGCACCTCGTCAGAATGTTTGCATCCTGATCCTCCGTAGGAATGTACTGAAACAACATGATATTTCGCTCCACACAATCTTTGATATGATGATACCGAATATCAATATGTTTAGATCTATCATGAAACACAAGATTAATTGAGAGTTCAATGCAACTCTGATTATCACAATGTATCACTGTAGGATCTAATGTGAACCGAACAAACTGACCAGGATCTTCCTCATCTAGATAGCCTCACATGCAGCTTGACTTGCTGCCATGTATTTTGCTTCCACTGAAATGAGTGCCACAGATCTTTGTTTGCTGTTTTTTGTGTGGATTAATCTGTCTTGCAGACAAGACCGATCTCCCTAGTACTAAAAGAATCTATCAACAAACAGCCAAATAAACTAATCTTTCACTAAGCATAGATGATCTACGAAAAGCTCTATAGAGGTGTAAAAGACTTACCGTATGTCCAGCACTTGTTTGAAGTCGTTTTTGTCCCTCGCGCGCTTGAAGGAGTTTTCCTCGTAAACTTGCAATCACAAACAAGAAAAATATTACATAGCACCTGTATATAAATCATCATAAACCATGCTTATCATAGTGACCAAGGAATCTATGAAATAAACCCTCAACTAAAAGCTTATTGAGAAAAATGAGTATATTTGTATTAATTTCAAAAGAAGGAAAACCTTACAACCTGAGCCTTGATGTTGCACAGGTCTTCCCGGGGTCCGAAGCAAGAGTCTCCTTTACTTTGATAAGCTCTGCACTCCTCCAACCAAGACGAATAGAGGTATGTAATCTCTCCTCACAAAATTCTTAGTTAACTGAGTCTAAATCTCAACATCACTTAACTTCAAATATTCTAAAGCTTGAACTCCCTTTGAGGCTACCCAATGCCTCTTTTTATAGTGGAAAAGAGGAGGTTTTATGTTCCAACTATGAAGGGATAGAATCCTCCTTCAAAGGGATAAGCTCCTCGCATCAAGGGGTTAGCTCCATAAGGTAAGGGATACATGCACCTCATAAGAGCGGTTCTATCATCGCAATATTTTTTCTGGAAGCTTCTAGAATTCACTTTTATTGAGATTTTTGGAATTTACTTACACCTTTTTTATCTTACAGGGGTCTGCACTTTTAACACAAATAAAGTGCGTTTAGGTACGCAAGAGAGCTGAACATTAGGTGTGGGACCACATGCAAGGTAGAGAGAAAGTGCGACACCAAAGTTTAGGAGATTTTTAGGAACATTTCTCTAGTTTTCAAGGCTTGACATGAGGAACTGATATGTTAGACTTGCAAAGGGAGAAGTATGAGTAATAATGAGCTCATACACATAGCATAATGTCAGGATGACAATTTTCAGTGTAACAGATTGCCCACTAAAGTGCAGTACTTTATCATTTCAAGGATCATCCTATGGAAACCCTAGTCGGAACCTGTAATAACATTCAATGCAAAATATATATATATATATATATATATCATCGTTGAGGTAGGCATTCCCATACTCAGATCAAAAATAACTAGAAACTAATTCAAACTTGTTCTGATATAGGAATGATTTTGAGTACATCACAGTATAGACATGTGTAAACACAGTATGGATGCAGCCATCTGTTAATAAATAGTCCATTGTATAAATGATAACAAAATTCCTCGCAGCCTGGATGGTAGAAACTATATCCAGGGTCTTGATTTCTGCATCTCGAACTAGTACGATTCTATCCATGTGAATGAATGTGTCGAATTCGAACATGGTAGAAACCACTTGATTACCAGTCAATGATGTAAACTGTTAACAAGTGTGAGAGTAACCACCAATAATGTCAATGGCTCTCAAAGTACCCAGTACAATCCATGAAATGTGAATGAATGAGCTGAAGTCGAACATATCACGGAATCATTCGATCGAAGGTCAATGATGCAACCTGTCGTTGAAGGCGAGAAACCTGCCATTAAGGCATGTATATTTCAAGGTACTGAAAATTTCTAGATCAACTTCCTAGATAATGAGTTGTCGTCGATAGAAAGTGATCCATCAAAAGCAAGCCCACAACACAGAATCATAGATGAAGTTTTGAAAATATATTGGCAAGGACTGACTCAAGGATGGTCAAAATGGATGACAGATATTTTGCATATGAATGGTTTATTTGAACTGTCCTCTTGAACACATAACGACACTGTAGATGGCTTGGTGACAATTGATCCAAGGCTAATACCTAGAAACCGGATGAATACTTTCAATGAGGTTTCATTAACTGTTAGGCAAAGGATTTCCTAACCCAGGTGAATGAAAGTGTTGTGTTCAAGAGTGGTTAACTAGATTTTCAAAAATTCAAAACACAACAAACAAGTCATTTTTCTCTCTTTTCCCCCACCATTTCTGGCAAGTACCTCTTTATTTTTGACAAGCTTGAGGAGGATAAAATTTGCTTGTTTATAAGCTCATCCTTCGGATCAGTCCAACTTATTTTTAGATTCAAACCCTAAGAAGGAGTGGTCCGTTCCTGTTAAAAATTAAACAGGTCCTTTACTGTTAAATTTTTATGAGTCCAGTATAGGAGAAAATCGGTGTTTTTCAATTTTAGGGAGTCAGAAGAAAAAACTTAAGAAAACTCCATGGGTGTAATTTTTCGTAAATTTAGTCTCTCAAGCCCAAAAAAGGATAAAATAATGGGGGAGAGAACTCTATTGACTATAATTATTCAACATATACATTTTTTGTAAATAGTCCATTTCAGTCCGTAAAAGGGGTAAACTTATACTGAAGGGACGATCATTCATTTACTTTAACGAGTTCGAATAATCAAGTGCTCGGCAATCTTTTCATGTTTAAAGAGTCTGAAAAGGGCTTAAAAGATAACTTCAATGTTTCGCTTTTTCGTAAATTTTTGAAAGAGTCCGAAAAAGTGATAAAAGTATGCTCTTTGTTGAAAAATGATCAATTCTCCTGAAAAATCTAATTTCTGCACAAAAAATTGAAACATTACACATACCTATTTAAGATAAGTAAAAATTCCTTCAAAATATCCCTTTTAAAGTAAAAAATAAACAAATTAAAAATTCATATATTCGAAAAAACTTATAAAAAGGACTTTTTCAACTTCATTTTTACCATTCAAGTTCAGAGTGAAAAGTAGAAGCTTTTGGGTAAAATATTTCCTATGAAGATTCTGGAAAATCCATCCAATGAAATCGAGAACCTTCAGTCCCAGGTAATCCATGACCTCTTAATCTTGCTTTTCATCCATTTACAATTCATTTTAGGGCTTTAGATTTTATTTTTAAGGGAGAAACATAGTTTAAGAAATCGCCCGCGGAGGTCCGCAGGTGCCACACAAGGGACCTGCGGACCCCACATTTTCCCTATGTAGAAAAAAGTCATGGGTCCGCACTTTTCTTACAGAGTGTGTGGGTTCCTATGCACTGTGTACAAAGGGAAAGTGCGGTCCCCGCATTTTTAAATTTCAAAATCCAATTTCTCTTTTGGCGCCCAAAAATTTTCAAATTAGATTGTTATAACATATCTTTTTATGCATTGTAGGATTAGCAAGATGTTGATTTGGAGAGAACGTGAGCATGAGGATGTGGATGACGCTGCGATGCTCCATTTTCCCACAATGCAGGCATTAAGAGCATGCGGTTTGTATAAATTCTGGGCCATTCAGGGCATGGGGGCATAGGTAGATCTCTTGACATGGATGGTGAACAGGTGGAATGTGCAGGACCAATGTTTCATTATCGGCGGCCACCGGCTCGAAATTGAGCTGGAGGATATTTATTTTCTGACTAGTTTTTCCAAGAGGGGCGAACAACTTTCCTTGTTTGGGACTAGGCCAGGTGGCCAAACTGTCGCTATACTTCGACAAGAGTTCTGTAATGATGAGGCAAACCCCAGAGACAAACAGATTGATATAAAAAATATCATTCGTCCCGAGCTGAAATTTATTGCATTTATTATTACCAGACTGTGTGGGAGTGCAGCACTGCATGTAGCTACCGGTTCCCAGATGCGCATTGCTGTAGACTGTTTTCGAGGCACCATTTTCAACTGGTGCGAAGCTGTGTTGGCCAATGTAAAAGGAAAACTAACTAGAGTGAAAAATGGAAAAATAAATAACTTTGGATATGGATCCATCGTGGTCACTTTTTCTCTAGAGAGGGTACCCATGCTAGCTCTGCAGAGTATTCATGTTGATGCTGGTCAACCTCGAGAACCTAGGATGGTTCGTTGGGTTGCAATGATGGCCTGACACGATATTTAGGGCGCTGAGATTGTTCAATTTCCTCCTTCATATTTTTGTTGGCTGGACCGCCAAATTTTTGTCATCGAGGACTTTCCATACACCGGGATAGATTTCCACGGTGACCGGGAGATGACTCTCCCAGCAAGGGAACAGTGGGATGAATCAGGTAAAATCATTTTCAACAAGTTCTAAATTCTAATTTTTTTAAATTTTTTATCATCTTGAAAGTTAATAACCAAAATCTTTTGAATGCAGATGTGGGCCCACGGCGACCAACCCATCTCCAGCCTTATGACAGAAGACAACTAGTTGTAGCGGCACTGGCCCCAATAGGCCAATCAGCAGAAATCTTGTCTGATTTAGAGCATCATCTAGAGCGTCTGAATCTAGATATTCTAGAGACGGACATAGACGAGATTCCACTTAGATTGCAAAGATACGTGATTGGTGTTCCAGGACCTTTTAGGAGGTTCCTGTGTAGGGTGGCCCGGGCAGTGGTTTCTTATCATGATCACCATCAGTGATGGGATGATCGTGTTGTAGACTCATATTTTTTACTTTTGTGCTATCATTTTTCCAATCATAAGGTGTTTCCAACCTATGATCGAGGACGATGTATATTTTTTGAAAAGACTTCTATACTATGATATATCACTATTTACCGACTATCTGTGTACATATTATGAATGTTGTTTTTTTTACTGTTTTGATCATTGCAAATGTCGATTTATCATACTAGAAGCAACTGCGTCTGCTAATGTATTTAAATGTCTTGGAATATGTTGATATTCAATGTAATCAAATTCACATTCCAATAGACGAACTATTAAAAATAACCATAATAACACTGGATTTCTAATGGCATAAACCCTGTTAAGCTGTAATACAACAAGTTCAGAATCCAACCTAACAATCAAACTCCGAATTCCAAATGATATGGATTCAGATAATAACTCAATCACTGCACTATACTCGGAAATTTTATTCGTTGTTTGACCAAGGCTTACCCCATGCCTGGATACTAACTCGTCAGAGGGTGAATAAATAACCCAAACTACGGAAGAAATGTTCCGTGTACTACGACAAGCACCATCAGAAAAACCAATGTAGGTTTGAAGAGATGTCGACATTTGTAATATCAGGAGTAAAACTTAGATAAGAAGGAATAGTGATAAAAACACACTTCCAAACTAGGAACGCTTTTCTAATCCAAGACACACCGGCAGTAAAGAAATCTAATCTAAAAAATCTCCATACCAAGTTTAAGCATAATATTGCTTCAAATAAAGTCCATTTCTGGGTTTATCAAAAGGGACACTGTCAAAATATATCAGCTCATAGGCCCCTTTTTCCAGCTTTCTCTTAACAATAAAAGGACCATGCCACATAGGCACGAATTTCCCAGCTCTTAGCTTATCGTTGGCTTCATCATAAACTAAGACTAGGTCTCCTTTTGAAAAATTTCAAGGGGTAACACCTCTATCATACTGAGCTTTTATTCTCCTCCTCAGACGTAGCTAGGAGTAATTCTATGGCTAATTTCAGTGACGGAATTTCACATTCAATCGGCAACACAGCTTCCAAACCGTAAACAAGTTGAAAGGGAGTGAAACCAGTTGATTTTTTTACTGAGGTTCTATACGCCCAAAGTGTTGAAAATAACATGGAATGCCAATTCATTTTGTGAATACCAATAATTCGTCTAATCATGGTGACTAAAACTTTATTTATGGCTTCAACCAGACTGTTGGCTTGCAGATAATATGGAGGGGAACTATCGTGGCGCAAGCCAAGTTGATCTGTCAATTCAGACATCATGACATTCCAAAAATTACTTCTATGATCTATAATAATGTCTTGAGGAACACCGAACCTAGAAATTATGTGATTAAATACGAAAGTTGCAGCAGTCTTGCCGTCAGTTGAAAATGTAGGCATCGCCTCAGCCCACTTAGTAAAATAATCTACTGCTAAGATAATATACGCATGCCCCCAAGCCGAGTGAGGGTTACATGTAATAAAATCGATACCCCATTTCGCGAAAGGACCAACAGAAATTATGGGATGAAGAGGAGAAGGTAGCGCGTGTATATTACAATCAAAAAGTTGACAATTGTGGCATTTTCGGACTGCATAAATACAATCTTTGAATAACGATGGCCAGAAATGACTAGCGCGCAATATCTTTTGGGCTGTGGCATACCCAGACATATGACTGCCACATGCTCCAGAATGGCAGTCGTTTAAAACCTTTTCAGCTTCTTCATGAATAAGACAATGTCATAAAATAGAATCCGCTCCATGACGATAGAGTGTATCACCAATAATATTATATTGTTGGGATTGGAAGCGTATTTTCCATCGCTGAGATCGTGAGATTTCAGGCCAAAAAGATTGGGTTTGGAGATAAACAATAATATCTCCATACCATGGATCGAGAGTACTGATAAGAAACAGAGATTCGTCTGCAATGGGCTCTTCTGCCACAGTTTCAGTATCAGTAGAGGGGAAATCACACATCAGTTCCGCAAATACCAAAGATTTCTTTGCCCTGGATTTCTCAAATTCCAAGTCAAATTCCTGCAGGATAACGATCCATTTGGAACACTTGCCCCCTAGAAATTTTTTGGTTAAAATGTACATCATAGGGTTGCAATCAGACATTACTATGGTTTTACGTAATAAGATGTAGTGTCTAAATCTTTGGACAGCTTGAACAACTGCCAATGCCAATTTCTCCACATGTGTGTATTTGATCTCGGTTGGATGCAGATTCTAACTAAGATAGTAAATCACATGTTTAGTGTTAGATTCATCTTCCTGAACTAAAACCATCCCAATAGTGGAATGAGAAGTAGCAAGGTATAAAACGTAATCCTGGTTGTAGTTGGGAGGATGCAATAACGATGCATGGTTCAACCCGTGTTTAAGTGCATCAAAATATTGATCAGCGATCTCATCCCAAAAGAATTGAATGTTCTGTTTCAGCAACTGGGTAAAACCCTTTGTAATCTCAGGATAGTTAGGAATGAACCGACGTAAAAAGTTTTCTTTCCCTTGCAAACTTTGGAGTTGGCGTAAAGTCGAAGGAGGAGGTAGTTTAACAATAGCTTCGACCTTCGACGGATCGATGTGAATGCCTACTTTCGAAACAGAAAATCCCAGTAAACGACCCGAATCTACACAAAAAACACATTTATGTGGATTCAGCCTAATTCGATAATGCTGACACCTCATAAAGACAGCTCGTAAGTGAGTGAGATGATCAGCCCTACATGATGAATGATGTTGTGTAACTAGCTTCAAAAATAGAAGAAAAGAGATATCAACGCCTTAGAAATAAGCCACTTCAAGGGGACAACCTCCAATACATTACATAAATGAACAATTCTTGGATGATACAATTTACAAAACCTCCTTTCTATATATAGGAGTCCATGGGGCTATAATGTAATCCTAGTGGGCCACAATGTAATCCTAGCTGACCTAACAATAATAATTTAAGGGCACAATAATAAAAAAATGGGGGTTACAAGGGTACAATAATAACAATAAGAGGGTTACACTAACAAAAATAAGGGACTATACTAGTAATATAGGGACCTAACATGCCCCTCTCCTTCAAAAAAGTGTTGTCCTCAATGCTTGAGTAGCTCTGGGTGCTTTCGTATAAAATTCTCATCCTCCCATGTAGAATCTTCAGTGGGTAAGTTCTTCCACTTGATGAGATACTCTGAAATTGATCGATTCCGTAGCTGTCGAGTTCTTGTTTCCATGACCACTTCAGGTTCCAATATTATTTTTCCTTCCTCATCAAGTTCTGGCAATATTGTTTGAACTGGAAGATTTTCACCTATAACCTTCTTTAATCATGAAACATGGAAAACTGGATGTACTCGTGAAGAAGCAGGAAGCTCCAATTTGTATGCCATAGTACCAATCTTTTGCAACACCTTGTAAGGACCATAGTACTTTGGCGATAATTTATTATCCTTCTTTGCTTGCTTGAGGGACATTTTTTGTATGGTTGTAGCCGTAAAAATACCCAATCTCCTACATCAAAACTTCTCTCGCTACGATGTTGATCTGCCTGTTGTTTCATTCGATTTTGTGCCAAATTCAGGTTATCCTTTAAGAGTTGGAGAACTTCTTGCCGATGCTCGATGTGATCTTCCACTGCTTGAACCTTCGAATTTTCTCTTAAATATGATGTGATGGATGGTGGATGATATCCATAAAGTGCCATAAATGTGGTCATTTTTGCTGCAGTATGGAAGGAAGTGTTATACCACCATTCAGCGAGAGGTAACCACTTGACCCATTGTGTTTGTTTATCAGATACAAAACAACAAAGATATCCCTCCAAACATTTATTTACTATCTCAGTTTGACCATCAGATTGAGGATGATAAGATGAGCTATGAGCTAATTGAGTACCCAAACAAGAAAATAACTCCGTCCAAAAATTTCCAGTAAAAATGGGATCTCTGTCGCTCACAATAACCCTTGGGCTTCCATGTAGCTTTTGAATTCTGTCCATAAATGTAGTAGCAATCGTACTTGCTTTAAATGGATGAGATAATGCACAAAAGTGTGCATACTTGGTAAGTCTATCAACTACCACCATGATGACACTCTTTCCTTCGGACTTAGGTAAACCTGTGATAAAATCCATTGAAATCTCCTCCCAACGTTGACTTGGAATGGATAAAGGTTGTAGAAGTCCTGTGGTCTTAATTGTTTCCACTTTATTCTGCTGGCAAACCAAACATTCCGCCACAAACTTTCGAATATCAGATTTAAGGCCATCCCAAAAAAATTCTTTCTTCACCTTGTGGTAAGTTTTAAAAAATCCTGAGTGTCCTCCTAAAGGAGAAGTGTGCAATTCCAGAAGAATCTTTTGTTTTAGTTGGGAATTCTTACAAAGATATAAGCGATCTTTGTACCATAAGGAATCATTTTTTCCAACTAAATGTATCAGATGTACTAGGATCTTGCTGCAACTTTTGAATGAGTATCCATACATCTTTGTCCTTCTTCCATTCATCTCTTGCTTCAGTTATCCAATCTGGTTTGATAATAGAAATGGCACAAAGCAATGCTTCCACCTCTTCATTCTTTCTTGAGAGTGCATCTGCAACAACATTAAGCTTTCCTTTTTTGTAGATTATTTCAAAGTCATAACCCAACATCTTTATGACCCATTTTTGCTACTCTTCTGAAGATAGTCTTTGTTCCAAAAAGTGTTTAAGACTATCATGATCAGTTTTTACCTTGAAGTGTCTTCCCATTAGGTAAGTTCGCCATTTCTTTAGTGCATGCAGTATTGCTAACATTTCCTTCTCATAAATAGGTTTCTGTAAATACTTTCCTTTGATCGGAGGACTTTCAAAAGCAATGGGTCTTCCTTCCTGCATTAAAACTGCACCAATTCCATTTCCTGAGGCATCACATTCCACAATAAAGGTTTTTGTGAAGTCTGGCGTAGCTAAGACCGGTGCTAGGCACATTGCCTATTTAAGATGTTCAAAGGCCTTAGTTGCTTCAGGAGTCCATGAAAATGCATCTTTCTTCAATAATGTTGTTAGAGGTGCTGCTATTCTCCCATAATTCTTAACAAAATTGCGATAATACCCCGTTAACCCGAGAAATCCTCGCAACTTCTTTATGGTTGTGGGGACTTTCCATTCCTTAATGGCTTTAATTTTGTTAGGGTCTACTTTAACACCCTTGTGAGATAAAATATGACCCAGATATTCCACCTCTTGTACTCCAAAGAAACATTTGAATGTTTTTGCATATAATTGTTTCTCCTGCAATAGTTTGAGCACCCTGTCAACATGTTCAACATGATCCTTCCAAGACCAGCTGTAGATTAGTATATCATCAAAAAATACTAGCACAAATTTTCTAAGGAAGGGTTTGAAAATGGAATTCATCAACCCTTGAAATGTAGAAGATGACCAAAAATTCATAATGACCCTCATGAGTTCGAAATGCTGTCTTCGGAATATCTTCAGTCTTCATTCTAATTTGATGATATCCTAAACGAAGATCCAACTTGGTAAAATAAATTGCTCCATGTAATTCATCCAATAATTCATCAATCACAGGAATGGGAAATTTGTCTTTAATGGTGAGCTTACTGAGCTCCCTATAATCCGGACACATTCGCCATGATCCATCCTTCTTGTGTACCAATACTACAGGAGCAGAGAAAGAACTTTGACTAGGTTGAATTATACCCGCCTCTAACATTTCTGCAATCATACGTTCAAGTTCGCTCTTTTGGAAGTAAGGATATCTATAAGGCCTGATGTTTGGAGGAACACTTCCTGGAATCAAATGAATAGCATGATCATGATCACTAATAGGTGGGAGTCCTTTGGGAGTTTCAAACACCTTGGAATGATTGTCCAAGACTTGTTGGAGATCTGCAGAAATAGATGATTTTGATGTCGGAACTTCTAGTGAGCACAATTGTGCAATTACGCCTCGTTGTTCTTTCTTTAGAAGCTTTGTCATGACATTAGAGCTTATTATCCTTCCTGGCTTCCCTTCAATACCTTGTAATTCGACTTCCTTTCCTTCTGAAAAAAATTTCAAGAAAAGTTCTTGAAAATTAAAAGCTACCGTCCCCAAAGATTGTAACCATTGTACTCCTAGTACAACATCAGCACCTCCCATAGGAATGGAAAGCATTGGACTAGTCAATACATATTCCCCCATGGTTAGCTTGATATTATGACATTTTCCCGTGCAATTTATAGTTCCTCCATTTGCAACCATCACTTGACATTCTGGTGCTGGGTATAGGAAACAATTTAATTCCTTGGCTACCTTACAATGAGTAAAATTATGGGTGCTACCTGAATCAATCAACACTATTACCTTTTTCTTCTTGATTTGTCCTTTTATCTTGAGAGTTTGAGGAGTGGTAATTCCTGCCAGTGCATTACACGATATGGTTGGATTCATTTCTTCCTCTTCTAGGGATGGTTCCTGGTGTATATCCTCTTCTTGTTCATTTTCTTCTTCCTCTTCACAATCTATGTAAAATAATTTCTTCTCAGGACACTTATGACCTTTAGTGTATTTTCTATCACAACTGTAGCAAAGCCCTTTTGCTCTTTTTTCTTCCAATTGTTGTGGTGTCAACCTTGTAGGTTGTGGAAATCTAGGCGAAGCAACACTTCCTTCTTTATAGAATTGAGTGGTAGGCTTCCTTGTCGCCATAATTTTACATTCAACTTTTCTTGCCAACCTGAATGCCTTCTCCAATGAATCAGGTTCCAAAACGCGAACTTCATGTTGGATGTTATCCTTTAAAGTGCCTATGAAGAGACCAATCCTGTGTTCCTCTGGAATATCAGTTACCCTTATATTCAATTTTTGGAAGTCCTCAATGTGCTCCCCCACTAAACCCTTTTGTTTGAGATTTATCAATTGGCTAAAGAAGGTGTTGCTCTTTGTATCCTCATAATTTGCTATCATTTCCTCCGTAAAAAATGACCAAGTGACAATTTTTATGGGAGCAAAGCCATCGATACCATACAAATGCATTTTGTTCTAAATGTAAAGTTGCAATGCGTACCTTTTGTGTGTTTTGCACATTATGGAGATCAAAATATTGCTCCATCTGTAGTATCCATGTTACAGGATCCTTTCCATCAAACTTCCTCATATCCATTTTTGGAATATGGTGGTTCTTCCCTCCAACAATAGAGTTTATGAAATCATGATTAACATTTATTTTGTTCTCATCATGAGTTTCCTCTACTATCTTTTCACCATTAGGAAAAATTTCTTGTATCAACTTTTCCAAACCTTCGATGTCTAATTTTAGATCCTTCTTCATGTTTTCCATGTTGTCTTTCATTTTTTCATCGATCTTAGCTTCCATGTCATCCATCTTAGCTTCCATGCCCACTTCCATGCCATCCATCTTAGCTTCCAAACCATTCATCTTAGCTTCCACGCATTTCTTCAAACCATCCATCTTAGTTTCCACGCCTTTCTTCAAAACTTCCATTTCATTTTTTGTTGTTCTTTGCGAGAGCGAAATTTGTTGCTCTTGTAATTTTGATATGTCATGTTGCCATTCTTCGTCTTCATGAGACATAGTAGAGCCTTATAAAGGCTTAATGGGTGTTGAATTATTTTTAGGGGCCATTTTAGAATCAAATATTGATATCTATTCTACAATATTCCCTTGGAATCAACTCAACTTGATTCTTCAAACAAGACTTATGCAATTCGGAAAAAAAATACACACCTTTTACTTGCTTTGAGGAGCTCGATATTTAAATTGAATTATATCTGTAATTGAAAATCTTCAATATCTGAAATTCATCCCTATAGTAGCCCTCTAAAGCTTCTTTCAAATGCCACAGGTCTGATCTAATTTGGATTCTTCAAGGCAAAGTTATGTCCAATCTCCCACAATGACCCAATTTTGGACTGGTTGAGTAGAGCGAACTTGTACGACTTGCCACATGTCACTGTTTCGTCCTTCAGATCTGAAATTGATAGCCAAGAACCTAAAGTCTGTGTACTTGCAACCAATTTTTATGACACTCCAATTCAATGCTCAAAGAGAGAGATATGAATATTTTCCAACGATCACCTCTTTGAGATGAAATTCAGGAGCCTGAAAAAGCACTACCTTCCACAGATCATATCTCCAAAAATATTGTGAACCAAGATCTGAAACTTTTTGAAAATTTTCCTCAGGATTTCAGCTTCGCACCCTAAAATTTTCAGATTCTGAACCTTAGTAGAAAAAAATTTATAGTGCAAATTCCACGATGACCTGTTTAGGAGCTTGAAAAAGAACTAATTTCCACATATCATATCTCTGAAACTATTGCGTACCAAGCTATGAAATTTTTAGAAAATATTCCTCAGTATTTCGGCTTCGCACCCTAGAACTTTCAGCTTCTGAAACTTCGTAGAAAAAAAATTATAGCAAAAATTCCACGATGACCTGTTTGGAGCAGCGAAACCCTAGAATCCAAAGCTCTGATACCAAATGTTGTGTAACCAGCTTCAAAAATAGAAGAAAAGAGATATAAACGCCTTAGAAATAAGCCAGTTCGAGGGGAAAACCTCCAATACATTACTTAAATGAGCAATTATTGAATGATACAATTTACAAAACCTCCTTTCTATATATAGGAGTCCATGGGGCCATAATGTGATTCTAGTGGGCCACAATGTAATCCTAGCCGACCTAACAATAATAATTTAAGGGCACAATAATAAAAAAATGGGGGTTACAAGGGTAAAATAATAACAATAAGGGGGTTAAACTAACAATAATAAGGGACTATACTAGTGATATAGGGACCTAACAAATGAGCAGGTAAATCATCGAGATACGGCTGCACAATGTGCTTAATGTCATGAAACGCGTAAGACATTGCCCTTTGAAAATTTGCTCCAGCATTCTTCAATCCGAAGGGTAGCTTGCAATAAGCAAACGTCCCCCACGGACAAATAAAATTTTTTTTTGGCTAATCAGCAGGGAGTATGTTTATTTGATTATACCCAGAAAAGCCATCCATAAAGGAAAACATTTCACTGCCGGCACAATCATCGATTATTTGATTGATATAGGGAGTTGGATAATTGTCTTTAGGAAAAGCGCGATTAATATCCCTATAATAGATACATACTCGTATCGTTCCTTTTTTTTTAGTCACAGGAACAATATTCAATACCCAATCCGTTAAGGGAATTGGATAAATGAAACCTGCACGAAGTAATTTTTCAACTTATACTTTGATAGCAGTAGCTTTTCTAGGATGCATTTGACGTAGACGTTGATGAACAGGTTTGGCATCTGGGTAAGTCTTAATTTCATGTATGACAATTGACGGATCAATTCTTGGCATTTCTTCATAGGACCAGGAAAACACATCACGAAATTCTTGAAATAGGGCTTTATAAGTTTGAATTTCATCTTCAATACAACAAGCACCTATATGAATGTTTTCAATTATTCATGGTTTTACTGAAACATCAATTGGAACCGTTCGAGAAATATTTTCCAAATTTAACTCAGAATCAGGATTTTGCAATGGATTCTAGGGTTCTTTGACATATTCAGCAGTAAAAATTGAAGCGAAATCATCTTCAAAATGATCGAGTTCAGGGAAAAACGAAGATCGATGATGTAGATCTTCCCATGGTAAATCATCAACAAAAAAAAATTCACGAATCTTCTCATCAGTATGAACCAGATCAGGAAATTTCGTTGTGGCTGAACTAGATATAGAAAGTGATTCCTCATGGATCCCATTCATTGGATCAATTTCGGTTGAAGAGGGGTCGGAAAGTGACTGTACAGCCTGATACGCAATTTCAAATGGACTCAAAGGCATCATGCCATCAATTGAATCTAAATCAGAGTCGGAAGGTACGATCCAAGGATCATCAAACATAACAGTGTCTGACGAAATCATGTGAATAGTTGCAGTAGGAGGAGATACATTAGGAGGAGGAAAGGAAAAAATTCCTAGTAAACTAGAATCTTTAATCAAACCTACTCCAACATCCTTATAAGGGATAGCCGCTTTACCAACGTGTTGGATTGTTTCTGTAGAGGCTGGGTGGGAAGAAAAATAAGTTAACTGATCTATTGTAACGATCCTTCCTTGATATGGAAATTTTATGAGTTGAAAGACGAATAAACAACAACAGTCATAGCATAAGACCAACTGCAACCTAGAAGAAGGTTGTAATCTAGAGAGGCATCAACCACTTCCACATCTAGATTTATGATTTTACCTTCGACCCCTATGGGTAAATCCTACAAAATACCAAAAGGGTGGAAACCTCGACCATCAAAAGCTTTAAGAATTGTCGGAGATTGGTTGAGTGTAGGAGAACCAAGCGATTTCCAACACTGAATCGACATAATACACGTTGAAGCTCCCTCATCAATCACAGTACGATAGATCGGTCTGTTTTTTAATAACACTGGAATTTGGAAAGCCATTTCGTGAGGTAGGCGAGGTTTACTATTTTCTAAATCGAAGATTATAAGGTTAGAATCCTGAATATCTATAGCTCCTATGGCAGACAAAAGCAACTTATGCTATGCTGGGCATGATTGCAGCACTTCCAAAGCCGACATTGCTGAAGGGGAAATAGCTAAGTCTTCAACAATGTTGTAATTCTGAGCAGCTCTCGCATGTGGATTGAAAATTGATTTACGAAGAACACCTTTAGCAGGCGGTTTGATTATTAAGACTGGATTTTGTTTCTCGATCTGTAGCGGACCAAAAATAGGAGGAGGTGTCATTGATGTATTTGCATTAGAAGATTTTGCTTCTTTACCATCAACAGGATTCTTAGTACCGTAATCTTGCGATCGCGTCGCAATCCTTACATGAGACATCATCAAAATTGGCTCTTGTGAAGTAGTCGAGGTGGAACCAACCATCTTTCTATCTTGAGTCGAAAAAGGATCCTTCAAGACAGCAGGTTGTTGTGAACCTTTAACGAATTTTGCAACCTCTGCTCGATGTGGGAATTCCTTAGTAAAATGATCCTTGTCACAAATGTAACAAGGATAGCGAGGTTTGCGCTTTTCGTCATTGGATTCATTTTTATCAGTTTTCTCTTTTGAATTCTTTTTTTTTTATTCTTCCCTTTATTTTTACCACTGGATTTAGATTTAGCCATAGATGTCTCTACGACATGAATGTCGGCAGAAATTTCGGGGGAAGATTCTCCTTTCGGGGAATTTGGTAAAGTTATAATAGGAGAAGAATTCTTTGAAGATTTCTTCTTACTTTTAGTATTGACTGTACCAATCATACCATCAGTGGCATGAGACCCTGAAGGAGCAACAACTATTTGACCTTGTTTTGGAAGGTCGGGGATTTTTTCGTGTAAAGTACTTGAATGCGTATAAAAGAGGTCAAGGTACTGAGCTTGAGAAATTACTTGCTATTCAGTAACAACACCAGCCTTAGCTACATCTTCAATGATCTTGGGAAAAAATGATTTAACAAACCATTCCGCCAAAATTTGATCCGGAATTTAAACTTTCACCAAACGCCTTCTACGTCGCCATTCATGAATATGATCAGAAATATATGTAGATGTATATTGTTTTAGTGAAGTTAATAATTTTGTGCCATTGTCGTATCTGACAGGCAACTGAAAATGAGTCAAGAAGGCAATTGCTAACTGATTGAAATTATTAAACGAGCCTCGTGGTAACTCAATGTACCATTTGGCTGCAAGACCAATAAGAGTTCTTTGGAAAAGACGTAAGTGAATCGAATAATCAATAATTGAATTAGATGCACAACAAAGGTGACAAGTCATGACGTGATTTGATGGATCCTCTCCTGACTTACCTTCGAATTTTGGTATATCACTGGGAAACTTATGCAGCATTGGCAGCCAGTACGAATAATATAAAATTGGATCATTCGTAAGGCACATCAAATCAGGTAAATCCAAAGTTTCAATAAATGGTAACTGATGGTTAGGGTCACGAAAACCTTAAGTAGCCAAAGTAGTTCCAGGAGGTGGATACCCAGGATAACTGGGAATCGGAGTTGCGTTAGGAATTGTGTAACCTCCCGGAAAAACAGGATTAACCATACCAAACTAGGGTTGTTGAGGCTACTGATAAGTATAGCCAGGGTATGGTTGATACTGATAACTTGGATTTTGTGAACCGGGACCGAATTGAGAATATCCCTGGTACGGTTGATACGTGAATTGTGGTTGACTTGTGACAACTGTACTTGTACCGGCTTGTCCTACAGGCATCTGAACCGAAGTTTGAACTGAAGGTCCTGACTGGGGTACAAAGAGTTGAGGGATTTGCATTAATGCAGGGATAGACGAAATTGGAGTTACAGATACTCCAGAAATAGGTGTTACAGGTTGAACAGACGTTGCAGCAGTTTGAGGCGGAGTCTGAGGTGTACTAGGCGCAGACTGCTGAACAGAACTAGTTGCAGGAGTTTGAATAGTAGGCTGGACAGGTTGCTGGGTTGGACCAGAAACCAAAGGCTGTCTAGGTTGAACGTAAGGACCATAACTTGGTTGAACGTAGGGTTGATGAGTAAGTGGTAAATTTCCAGCTCCTTGTATAGATGACTGAACAGAAGGTTGTTGGTAACCTTGAATTGGGTACTGACCTTGAGGTTGATAACCCTGAGGCGCGTACTGAAGCTGGGGTGGATAAGGACCCTGAGGAGCATATTGAGCTTGGGGTTGACCCTGGGGTATGTACTGTCCTGAAGGTTTATATCCTTGAGGCATGTACTATCCTTGGGGTTGTCCCCCAAAATAATATGATTACACAGTTTGTCCTGGGAAAAAGCTACCCTGAGGTTGACCCCCAGGTGGTAACTGACTTCTTGAAGGTTTCCCCCCAGACAGTAACTGACTACCTTAAGGTTGCCCCCCAGGCAATAACGGATTTCCTTGAGATTTCCCTCCAGGCAGTAACTGACTGCCTTGAGGTTTCAGATTCAGAATATTACCAAACATCATAAATATTTTCTCTGCATTCGACGTTTCAATTTTAATTCCACTTAAACCAAATGATAACATGCTTTCAATCGGTTGAGGAGCTGCCCATGAGAAAGTACCAGACAGAGCCTGATATCCCGAAGGAATAGAAGGACCACCATATAAAAATCCTTCCGGTGTCTGGGAAAACATGGATGACTCTCCTCCCATAATGGATGACGGATAGTAACCTCTGGGTGTTGGATGAAATGGAACTCGAGGTGGAGAAAAAGCAAGACCCGGATTCTCTAAAAAATTTGTTAAGGATAAATACCAAGCAGTAGTTCGAATAGGGCTGTAGAAAATTGATTCACATTCCCTAAGATTTAAAGACTGAGGGGAGTCGGGAAGAGATAACTCTTTGTCTGGATTAGTAAGTTCTTCAATAGAAATTAGTCCAGATGGAATATCGTCAGTGACAATATTTCTTACCCTAGGTGAACCAGGATCGCTAGAAGTTGGTGAAATAAATCCTGAGGATGTTTCCAAAATAGAAGGTTCAGTTTTAGGTTCAGAGATTTCAGCTTCGTCAGCTAATTCACTGGAAGGAGAAATACTACCAGTAACTTTAGAAACTGAAATTGGCTCTTGAATGTGTTATGTTATGGGTGTTTGATAACTAGGATGAACCACTATAGATGAAGTTCCAACTTCTATTGATTTAATCCTACCACTACTAGATGATACCAGAGCACGAAGCCCTTCAAGCTGACTTGGTGTATATTCAGGGGGTTTCCCTTGTAGTCTTTAGGATTGTCTCGGCAATTCCGCCACGATTAAATACTTAACTAATCACATGAAAATAAAGAAAATTTCAATGAAAAGACCTAAATTCTCTAAAGAAACAAACAGCTAAATCACACACTTAAAAATCTAAGAGTTCAAACCACACACAAATAGTAACTTCTCGTACTAAAAACACTAGTTGGTGATGAAATCCAACTTAGTAGAAATTCAATACAGAAAGGGCGGTTGGAACAGTTACCCCGAAAACTTGCTTAATGAAATAGACTGGCACAAGTTTCCTCACAAAACCATCTCATGTGAAGAGAACCCCCCAGAGAGTCCAAGTGAGTCTAGTTGACGTCTGCTCCAGGTACAGTGAGATCTTTCCTTCACCGTCACCTTAGGAAATAATCTTAAGTTTGTGGACATTAAGGTTACCAATAGTAACAAATATAAATGGGGGAACAGTCTACGATCTGATCCCACGCGCAAGGGTAGAGTAACTAAGCTCAATCCCCTTGAAGGTTCCTTGACATGGTTAATCTGGGGTTTACCGACAAGTGACCCCAGGCTCCTCGATAATGGTTAATCTGAGGTTTACCGTTTGTAATGCGCGCAAAATCTTCTATCTTCCCCAATGAAAAAGAATTGATTGTCTCAAAGGTTCGAATATCATCTCGTGATTGAATTCTTTAAGAGAAGCTTCCCAGATTATACAAATTACAATTGGATTTATTTCCTACTGCAAGATTTGTCTACTTGTTTGTTTTTACTACCTTGGAGAGTTAATTACTCCCTACTCCAAGATACTAGCCTAAGCTATGTTGGTGATAAGAGCCCTAGAAAATAAAAAGATTGCTAGATGAATTTTAATTAAGCATTACTTTTAAGAGTTGTTTCTTAAGTCAATGGGTGCAAAAATGAAACTCTGATGGTGTGAATACTCGATTTCAAAAAAACACTAAAAATGCACCTAAAAATGATAATCAAATCGTTTCTTTTCAATGAAATTCTAATTAAGAAAGAGTTGGAGAATGCAATTCTTTTAATAAACAATTCCTTCTTTAAACGTAAAGAACAATTGAAAGAAAATATTTTTGTCTTTCCAACAATAACTCAAAATGGAACAAATTATCAAAGCTCCTAAGAAAATCCTTTCACTTTCAAAAACTTGAAGCTACAAAACAAATTTCCTCCAAAAGAAATCTACAAAATTTTTAACAAGCACTCAAAACTACAAAACTAATTCTGAGATCTACAAGTTTTAACAATCTGATTGAATAGAAGCTTAAAGTTTTTTTTTTGAAGAATGTTTTACTTAGTTATTCAGCAAACTAAGGACCTATTCGTTCAGAATAGAAAACAGATCAAAAACACTCAAAAATGTTTCTATAAAAAATGAAATTCAAAAACCTATAACAAAGTTTCTTTTCGAAGATTTGCAAAGAAACGGGTAGCTCTATTTCTCAATAGAGGATGATTTTACAATCAGGTTAGATTCAGTAAAAGAAAAAAGACCAATGTAATCTCAGGTACTTCAAATAGTCAATGCTTCAAATTGCTACAAAGACCAAGTGAAAAAATGAACCAAAACGCAAAACTTCTAGAAAATCATCAAAACACCAATATTGCTAACATTCATTCATAGAAAGCTTTTGACAGAAAAAATCATCAATCTGGGCAGAAACTAAAAAATCTAAATCAAAATAAAGATAAACTAAAGAAATAAATCTAAATTTTTTCAAAATTTTAACAGGTTCCGCAGGCTTGCAGAAGTAACAGGTGCGGTACCGCATTGTTTACTCAAGCAAAGATACGAAACTGCCCGCACTGTGAAAAGAAGACAAAGTGCGGTCCCAGGAAAAAATAGAGAAAAAAATAAAAGATCTCAAAATTTTCAAAAACAGAGAAAACCTAAGCTACCTAGGCAGATGTCTATCAATCAAAAACCAGGAAAAAAGTTTCCTCAAATCAAAATAAAAGAGAACCAAAAACAAGAAGTTATTTCCCTAGCGGAGTCGCCAATTTGTTGTGTGGATTAATCCATCTTGCGGACAAGACCAATCTCCCTAGCACTAAAAGTATCTAGCAATAAAAAGACAAATAAACTAATCTTTCTCTAAGCATATATGATCTACAAAAATCTCTATAGAGGTGTAAAAAACTTACCGTATGTCCAACGCTTGTTTGAAGTCGTTGTTTTCCCTCGCGCGCTTGAAGGAGTTTTCCTCGTAAACCTGCAGTCACAAAGAAGCAAAATATTACATAGCACCTGTATAGAAATCATCATAAACCATGCTTATCATAGTGATCAAGGAATCTATGAAATAAACCATCAACTAAAAGCTTATTGAGAAAAATGAGTATATTTGTATTAATTTCAAAAGAAGGAAAACCTTACAACCTGAGCCTTGATGTTGCACAGGTCTTCCCGGGGTCCGAAGCAGGAGTCTCCTTTACTTTGATAAGCTCTGCACTCCTCCAACCAAGACGAATAGAGGTATGTAATCTCTCCTCACAAAATTCTTAGTTAACTGAGTCTAAATCTCAATAGCACTTAACTTCAAATATTCTAAAGCTTGAACTCCCTTTGAGGCTACCCAATGCCTCTTTTTATAGTGGAAAAGAGGAGGTTTTCTATTCCAACTATGAAGGGATAGAATCCTCCTTCAAAGGTATAAGCTCCTCACATCAAGGGGTTAGCTCCATAAGGTAAGGGATACATGCACCTCATAAGAGCGGTTCTATCACCGCAAGATATTTTTTGGAAGCTTCTAGAATTCACTTTAATTGAGCTTTTTGGAATTTACTTGTGCCTTTTTTATCTTACAGGGGTCCGCACTTTTAACATAGATAAAGTGCGTTCAGGTACGCAAGAGAGCTGAACATTAGGTGTGGGACCGCATGCAAGATAGAGAGAAAGTGCGACACCAAAGTTTAGGAGATTTTTAGGAAAATTTCTCTGGTTTTCAAGGCTTGACATGAGGAACTGATATGTTAGACTTGCAAAGGGAGAAGTATGAGTAATAATGAGCTCATACACATAGCAGAATGTCAGGATAACAATTTTCAGTGTAACACTGTTGTACCAAGAAACTGTTGTAGATCCGATACTGAAAACCCCTCCTAATGTGCTCTTTATGTCTGTTGGGTTGCCTGCCCAATCTGCATCCGTGAAGCCATGCAATTTTACTTCATCTGTCTGCCTGTACCATAAAACATACTCATATGTGCCCTGAGATACCTCAAGACATGCTTTCCTGCCTTCCAAAAGAGCTTGGTATGCTTAACCATCGCTTGCGAAAGTTGGTTCACCGCATAACATATGTTCGGTCTTGTATTAACTAAATACATGAGTGAACCCACCAACTGTCGACAAACAGTGGCATCCACTACCTCTACCGATGTAGCATCCTCTTTCCTCCAATTTCCTGGAAGAGGAGTGTTGATAGGCTTGTAGCCTTGCATGTGAAACTTCTCCAATATCTCCTTGGCATACTTGCCTTGAGACACAAACAGTTTACCTTCCCGCTCCCATATTTCCAATCCAAGGAAATAATGAAGGAGGCCTAAATCCTTCATCTCAAACTCCTTTGCAAGATCTGTGTTGCATGAGTGTATCAACTACTCATCACCCGTTAGTATTAAATCATCAACATAAAGAACAACGATTAAAAGCTTACCCTCCGCTACAATTTGGAACAAGTTTGTATCCACCTCACTCTTGGTGAAGCCAAGTCTAGTGAAATAGCTGTCGATCCGTGTGTACCAAGCACGTGGTGCTTGCTTCAGCCCATATAATTCTCTTTTGTGTCTGCACATATGTGAATCATTGCTGAAGATCTCAAATCCTTCAGGCTGCTTAATGTACACCTCTTCCTCAATGATCCCATTAAGGAACGTAGTCTTCACATATATATGATGAATGTGACAACCCATCTGCGCTGAGAGAGAAAGGATGGTCCTTGTGGAATAATACCATGCGATATGTACAAAGGTTTCTTCATAATCAATTCCCTTGATCTGTGAGAAGCCCCAGGCAAAAAATCTTTCCTTATACTTCTCAATGCTGCCATCAGCAGCTTGCTTTACCTTGTAGATCCATTTCAAATCTACCACTGATTTATCCAATGGCCTTGGAACAATCTCCCAAGCACTGTTTCTGACAATGAAGTCATACTCCTCCACCATGGCATCTACCCATGTGGTCTCCTACGCTACTTCTTCAAAAGAAGATGGCTCTATCATGACACACTTTCTCGTAAGAGCCATGTATCTAGTAAATCAGTCAGGTGACTATCTCTATCTGCGATGTGATGTAGGGACTTCTACATTCAGTGTCGCATCAAGCTTTAGTCTCTCAGCTTCTGTGGTACGCCTTCTGTCTTGTTTGATGTTTGGTTTTGCATGAGTGGACACCTCCACTACATGAATCTCCTCCTGTGGCTGATCCACATCTAGAGGCTCATCTTTGGGAACAAGAAGTTCCTCCTCTGCATGCAAGTGTAGCTCCCTCTCAAGTGACAACTTCATGGCTTTCAACTCATTGAATTTTATATCCCATCGCACTACAGTCATCCTAATGTCTGGCAAATACACATGATAATTATGGGGTGTTTCTGTGTACCCCAAAAATATCCTAACTTTTACAGTCGGCTCCAGCTTCTTCCTGGCGTCCTTTGTCACATGAATGTATACAAATGAGCCAAAAATCTTCAAATGAGAAATATCAGGCTTCTTACCAGTAAAATATTCTTTAGGTGTACTCATGCCAAGTACTCTATGAGGACAATGGTTTTGCACATAAACCGCAGTGTTGCATGCTTCTGCCCACAAGTGCATCGGTAGGCCTTGGTCATGCAGCATATCTCGTGCATCACCCATGATCATTCTATTCTTCCTCTTCGTGATCCCATTCTACTATGGGTTATGAGGCACTATGAGTTTTCTTTGAATTCCTTCTTTTCTACAGAAGTCTTTGAATTCGCCTGAGATATATTCACCACCATTATCTCTCCATAGAGCTTTCACTTGCTTCCCTGACTCCTTCTCCACCAATGCTTTAAACTCATATAAATTTGAGAATGTTTCGATCTTCTTCTGCATGAAGATGATCCAACATCTACGAGAATATACATCAACAAATATAACATAATACCTGTGTTTTTCTGTTGAAGCAACCGAGAAAGGTCCACACACATCTATGTGAATTCTCTCCAAGATCACCGAAGCATGGTTCTCCTTCTCATGAAAGGTGGTCTTCACAAACTTACACATAGTACATCCCTTGCACTAATCTGACTATGCAAGAGTACCCTTGGGAAGTCTAGTAGAAATACCTGGAACATGCATAACATCTTTCGACAGAAATGGATTACCTGACTTCCTCTCAAAGGTAATGGTCCCAATGTCGGTCGCACTGTATTGACCATCGTCGCCCATCTCTATATGCATTTGGATATCCCTCTCCTCCAAGTCACTAAAAAACTCTTTGTCTCCTGTCATATGGAAAGATGCACCACTATCAAGATGCCACACCAATCCCATTGAGCTTGAAACCAAGCATGTGATCAAAGAGAAATAAATTTCAAATTACGAGGCTAAGGCCTCTCCAACTGCAGCTCCAGCAGCCTTCTTGTTCTTCTTTTTCTGTGGGAAGTTAGTGGCGAAATTCCCATGTTTGTGACAATGAAAACACTTCACCTTGGACAAATCCTGATTCTTGCCTTTAGCTTCAGATTTTGGATTGGATTTCTTCCCCTTCCCCTTCCTTGCTTTGGCAGCCAAAGCGCAATTCTCTTCATCATCATTCTTTTACGAAGAGCCATCTCTGGTACTTCGCCTTATATCCTCCTGCACAAGATCCGACCAAAGTCGCTCCCATCCTAGCAGTTTCTCTTTTCCATTGACAGAGTCTTCATAGCTATGCCAACTCTTCGGAAGCCCAAGGAGAGCCAAGCTCACCAAGTCATCATCATCAACGGTAATCCCCACACTTCCCAGTTCATCCCTACAGTGGACAAACTTCATGAGATATTTTGGAATACTATCGCCCTTCTCCATTTTTAATTTTTTGAGCTAATCTTTCAGCGCCAAATTCGTCTGGTCGCTACTACTTTGGAACAAATCTATCAAAGCCTTCCACATTGCAAATGGAGTGGCTTTCACATGAAGGCTAGACACAATATGGTCCTTCACACCTTCCAACACAATTCTTCTTATCTTTTCTACCTTATTTTTCCATGCGTCAAGTAATGCAACATCGCTAGAACCCAGCTTAGAAAAAGTGCTATCGATGAACTCCTTCAGTCCATTATCATCCAACAACACCTCCATCCTATCCTTCCAGGCTATTTAATTCAAGCTTCCCTCAAGGGAATAATCCAATCGTAACCCATTGAAAGACATTTCAATGAATACTCAACTGTCGCACCAAGAATTTTCTGCAGCAAATTTGAATTGTCCACCAACACAAACTTAACAATTCTTCAAAATTGTAATCTCCAGTAATTAATACTGCTCTGATACCATGTAGACATTATATAAAAGATGCATGTATATATCCATATTCTCCTGATATAACAATATTTATCTTCTTGCTAAATACATAATCCTTCCATTGTTAATACTTTGCGGAAATTTAAAACTCAATTGCAAACACATGAAGCAATAAAAAAAATCGCACATAACACAGTTGTTTAAGGGGAAAGACTGTAGCTAAAAACCCCAACTATCATATTATGTATATCATGGAGATCATGTAATAATCTCATACAAAGCTTGGTACATCAAGCTCTCAGTACAATCAATCGTGACACACTAATAAGAAGAAATCTGCAAATCCATGCACTGATTTCTTGCCACCTGATAGCCTACCTCCACTGCGCAATCCCTATTGAAGAAGACCCCTGAATGAATTTGAATCTACCTTTCCTTGACTGTGCAATCCTCATTGGAAACTCCAATGTGTGTGTGGTGCAATCAATGCATCACTATAGTCACAACAGATAGCCTATGTTGCCCTTTCACCTATCTCTCCACTGGGTCTCCACTGGAATTGACATGCACTGTAGTTAACTACTGTTTCTGTTCAGTTGTTAGTGAGTTATTAGTTGGAATTAATTAACTAATTAATTCACTTAACTCTCACTATTGTATCTTTCAGTTAGACTAGATACAACTAGCTCAATTGAGTTTAACTCCATTAACTGAGTTAAACTGGATAACAACTCCTGTAACTACTCTTCCAACTCTGTCATAACTTTGCCACTTCAGTTCTAACTGATTCCTCATGCATGAGCCACCAATAAACCCTAGGAATTTCATAATTCCTTCAGCCCACTGATTTTCCAAATATGTATACTGAAATAAATTTCTCTAAGAGAATAAGTTGATGTTTATAATCAGATTATTATTAAGAGCTAATAATAATCGACATGCATCTATTTTTAGATCGACGATCTATAAATAGATTTTGCCCAATATTCTAAAAATAGAATTTCATCTATTTTTCCAACTTGACCAACGATCCACAAATAGCATCCTGCAGCTTCTGAAATATGATCACCATGTCTAAAAATAGACATAGTCTAAAAATAGACTTGCACCTAAAAATAGCCTGCAGGCCCACTTAGTGAAGGTGACAGATTTTCGCTAAGCTTCATCATCTTGTTGAATCTCAACATGATTGATGAGTCCTACACTATTCAGATTTTACGAGTCCAATGAAGGAATAACTCAATTTCATTTTCATGTTTAAAGAGTTTTGAAAAGACATAAAAAGAAAATTCATTTAGATCTTTCAACGTAGATTTTAATGAGCCCGGAGAAAGTAAAGCTCAATGTTTTTTAGATCTAGGTAGTTAGGAGAAAAACATAAGTAAAATCTATAATGTTATTTTTTGTAAATTTAGTCTCTCAAGTCCGAAAAAGGATAAAATAATGCATGAGAGAACCCTATTGACCATGATTAGTCAACGTATACCTTTTTCGTAAATAGTCTAGTTTATCCCAGAAAAGGGATAAAATTATATTGAATAGAAGATAGTTCATTTACATTTTCTAGATCGAATAGTCAAGTTCTCAACGATATTTTCATGTTTAGAGAGTCTGAAAAGGACTTAAAAGAGAAATCTAGGGTTTCTCTTTTTAGTAATTTTAAAGAGCCAAAAAAGTGATAAAAGTTCGCTCAACATAAAAATGATCCATCGTTATGTTATAACTTATATTATGCACATTAAAATCAAAACATTATCATAAATTCTAAAAACTTATAGCAAAAACATAAAAAAAAAAGAATTTTTAAAGGTCAAAGGCATAAAAATAATATTTTGATGGCCTAAAATGCCTATAATATCACTTTTACCATTTCAGTTTTCAACCAATTAAGAACAAAAAAGAGTGGTTTTTACCACAAAATTCAGAGGTTGATTCCGAGCAAACTGGTGGACGAAAACGCAAACCATCTTCTCTAGGTAAGAGAACTCTTCATTATCTTCATTTTCATTGGATTTATTTTTCATTCGACCATTTATTTTAGTTTTTTGGGAGCGTTTTTTATTATTTTAAAATGTGCCCTCGCGGGTGAGTGGTTACCCTTCATCGGGAAAACGCACCCCAACTATTTTTTACACATAGAAAGCCTCAATTTGCGCAGTCTTTCTCCTGAGGAACTACACAAATGCGCTATGTTTTTTGAAAGCAGTCATGCAAGCGCCGCTCAGGGCTATTGTAAAAATAAGAAATACGCCCCAATTTTTTTCAAAACCTCTTGTATTGTTTTCTAATCCTCCCTAATTGTTTTTTTTAGTAATTTTGACCTATTATAATAGAGTGGAGGGAGAGAGAGCATGAAACCAAGATGTAGAAGCTCTTAATGATCCAACGAAATTGTAGGCCTTAAGAGACTATGGCCTATAAAAATTTTGGATTATCCTAGGGATGAAATTTCATCTAGATATTATGACTTGGATGGTGAGGGCATGGGATGTCCAAGATAAGTGTTTTGTGATAGGATATCAAAGCCTCTTTATAGATGCAAATTACATCTCTTTTTTTTAGTGGATCGACATATATTTATATGGACATAGGCCAGGTGGAGAAATCACTGCCACTTATTTGAGGCAACATTACATCCAAGGGTGATCCAGGTGGATATTGATGGCCACCTACCTATTCCAGTTGAACCCGCAACATCAATTCTTGCAACTTTTCACTTCTATCAGCTTACTATTTTTAGCAAGTTTTCAGGTCCTACACGTCCGGAGCCATTTTGGGGCATTAATGATCCAGGTGGATATTGGTGGCCACCCACATATTCCATTTGAACCATCGCCATCAGTTCTTTCTATTTTTAAGTTTCAACACAACTTACTATTTTTAGCAGTTTTTCGGGTACTGAACTTCCAAAGCCATTTTGAGGCCCTAAACAACGTTTTTTGGGAAAATAGAGAGTAATGTGGATCACACCAAAAGTTTTAGTCCTCGGACAGATCTTTCTAACGAGCTATTGAGTGTGTCAAATGGATATCAGATGCCAAAGTTACGTCCTTGGGAAGTTGACACACCAATTTTCCAAAATGGGGCCCACAGTTTTGGTGCTTCATCTCCTAGGGTTAGGTTTTTGGACGTTTTGGGTTTTACATTGTTTCTCAACAATAACTAGCCCTTCGAGCCTCATTGTAACACAATGGAGGGGCTTGGAGCCATCACATCTCTTCTCAGATATACATTATCAGTGCCCTCTCCGCTCATTTCAATTATGTCTCATTATAACATAGTTTAGGGGTTGGTAGCCGACATATCTCTTCTCAGAGATAAGCGATACTAGTTCCATAGCTCGCTTGTTCCCACCATTTCAGTTCTGTAACACATTGGAAAGGCCTGTAGCCATCACATCTCTTCTCAAGGATATGCTACATGTGCCCTCGCCCGCTCATTTACATCATATCTCATTGTAACACAGTTCAAAGGCTTGTAGCTGCCACATATCTTCTTAGAGATATGCCTACCAGCGCCCTAGTTGTTTATTTCAATCATTTGTTTTATTAATAAAATGAAGAATTATTTTTGCTGCATCTTTGTATCTATGTCTATATTTTTATTCTGTTGTGTTCCTACATAAATCTGGATTAGTGGTATCAGAGTGCGTCTGCTCTTTCTCTGTTTTTCTTTTCATATCCCCAATGTGGCCAGGGTATAATGAGTTCAACCTCACGAACATCGATGACCCCCCATGGAGGAAAGAAAGAAAGAAAAGGGAGCAGGAGATCCAATAAAAATCTTGCTCGAGGGGGGCCTTGAGAAATAGAGGAATGTGATGATGGATAACTTTGCCCAAATCCTTTAACAACTGTTCACTGACAACACATCTACATCCAGCAAGTCTGCCAACAGGTTTGCGACATCTTGGAAAAATCTAATACCAAGTTCATACCCCCCCCACCCCCCCCCCCCCCCCCATCGAGGAACATAACACAACGGAGACCATTGCTTCCTAAGGAGGGAGGCATGATATAGGTGGATATCGGTGGCCACCCACTTATTCCATATGGACCTACAACATCAATTCTTGCAGCTTTTCACATCCAGCAGCTTACTATTTTTAGCAGGTTTTCAGGTCTTGCACGCCCAGAGCCATTTTGGGGCATTAATGATTCAGGTGGATATTGGTGGCCACCCACCTATTCCATTTGAACCACCACCATCAATTCTTTTCCTTTTTGAGTTTTAGCGCAACTTACTATTTTTAGTAATTTTTCGGGTCTTGAACTTCTAGAGCCGTTTTGAGGCCCTAAATGACGTTTTTTGGGAAAACCAGGAGTAACATGGGTCCATGGACTGATTTTTCTCACACCAAAAGTTGTATTCCTCTGATATATATTTATAATGAGCTATTGAGCATGTCAAACTGAGATCGGATGCCAAAGTTATGTCCCTAGGAAGTTGAAACACCAATTTACCCAAACGGGGCCCACATTTTTGGCGCTTCATCTCCTAGGGTTAGGTTTTTAGACGTTTTGGGTTTTAAATTGTTTCTCAACAATAAATATTCCTTCGAGCCTCAGTGTAACATAGTTCAGGGGCTGGTAGCCGTCACATCTCTTCTCAGGGATATGTTGCAAGTACTCTAGCTCATCTATTTCCATTATGTCCGTAATAGGCCTTTGAGCCTCAATGTAACACAGTTCAGGGGTTGGTAGCCGACACATATCTTCTTAGAGATAAGCACTACCAATGCCCTAGCTCGCTTGTTCCCACCATTTCAGTTCTATAACATAATGAAGAGGCATATAGTCGTCACATCTCTTCTCAGAGATATGCTACCAATGCCCTCGCTCGCTCATTTACATCATGTCTCATTGTAACACAGTTCAGGGGCTGGTAACCATCACATATCTTCTTAGGGATACGCTACCAGTACCCTAGCTCATCTATTTCCATTATGTCTATAATAGGCGTTCGAGCCTCAATGTAACACCACTCAGAGGTCTACGTATAGCACATCTCTTCTCAAAGATATGCTACCAGCGCCCTATCTTGTTTCCATTATGTTTGTAAGCCTATTTCAGTCATTATTTTATTAATAAAATGAAGCATTATTTCCATTGCATCTATATGTTTATGGTTATATCTGTATTATATTGCGTTTGTCCATAAATCTAGATCAAAAAATCTAGATCAAAGGGGCTCAACTGAATGATGGAATAATTGACATAAAAACCATTGAGAGTCTTCCCTTAAGAGTCATTGCCTTTACGGTTTCCAGATTGTGTGGAAGTGCAATGATTCACTTGGCTATTAAGGCTCAGATGCAGATCATTGTGGAGTTTCACAACACACTATATTCAACTGGTGCGAAGGGGTGGTTGCCAGCATGAAAGGTAAACTAACTAGAGCGAATGTATGCAAACTCACGAACTTTGGGTATGGAACCATTTTGATTTCATTCGATATAGAGAGGATCCCCCTCCTTGCCCCACAAGAGGTTCCAGCGTATGTAGGAGGACCTTAATATCCTCATATGATTTTGTGGGTTTTGTGGATGCGCGTTGTTGTACCTTAAGAGACAATCCCTTGGTTGAAGGAATCAATGCTTAAGACATTTATACATGTATGTCACAGAATTTTAATATCAACTGTCTCTGCTTAATCACCTTCAAATGTTCTGTTATTAAAACCTCAAGAATTAAATGCAATAAACGCTTTGCAATGCCATTATTTGCTGATATCAAATGGAACGATGAGAAGAATATGAAGGAAGGAAGCCTAAATTGATATGGTGATAAATATTATATATCGCTTTAAACATCAAAAAAAAATTATGACAGAAGATTAGTTAAAATGAAGGAGTGCCCATTAAGGATTTTAACTCTTGTTCACATATGTAAAAAGAGACTTGCAGCTTCATTACTTCATTTTATTCAAGAATAGAAAATGCATAATGTAAACTGGAAAACATATCAATATCAACAAATGCTAGAAACTATCTTTTCATTCATTAATCATTTGAAAACTGAGTACAAAATTTGCAGTTTGAAGGTCCAAAACTCAGAACTCTTTTCTTTCTTGACTATCTCTTTAAATGCAATAGAAAGCAGTTTGTAACTACTGGAACTAATCCTAACTGTTTCAACTACTTAGGACTTCATCAACTACCTATTACATGTCATCAAAATGTCTTATTACAATTACATTCTCTTTAAAATAGGAAAATAACATGAAAATTAAATCCTAATCTATTTGTTAAATACGAATTGATGATGCTGCTACTGCATTTCCTAGACTGGTTGGTTTATCTTTCTTTGAATTTGAGATACCCTTTAGTAGATCTGCCATCCAGGCTCTGCATTTCTTCCATACCTCAATGTTTGTCTTAGGTGAATGAACCAGCGTGTGATATTCCAATCTAAAGGCAGTGATTCTATTAAATGATGTCCTCTCTGTAAACAAAGTATTCACTAACCATAACAACTGAAAATTTCTTTGAAGGAAATTGATCATTGTTGCTTCTTTAAGAATCTGAGTCTTTTCATGAGTATTGTCCACCTTGATTTTTTCCAACACCAATAAGGGTTCATAAGAATCCCATGACAAAAGACTACCTCCAAGACACCAGCATGATGGAAAACCCGATCTAGCTCTTTTGTCAAATAAATTATCAAACTGGCTCATTGCTTCCTTAAGCTCAATCAACTTCTTCTTTGTAGACTTCCTGCAATTATTTTTGACAATCATCTTATTAATTTACACAACATATAAAATCATGTCTTTAATCTCATTCTCTTCCAACTCTTGATCAGTTTTGGAATCAATGAAATCAATGAATTTTCTTTCCCAAATGGATTTGTTAATTGTCTTTTGCTTGTCTGCCATGACTTGTCCTTCAAAATCTCTAATAATACTTCTTTCCTCTGCTATAACAGTCAGAAAATCCCAAATTGCTTTAATTTCTGCAATGATATCATTCCAGATGATGTCCTTAGCCTATATTAGGTATATATTTCCCTTCAATTTTTCCTTGAGATTTTTAATCTCAGCATCAATAGTCTGGAAATTTGTTATGTATTTACTGACTTCCCCCTCTTTGGCTTGTATGGTCTTTGTTGCTGTCTCCAAATCAGCTTGTTCCTTTTTGCGATCTCTCTCTACCATCTTCAATTCAATGGTCAATTGAGATATTTGTGCTACTAAATCTTAATTACCAGATGAAAAAATGAAAGTACAAGTATGAGATTCAATGTGATTCTGCAATGATAATGCAATTTTCTTAATTTGGTGATTTCTTCTTTCTTTTGCAAGAGCTACTGAAAAAGTGTCTCCTTCTCATTTTCTACTGCTACAACCTCTACTCCCATAGAATGCTCTCCTGTAGGCAACTTTAAATTTTTCTTCAACACAGATATTTCTAATTCAGCACTTTGTAGCAGCTTCTGTATATCAGACTTGTCATTGGGATATACCCCAATCTTCACAATAAAATTTTTGAGTTCTTCATTCTGGATTGTTAAAGTTCTGGAATTTTCTTTCTCTAACTTCAATTGCTTGATAACTTTTCCAAGCATGTTTTCAGCCTTGAGTTCCATTGCATTGGTTTTGGTTAAGTCATTTATAATCAGTTGACCTGTTTGCATATGTAGATTTACTTTGTCAAGCAATGGAATTTTATTTACATATACAGTTAGATTCAGATTATTAAAATTATTGGATGAACCAATAGACATATCAGAGGGATGTGAAAGGGCAATCTTAAATTTATCCTTTCAAAATCCATTGTAGTTAGTAGTCTTGTTTGATATGGGGTTATCTGGTACTCAGCTTGAGCCTCCATTCTTGCCTTCATTTTTTGATTTCTTTCTGCAATCTGAGCAAACATTTGTTTAACTAAGAGCACTTATTCCTGAGTTCTTTCATGTCTTCTTGGTGAAGCTAGGAAATTTTTATCATCTCCCAATTGTAGTGAGAAACCAGGCTGAGCATCTATCGAATCGTCAATGAGATTTGTCCTCTTTTCAGTTCTTTGTTCTTCACCCTCTGAATCAATCACTGCTTCTTTACCTCTCTTATTTGACTTCTCTGATATGAGAGGAGTTTGTACAATTGAGCTCAGAGAACCTGCAAAACCTTTATTTGCCATCTTTTCAATATCAGGTCTACTTTCATGAATAAATGTTGAATATCCATTTTCAATTCTTCTATTAGAAATCACGCTATGAGGGTCATAAGCCCACTTCTCTCCTAACAGTAGATGCATTTCATCTAACATCCTAGTGAATTTATCAGTTGCTTGTCTCATATTAACTATAAAAGGACCAACAATCATTGGCAACTTAAACATATGACCTTTCTTCATAGGCACAAAATTTATTTGATCAACATTTAAACTTTTCCTAATGAATTATAGAGAAAATAATCTCGTGGGCACAAATACTGGAAGCCTATAAAGTTCTACAGTAGCTCCATAGAGTCTAATTTCAGAATAATCTTCAAAGAAATACCAATCACCAAACTTACAATTCGTCCCAAGCTGCAAGAACTCTTCAGCTTTTGGCAGGAAGCATGGGGCAGAAGTTCCATTCAAAATTCTATATGCATTAGACATAAAATGACTTTCAAATTCAAACAAACCTTCCTCATTTGGTTCTTTCCTTCCCACGTTTGTCCAAAATACCAATGATTGCCTCTTCTTATTCATATCCATTATATTTACCAGATGCATGAATTCTTCTAAATTTTGATATAAAAACAGATAAATAACAAGAGAGGGAAACCTGAATGAACCCATCAGTGATAAACTCATAAGCTGAGAATTGGAAGCTTCTTTCCAATAAGAAGGAATATCCAGCACTACTCCTCGCTTCATCATCAAGGCTAACATTCCCATAATTGAATTTTCTACTGTGTTGTCATCATCTTTTCCCAAAATATTTGAAATGAACCTCAACACTCGTTTGACTTCTACATCAAAAACCTCCATGGATAATTCTTTATTGTCAGGTGAAAACTGCTTTGTATCTGGCTTTAGGAAAAATATGAATTGGTTGAACCCTTGACCTACAAGACTATCATAATGTGACATCAACGAATCATCAGTGAATTGGACATACGAATCTGACTTAGGGTAACACAGAACTTGACGAATTAATTGGGATGAGACTTGCAGAACATTTTCTCCTTGACAATTCATTACAAAACACTTTCCTAGGTACATGACAGACACTATCCAATACATAAATTCAAGAAAAAGGTGCGTTCTTGGAATGCATATAGACAATACACCAGTTTTAACCATGGCGGTGTAAATTGGAGAAGTTTTATCATTTAAGAAGAACTGTTGATAAAAGGAAAGGTGGTCTAGAGAATAGACAATATCCTGGATGTCTCTCTTAGTGTCCATGAGAGGAATGTGACTGGAAGAACCTGAAAGGGATGTATTCTTGGGCATAATTCAGCTTGGGGTGATAGACAGTTGACAAGGTGGCAGACAGTAGGGAAAGACATAGTGCAGAAAAAACTTCAGGTACAAACTAACAATAATAACCTTATAAAAATGAGAAACCATATTAAATAGGGGGTGCGGGCTTAAGTCTTAAATGCTGAAAAGACGCGCCAAAATACTGTTAAAAGTACCTCGACGTGGATGATAGTTGTCACCAACTGGTTTCTTACGTCACTGCGGGAGGTCTCGAGGTACGGAGAGCTCGTCGGGTTCATGCCCTCATAGTGAATCTCGACCGTTGATCTGGATCAGCTCTGTAGTCAACTAGGTCAACTGCGGAGGCACCCTTCTTGTTAACCCGCGTGTTGAATGTGCCCACGGGTTGACACTTTTATTCTTTGGCTAATAAATCATCGGATCCCGCTTCATAAACTGCTCGTTGTTTAGCTATGTACTAGGACCCGTTTTCATTAAAGTATTAAGTATTAACCTTAAACTTTAATATAACAAATATGACATATTTTATGCTAAATTATATGGAACTTTATAATTTAACATATATTTTCATAATTTTCTATTTTTTTGTATTTTGAAAATTAAAAATAAGGGATATTGCAAATGAGCCACAACATCTAGCTCCACCTAGGGATAGTGTTTTTTCCTCGAAACGCTAAGAACTGCAGATTAGTTCCTTCACTTCAGGCATGGAGTCAAATGTTGTTTGATGAAACATGTATATTGAAGAAAACCGAATATGTACAATGGTGAACCATAAAACTTCAATGCGGGAAGTAATGTTTTAGATATTGTCCCTTCACAGGCAGCTCTATTTTTTCTCCATTCAATATTCTCTAGCATGAATGTGTTATTTGATCTTGCTTCAAAAATCATGTATGGGCCATACCAGAGTGTATCAAACTTACTGCTTTCCCTTTTCTGCTCTTCTAGTGCCCCATCTTAATACCAAATCTCCAGTTTCAAAAATAATCTCCTTTGATTTTCTATCAAAAATTGACTTCATCTTTTCTTGATAGGTGACCAAGTTTTCCTTAAATTTATTCCTGCTCTCACTCAATTCTATCACCTTATTCAGTCTTCTTATCAATGCATTAGGTTCTTCTTGTGCTTATTGAAGAAAATAAATTATTGGTCTAGCTAGTTGAGTAGGAAACAAAGCTTGAGTACCATATACTAATTCATAAGGGGACTTACCAGTAGATCTTCTAGTATTCATTCTTACTTCCCAGAGAGAAAATATCAAATTTGAATCCCAATTTTTCTGATTATCATTAATTGTTTTCTTCAAAAAATTAACCAATGTCTTGTTGGAAGATTTAGCTAGCCCATTCCCTTGAGGATCATATGTTGTAGAATGAGACAAAATGACATTATATGTTTGACAAAAATTAATGACTCAAACTGAATTAAATACCTGAGCATTTTCCGTTACAATCTTGACTAGACACCCAAACCCGCTGAAGATGTTTTCTTCCAGAAACTTCATTACTGCCAGATCATTTGTTTTTCTGGTAGGTAGTGCTTCCACCCACTTTGTAAAATAATCAGTGGCAGTCAGAATCCACTTGAACTTCCTACTTGATGGTGGATTGATTCCTCCAATAAATTCTAATCCCCGTTGTCTAAAGGGTTCTTCAACAAACACAAGGAGAAGAGGTAGAGGAGCTAACCTTTTCTTTTCTACAAACAATTGACATTTCTGGTAGCTTCTAACCAATCTTTATACATCAAAAAATAAGGAAGGCCAATAAAAACATGATTCGAGGATTTTAAGAGAAGTAACCTTCCAGCTATAATGGCCTCCACACAAAATTTCATGATATTCTTTAATAACTTCCATTAACTCTCCTTCTCTCAAACACAACAACAAATGCCAGCAGGATCCTTCCAATACAATTTAGCATCAATTATAACATAAGGCTAAGCTTTGAGTTTAAGGGCTCTATACTTTATTATATTTATTGAGGGTGGAAAAGAGAAAAAGCACAAGCAATGAATAATATCTTTGTACCAATCATAGCAGAGAAACTTGTATTTAATTGCTGACTTTGTACTACTTTGACTCCTTTCATCAACAACTTCATCCAAGGGTGCAATCAGATTAATTCCCAGAGCTTGAAAGTTAGATTCTGTCAACAAATTTTCCAAGCCTTGTCCTTTTACCAATTTAGTAGGTTTAATGTCTAAGTCATACTCTTGGATTTTAGCAATCCACTTCCCTCTTTTTCCTTCAACATCACTTTGAACTAACACATCTTTTACAGCTGAATTAGGTACATATGCAACTATTTGAGACTGCAACACATAAGTTCTAAAGGCTTTTAATTCTTTAACTAATGCATATAACTGTTTCTTTAAGATATTGTATTTGAGTTCTGCATCTCTGAGAGCTTTACTGAAAAATGCTACAGGTTGCTCTTTTCCCTCTTCATTCTTCTATAGCAACACAACAACAATGGTAGAAGGTGATGCAAATGAAAATATTTGGAAAGGATTTTGATAATCTGGAATGATCAAAGCAGGAGCTTCCTGAAGAGCTTCTATAATCCTGGCAAAAGACCCTCTTGCATCTTTGTCCCATTTTACTTCAGCATTTTTCTTTAGCATATATGTTATGTTTCTGACAATCTCAACATAATTTGGGACAAATCTTCCGAGGAAATTAATATTTCCTATAAACCTTTGGATATCCTACCTACTTCTAGGAAAATGAATTGTTTGTATAGCGTCAACTCTTGCTGGATCAATTTTCACCCCCCAATTTGAAACTATACGCCCCAGTGACTTTCCTTCTTCCAAAGAAAACATATATTTCTTAGGATTCAATGATAAACCAAACTTCTTGCATTTCAATAAAGCCTTCTACAAATACTCCAAGTACTCATCATTAAAACCTAAGAAAATAGTCACATCATCCAAATATATGACTACAAATTTTTCACCCACAAATTCTATGTCCATTTCCCTTTGAAAAGTGGCCCCTACGTTCATGAGACTGAATGGCATCCTGGCATACATGAACGTTCCCCAAGGTGTGGTAAAAGATGTTTTCTTCTGATCTTCGTTTTCAATAGCTACTTGGTTGTACTCGGAGAAACCATCAACCATAGATAATCTATAATATCCTATCACTTTTTGTAAAACGTAATCCATCTTTGGCAAAGGATAATTGTCTTTTAGAGAAGCTCTATTCAAATTCCTGAATTCAAAACATAGCCTTATATCTCCATCCTTTTTCCTCACAGGAACCAGATTAGAAACCCACTTTGAATATCTAAGTGGGACTGTGATTTTTTCTTGCAGAAATTTCTTCACCTCCTTTTCAATTAGGGCGAGGAGCAGTGGATTAATCTGCCTAAGCTTCTTCCTGTGAGGCTTGATCCCATCTTTTAATGGTATTTTATGCTGAATAATATATAAATCATATGTTTTCAAATCATCATAGGACCATGCAAATACATCCATATACTTTTTTAAAAGATCAACATACCTTTCTTTACAATCCTTTGGGACTCCTTTGAATATCTTAACAACCTTGGGCTCCTGCTGAGTTCCTAGATTACAATCCTCCATCTCACCTTCTTGAGATAACTTCTTTTTATCCAGTGCTACATCATTTGCATCAAACAACCTTTCAAGAGGAACCAAACCTCTCGGTAATACATTTTCTTTCAATTGTATTATCTTCTGATCACCTATTGATTACTTAAGATTTGTAAAGCCCTCATTCTGATCAGTCTTCTCACTTTCCTGATCTATTTCACTATCTTCAAATTTTCCAATCATTGTTAGAAAATTATTGATCTGCTCATCATCTTCGAAGACCTGCCAATGTTTAACTTTATCAGGGATTAAGGGTCTATGCCTCAACTCAATATCATATCTCAGTTTATGATTGATGGGTGGCTTGAATGTACTGGCTACAACTACCAGTGAATCTTCCATTCTGTTTTCTTCTCTTGGAATGAATTGAAGATTCAAATCTTCAAAATAATTCTCAATAAGGTCCCAGACCTCATTACTATATGATATCAACCTTGGATGTTTGGTTTGACACAAATTTTTAATCTGTCTTATAATCAACTTAGAGTCACCAAAAATGGAAATAAATTTAATTCCCATTTGTTTAGCAGTTTCGAGACACAAAATTAATGCCTCATACTCAGCTACATTTTTTTTCGATTCAAATTCAAGCTTAAAAGAAAAAGGCAAAGGACTGCCTTTTGGAGAAATCAGTAAAAATCCAGCTCCTATGCCATCCTTAGAATAGGCACCATCAAAATAACTCTTCCAAATTTTATTTGAATCCAGCTCCTTATATACAATTGATGAAGAGAGTTGCTTCTGTGAGTCTTCAACAAATTCTGCATCTTCATGCAGCATAAAACAAGAGAGATCTTCCTTCTCTTGGCCATAGATAAGGGAATTTCCTGCATATTTCTTTGTGGTAGTTTTAACAAATCTTGTTTCTCTATATAACCTTATTTATTCCCCATTAAACATAGGAATGATAGCATATGTGATGTCCAATTTTAAAACACCTCCGAGCTTCGCTCCCCAAGATCTAGATAAGAGCATACCAAATCTGGTTGGAATATCTGCAACTACTACATCCATCATAATACTTTTGGCTGGAATTTGGGCCAGTGATACTACCATATCTTTGATAAGCCCAACACAATTCATCCTTTTTGAATCAAATTAATAAAGGTCTCTATAAGGCTTAGTGATTTGTAAATTTAATTCTTTCATTACAAATAATGGCATGAGATTATGTGATGCACCAGAATCTAACATACAATTATGAAGAATAAAATCATGAAGAAGCACTAATATATAAAATGGGGGAACAAAAGAATCTACCTCTTCCACATGTGTTCCAAAAGTGACCACTGGTTTTTCCTCTTGAGAATTCACAGTATCGCCAATATCATCAGACTGAGAAAGATTAATAAATTCTGCAATTTCCTTCTATAACCGGGTGTCTTAGCTAACTCAAGCAGGGGTACTTGAATTTTGATTTTTTCTAATTATTTGGATATACTAAAGGTTTGACTTTGTTTAATAATATTCTTAGGTTCTTCTTGATTTCTGTTAGGATTAGCATTCTGCTCAAGTATAGTAACAATCTTCTCCAAAATATTAGAATCAATAGACTTATTCTGGGAAGCCTCGGCCTGCTGTTTTTCATTTCCACTCAATGATTTCATAGGTTTTTCCCCTTGTCTTATTTTTTTATTGAATTCTTTGGTTGTGGAGTCGCCATTAGAGAAGGGATTGACTCTGGCTCTTTTTCCTCATCATCCTGAGTTCTTAATCTCTTTTTTGACCTTAAGTCATACTTCTTATGCAGCTCTGCTTGCATAAAATCTATAAATTTCTTATAATACTCATCCATCTCTTCCTGATCAAATGACACACTAACCTATGTGCATTCTTCTTCACATTCCTTTTCATCCTCATCATCTTCCATATAAACAGCATATATTTGATCTTCAACTTCTTTCTGATCATCCTCAGTAGACTGTGAAGGTGTTGCTTCTATATACAAAGGTGCTTGAACTTGATCTTGATCTCTCCTTTCCCTCTGAAAAATCCACAAGGGTTGCTTTCTAAACTGTGGATTGAAAACTCCTCTTTTTTGCTGGGTAGGTTTCTTACTGTCCAATTCCATCTTCACTAATTTATTTGAAAAATTCTTGATAACCTTTGTCATGTCGTCAATCCTTTGATCTCGTGAAGAATATTCTTTGGCCTTACCTTTATCTTGAACTGATTGCTTTTCTTGTGTTTTTCCAGCAGCAGTCATGTTTTCTTCAATCTCCAAAGCATCTATTTGGATTTTTTCAAGAGTAGAAGATCTTCTCTCTCTCTCAAAGTGAAACTAAAATATGATACAAAAGCCCCAGCAAAAACAACTCTTGCTCCAATAGGAGGGAGTTTCATTTTTGCAAGCAAACTATCATACAATTTATTGAATCTTTTAATGAAATCATTCATGTTTTCATTAGACTTTTTCTTGGTAGCATTAAACTCTATCAATGAATAACCATAATCTCTCTTTTCACCCCATCTTCGGATGAATTGTGTTTCTAATTTGTCCCAATTATTAATTGAGGCATTCGGAAATAATTTAAACCATTTTCTTGCCTCTCCATTCAGACACTGTACAAAAAGCCTCATTACTACATCAAGATGTTCAACATTTAAATTTTCAGCAAAAGTGCAAAACAAAGGCAAGTGTTGTTCTGCATTTACTTCATCTTCGCCAGTAAATCTAGGAAGAAACTTAAGGTATTCCTGGGGCATTTCATTCACAGGTTGTGGAAGATTTAATGGTGCATATCTATTCATCAAGAAAGCGGGGATAGGGGCTGCCATGTTTATGGCTTGATTAACTGCTCCTTGAGTAGGTGGGGTTTGTATACCGATTGTAAATGTGGATGGATGAGGTGAAACAACTGATATGGGAAGGGGTTGATGAACAATAGTATAAGAACTGGCAACTGTATTAGGCCGAGTTTCTGTAAATGTGAATGAAACTAACTCAAAAGATTATTCTTCTAAATTTGGTTCTTGGAAATCAATAGGTGGGGAAAAGGATTCTTGTTCCAAGAAAATGAGTTTCCAGGAAATCTACTTGGATGACAGGTTATGGGAACTGATGCCTGGTGCAGGCAGTGTAGCATCAGGTGTAGAAAGTGTTCTTGATTTTTGGCCTTTTTTAGAAACTAGCTTTTCAGGATCTGATAGAATAGGAGCTTTTTGCTGAGAGGTATCTGACCTCGTATGTGGCCTTTTATATGCCAGAATTATGAAATAAAGACACATCCTGATATTTCCTCCTCTCTAAACAACCAGAGGAAATATGAATAAAACCTAGGGAAAGAGCCTCGCTTCTTCGTCCCCGGAAACAACGTTAAAAAATGTTGTACCTTAAGAGACAATCCCTTTCCTGTATTAAGGAATCAGTGCTTAAGACATTTATACATGTATGTATCAAAATTTTAATATCAAGAGTCTCTTCTTAATCACCTTCAGATGTTATGTTATTAAACCCTCAAGAATCAAATGCAATAAATGCTTTGCAATTCCATTATTTACTGATATCAAATGAAATGATGAGAAGAATATGAAGGAAGAAATCCTAAATTGATATGTTGATAAACAATATCTATCGCTTTAAACTTCAGAATAATTTTATGACAGAATATTAGTTAAAATGAAGGAGCACGCATTAAGTATTTTAACTCTTGTTCACATACGTAAAAAGAGACATGCAACTCCATTACTTCATTTTATTCAATAACATAAACTGCATAATGTAAACTGGAAAACATATCAATATCAACAAATGCCAGAAACTTTCTTTTAATTAATTAATCATTTGAAAATTGAGTACAAAATTTGTAATCTGAAGGTCCAAAACTCAGAACCCTTTTCTTTCTTGACTATCTCTTTAAATACAATAGAAAGAAATTTGTAACTACTGGAACTAATCCTAAATGTTTCAACTACTTATGACTTCGTCAACTACATATTACATGTCATCAAAATGTCTTATTACAATTACATCCTCTTTAAAAGAGGAAAATAACATGAAACTTAAATCCTAATCTATTTGTTGAATGTGAACTGATGATGTTGCTCCTACATTTCTTGGACTGGCTGGTTTATCTTTCTTTGAAGTCAAGGGATCCTTTGGTAGATCTGTCATCCAGGCTCTGCATTTCTTCCATACCTCAATTTTTTTCTTAGGTGAATGAAACAGCTTGTGATATTCCAATCTAAAGGCAATGATTTTGTTGAATGATGGCCTCTCTGTAAATAAAGTCTTCACTAACCATAACAGCTAAAAATGTCTTTGAAGGAAATTGATCATTGTTGCTCCTTTAATAATCTGAGTCTTTTCATGAGTATTGTCCACCTTGATTTTTTCCAACACTAGTAAGGTTTCATAAGAATCCCATGATAAAATACTACCTCCAAGACCCCAGCATGATGGCAAACCTACTCTAGCTCTTTTTTCAAATAAATTATCCAACTGGCTCACTGCTTCCTTAAGCTCAATCAACTTCTTCTCGGTAGACTTCCTGCAATAATTTTTGACAATAATCTTATTAAGTTCCACAACATATAAAATCTTGTCTTTAATCTCATTCTCTTCCAATTCTTGATCAGTTTTGGAATCAATGAAATCCATAAATTTTCTTGCCCAAATGGCTCTGTTAATTGTCTTTTGCTTGTCTATTATGACTTGTTCTTCAAAATCTCTAATAATACTTCTTTCCTTTGCTACAACAGTCAGAAAACCCCAAATTGCTTTCATTTCTGCAATGATATCATTCCAGATGATGTCCTTAGCCTGTATTAGGGATATATTTCCCTTCAATTTTTCCTTGAGATTTTTAATCTTAGCATCAGCATTCTAGAAATCTGTTTTGTATTTACTGACTTCCCCCTCTTTTTCTTGTATGATCTTTGTTGCTGTCTCCAAATCAACTTGTGCCTTTTTGCGATCTCTCTCTGCCATCTTCAATTCAATGGTCAATTGAGATATTTGTGCTACTGGATCTTCATTTCCAGATGGAAAAATGAAAGTAAAAGTATGAGATTAAATGTTATTCTGCAATGATAATGTAGTTTTATTTAATTTGGTGATTTATTCTTTCTTTTGCAAGAGCTACTGAAGAAGTTTCTCTTTATCATTTTATACTTCTGCAACCTCTACTGCCATAGAGTGCTCTCTTGTAGGCAACTTCAACTTTTTCTTCAACACAAATATTTCTGATTCAGCACTTTGTAGCAGCTTCTGTACTGTAGACCTATCATCAGGAACTACCCTAATCTTCACAATAATATTTTTGAGTTCTTCATCCTGGATTATTAAAGCCCTTGAATTTGCTTTCTCTAACTTCAATTTCTTGATAACTTTTCCAAGCATGTTTTCAGCCTTGAGTGCCATTGCATTGGTTTTGGTTAAGTCATTTACAATTAGTTGACCTGTTTGCATATGTAGATTTACTTTTACAAGCAATGGAATTTTCTTTACATCTACAGTTAGATTCACAGTATTAAAATTATTGGATGAACCAATAGACATATCAGAGGGATGTGAAAGGGAAATATTAAATTGATCATTTTCAAGATCCATTGCAGTTAGCAGTCTTGTTTGATCTAGGGTTATCTAGTACTCATCTTGAGCCTCCATGCTTTCCTTCATTTTTTTATTTCTCCTTGCAATCTGAGCAAACATTTGTTTAATTAAGGGCACTTGTTCTTGATTTCTTTCATGTCTTCTTGGTGAAGCCGAGACATTTTTCTCATCTCCCAATTGTAGTGAGAAACCAATTTGAGCATCTACTGAATCCTCACCGAGCTTTGTCCTCTTTTTAGTTCTTTGTTATTCATCCTTTGAATCAATCAATGCTTCTTTACCTCTCTTATTTGACTTCTCTGATATGAAAGGAGTTTGTACATTTGAGCTCAGAGAACCTGCAAAACCTTTATTTGACATCATTTCAATATCATTTTTGCTTTCATTCATGAATGTTGAGTATCCATTTTCAATACTTCTATTAGAAATCATGCGATGAGGATCATAAGTCCACTTCTCTCCTAATAGTAGATGCATTTCATCTAACATCCTAGTGACTTCATCAGTTGCCTATCTCATATTAACTATAAAAGGACCAAATTTCATTGGCAACTTAAACATATGACCTTTCTTCATAGGCACAAAATGTATTTTATCAAAATTTAAACTTTTCCTAATGAATTCCAAATCATATAATCTCATGGGCACAAATACTGGAAGCCTATAAGGTTATACACTAGCTCCATAAAGTATCATTTCAGAATAATCTTCAAATACATACCAATCACAAAACTTACAATTCGTCCCCAGCTGCAGGAACTCTTGAGCTTTTGGCAGGAAGAATGGGGGAGAGGTTCCATTCATAATTCTATATGCAGTAGACATAAAATGACTTGCAAATTCAAACAAACCTTCCTCATTTTGTTCTTTCCTTACTATGTATGTCCAAAAGACCACTAACTTCCTCTTCTTATTCATATCCATTATATTTAACCCCAGATGCATGAATTCTTCTACATTTATATATAAAAACAGATAAATAACAAGAGAGCAAAACCTAAATGAACCTGCAAGTGATAAACTCATAAGTTGAGAATTGACAGCTTCTTGCTAATAAGACGGAATATCTAGCACTACTCCTGGCTTCATCATCAAGGAAAACATTCCCATAATTGATTTTTCTACTGTACTGTCATCGTATTTTCCCAAAATATTTGAAATCCACCTCAATATTGGTCTGAATTCTACATCAAAAACCTCCATGGAGAATTATTTATTGTCAGGTGCAAACTAATTTGTATCTGCCTTCAAGAAAGTGATGAATTGGTTGAAATCTTGACTTGCAAGACTATCATAATGTTCCATCAACAAATCATCAGTGAATTGGACATACGAATCTAAATCAGGGTAACACAGAGCTTGATGAATTAATTGGGCTGAGACTTTAAGAACATTTTCTCCTTGACAATTTATTACAAAACACTTTCCTGGGTACATGAAAAACACTATCCAATACACAAATTCAGGAAAAAGGTGTGTTCTTAGAATGCATGCATACAATACACTATTTTTAACCATGGTGGTGTAAAGTAGAGAAGCTTTATGGTTTAAGAAGACCTGTTGATAAAACGAAAGGTGGTCTAGAGAACAGACAGTATCCTAGATTTTCCTCTCAGTGTCCATGAGAGGAATGTGACTGGAAGAACCTAAAAGGGATGGACGCTTGGCCATAATTCAACTTGGGGTGACAAACAGTCGACAAGGTGGCAGACAACACGGAAAGACACAACGCAGACAAAACTTCAGATACAAAATAACAATAATAACTTTACAAAAATTAGAATCCATCTTAAATAAGTGGTGCGGGCTTAAGACTTAAATGCTAAAAAGCCGCGCCAAAATACCGTTAAAAGTAACCTGATGTGGACAATAGTTGTCACCAACTGGTTGCTTGATTCTACTGCATGGTTTTATTAGGTCTCGAGGTGTGAAGAGCTCATCGAGTTCATGTCCCCTCAATGAATCTTGACTATTGATCTGGATCAGCCCCACAGTCAACTGGGTCAACTGCGGAGGCACGCTTCTTGTTAACCCGCGTGTTAAATGTACCTGTGGGTTGACACTTTTATTCTTTGGCTAATAAATCATCAGATCCCGCTTCATAAACTGCTCGTTGTGTAGCTATGTACTAGGACCCATTTTCATTCAAGTATAAAGTATTAACCTTAAACTTTAATATAAAAAAATATGACATCTTTTATGCTAAAGTATATGGAACTTTATACTTTAACATAGATTTTCATAAATTTTTTTTTTTTTTTTGTATTTTGAAAATTAAAAATAAAGGATATTGTAAATGAGCCACAACACACGCCATGCAGGTGATGGCCCAGTAATGAAATATAATCTTGAGTTCTTTGGGTGGCTAGAACACCAGATCATCATGAATGAGGAATTTCCATATGCATGAATTGATTACAGAGGTGGCCTAGATATCCCACTCCTAATAGGGATGAAATGGGGTGGCTTAAGTAAAAACTTCTCATTTTGATTGTTTTTATGTTTTTAAGTATTTTGTTTGTTTTTTGACATCCAAATCTAATCATATAAAATGTTCGTGGATATGGGGCTCAATTAGACCCACAGGACTACATTGTTTTGATACGTGGAGATATGAGCCAATAGATATTGTGGTGCCTAATCAGATGCAGCATAGGCATTGAATGAGGTAAAGCACAACCTAGAGAGGTTGGCTCGAAACATCCCAGAAACTGGGATTGGTGATTTTACTCTCTGATACCAGAGGCACATAGTAGGAGTTCTGGGAGTGATCAACCACCTGCTATGATAAATAGCATGCTCTATAGTCTACTGTCATGATCACCATCATGCTTAGTTGCTAGACTTTAGGGCTAGATTTTGATTTTTTGGTATCAACATGTTTGAATAATAAAGGTCACGAGGCCTCATTTTTTTGGATGACATTTTTGTAACACACTTTTTAAATACATTTTACCTAATGGAGAACACTAATTATTATCTCAATTTATCTTGTTCAATATGTGGATGAATCTTGTTTTTGTTTACAGAGGTTACAAATGTCTATTTAACACATGATTTGTCAATGCAATATTTAATGTGTTTAAATTTCACACAATATGGTGATATTCAATGTAATCAAAGTGTCTTTCCGAGAGACAGATCCGTAAAAACATTCTTAGCATTGTTGAACTTCTTATTGCATAGACATTTTTTAAATTTAATATTATGAGTTGTGAATCTAACCTAATGACCAATCGACGAATGCCAAATGAAATGGTGCCAGATAATAGTTCAATCCCTGCACTATACTCTATTATATCATTGTTGTTTGACCAAGGCATATCCCATGAATAGCTTGACTAACTCATCAGTGGGAAAATAAACAACCCAAGGTACGAACGATAGATTTTGAGTACTACGACTAGCGCCATCAACAAAGCCAATGTAAATTTTAGGGAGCATCGACATCTAAAAATAAAGTGTTACTCAAGATAAGTAGGAGAAGTAGCAGAAAAAACATATAAATATGGTAAAATTAGTGTACGTGCTCATAAAAATATGATACAAGTAATGTAAAAAATATTCACGAAAATGAATCAAGCATAATATTTCTTTAGGTAAAGACCATTCCTCAGCTCTTGCAAATAAAAACCATCATAAACAACTAGCACATAGGCATATTTAGCTAGTACATGTTTTACAATGTAAGGACCATGCCACATGGGCTCGAATTTACCAGCACCTAGTTTATCATGTGCTTGATCATAGACCAAGGCTAGGTCACCTTCCAAGTATGAACACAGATTTTTGTTTTGGTCAAAATGTGCCTTAACCCATTTCTTATTAGCATCACTAGCAAATGCAACATCATGGCGAGTCTCATCTAGTCGTGAAAAGAACAAAAAACACTCCTCCTTAGCAGAGGTAGTTGGTAACAACTCAATGGCTAGTTTCAAAGATGAAATTTCACATTCAATCAAAAAAATTGTCTCAAAACCATAAATAATTTGGAAGGGATTAAAGCCAATTGATGTTTTAGCTAAGGTACGGTATGCCCATAGGGCTAGAAAAAGCATAATATGCTAATTTTGTTTATGAATGTCAAAAACCTGCTTGATCATAGTGGTCAAAACCTTATTAAAAACTTCGAATTAGCCATTCTCTTGCATATAATATGGGGTAGAGTTGTCATGCCACAAGCCTACCTGTGTATAAAGTTTGTTCATCATAAATTTTCAAAAATGGCTACCATGATCTATGAAAATAGGTTGTGGAACTCTGAACCTGGAAATCACATGGTTGAATATGAAAATGGTTGTAGTTTCGCCATCATCCTTATATGTAGGAATCGTCTCAATCCCTTTTGTAAAATAATATATGTCACAAAATAGATGCCCAATTTGGCAAAAGGACTGACAGATATGATTAGGTGAAGAGGAGATCAAGACTCACACATCTTGTGATGATAAACTTAGAAATTATGGAACTTATGAACCGTGGTTATACAATCTTTGAAGATCTAGGGCCAGAAATAGCCAGCGTGAAATATTTTTTGGGAAGTGGAGAACCTTAAAGTATGACCACCATAGGCCATAGAATGGTATTCATTCAATGCCTTGATGGCTTCCTCATTAGTAACAAAATTTCTAAATATGGAATCAACACCACGATGATAAAGAGTATCGCAAACAATAATGTATTGTTTTGATTCGTATCGAATACGATGGTAATGAGTTCAATACAATTCTGGCCAAAACGTATGAATTTGAAGATATATGATAGTATCTCCATACTAGGGATCTAAATTACTGATAAGAAAGAGGGTTTCATCTGGAAGATAATCCTCTGCCACAATTTTTGTCTTAGTATAGGGAAAATTACATAAAAAATCAGCAAACACCAATGATTTCTTAGATGTATATTTTTCAAATTATAAATCAAATTATTGCAAGATAACTATCCATTTAGATTATTTCCCCCCTAGAAATTGTCTCGTAAGAATGTACACCATAGGGTTGTAATAAAAAATCACTAGTGTTTTTCATAAGAGTATATAGTGACAAAAATGTTGGACAACTTAAACAACTGCCAAGACAAATTTCCCCACATGTGCGTATTTGATCTCAATTTTCATGAGCTTCCTACTCAGATACCTATTCGTCATTGGATTCATCTTCCTAAAATAGAGCCATGCCAATGGTGGCATCAGATGCAGCTAAATACAAAAATTAGTTCTGATGATAATCATGTGGATGCAACAATGGTGTATGGGTTAACATGTTTTTGAGTGAATCAAAAGGTTTTTGAGCAATCTCTTCCCAGATAAATGGGATTCCCTTTTACAACAATCCAGTAAATCCTTTAGTTAGCTCGGCGTATTTAGGTATAAATTTACGAAAAAAAATCTTTCCCTTGAAAACTTTAGAGTTGGCAATGATTGGAAAGAGCAAGAAAATTGAGAATAGCCTCTACCCTGAGCGGATCAACACAAATTTCTTCATATGACATGAAAAATCCCAAAAATCGATAGGATTGAACACAAAAAACACATTTGTGAGGATTTAGGTGAATATTGTAATGCCTACATCTGATAGAAATTTCTCTCAAATGCATCAGATGGTCTTATTGTCTCAGCGAGTGAGCTAGTAATTAATCCAAGTAGGGTGGTACAATATGCATGAAATTGTGAAACAGGTAATACATTTCCCATTGAAAGGTTGCGACGAAATTGTTTAACCCAAATGAGAGTTTCCAATAAGAAAATGTTTCCCATGGAAAAATGAATGTAGTTTTATGTTGATTAGTAGGGAGTATGTTTATTTGATTGTATTGGAAAATCCATCCATGAAAGAGAAAATATCATTTTAGGCACAACCATCAACAATTTGATCGATATAAAGGTTAGGATAGTTTTCCTTAGGACAATATTTGTTAATATACCTAAATTGATGCATACTTTAATGGTCCCTTGTTTCTAGTTAACTGGAACAATATTGGAAACCCAATTAGTCAAGGGAATAGAATAAATGAAACCTACTTTATGTGGCTTTTCAACCTCAACTTTTATAAAAACAACTTTTTGTGGATGCACTGGACGTAATATCTATATAACAAGTTTGGCATCCAGATAAGTCTTGATCTCATGAATTACAATTCTAGGGTCAATTCCTGGAATTTCCTCATAGGAACAGGCAAAAATGTCTCAAAATTCCTCAAATAGGGCTTTATACATTTTAATTTCTTAAAGGGAAAACAAAGCACCTATGTGAATATTCTCGATATTTCCAGGTTTGACTCAAATGTTGATTGGTACAGTTGTATATATGTTTACTAAATTATTTTTAGATTTAGAATGAATGATTGACATTGGACATTTAGGACTATTCAAAATCTTAGATGAAAAATCATTCTTGGTTTTATCAAGGCTAGGTAGAAAATAATAACGATCATGATAATTGCCCCATGGAATTTAATTAAAAGTCATTATTTCCATGATACTTTCGTCTGTTGGAGACTCGTTATCGAAGGTATTAGGAAATGATATTGGTGCTAATCGTGACAATTGAGAATAATCATCGGTGATTGCATTCACTCAATCAATTTCAGAGGATGGTGGATTGGAAAATTGTTAGGTCCATATAATACTAGTGTATCCCCTTATTTTTATTATCAGTGTAGCCCCCTTAATGTTATTATTGTGCCCATGTAGCCCCCATATTGCCATTTTTGTGCCCCATAGAATCCCATTATTGTTATTGTTGTGCCCTTGCATTATTATTGTTATGTTGTCTTTGATTATATTGTGACCCCTTAGACTCCAATATATAGAATGTAGGTTTTTTCAATTGAATCATCCAAGAATTGTTCTTTTATGTAATGTAAAGGAGGTTTCCCCCTCGAAGTGGATAATTTTTAAGTCTTTGATCTATATTTTCTTCTATTTCGTGAGCTACCTGCATAACATTTGGTATCAGAGCTTTGGATTCTATGGTTTTGTTGCTTCAAAAATGCCATTGTGGAATTTTCACTATAATATTTGTTCTACGAAGCTTTAGAAGCTGAAATTGCGACCACGTAGAGATGGAATCTTGGTGAACTTTTTTCCATAATTTCAGATCTTGGTTCGCTACATTTTCAGAGATATAATCAAATAAAGTTAGGGTTTTTGTAGGCTCCAAAATTCAGTCTCAAATTGGTGACCTACGGAAAATTGTCATAGCTTTTATTTTAGGCACCATATTTGAATTCTGTAAAAAATGGCAGAAATTGCATGGAATATAGTTTGTCATGTAGTAATTTCAAGGCTGAAGGTTGAAAAGTGACACCTGGAACTTTGTACAAGTTTTCTCTACTAAACTAGTATATAATCAGGTAATCGTGGGAGATGGGACATAAATTTACCTTGAAGAATCCAAATTAGGTCCGACCTATGGCATTAGAAATACAACTCAAATGGATACTAAATGAATGAACTCAAATCTTAGGGACTTGAAATCACATAGATACATTAGGTTCAATACAGAGCTCCTCAAAAGCAATTAAAATTGTGTACTATTTTTAAAATTGCATAAATTTTGTTTGAAAAGTCAGTTTGAAGTGATTCCAAGCGCATATTGAAGCATAGATATCAGCATTGAATTCTAAAATTCCTCCCAAAAATAATTCCATACCCAATAATCCCTCATAAATCTCTACTATGACGCATGAAGAGGAAGAATTGCAGCAAGATATATCAAAATTATGAGATCAAGTGCAACAATTTTTTCTCTCATAAAGAGAAACCAAAGATGAAATAAAAGGTGACATGGATGGTTTAAAATAATACATAGAAGATAAGATGGATGATTTGAAGAATGGAATGGAAGCTAATATGGATGGCATGGAAGCTAAGATCGATGGTATAGAAGCAAAAATTGAAGGTTTCAAGGAATTTTTGACAAAGTTGCTACAAGAAAATATTCTTAAAGGAGAAAAGGTAGTAGAGGAAACTCATGATGAGAACAAAAGAAGTGTTAATCATGATTTCACAGGCTCTAATGTTAGATTGAAGACCTACCATATTCCAAATATTGATATGAGGAATTTTGATGGCAAGGATCCTGTAAGATGGATACTATAGATAGGCAATATTTTGGTCTCCATAATGTGAAAAACACACAAAAGGTACACATTGCAACTTTATATTTAGAACACAATCAGTTTTTATGGTATCGATGGCTTTTCTCTCGTAAAAAAATTGTCGATTGTCAATTTTTATGGAGGAAATGATATCACATTATGAGGGTACAAAGAGAAACACCTTCTTTAGCCAATTGATAAATCTCAAATAAAAGGGTTCAATAATGGAGCATATTGAGGACTTCCAAAAATTGAATATAAGGATAAATGATATTCCAGAGGATCATATGATTGATGTATTCACAGAGACTTTAAATGATAACATCCAGCATGAGGTTCACCTTTGGGAACCTGATTCATTGGAGAAGGCATTCAGGTTGGAAAGGAAAATTGAAAGAAAAAATATGGTGACAAGGAAGCCTACCACTCACAACTATAAAGATGGAAGTGTTGCTACTCCTATCTTTCCACAACCTACAAGGTTGACACCACAAAAATTGGAAGAAAAAAGAGAAAAAATAGATTTTTTATAGTTGTGATAGCAAATAGACTAAAAGTCATAAGTGTGCTTAGAAGAAACTATTTTACATAGATTCTGAAGAGGAGGAAGAAAATGAACAAGAAACTTCAAAAGAAGAGGATATACACCAAGAACTAACCCTAGAGAAAGAAGAAATGAGTCAAACCATATCTTATAATGTATTGGCATGAATTATCACTCCTTAAACTCTCAAGATAGAAGGAAATATCAAGAAGAAAAAGGTAATAGTGCTAATTGATTTAGGTGGTACCCATAGTTTTATTCATTATAAGATATCCAAGGAATTGAATTGCTTCCTATATCCAACACCAGAGTGTCAAGTTATGTTTGCAAATGTAGGAACTGTAAATTTATCTCAAAAGTGCCATAATATCAAGCTTACCATGGGGGAATATGTATTGAATAGTCCAATGTTTTCCATTCTAATGGGAGGTGTTGATGATGTATTAGGATTCCAATGGTTACAATCTTTGGGTATGATAACTTTCAATTTTTAAGAACCTTTCTTGAATTTTTTTTGGGAAGGGAGGGAAGTTGAATTAAGGACTATCGTAGGGAAACCAGGAAATATGATCAGACCTAATGGCATGAAAAATATTCTAAAGAAATAACAATGGGGCGTAATTCCACACTTATTCTCATTAAGGGTTCAAACATCGAAATCATCTATTTCTCTAGATATCAAAAAAGTCATGAAAAATCATTCCAAGGTATTTGAGACTCCCAAAGGCCTCCCACCTATTTGTGATCGTGATCATGCTATTCATTTTATTCCAGGAAGTGTTCCTCCAAACACCAGGCCTTACAGATATCCCTATGCCCAAAATAGTAAAAGTGAACGTATGGTTGCAAAAATGCTAGAGGTCGATATAATTCAAAATAGTCAAAGTTATTTCTCTGCTCCGGTAGTATTGGTTCACAATAAGGATGGATCATGGAACCTCTATCTAGATTATAGGGAGCTCAACAAGCTAACTATTAAAGATAAATTTCCCATTCCCATTATTGATAAATTATTGGATAAACTACACGGAGAAATTTACTTTACCAAGTTGGATCTCCGTTCAAGATATCATAAAATTAGAATGAAGACTGAAGACATTCCGAAAACAACTTTTAGAACTCATGAGGGTCATTATGAATTTCTGGTCATGGATTTTGGCCTTACCATGCACCTTCTACATTTCAAGGTTTGATGAATTCTATTTTCAAACCCTTCCTTATAAAATATGTGTTAGTATTTTTTTATGATATACTAATATATAACAAGTCTTGGAAGGATCATGTTCAACATGTTGAGAGGGTGCTCAAACTATTGGAGGCAAAAGAATTATATGAAAAAAACATCCAAATGTTTCTTTGGAGTATAGGAGGTGGAATATATAGGTCATATTGTATCTCATGAGAGTGTTAAGGTAGACCCTAAAAAAATTAAAGCCATTAAGGAATGGAAAACCCCCACAACCATAAAGCATCTGCGAGGATTTCTCGGGTTGATAGGGTATTATCGTAAGTTTGTTAGGAATTATGGGAGAATAGCAGCAACTCTAACAACATTATTGAAGAAATGCATTAGAGGAAATTTTAGCCTAAAAGTGGCCTCCTGAGAAAAAATAATAAAATATTAGTTAAAATAATCAAATAAGAGCTATGCATTTTGGAGGGACAACAAGAAAACTACTTTTTTTTAATTTTATTTTCATCTTATCACCTTATAGTTTTACCCAAATTCATGTTTAGACACTCAATAGATGCGGAATTAAATTAGACATCCAATGAGTACTCATTATGCATACTTTTGAGATGACCCACCTTGATAAAAATTGCAGATACATTAAAAGTGTGTGTTTTAACTCACACTTTTAATGTATCTACATTTTTTTATCAAGGTGGGTCTTCTCAAAAGTATGCATAATGGGTACTCGTAGGATGTGGAATTTAATTATACATTTAATGAGTGTCTAAACTTGAAATTTGAGTAAACCTATAAGGACACAAGCCAAAAATACAATTAAAAGAAGTAGTTTTTCTTATTTTCCCTCCAAAATATTCACATGTACCTCTTTTTAAATTTAAAGCATTTTGATTGGTTTACATATTATAGCATTGAAATTACATGAAAACTTCATGGGCACTTTTAGGCTGCAATTTCCTCTAATCTGCATTTTCTTGGACTCTGGAAGCAGCTAAGGCCTTTGAACATCTTAAAGAAGCAATGTTCCATGCACCAGTCTTAGTTATGCGAGACTTCACAAAAAAAATTATTGTGGAATGTGATGCCTTAGGAAATGGAATTTGTGCCATTTTAATGCATGAAGGAAGACCCGTTTCTTTTGAAAGTCATCCAACGAAAGGAAAGTATTTACACAAAGCTATTTATGAGAAGAAAATGTTGGAAATACTACATTTACTAAAGCAATGGCGACCTTACCTAATGGGAAGACACTTAAAGGTAAAAATAGGTCATGATAGTCTTAAATACTTTTTGGAAAAATCTTATCTTCAGAAAATCAACAAAAATGGGTCACAAGGATGTGAGGTTATGACCTTGAAATCATCGAAAAAAAAGGGAAGAAAAATGTTGTTGCAGATACACTCTCAATAAAGGGTTAGGATGTGGAAGTGTTTCTTTGTGCCATTTCTATTATCAAATAGGATTGGATAACCGAAGAAAGGGATGAATGGAAGAATGACAAAGAAGTGTGGACACTCATTCAAAATTTGCAGCAAGATCCTAGTACATTTGATACATTTAGCTAGAAAAATTATTCATTATGGTACAACGATCACTAATATATTTGTAATAATTGCCAACTAAAACAAAATATTATATTGGAATTGCACACCTTTCCCTTAGGAGGGCACTCAAGATTTTTAAAAACTTACCATAGAGTCAAGAAGGAATTTTTTTGGGATGGCCTTAAATCTGATATTCAAAATTTTATGGAACAATGTTTGATTTACCAACAAAATAAAGTTGAGAAAATTATAACCCCAATTTTGTCACAACCTTTATCCATTCCAAGTCAATTTTGGGAGGAGGTTTCAATGGATTTTACCAAATGTTTACCCAAGTCAGAAGGAAAAAATTTCATCATGCTGATAGTTGATAGAATTACCAAGTATGCACACTTTTGTGCATTATCTCATCCATTTAAAGCCATCATAGTTGCTACTGCACTTAAGAAAACAATTAAAAAGCTACATGGAAATCCAAATATTATTGTAAGCGACAAAGATCCCATTTTTATAGGAAAATTTTGGAAAAAATCATTTTCTTGTCTGGGTACTCAATTAGCTCATAGCTAATCTTATCATCCTCAATCTGATAGGAAAAACGAGATAGTGAATAAATGTTTGGAAGGATATATATGTTTCTTCTTTTCTGATAAAAAAACACAATGGTTCAAGTGGTTACTTGTGGCTAAATGGTGGTATAACACTTCCTTCCATACTTCAACAAAAATGAACCCATTTATGACAGTTTATGGATATCATCCACCTTCTATAACATCATCTTTAAGAGAAAATTCTAAGGTTGAAGGAGTGTAAGATCACATTGAGAATTAAAAAAAAAAAATTCTCAAAGTCTTAAAGGATAACCTCACTTTGGCACAGAATCGAATGAAACAACAGGAATATCAGCATCGCAATGAAAGAATTTTTGATGTAGGTGACTAGGTATTTTTACGACTAAAACCATACAAAAAAATGTCTCTCAATCAAGTTAAGAAGGATAATAAATTATCACCAAAGTAATATGGTCCTTACAAGGTATTGCAAAATATTGGTACTATGGCATACAAATTGGAGCTTCCGGAATCTTCCCGAATGCAACCAATTTTCCATTTTTCATGCTTAAAGAATGTTATAAGTGACAAGCTTTGAGTTCAAACGATATTTATATAACTTAACAATGAAGGAAAAATCATATTGGAACCTAAAGCAGTTATGGAAACAAGAACTCGACAGCTACAAAAACGATCAATTTCAGAGTATCTCATCAAGTGGAAGAACTTACCTGCTGAATATTCAACATGGAAGGATAAGAAATTTATACAGAAGCATCCAAAACTACTCAAGCGTTGAGGACAACACTCGTTTGAAGGAGAGGGGCATGTTAGGTCCCTATAATACTAGTGTATCCATTTATTGTTATTATTAGTGTAGCCCCCTTATTGTTATTCTTGTACCCATGTAGCCCCCATATTTCTATTGTTGTTCCCTTACATTATTACTATTATGTCGGTTGTGATTATATTATGACCCCTTATACTCCTATATATAGAAATTAGGTTTTGTACTTTGAATACTCCAATAATTTTTCATTTATGTAATGTAAAGGAGGTTTCCCCCTCGAAGTTGAAAATTTTTAGGTTTTTGATTTATATTTTCTTCTATTTTGTGAGGTTGCATAAAAAAAATGTTTGAACTACCAGATAAGCCGATTCAAATTTTTTTAAAGGCATCTCACTACCATACGAGGTTAATTCATATTATAAAGGAAAAATCCAAGGATTAGGAGATTCCATTTTACTTGATGTGATCATATTAACCTGGGAAATATTATGAGGAAAATTTGGTGGAGGGAGTGAAAAATTTACCATGAGTGACAGATGTTTAAGTAAAAGGACCCCAACGTCTTTATACAGAGTAACATTTTTTCCAATAAAAATTACACTACCTGTAGAATTAGGGTACGAAGTGTAGTAAGAAAATTGGTCTACTTTCACGATTTCTCCTTTATGGGGAAACATCATCATATGAAAAATTGATGAGACCACTGTAGACATAACATAGGTCACTTTGACCTTGTAAAAGGTTATAATCAAGGTGAGCATCAACAACTTCAACTTCGATTGCAAGTGTCTTACCTTTTAATTATATGGGTAGATCGTTTAAAATTCCATATGGATGAAAAAATCTTCCATCAAAGGCTTTGAAAGGTGTGGGAGATTGATTGATGGTTGAAGAACCCAAGGATATTCAACAAGCAATATAGATGATACATGTAGAAGCTGCTTCATCAATTACCTTACAAAAGACTCGTTTAGTTTTGATGAAAACTAATATTTGAAATTCTAGTTAACGTGGGAGTCTAGGTACATGACTCTCAAGATCAAACATAATAAATATTAGAATATTTGGGATAAATTGATTTAATTGATGAAAATAGTAATTTCCTTTGTTTCGGGAAATTCTACAGAACTTCAAGAGCTGACATTGATGAAGGAGGCATCACCAAATCTTCAATGATATTTTAGTTCTGAGTAGCTCTTGCATGAGGATTAAAAATTGACTTTCGAAGAACACCTTTAGTAGGCGGTCGAATTACCATGTTAACATTTGGTTTTTCAATCTATAATGGTTTAGAAGGAAAATGAATTTATGTGTAATATTGAAGGAAAACTTACATCATTTCCATCTACGACAGAATCCTTAGATCCGTAATCTTCAGATATTATGGATAACATAACTTGTGAGTACATCATCATTATATTTGTCGATGTGGAAGCATTATTATCATTATTTAAAAATGTATTAAAAATTAAAAATATATAAATTTTGAAATGCCACATCAATATTTTTCATATGAAAAACATAAAAAACAAATTAATTAAGCATTGCTGAAATAAATAAATTATAAAAAAATTATATTTAAACAAAATCTAAATGGTTTATGCAAATAAATTAATTTAAATAAATATTATAACTAAAATTTTTGTTTTTATTTATTTTATATTAAATTCATTATCCAATTATTAATTAAAAATTTAAAACTCTCCAATTAAAAATAATATAATATAATATATGAATTACTATATTTATTTTCTTGTAAATTTTTATTAATAAAGTTATATAGTAAAAATAAATATTAAAAAAGTGAGTCTTAAAAATAAATTACTAAGTATAAATATTTAGATTTTATAGGTGTACTCCTTATTAAATGTTATGACTCTTGGTTTAATACTTCATACAATGACAATTTATTTTCATAAATATTTATATTTCATAAGTATATTTTTTAATAAATAAAATAGATTGAGCGAATTTAAGAGATAAAGTACCAATACATAAAGAGAGATGTGAAAGAGCAGCATAGGTTTCCAAATTGAAAGAGTTTTAAAATATCCATGGATTACACTGTGAAGTTAAATAATCATTCTACCCAGAGATCACATGATGAAGATCTAAGAGAAATAACACTTCATTACTTGAGGAAATGTGTTATAGATAAACTTAATTATTCACAAATGTCTTTTCGGAATTTAGTGTACAAGCTAGGTTTTGGGAATTAATTTTGACGTGGAGTTGAATATGTTGAACAATGGGGATAAGTTTTGACGAGGAAATTATTATAGTGCACTTTGTAAGCTTGCAATTCTCATCGGTGGATTATTCTCCTGTAATGAATCTATTCAAAGCACTGGCCTGCAAGTATTGCCAACATGTGAATGACTACAACATCATTTTTCCCATATTATTTAATTATTTAAATTTTTAGTAAAATTTCCCGAACATATTCGCTCAGAACATTATAAGTTTATTAATGATATAAATAATGGAAACCATAAGTTTATTATTATTAATATAATTGTTGGAAAATGATTTTTTGGACGTATATCTACCACAAGTAAATGTGGTTCGGTTTTGAAAGTTACTTTATTTTTTTAAAGTAATAATGTTTTCTATTTTGTTATTATTAATTACATGTGAAGAAAAGAAATCAATATTTGAATAGGTTCAGTTATAAGGGTTTTAATGTTATTATTAAAAAAAAGTTGTATAAATAAATATTTGTTTAGCACTGAGATATTTATTTTATAATATATCTTATTTTGCATTAATAATATTTAAAAGTATTATAAAAATTAATTAAAATAGAATTAAAATTTAAATTATTATTATTATTAAATTCTAAATTATTATAAGTATTAATTATAAATAATTAAATATAATTTAAATATATGTATTTAAGAATATTTAAAAATATGATAAGAAAAACATATTTATAAAAGAAATAATAAATAATTAAAATTCAATAATAATCATTTTGTTTTTATTTAAAATAATTAATTTATTTTTATATATATTTTAAAATCAATAATTATATTTCATGAAGGAGAAATTAGAAATTTTATGTTTTAATATTTATGTTGAAAAATGTTATTTTAATTTAAATATTTTATTATTATATTTTATATTTTATTTATTTATTTTTATTTTAAGTACAAGGGGTTTTCGTAGTGCATTATATTAGATATTATTTTTGGAATTTAATTGTGTTAAGTCATTTATCTATGACCATTTTCATGAGAGGTAGTCATAACTGACTAATTTCTCATGATTTTTGAATAGTCCACAGAGTTTTGAGATGGGTGACCTCCCAGGAAGTCTTGGTTACCGGGTGCAAGCCCCAGAAGTGATGATTGACGCTATGTGATTTATTTCACTAGTTTCAATCCCACTTCTACACCCTTGTGAACATCACCTGATGCAATGAGTGCTAAGTGGATTATTCAAAAATCATGAGAAATTAGTGAGTTAAGACTACCTCTCATGGAAATGATCATAAATGAATGACTAACTTAACACAGTTGAATCCCAAAAATAATATCTATTTTTTTATTATTATGTTTTTTAATTATTAATATTTTATTTTAAAATAAAAAATAATTATTTTTATTTTACTTATTTTTTAAATTAATATTTATATTCGATCAATGGAAAAAAATTTTAAATCGTATTTAAATATTTATATTAGAAATTTTAGTATATATTTTTAAATATTTTATTATCCATTAATTTTATTATATATATTTTTAATATTAATATTTTGATTTTATTTAAAATAATTAAATTTATATTACATACTTTTGAAACTACTATTCATATTTCATTATTGGAAGTCTGAAATTTTATATCTTGATATTTATATCTGAAATTAATTTTTATTAGAAATTTTATTATATAATTTTTAAATATTTTATTAAATATTTTTTATTATATATATATATATATATATATATATATATATATATATATATATATATATATATATATATATTGATTTTAATAATTATTTTGATTTTTTGATTTTTTATTTTATTTTGGGTTAAAAATAATAATTATAGGGTTTATTGTATTTTCCTTGGGTTTTAATGTTAATCCTAGAGTTTGTCACATTAATATTATATAATTGAGGAATTAATAAACACAAGGAATTAATATTTAAAAACTAAGGGAATAATATTATAAACGAAAGGAATTAATGAATCTAGAGGATTATTAATATTTCAATCCCCAACGGGTTAATATTTTAAACCAAGTGGATTTTAACCTAAGAGATTAATAAAACCTAAGGGATAAATGTGGTGGACTATGCCAAGGTTTAAAATATTTATACATTAACATACCTTAACTATGGTTGACCTTTGTTTGCATTGTTAACTATTGTTAAGACGGGCATCAGAGTCAACAATACTAAACATGACTACCATGGTGAACCATAGTTACCTCAAGAATCATGTTCTATGTATAAGTGACATATAGTGAATCATCGTGAATAGTCATGGTTGATCATGGTCGCTTATAGCTGAAGGATAGGGTTGAAAATACTAATCATAAGGTTTATAATCTTAGGATTTAATATTAATCCTAAGCTTTAAAATCCTAGGGTTTATAATATTAATCCCTTGGGTTTAATATTATTCCCTTGGGTTTATGAACCATTGGGTTTTAGTATCAATCCCTTGGGTTTATTAGTCTCCTGGGTTTATAATATAAATCCCCTGAGTTTATTAATCTAAGGATTCATATTCCTAGGGTTTAATATTACTCAAAGTGTTTATAATATTAATCCTAAGTTTTGATAAAAATCCCTTGGGTTTATAATCATGGTCAACCATGGTCCACCTTGTTCAATAATGGTCAACCATGGTCCAATGTCGCATTATGACAAAGATTGTCTCAATATCAAAATCAATCATGGTCAATCATGGTCAACCATCATCATCCATCGTCAACCATGGTCAAAATTAATCATAATGTGTAATATTAATCCATTGGTTTATGATATTAATCAACTTGAAAATCATTGTTGCAATTTTTAATCATCATCAACCTTTTTCAACCATGGTCAATCATGGTCAACCTTGGTCAACCATGGTTAACCATGGTCAACAATAGTTGAATGTCATAATATCACAGAGAGTGTGTTGGTATGAAAGTAAACCATGGTTAAGCACAGTCAACCATGGTCCAACTTCTCATTGTGACAAGGATTGCCTCAATATGAGTATCAACCATGGTCAACCATGGTCCAATGTCGCATTTCCACAAGGATTGCCTCAACATGAAAATAAACCATGGTCAACCATGTTTATTTTGGTGTTTATAATATTTATTTTAGGATTTATATACCTTGGTTTTATAATAATAGTCCCTTGGGTTTAATATTATTCACTTGAGTTCATAATCCCTTGGGGTTTTAGTATTAATTCCTTGGGTTTATTATTCCATTAGGTTTATTATATCAATCCCTTATGCTTATTATTCCATTGGGTTTATAATATCAATAATGGTCAACCATGGTCAATCATAGCCAACCATGATCAACCATGGTTGAATGTCGCATTATGATAATGATTGTCGCAATATGAAAATCAGCCATGGTCCACCATGGTTGAATGTTGCATTGTGACAGTGATTGTCTCAATATGTAAATAAAACATGGTCAACCATGGTCCAATGTCGAATTGGGACAAATATTGTATCGATATGAAAATCAATCATGGTCAAGCATGGTCCAACATCACATTGAGACGAATATTGTCTTAATATGAGAATCAACCATGGTCAACAATGGTCCAATGTTTCATTATGACAAATACTCGATCGATTTGAAAATAAATCATGGTCTACCATGGTCCAACATCACATTGTGGAAAGGATTGTCTCAATATGAAAATCAACTATGGTCAACAATGTTTATTTTAGTGTTTATAATATTTATCTTAGGGATTATATACCTTGGTTTTATAATATTAGTCCTTTGGGTTTAATATTATTCAACCATGGTTAACCATATATTATAAAATCATTCATGGTCAGTCATGGTTATTCAAGGTCAACTATGGTCCAACGCTACATTGTGACAAAGATTGTCTTAATATGAAAATAAATCATTGTCTCAACGAGTGTTCAAAATAGCATTATGACAAATATTGTCTCAATATGATAATCATCACAAACCACTGATCCAGGAGGATCCTTGAAATGATCAAAAATTTATAGTCTCATATGCTAATGAAACCTAGCGCCAAGTCGAAGTGCTCATCACTTTGATTCCAATGATATATTCGGTTTGCAAAATGGCCTCCGTATAAGGGAGAAAATGGGTTCTGAATTTTTTCCCAAACAGGCAAAAAAAATGGGCCACAGCAGGCCAAGTGGAAGTCTCCGAACATGGAACCTGGCAGTCTCATAATAGGGCATGTGGAAGTCAATTCAAGCCATGTGCAGGTCAAACTTTCAAGTTATGGGTCGAACCCACGACCACCAGCTTGACACCACAAAACTTAACCAATAGAGCATGTCATTTTCTTTATTAAATCAATGGTGAAAATTTATATTTAAATGTTTGTTACATTGCATGTGGGAGAAGGGTTGGCGAAGCCGCCATATCTGATGGTCTTCCAAACTTGTGGATCGTTGTAACCAAATGCCAAATGCCATTCTAAAATCAACACATACCAAATCATATATATATCGATGGTGAAACTATATGATAATAGTCACATCTAAAGTCAAAACTATCTGGCAGAGCCTCCACATATTGGTGCGACAAGATTAATCAAATTCTAAAGTTAAACCTTGGTTATAACAAATATGCCACGAGTCAAATTATATGTCATCGTCGGTATAAGGTTTTAAACTATATGATAAAGTTTTGAAACTATATTTGTAATATAGTTGCGCCCAAAATCTAATGTTAGAGTTATGTTATAATAATTTCTATTTTTTTTAAAGAAATCCTGGGAGGCCTGTGGGTTTGACCTCGGGAGCTCCCGTGGGAATTAAAAAATAATTTCCAATGCGCCAAGGCAAAGGGAGATGTAAGGTGGAGCTTTTGTAATTGTTTTGAATAGTTTCTATAAATCCCTTTTGAGGCATATCTCAGCCAATATTGGGCCTTTTTGAAATCTTTAACTTACAATGGAGAGTCGAAGCTGAGGCCTATCAGTTGATAGTAGCCATTGAATCCTGTGGGCACATTCTATAATGGTGAAAATTGATGTAAAGGGACTTTATGAGCATTTTTTATATAGTGGACACCCATTGGAAGCAGACCCAAAGATGTAGTCTAGGAGGGACGAACTCCATCATCAAGTTTTCTGTGTTTGCTTCTTTTTCCCTCTTTTTCATGCTTAGTTTCATATTTCAAGTTTATGTTTAAGGCACTTAAAAATCCATTTTCCTCATTATTTCACTAAAAACACATCCTTAGTTAATATTTGAATAAATTGTGCAAATAGTCAATCATGTTGTTTTCAAATCATATTTTGGTATCAAAGCAAGGTTAATCATATATAAGAAGGATATTTTCCAATGTGAATGTTGACTATAACCAAGTTGTGACATGGAGAAGGGAAACTTGAGAAGATAAATACATAGATTGGAAAGAGGAAAGTCTCTCAAAAGTTGAAGATGTGATAGGCAAATGAAGTAGAAGCTCGTAAGCCCAAGAATGAGAAATTTCAACAAATGTTACTTAATATGAAATAGATGATTGCAGAAATTTATGAAGATAAGAAGACTAGAGATGTAGCTTCATCTTCTAAAGTCGTGAAAGAGAAAAAGGGCAAGGAAAAATATGATGGTAATGAACCTCCTTCTCCTCCATATTTCTCTTCTTCTTCTTTATTCTCTTATCATTCAAGTTCAGATTTAGACTCACAAAAGAAGCCAAATAAATCTCCTTTTTTGAAGCTTGATGTTAAGTTTGAGTTGTCAATATATGATGGTGAAATGAATCCCGAAAAGTTAGATAATTGGATAGAGAAACTTGAGGTGTATTGTAGGATTCAAAATCTTGTTGATGAATATGAAAAAAATCAGTTAGCTACACTTAGAATGGGGGGAACAACTTTGATTTGGTGAGAAAGTAAAACTCAATCAGATTTTAAGAAAAAAGGTAAAATTGTCTCTTGATGGTCTAAGTTTGTTAAAGCTCTTAGAAATAAATTATATCCTTTAGGATATATGCAACATATTGTAATGGATTGGCATCATTTAAGGCAAGGTAAAGGACAGAGTGTGCAATATTTTACACAGGAGTTCGGGAAAAAGGCATTAGCACTTAATATTCCATTAGACACATGGGAAACTTTGTTAAAGTATATTGGAATTTTTCATTATTATTTGCAACATACATTTCTTATGTTTAATCCAACTGAATTTGATGAAGTGTGTGTAAAATCCATTAATATTGAATCAGGTAGCAGACCGTTTCGGCTAAACTTTTCAAAGAATCCATTCAAGAATTTAGAGAACAAAGATTCCAAAGAAGGCAAAGGAAAGAATAAGTTTAAAGGGAAGAAAGTAGAAATAGCCAAGAAGGAGAAAGGCCTGCTAGTACTCATTTTTAGAGGGTTGGACATGATGACTCCAAATGTTGGAAGCTTCATCCTGAACTTAAACCAAATAAGTTCCTTAAGAAGAAGGGTGAAATGAAAGCTAATGTTGCAGTCCAACAAGATTTTGGATCTCACTTCGATGATGAAAAGAATATTGCCGCTATGGGTCTGAAAGGTATTCCTTCTGAAGTTGGTATTAGTTTTACTTGTTCTGCATCTTCTTCAAAATATAATAATGTGATTTTTTTTTGGTAAATTGGGCTATTCTATTAATTCAAAAACATAAAGTTACATATGCTACATGTTGGGTTGGCAAGCTATGCTTAGCCAATCCCAACCTATGTTACACAGTTTCTAGGCTGCCTCGGGGGAGGAAACTAGCCTGAAAAAACTTAAAACAAAGAATTACATTATGCGCAGTAGCACTGACATATCTAAGAAACACAAAGTAAACAGTAGAAAAAAGGCACTGATGGAGACCATGAAAAGAAACATAGGAGAACTATGCAGCTGCGTAGTCTTCATTTTTCATCTTCATCATCACTATTGGGGACCTCCTCCTCACTAGGGCAAGTAGGAGCCTGCGTAGCAGCTTTCGCCGTGTCTACCACTGTATGCCTGGGAGTGCAAACTGGTGCGCAAAGGATGGGGGAGTCTGGGTCTATGCCGTTGGGTACACATGTCCAAATGCCATCGGAGTCCATCACCTAGACGTCTAAATCCGTAGCTTCCTCCTCCTGAACTGAAAATGGGTCAGTTTTACGGTGTTGGAGGTGCATCTGGGGAGAGATGGTGGACTTCCTCGAGCCACATCTTCCTCTCTGCGCAGCTTTCCCAGGGGCTTTTTCATGCTACTTGAGATCGGGACTTTGATGCGCAAAATTGTTGGAAGAGGAGCCTTCCATCGAATCTAGAGGATTTTCCTCACCACGGTGATAACAGCTAGGGAGAGCCCCTCTCTGTCCACCTCAGATAGTTTGTTGAAGTCTGGGAGCCATTGTGCATAGAGGCAGGGGGAGCGGTTCAGGAAAGGGTACACAAAAGGGCAAGCAGTGCTGGGGCTCAGGGGGTAGGAATAGCTAGGGAGCAGGTGTACAGGAAGAGGTGAAACAACCCAAAGGAGAATATGTAGTGCTACGCGGAGAGTAGAGCTTTGCAGCCTTCTGAAGACGGGGTGAAGCCAGAGTAGAGTTAATGGGGCGAAAGGAAGAAATAATAGACCGTGGATTGAAATGGGTTGAGAGCTCATATTTTTAAAGGGGCGGGGGTGAATCGGATGAGGATAGCAATGAGTAGGCTTCGCACGAATCTGGGTTCTATAATTGATAACCTGAGCAGGATCGAGGGAAGGGGGATGGCTGCAATATGGGTTAATCATGATGATCATTAATGGTGATAGATGTGAGGTGATGCTATGGAAATGGTGAAGAAGTTCCCATCCTCTCGTCATCATTTTTGATTCTGTGAGTCTTGTGCGAGTGGCCAACGGTTTGAGTATCTGCAGCAAGTGAGGATATGCATAGGAGATCTCTGTTTCTCGGGGAGTGTGGGAGGTGATTATCAAGCGTGTCAGTTCTGTCACTCGCATCCGGGGCAAGTATATCCTTATAAATAAGAGTTAGGTAGTCATGTCTGAGAGATTCCCCCTCAACCTATGTTTCGGTGGAGTGATGCAGATCGCAGTTGCTTTCCACCCCTTTATTCACCAGGAGATCCTCAACAGAGTTGGCTTTCCTATGAACATGGCCAAAAGTGATGGCTCTGTGGTTGTGAATCAACTGTTCCAGCATCTTGAGCTTATGGGTAAGTCTCCAGCTGTTGGAAAATTTTGAGGAAGTCGTACCTAGGAGGATTTTTGTGGCAGCCATAGTTATGATTTCTGAGTCTCCCTCCATTTCCAGAGGGAAGTAGTGAAACTCAATGGAAATTTGAATACCCTATATAAGCCCCTCCAACGCAACCAAATTATTGTTATCCCAACCTATGTTCCCGTAGTAAATTCTAATAGGATCTCCTTGAGAGTTCTTGATAATTCCTTCGAAACCTGCATTTCCAAGGTTTCCTTTGGACGCTCCATCAAAATTGCATTTGAAGAAGCCCTTAGTGGGGGGAGACTATTTTTCTAGAGCATGGGTTCTACCTACGCTTCTAGGATTGATATCCATGGGGGTGTTTAGAATCATTTTCCAATTGTTCCATGTGTGGCATTCAGCTGCAGAGGTGGGGAGTTCCTCCTGCCTCTAGGTGTCTAAGGCTAGAGTTTCAAAAAGGTTGTTGTGGATCATTTCCTAGAGCTGATCAAAATTGGATGCCTTCTCCTTGAAGATGTGGCTATTTCGTTCCTTCCATATGTTCAAGATGAGGATGCATGGAATGATCTACCATATTCTATTTAGGAGAGTGGTAGTATAATGGTTGTCCTACCAGCTGCTGATGGTGTTAATGATGTTGCCCCTTGCTCGGTTGGAGTGTCGACATACGACATCAATTCTGTCCCAAAAGAAATTGGCGGTAGAGCATTGGTCCAATAGGTGGTCAATGGTTTCTAATTTATCCTGACATAAATGGCATCTAGAGGGTCCTACAAACCCCCTCTTCATAATATTATCCCATGTGAGGATGCGTCGTTTATTGAGCAACCACAGGAATGTAGTTATTTTATTCCATAGATTGGCTTTCCATATCTTTTTCTAGATGAGGTTTGCTGATCCGGGGTTCTTCTGGTGAAGAATATTGTAATCTTCCTTGGTTGAGAAATTTCCGCTAGGCATATGCCCCCAGCGGAGGATATCAGGTCCTATTTTTACTTTGATTTTTATTTTTGTATTAAGCTCCTCCCATATTTCTATGTGGCTTTCAGTGTTCCAGTTGTCTTGCCATCTACTCGTATGTAGCCATTGTCTGTATCCTTGGGAGGTGTCATCCGTCGAGAAGTCTTGAGCCTTTTGTCTTTGCCTTCCTTGGAGATCTTCATGCCATAGAGGTCTATGGAAGATGGAGGAGAGGCTTGGCATCTGTTTCCAGGAGTCCTCCCATAATCTCGGTTGGTTACCACTTCGCAGCTCCCAGAAGTTGTGATCTTGGATCATCCTATTTTGGTTTCTTGCTGCTTTCCAGATTTGGGATCTAGCCAGATCTAGGTTATACCTTATGAGATCCTCCTTTGGCTAGTAGTGCACATACTTCGCTACCCATAGGTTGGCCAATGGAGTGTTGGGGTTTGAAACCCATTTCCACCAGATGTTGCCTCCCATTATGGTATTTTTGTGCTTAGGATCATGCAGTCCTAGTCCTCCTTGACTTTTAGTGGTGCAAACATCATTCTAATTGACTAAGGCCCATTTTTTTTTCTATGGGGCCTCCCCATAGAAAATATCATTGCAAGTTGTGCATGGCTTTGAGGACCCATTTGGGAGCTGCAAGGACTGAGAAGAGATAGATGGGGAGGGATTGCAGAATAGATTTAATGAGGACTAGACAACTAGAAATGTTGAGTGTGCGGTGGGTCCAGTTGGATAACTGAGTTTCCATTTTATCTAGTAGAGCTCTCCAGGAGGACTGATTGATGACTGAGTCAGTCAACGGAGCTCCTAGGTATTTGAAAGGTAAATAAGAAATGGAGAATCCAAGGATATAGGATATGGCGTGCTAGGTTAGAGGGGGGGTATGAAAGAAGAATAACTACGATTTGTTAGGGTTAACATCTGTCCCTGAGCCTTCAGAGAAGGAATCAAGAACGGATTTTAGGGTTTGAGCTTCCTAGACCAAGGGGTAACCCATAATTGTATTTTCAACCACAAATTGCTGGTGAGAGGAGGGAGGCAGGTTGTGGAGGCGTAAACCAAGCAGGGCGCTAGTCTGGAAAAAGCTTTTGAGAAGGCGACCCAATCCTTCTACATAATGATGAAGATAAAGGGAGACAGAGGGTCCCCTTGTCTTATGCCTCTCGAGGGTTTGAAGGTAGTAGAGGGGAGGACATTGACCAGAATGGAGAGAAAGGGAGAAGTGATGAGACTCGTGATCCATCAAACCCAATTATGACTAAAGCCAAAGGCTAAAAGAACTTTTTTGATGTAACCCCAGCTGAGTTTATCAAAATATTTTAATAAGTCAGTTTTAAGAAGCATGCCTAGTTTTTTGGTGGTTTTGGGGGAGTGAATGACTTCATGGGTTATAATGATGCCATCAATAATCTGCCTACCTTCCACATAACTTGTTTGCTCTAGAGAGATGATGAGGGGAAGGAACTTCTTCAGCTTGTTAGCTATAACTTTGGAGATAATTTTGTAAGTGACATTGCAGAGAGCTATAGTTCTATACTTACTTGGCAAGGTTGCGTTGTCTTCTTTTGGTACCAAGTTGATGAAGGCGGCATTTAGCGTAGGTAGAAGTGAATGGGTAGAGTGTGATTCCTCCACTATGCCCTAGAGTTCATTTTGGATGGTCTCCCAGAAGAAGTGGAAGAATTTGGTGGTAAATCCATTAGGACCTAGAGCTTTTCCTGTGTTCAACTGGAAGACTGCCTATTACACCTCAAATAGAGTGGTAGCTATGAGCAACATCCTGTTATGTTCATCCATTATCAGCTTGAAGATGTATTGAGAGATTTCCTCAGTGGCCTCATGCCTCTAGTGGTTGGGTTCCTGAAGGATGTCCCTGAAGTGATTGTGCAGCTCCTCAGTGATGGTCTCATGTGTTTCCAGCCTTTCCCCCATTTGGTTCTTGAGGACTGTAATTCTGTTGTGCATCATGTGCTGAATGGTGGAACGGTGAAAGAATTTGGTATTTCTTTCTCCCTATTTGGTATTTGGATCAGTTTAACCAAATTCCAAATGTCATTCTAAACTCAACACGAACCGAACCATATATATATATATATATATATATATATATATATGGTGAAAATATATGATAATAGTCATATCCAAAGTCAAAACCATGTAGTGGAGCCTCCACATATCGGGGCAGGGAGATTAATGAAAGTTTAAAGTTAAACTTGGTCTATAAAAAATGTGCCACGAGTCAAATTATATGTCATCGTCGGTGTAAGGTTTTAAACTATATGATAAATTTTTAAAACTATATTTGTATTATATTTGTGCCCAAACTCTAATGTTAGAGTTATGTTATAACGATTGCTATTTTTTGTAAAAAAATCCCGGGAGGGCCACAGTTTTGACCCCGAGACCTCCCATGGGAATTATAAGATAATTTCCAACATGCCAAGGCGAAAGGAGATGTAAGGTGGAGCTTCTATAATTTTTTTTGAACAATGTTTGTAAATTCCTTTCGAGGCATAACTCAACCAATATTGGACCTTTTTGAAATATGTAAGTTGCGTTGGAGAGCTGAGGCTGAGGCCTATCAATCAAAATTATCCATTGATGCCTGTGATCATATTCCATACTGGTTAGAATCGATGTAAAGAGACTTTATGAGCATTTAATACAACGCACATCCATTGGAAGCGGACCCGAAGATGTAGTCTAGGAGGGACGAACTTCATCATCAAGTTTTCTATGTTTTCTTCTTTTTCTCTATTTTTCATGCTTAGTTTCATATTTAAATTTTATGTTTAAGGCATTTAAAAATCTGTTTCCCTCATTATTTCACTAAAAATTTAGCCTTAGTTAATATTTGAAGAAATTGTGTAAATAGTAAATTATATTGTTTTTAGATCAACCATAGTCAATCATGGTCAACATTGGTTAACCATGTTTTATAAAATCAAACATGGTCATCCATAGTCAATCATGGTCAACCATGGTTAAACGTCACATTTTCGCAAAGATTGCGTTGATATGAAAATAAACCATGGTTAAGCATGGTAACCCATTGTCCATTATGAAATGATTGTCTCAATATGAAAATCAACCATGGTAGACCATGGTCCAACGTCACATTGAAACAAATATTGTTTTGATATGAAAATAAATCATGGTCAACCATGGTCCAACATCACATTGTGGCAAGAATTGTCTCAATCATGGTCAACCATGGTCAAATGTCGCAATGTGACAAAGATTCCCTCGATTTGAAAACCAATCATGTTCAAGCATGCTCAACAATGGTCCAATGTCACTTTTTGACAAGGATGGTATTAATATGAAAATAAACCATGGTCAAACATGTTTATTCTAGTGTTTATAATATTTTTATTAGGGTTTATATAACTTGGTTTTATATTATTAATCACTTGGTTTTAATATTATTGAACCATGGTCAACCATGTTTTATAAAATCAATCGTGGTAAACCATGTTGAATCATTGTCAACCATGGTTCAATGTCACATTGTAACAAATAATGTCTGAGTATGAAAATCAATCATTGTCTCAATTATGATCGAATGACGCATTATGACAGAGACTGTCTCAATATGATAGTCATGGTTAATCATGGTCAACCATTATCAATGATGGTCAACCTTGGTCAACCATGGTCAACAATGTTTTATAAAATCAAACATGGTCATCCATAGTTAATCATACTCAACCATGGTCCAATGTCGCAATTTGCAAAAAATGTCTTAATATGAAAATCATCCATGGTTAAGCATGGTCAACCATGGTCCAAAGTTACATTGTTACAAGGATTCTCTTAATATCAAAATCAACTATGGTCAACCATGCTTATTTATTTGTTTATAATATTTATCGTAGAGTTTATATACCTTTGTTTTATAATATTAGTCCCTTGGGTTTAATATTAGTCCTTTGGGTTCATAATTCCTTCAGGTTTTAGTATTACTTCATTGGGTTTATTCCCTTCGGTATAATATTATTCATAGGGTTTATAAACCTAAGGGACCAATATTATAAATGCATGGGATTGATATTATAAACCCAAGGGATTAATACTAAAAACCCAAGGGAATATAAACCCAAGTATTTTTAGTATTAATCCCCTAGGTTTACTATCCATTGGATCAATATTATTCTCTTGGGTTTATAATCCGTTGGGGTTTTAGTATTAACCCCTTGGGTTTATTATTATCTTGGGTTTATAATATTAGTTCCTTGGGTTTATTAATATAATGGTTCATATTCCAAGATATAATATAATTCATAGAATTTGCAATTAATATTAATCCTTAAGGTTTAATATTATTCCCTCGGGGTTTATAATTCCTTTGGTTTTTAGTATTAAACCTAAGGGATTATAAATCCAAATTAATAATATTAAACCTAAGGAATTAATGTTATAAGCCCAAGGTATAAAAACCCTAGAATAAAGATGGTTGAACATGGTCAACCATGTTCCAACGTCGCATTGTGACAAGGATTGCCTCAAAATGAAAATCAACCATTCTCAACCATGTTTATTTTAGAATTTAAAATATTTATCTTAGGGTTTATATACCTTGGGTTTATAATATTAATCCCTAGGGTTTAATATTATCCCCTTGGGTTTATAATTATTTGGGTTTTTAGTGTTAATCCCTTAGGTTAATATTATTTCCTTTGGTTAATAATCCCTTGGGGTTTTGGTATTAAACCCTAAGAATATGAACTCTTACATTAATAAACCCAATGTATTGACATTATAAACCCAAGGGTTAATACTAAAACCTTAAGGTATTATAAACCCAAGGAACTAATATTATTAAACCAAAAGAGGCTAATATTATAAATCCAAGGTATATAAACCCTAGGATGACCATGATTTATATTGAACCTAGAGGATTAATATTATAAACTTATGAATAATATTTTACTCTAGGAATATGAATCCTTAGATTAATATACCCAATGGATTGATATTATAAACCCAAGGGATTAATACTAAAACCCAAGGAATATAAACCCTAGGGTTTTTAGTATTAATCCCTTGGGTTTATTACCTCTCATGTTAATATTATTCCCTTGGGTTTATAATATCAATCCCTAGGTTTTATTAATCTAAGGGTTCATATTCCTAGGGTTCATATTTATATTACATAGTTTTAAATTAAATATTAATAAATAACATTTAATATTAAATAATAATTATTGTAAAGAAATTATTATTCTATAGAAATAATGGTTATTAATTATAATGATAACAATAATATTTTTATTACAATAGTTTTCTTTTTATTATTATTTTTATTGTTATATATTTATCGATGGTAGATACAAATGAAGCCTTTCGCTATATCAACCACATTAATATTTTTAATGTGGTTTCACTAGTAATATATTCAATTAAGTGTAAGCCACAATTACCTCGACAATTTTATATTCCATTCATATGAGGCTTCATTTTGATAAGGAGAATCTCATTTGCAATTAAATATTTAATTATTTGTGGTACAAATTCTCAAATAATTTGATATTTTGATAATGCAACGAAAATATCCTTATTCTTATAAATTTATTGTGTGATATTTTGAATATATATATATATATATATATATATATATATATATATATATAGCTTGATTGGGCCTAATGGTTACGAGCATGTGTTTCCTCTTAAGAGGTCATAGGTTCAAAATGAGAAGGGGTAGAGTGTATGAATTTGTAGACTTAGCATTCAAATCGTTGTGTAGAGATAGGTCCCTTGTCCCACAAACAAAAGATTTGCATACACCAATTTGGTGTCTAGATTGGTCGTGACCTTAAAATTAGATAATTATAATAATATATTAATTGTGTGATACAAGATAGATTTTCATCATCATTATTATTATATCTTATGTGATCAAGAATCATTATTATTATAGTTTAGGTGATATGAGGTTGTTTATGATCAACACAAATATACATCTAAATGTATACATATTTCTTTCCTATAATCTGATATAAAATAAATTATCTCAAAAAATAAAAACATATTATTATTCTAATAATTATGAAATATATATATTTTTAAAAATTAATATGTTTTTTTTTATAATATTAAAAATATATATTATAATAATTTATTCATTAAAATTGGTTCATAAAAATGTAAAAGCCAAATATAGATTAATCATTAGTTTTTTAACCATAATAATATTTAAAATTATCATTAAAAATAATAACAAAAGTTTATTATATATTAAAATTAAAAGGTAAAAAAAAATCAAACATTATTCATAACCATTTCACACGTTATTCACAACGATTATATATATATGAATGACTTGTTTTTGCCCTTGAAATCAAATCAAAAGAATATGTGTAAAGCATTTATAATTATTTATATATATATATATATATATATATATATATATATAAAATAAGATTTCCAATTATTTTGGTAAAAATAGAAAAAATCTAAATTATGACTTATTTTTGTCATGAAATCAAATCAAAAGAATATGTTTAAATTATTTATATAAAATATAAATATATATATATATATATATATATATATATATATATATATATATATATATATATATATATACATATACATATATTATTATTATTATAAAGAGATAAAAGTAAGATTTTGAATTATTTTAATAAAAATTATAACTTGTTTTTGCCATAAAATAAAAATATATATATATGTAAAATACAAATATAATGTGTTAGAATATATGAATAATCCAAAATTAGTATACAATATAAAACTAATAATACATTTAAACAATATAAAATGTATAATATGAATTGGAAAATGACTATGATATCTCAACCCATTTATAATCTATGAGGCAACCTTATTGCTCATATAAAAATAACACAAATTATCATCCTAAATATTCATGAAATCCCGCTCTTCTAGGATCATGACCTCCTCCTCAAAGTTAGAGAAGTCCCCATTTATTGGACTCAAGAGAAGCTTTAGTATTGGATTTCTTCAACTATAAGTTCAAAGCATCGATTATGAGAAGAATTCCTTAATAGGCCTCACTTCAACTAACGCATTGCCCGTGATTTCCTGGTTTTACTAATACAAATGGATGGTCTATGAATATATTTTTTCCGAGTTTTCCCTCCAGGTCTTCCACATTTGCATCAGAAATGAATTAATGCTCCACCTAAGCCTCTTGCTTTGTAATGTTAACTTTCCTATGGGTTAATAGAGTGTGATCCATATAAATTTCTGTATAATTCTTAGCTCCGAATTGATCTCTCGAATGGGGTCATTTCCTTCTACTCAATGTCTATGATAGTTAGAAGAGGAGCTTGATCTTAGCATAATAAACAAAAATGGGGAGACTAAGAAAAAGGTGGGGATCAAGAGTAAGAGCTTAGAGGGTAAGGAGGGACAAGTGTAACCGCCCACAAACAAGAGACAAGGCGTCCATAAAGGAAAGGGGATGGGGAGATCCCCATAGGAGAACAAAGAGATAGACAAAATTAGGGACAAGCCTAGGCAACAAATGAGGGGTGGCCACGGAAAGGGTCTTCTCTAAGAGAGACAAATTAGGGACGAGCCTAGCCAACAAATGAGGGGTGACAAGGGTGAGGGGCGACAAGGAAAAGGGTCTTCCCAAACCCTCATGTGGAGAAACCCCTACACGGAGAAAGATAATGACAAGAGACAACAAAAATAATGAGAAGAAAAAGTATTACACGTGCCAGCCATAAATGGGGACACATACTAGACAACTAACTCTTATAAATCCAATGAACTCATAGCTTGTTGCTACTTCCATTGGAGTGGTAGTGGGGCTATTTGATAAAGCAGAAAGTGCAATTATAATTTCGATTGGGAGGAAACAACGATAACTCAAGTAAATGCCAACACAAGTATAAAGAAATCAACATTAATATTTGTATTTACCATAACGCACATGTATAAACAAATAAGCTTTAATATTTGTATGTACCATAACCTCACGTTTCAACGTCACGTGTGTAGGTCAGCTACTCTAATAAGGTGGTAGGCATAGGATAATTAATTGAAACTTGTGTTAGGTAGGTGATATTTTATTTTATTTTATTCTTTAATGATGTAGTGTCATTTATTAGGCATAATATAGTAATTTATTATGATGTTTCAGTATTTAATAATTAATTTTAAAAGTATATTTTATAGAAATGTGTTTTTTTTTAAATTATATATATATATATATATATATATATATATATATATATATAGATATATATATAACACAAATTTCATTTTCATTATATTTAATTACATTTATCAAATTTAAATAGGTTAATTTAATAAATTTTAAATAATTTATACTTAATTTTATTATTTTATATCAAAATTTAGTATATAATATAAATAATTTATAATCATTATGTAAATGTCAAAAATATATAATATTTATTGTCATAATAATATTATAGGTAAGTCATTTTTTTTATTGTAAGTTAGTTTTCTATTGACACCAAATTTTATTCTATTGGATCTAAAGAAACTAATATTTAGTTTGTTTTAAAATTGTGGTCCTATGCTCAAAAAGCTTGGAGAAAATTTTCCCTAGCTCACTATAATTTTGACATGTTAAAAGGCTATGAAGGCTATGAAGGCTAATGTTTCTCTTGAGATTTCAGATTTGATTTTTCCCAGATGTTTAAGGACTTATTCACCTAGAGGTTAGAAAAGTACAAGACCAAATTATCACTCAAACTAATTTAGTTACCAATCATATTATATATATATATATATATATATATAATACTTTTATTGTTAATTTTAATATATATATATGAATTATGAGCTAAGATTATATTACTTATCACTCAAACTAATTTAGTTACCAATTCTTATATATATATATATATATATATATATATATATATATAATGTTTTTATTGTTAATTTTAATATATATAGATCAATTATGAGCTAAGATTATATTATTACATATTTATATGTTTTAAATTCATTTTAAATTGGTTGAGTTAAATTCAAGATTGTTGGAGTTAATGCTTACATCCTATTTGAGAAGTTGGTTTGATGGTTGAGAAATTCTCTCAACCTCTCTCTCTAATTTAGGAATAAGTTGGATCTTAGAAACTCTATTTAATAGAGTGCTCTGAATGTAATCAGTGTGTGTGTGTGTTTTGATCGCATACACCTTCAATGTGCAATATATGAATGTTATAAACCATTCTTTATAATGGTATCAGAGCTAGATCGACCTGGTGCCTGTTGCATGAGCCACTCCCTTTTGTAGAAGAGTCACTGCTTGTTGATGTAGTAGGTGTCTGTTGCATGAGCAGGTCGCTGCCTATTGCTGAAGAAGTCGCTGCCTGCTACAACAGTGAATAATTTCTGGATTCTGTCTCCACGGTGGTTGAGGGAAATGATATTAGCTGACAGTGTGATATGTAGTGCGATAGCAAGGTCAACGAGGTTTCCGTGAATACGTTGAAGACTAGCCTATGTAGCCAAAGTTTGGATTTGGAATCAGATTGACAATGCTGTGATCTGGAATCTGAACATGTCAATTATTTGTTGATGTGCTCTTCCCAACGTCATCAATGTGTATACATTGTGTGGAAACAGTGGCCACCGCGACAGTACAAAATTTTATTGAATATATAAATCCATAGTGATAAAGTGTGACGAATTTGGTGAATTTATATATTAATTACTGGTGTGTGGATGCAGGTATATCGGTGTTGAAATTTAAAAGGTATTTTATTTTTTTTCTTCTTTCATCATGGAGTTTATGGTGTTAGACAAATTCAGTGGTTTGAATTTTCCCTCATGGAAAGTAAAAATACAAATGCAATTAATGAATAAAAACTTGTGGGGCATAGTGAATGGTTTAGAATTAGCACCTACAGATGCCAAGGAGTTACTTGAATGGAAAAATAGAGATAACAAAGCTAATTCTATTATTAGAATTTCCCTTTCTGATTCGCAATTACATCTTGTAGATCTCACTAAAACATCAAAGGAGATATGGGAACATTTGGCTCAGTTGTTTGGTGTAAAAACTACAAATGCGAAATTTTCCATAAATCTTCAATTATTTAGTCTGAAAATGAATGAGGAGACATCTATGTCCAGTCATGTAAATAATTCAATGTCTCTTTTAAGACAATTAGGTGAAGCAGGTACTAAGGTGGAGGATGAAGATGCTAAAGAAATATTACTAAATAGTCTTCCTTCAAGTTATAGTAATGTTGTTTTCACTTTGAGTCAAATTTCTACACAAACATTGCATGAGACAATTGCAACACTTATGGCGGAGGAAAAGCGACTAAAACTGGAGGATGCAGAAGAGAACTTTCGTGTAGAAAATGCATTGTGGACAAAGTCAAGGATGAAAAAGAAAAATGCAAATAAAGGTGAAATTGAATGCTACTATTGCAGAAAAATTGGGCATACAGCATGGAATTGCAGAAATAGTGCCAGTGATGTGTTAAAAGGGAAAGAATCAGCAAATATAATCACAGATGAATACCAATTGAATTCTGATGATGAATTCAATGAAGAGTATGAACCTCTTAAACTCTTTTAGATCAGCTATAGTTCAGGCTCAACATGGATGGTTGTCGAGATAGTATGGCAGTTGCGGATCTAGGGAAGAATCCCTCATTAGTTGTAGACATGGTGTGGTCTCCTAATGAGGTTATGCGACAGATTGGGATGTTGTCCTGTAATTGACTTCGGGAGGTCCTTGATTCGGGAGTTCAGTAGCTGAGCTCGGGAATCCAACTTGTTGACTACACCTTTACGAGGGTTATGAGGCAACTTGATGGAGCCTATATTGATAAGATGAAATCTAGTTAAAGAATGATTTATTATTTTGTTATTTATGAGTGATTTCAATAAAATCATGTAATGTAATCATTAAGGGGGGATGTTGGAGTTAATGCTTACATCCTATTTGAGAAGTTGGTTTGATGGTTGAGAAATTCTCTCAACCTCTCTCTCTAATTTAGGAATAAGTTGGATCTTAGAAACTCTATTTAATAGAGTGATCTGAATGTAATCAATGTGTGTGTGTTTTGATAGCATACACCTTCAGTGTGCAATATATGAGTGTTCTAAACCATTCTTTATCAAAGATAAATTATCTCATGTTTAAATATAGCTTAATATTTAAAAATACTGGAATTTTAATTGATTTGATTTTAAATATGTATTATATACAATTTTTTTTATATCATTTTAATTGTTTTAGTTATGATTATTTATGTTTATATTTGATAAGAGTATATGTTATAATAATCTAAACAAAAATAAGATAGGTAACAAAGTTACTTTAATTTTTTTTTTGTAATATATTTATAAATTTTTTTTTTAATATTAATTTAAAAAAAAACATTTTTAGACAACTATATTATATAATATAAAATTACATTAAAATATGTTATATTTGGTGATAGTTTCTTACTCAATTTCAAATAATATAATATAATGATGAATAATTTTGAATTAGATAAATTTTTAAATATTTTAAAAATCATATATATATTAATTTATAATTATTTTAATATTTAAAATTATAATTATATCTCATAAATTTTTAGTCATTATTATTTTTTTATAAATATCTTATTTATTTATTTTTACCAAAAAGTCATAAATAAACCACTACCTCCAGAGAAACATTAACCTTACGAAAGTAGAAAATGGATACATTTTTATGATTCCTCAACATTAAATTGCAAGTAATTTCCTAACAAATTAGGAATTGGACTTAGAAAATGAGAAAAATGACATAAGTAAAAAAAAAAAAAAAGTGTAACACATACATTTCTGATCATTCCACAACATTAAATTGCAAGTAATTTAGTAACCAATTAGGAATTGGATTTAGAAAATAAGAAAAATGACATGAGTATAAACCCAAAAAAAAATATTTAAAATAATTATATTAAATAATACTATTTAAAAGTTTTATTAAATTAAATTTGATATAAAATATAAAGATCAAAATCAAAATAAAAAATTATTTATAATTAATCCTATTTTAATAATTAAAATATATTAAAATTGGACGAAAATTATAATACAAGGAATCAATTATTGTACTCAGGAAACGACCTTTGAAAAAGTTTTAAAAAATAAATAACTTTTTCAAAAAATAAATGATTATCTACATAATGCAGATGGTCGGCCCACAAAAATATTAGACTGATCTTTCAATACTTAGCTACCCACATAGTCCATATGGTCGGCCCACAAAAATATTAGAGTGATCTTTGAATACTTAACCACCTCCATACTGTGGATGGCCCACCCCAAAAAATATTACACCGATCTTTACATGAGTTGAAAGATTTACAGTTATACATACTCATTTTTCATATTTTGAACATGTCTATAACACATTTTTCATATTTTGAACATGTCTATAACACATTTTTCATATTTTGAACACTACATCTTCAAGATATTTAAGGAGAATGATTGTTACTATCTACTTTAATGCTGAGTAATGTTAGAATGGTGTATGAAATATGAAATAACGATAAATTTAAAATTTAAATAAGTTTAATGGTATAAATTAGTTTATCCTAAACTATATAATTAAGATGTTGTTGTTGATTTTGCTACTATAAACTCCTCCTAATTTTGTGCGTTCCAATTGATACAGCCCTTCTTAAGCACAACCTACCAAAAAGTTAAGCACATTTTACCAAAATTTAGAGTGATAGAGGATAAAATCTATGGAGTTGGGTTTAGTGTAATTTTTTAAAGGTTTTTTTTTTAGTTTTTCTAAAATTTTGGAGGAATTTATTGAAAACAGAATTTTGATAAATAATTTGTAAAATGGAAGTGGCATAATATTTTTTAAGATGCTGAATGTATATATAGTCAAAAACCCAATTTAAATAACAGAAATCAAGATTTCATCTCAATTTTTTTCACACATTAAAAACTCCAAAAATTGAGATCCATATAAAATTGCGATCTATATAAAATTGTAAAATCTCTTTTGGTAATAATCACATGCAATGGAACATTGTCCACGATTTTCGAACCAAATAATGTGGTTCACCTAGTCTTGGTGATGAACCACACTGATTAGTTCGAAACCCATCGACAATGTTCCATTACATGTGATTATTACCCAAAAAATTTACAATCTTATATGTTTTAAACCAGTGACAAACCAGTGAACCAATTCAAACAAATATAATTAATTATTCGAAATGCCCAACGCAGATTTTGTTTCAAATGACGAAGCATGTTCGTTCGACAGCAGCAGGAATTGCTTGAACTCAAAGAAAAGAATATGTATCATGTTCAAGAAGAAAAGACCATACAATTGTTGGGCACGCCATGCTTTTTTCTTTTGATGCTGGTGGTCAAGGGGTGGCGTAAAGCAGATTGAATGTTTTATCCACCCGGTTAAACCATATCATAAGACGCAAACGCTGCAAATTACGCTTTTAATTTATCTATAAAATATCCCTCATAATTGTTAATCAGGTAAGAAATCTCTTGTAATTGCCTAAGTTTGTTTAATTTAATTGCCAGTAGTTCCGGCGATGAACAGATTTATCATGCGTGAATAATCATTTAATCTTACCTTACAGTCAAACCCTCTGACTTCGTGTAAAACAAACTTGACAGAAAATTAGGGTTGTAATGTGCCTTCAGTCTCTTTATATTTAAGCGTCGATCATGTCGAACTCTTATCCCACACTCGTGCTCAAGGCGCCATGACCAATTTTGCGAGCACAGACCTCAGCTTTTGATTAATCGATCCGACAGAGGATTCTGCATTTGAGAGGTTTTGTATTTTTTGCCTGGAGACTCATTACAAACTTGGGTTGTTCTGAATAAATGGGACGAACTCCTTGCTCTCTGAATGTGGGACTAAATAGAGGTCCATGGACGCTTGAAGAGGACCTTCGGCTAACAAATTACATCGAAGCTCATGGAGAAGGCGGGTGGACAACTCTTCCCAAGAAAGCAGGTTTGTATCCATGACCTCTCTGAAAATTTGAAAAATATATCTCAGCATGAGCGTTCTAGGGTTTCTGATCTGACTCGATTTTCTCTCTCTGTTTTTTCTTTTTTCAAATTATTGAATCTGCCCAGGTCTGCTACGATGCGGGAAGAGCTGCAGATTGCGTTGGATGAATTATCTTCGACCAGATGTGAAACGCGGGCAGATTCTACTCGAGGAGGAAGATTTAATACTGCGGTTGCATCGCCTTCTTGGAAACAGGTAGGGTTTTATTGGCTTTTTGCAACGAAGAAGATGATATATGAATATTTTGTATTAGATTGCTAGGGTTTTGCTTATCGGATTTCTTTGCAGGTGGTCTTTGATCGCTGGACGTATGCCAGGCAGGACAGACAACGAGATCAAGAACTACTGGAATACCCATCTTAGCAAAAAGCTGCGGAATCAGGGTATAGACCCGCGCACACACAAGCCCTTGTCCGAAACTCAGAACGTCATGTGCTCGACTTCTGTGTATAGCGAAACCAGCCAAAAGTCCAAAGAGGAAAAAACCACTACAATACCTGCAATCATTGAGGAAAGAAGTGCCGATCTTCATGATGAGGGATCAAAAGAAGAAATTGCAGTTCAAGGAAATGAAGATCAGGCAGTTTCTACTTGGCCTGCCAATAATGCCAAGAATCAGTTTCCTGAACCACCACTGATTTGCAATCCTCAGCCAGTGACAGCTCCCCTCAGTACCTCTCCTCAGGCTCCTGTGACTACTTCCATGTCACTTCAAGAAAGTACTTCTACCTGTGTTGCTGAGGCCATTTTGCTGGATTCAGCTGATATTGATCATAATAAGGGAAGCAAGCAAATTACTTTTCCTCTCTTAAACACTGCATGCTTCAATAATTCCGAACAGTTAGCAGGGGTAGGTTGTTACGATCTTGACCAATATTTGATGAATAATCCTGTTACGAGCAGTAACGAAATGATCACATCCACTGTCAGATTAAGCTCTGCTTTACAGACTGCACCCTTCGTTAGACAATTCGATTCAAATCATGCTTTTCTACCTGGAAACACATTGCTCAATGAACAACATCGGTCGATGTCCCTGCAAAGCATGCAAGCTCTTGAAATGAATCCTCAACATTCTTTCTTAGTACATCCTTCTGAGGAGGCAATCTATAATAAATTGAGCCATACAAGCTGTGCTGTTTCTGACCAAATTAGAGCTACATGCAGCTATTCTTATCCTGTTATTCCCACTGGTACTGGAGCAGTTCTCGGAGATTTTAATTCAGATGTCTTCCCTTCGATTATGGGATCATTTGGCAATGAGGAGTTGCAGCTACAAGAACCCACTACAGATACTTCCATAGCACATCAGCCTAAAGCTGATAGCCTTACTAGTTATGACTTGTGGTCTATACTGGCTCCAAATCAACAATACCATCCCTATGATTGATGCAGGTAGTGGGTTTTAATATTAGATATCTGTAAAATGTCGTGGACCTATCAATGGTCTTTATTGGCTTAATCCTGCTGGTGTGCACTAAGAATTCAATGTGTTTGAAGATTGTTTTAGTATCTGCTCAACCAGGGCGCGTTTGTAAGTATGTCTATACAGTTACTGCAGTTATTAATGTTGAAATTATAAGGTTTTTCTGCTCATGTGTAAAGTATTTGGTACTGTAAAAATGACTTTTCAGTGAAAAAAAGGGGAACTTTGTCGTGAGCTATCACACTGAAAATCTGAAAACCAGACTGCTTGGACAGTTTGGCTCGGAACAGTGTGAAAGAAAATAGATACAGTTTTACACCGTGAAAAACTATTGATACACAGACACATCTTTAAGACCATATAAGTCTCATTTAATACCTCTATATAATCTCAATTTGATCAGGACGTTTTATATATATATATATTCTTGTTGTATCAGCAATCCTTTACACTACCTAACACATCCAAAAATAATATTGCTATCTCATCAATCCTTTAAATATTCTCAGCATTACACTACCAAACACATACAACAATAATCTCTCCGTCTTTTCTATATACTTAGTGTTACACTACCTAATACATACAACAATTTTGCTGTATCAACAGACCACCTCATTTATAGATCTTTATAATAAGCATGACAACATTATAGTAACCAGCACATGCAATTATCTTAATGGATCAACAGGCTGATCTCTTTTATATATCCTTGAGCCTGACAGCATTCCACTAACCAACAAATACAATCTGGATCAACAAACCTTATTTATATATCTTAATTTAGATATCCTTATAATGGGGATGACAGCATTACACTACCCAAGACATGCAATAATCTTACTGGATCATTCATCTTTTATATATCCCTTTTATGAAGGTACACACTACCTAATACCGGCATTATATTACTGGATCATCACATTCAAACAAGGTCTATAATTGGTTATCTTGTAAGAGTTCCCTCCGCAAACAAATTGGTGCGTGTCATTCAGTAAACTGCGTGCGTAATTAGATTTAATGTCCTTACTCGTATTTGTATTAAACGTAATTAGAATTTGTCCCTCTATTTTGCAGTTTGAAATATGTTCAAGTTTGAGAGTCTGGACCATCTGCAAAAAACAGCACGGCGTGAGAAAAAATTTACATGAAATCAAGTGATAGTAGGAACTACGAATTTTTATGGCACGTTAATAAAAGACAAAACCATAAAAAAGAGAAGCAATGGAAAACGCAGGAACTAGATAAATCAGTTGGTGAGTATTCGATTTCGTTCTGCTCTTATCCAAAGGACAGATCGAGTATAGAAGATATTCAGATTTTTATTTTGAAACTCTAAATATCCGAGTTTCTTGGAAATTATTATCATTATGTTAAATTGTGAGTAAATAAAAATTATTATAATTAGTTTATATAATTAATTCATAGGATGTGAAATTATTAGTTTAATTTAATTCTCTATTTTAATTGGTATGATATATTGGATATGATGAAAATGTAATTTTATCACACTTTTTAAAAAAAATTATATTTTGAAAATATTAAGGTTTCTAAATTTTTTAATTAGTATAAAAAAAATTATAATTAAATTAAAAATAAATTCTTATAAACTTAATAATGAATTTGACTAGATGTTAATAATTTTAATATTGATTAAAAGATTGTTCAACCTATAATAATAATAATAAATTTCAAAATATTTACCATAATATTTTTTTTTTTTTTTGCTTCACTAAATTTACAATATTTGAAAAAAAAATCTTAATATTTAAATGAATTTGAATAGGGGAGTTCATAATCTGACTAACATTTACTAAGTTGATGATTAAAAGATCATCCCCATCATTTTTGAATAGTCCACTTAGCACTCATTGCATAGTCCACTTAGCACTTATTGCATCGGCTGAAGCTCACAAGGGTGAAGGGAGCTCTACTTGAATGGTTCATGAGGCACAATACTTGTTAAGTTTTTGCAAATGAGATAGCAAGCTAAGTGGGCTTGAGCATTAGTGGATGCAATGTGCTAAGTGAACTATTCAAAAATAATAAAAAATTAGCTAATTACTTAAAGCAGTTGAATCCAAAAAAAAAAATTGATATGTAATATAATGCACCGCTCAAAACCCTTCGATACTTAAACATTCAAAATATTTAAAACTATACTATTTTTTATTTATAAATTCACCAAATTTATAATATTTAAAACATTTCTCTTAACTCTTTTCTACTATAAAATTGAAAATATTTCTCTCTTATAACACTTCAAAACAATTACACTGAGACAAGTTGAAGATGAAAAATTATACCCTCATATAATAATGAGTCTTTCTTTCTGATATTTGAACTCACCGAATCAATAAGGTTTTCAAACATTTTTCTTAATATATTCTAATCTAAAAAAATTTAGATAAACTTGCCTTTTTTATCACAATTCAGATGAGGAATCATCAATTTCCATCCCAAAAAAAAAAAAAAAAAAAAAAAAATCTAACCATCATCCTTTCTATAAAAATAATCTATTCATCGAATTCTGGTGGCACAACAATCCATGTGAAAAGTTTACGAATAATCACTGCGTTGGGTGTTAAAAGAGACCTGCACTGCCATCAAACCAACGTTTTACACCTAATTCAAGTAGTCAACGAAAGGAATAAAATATTGGTTGCAAACGGTGTTGAAATCGAGACTCAAAAGAAACAGACGGGTTATGGGTTATGGGAACGGAAGAGACAATATGAACACAATCAAAATTTAACAGCTGTCTTTGTCTTTATGCCTTTACAATTCCGTAGCAAAACAGTGATAATTTCAACTATCCTTCAAAGCTGCACCACAGAATTTAGGTCAATGCACACACATTTGAACCAGTGTAGTATCTGAAGCACAGGTGAAAAAGCATGGATGCACATCATTCCCGAGCAAAAGCCGGAAAAACTCCAGTGAAAGCAGGATGTACGTCAATAGGGAAAAGGAAGGCAACCCATTCACAACGTACAAAGTTCAATGATTTCTGTACCTGAATGACGTTACAATCATATCATAACTCAAATTTGGATTGCTCAGCCAAAGTTAAATCAGTTTTCTTTTGCAGTATCATAACCCAAAAGCTAAATCATCAATTTTAATAGTAAAACGCGTGAAAGCAATTTGTCTCACAGGACAATAAAACCATGAATATAAATCAGAAGCCAACAAATTAAATCATCAATGTTGTGTCTGCACGAAAGTAAAGGTGTATTCTAATTATTGTATGCTTTTGACCTTTTCTGAGTAGATTTTTAGTAAAATTGGGTGGAATTTTTTTGAAAGAGTAAGTTTGATTTAGCAAATTTCACAATCTAAATGTCTCTTACGTTAAATCTATTTATATATGGAAAAAACATTTTGAACAATTTACTAAAAAAAATAGAATGGAAAAAGTTAAATGCAAGGAAACATTTTAAACAACTTAAAAAAAAAATTATTCCTAAATTTCAATAAAAAAAGCATAATTCTCGTTCTAAAAACATAAATCTGTATCACGACTGAGCCAGTTAAGTAATTAATTGTGTATTTAGATGATAAGAATAGCAATGTAAAAAAATTCACATCTCTGAAATCTTACAGGTCCCTCCTCGGAACATTGCAAAAGTGCAAGATTCTCTGATAGAACTAAGCATAATTCTCATACTAAAAACATAAATCTATATCACGACTGAGCCAGTTAAGTAACTAATTGTGTATATACATGATAAGAATGGCAATGTAAAAACATTTACATCTCTGGAATCTCACAGGTCCCTCCTCGGAACATTTCAAAAGTGCAAGATTCTCTGATAGAACTAAGCATAATTCTCATACTAAAAACATAAATCTATATCACGACTGAGCCAGTTAAGTAAATAATTGTGTATTTACATGATAAGAATGGCAATGTAAAAAAATTTACATCTCTGAAATCTCACAGGTCCCTCCTCGGAACATTGCAGAAGTACAAGATTCTCTGGTAGAACTAAGCATAATTCTCATACTAAAAACATAAATCTATATCACGACTGAGCCAGTTATAAAGTAATCAATTGTGTCTTGACACGATAAGAATAGCAATGGCAAAATGATATATCTCTGAAATCGTACAGGTCCCTCCTCGGAACATTGGAAAAGTGTAAGATTCTCTGAGAAAACGTGTCAGTACAAACGCTCCCATGCATGCCACCCATGTTCAAGGCGAAACCTTTTTAGAGGCGAATAATGCTACAACGTCCAGTACAAAACTTATCCTTCACCTTTATTGATTCTACAATGGGGGTAAATTTCACTATTTGATAGAATAAATTATTTTGATAACAACAACAAAATGCTATCGCCGGGTTCTCCTATAGTTTTTAATACATGTTTTCTTTAATTAACCAATCCCTATAATACATATTTTCTTTAATTAACCAATCTGTTATCACTTTAGTGTTTATTTATATCTTTATTTTTATTTTTTATTTTGGAATGAAAGGATGATTTATTTTTATTTTTTATTTTGGAATGTAAGGATGGGAAATCTCAGAGTATTTTCAGTATATGGTAAATTGGATAAATTAATTTAGCTAATCTTGAGATAAGTTTAGGGACTTTTCATTTTTATATTATAAAATAAAAAATAAAAAAATTTATATAAAAAATAAAAAATTATAATTACACATTTTTATATTAAAAAAATATAGTTTTTTTTTGTCTATTTTTAACTAAAGTGAATGGATAGTATTTGTGGCTTTTTAGTTAGAAACACAGGGTCTTAACTATAAGCCTACTACTAATAATTAAATGAATTACACATTTTTTTCTTAATTGATTTTTTTTCTTATTTTCACTTTTTTTAAATTATATAGTATTTTTAAATTTACATATCAATTACATTTAAAATAAATAAATTATAATGATCAATTTGATATAAAATCATTGTATTTAATATATATATATATATATATATATATATATATATATATATATGAAATTGATAGATATTATTTAATATAAATATTTAAATATATTATTTGATATAATACATTATAATTACGTCGTAAGACGTTCTTATTTGAAAACAATTCAGTTAGGTGTCACTGTGTCAATGTCTGAGCCATTGGATCAAATGTTACACGATCGAAATGTTTTAGGCCATTAGATTCACAAGTAAAAGTTTCATATATTTTTTTTATAATGTTAATTTTTTTTAATAAGTGATTGAATTTAGGTTTTGGAGACTTTGTCAAATTACACAAAAATAAAAATAAAAGTAAATTAAATAAGAATATTGACATAGGAGTTGTCTTTAGTGCGACTTTTTGAAGTTTCAGTTGCCGGTGAAAAATTTTGAGGTAAAATCTTGGTTTTTGTTATTCAAATTGGTTTTTTGACTCTATATATGGATTCAACACCCTCAAAAACCTCTAGGGCACTTCGATTGTGCAAAGTTAGCAATCAAACTTCTCTTTTCAATAAATTCCTGCTAGAATTTAGAGAAATTACACCGTAAAATGTCACCGTAAAAATAATACTAAACTATAAAAACAACCTATGGTATTGACTCATGGTATTCATGTGGAATGTGGTTTATCTAAAGGGGGAATTAAGATGGTCTAACTCTAGAGCTACCAAAAGCCAAGAGGGATCAAATGTCTTGATATGCAAACTTCATTGATCCCTCTCATCAAGAATATAGATCTAAACTAATTATTTAATAAAATTATTTACTAAACTATAAGAACAACCCATGGTATTGACTCATGGTATTCATGTGGAATGTGGTTTATCTAAAGAGGGGGATTAAAATGGCCTAAATCTGGATCTACCAAGAGCCAAGAGGGATCAAATGTCTTGATATGCAAACCTCATTGATCCCTCTCATCAATAATATAGATCTAAAAAAATTATTTAATAAATTTATTTTTTAATGTTTATAACCATTATTCTTTTAAAATTTCACTTAATAAAATGTATCTAAATTTTAATACATCCAAATATACATAGTTTTTATTGTTCTATATTATTTTTGTTACAACTATTTTATTATTCCAAAAATACATGGTTTTTTATGTTATATATTATTTATGTTACAATTGTTTTTATTATTGATGAGTAGTATTTCTTAATATCTAAAAAATTAAATTAATAATGATTTTTTTTTTAAATATGTGATCTTTTTAAATTTCCAAATTATTTCACAAGACATGAATTATCTTGAGCAATAATGATGAATATCCATAATTCTCATTTCTTAAATAACACTAAATTTAACTTTAATTACTTAATTGTAATAGTTTGTAACTACATACATACTCTTTCTTTCGTTCAAAAAAAACTATATACATATCTTTAATTACCTAATTTTGGCTTAAAAAATCTTACATGTTTTTTACTTTATAATCATAAACAATTTTCATATTATATGATGTCAAACTTACTCAAATTTTTATTCTGAAATTTTAAACAATGTTTCTCACTACATAATTTTAGCTTTTATAATTTTTTTTTTTTTTAATTTTCAATTCCAAACAAAACTTACAAAAGAAAAAACCCACTTAGTCCTTATTGTAGATTATAGTTTTACAAAATTGACACTATGTGATTAACAATAGAGTAAGTTGAGACAACCACAAGGGGTTTTTTTACAATTTACAAGTTATTAGTTTATAACTTCATCCATAATAAAAGAAAATGGCTAGGGATGTCACAAGTTATCATTCACACAATGATGTATTGCTGTTCTTAGTTGAAATGGATCCTATTAGATGCATGGTGGCCAGAGACATTAAAAAAATAAAAAAAAGATATATTGTCTACAAACCATCCAAATTTCCCATCTTATACAACAATTTCTAACAATAGCCACTCAATTTACTCTCCAATTTTTGAAACCCCTGCCCATGCTAGGGAGATCACACTGTGAAATCAAATGTTCCTCTGGTTTTTTTAAGGGGTTCATAAACAAAACAGAGAACAATAAAGTCAATATTGTGGTATGATAACTAGTTTTTGAACCATTGTGACAAAAAAAACATCACATTAGCTCACATAATATATATAATGCTATAAGGATATAAGATGATAACAAAGTTTTGAATCATGATAACTAGGTGAAAACCAAAACTAAGTTGTAGCCACAAGAAAAAAAATCACAACAACTCATAGAATATATCCAAGGTTGCAATGAACCTCATACATTGTGATGGACCTCATGGGAATTTTAGTGCACATAGAACACTACCCGAATAATTCTATACTCTTGATCAATTTAGAATAACCTAGGATGTGTAAAATATTTTAATAAGATAAACAAAATAGACACCAAGAAAGTCAATATTGTGGTATAATAACTGATTTTTGAATCATTGTGACAAAAAAAACATCACATTAGCTCACATAACATATATAATGCTATAAGGATCTAAGATGATAACAAAGTTTCGAATCATGATAAGTAGGTGAAAACCAAAACTAAGTTGTAGCCACAAGCAACAAATCAAAAAATTCACAGAATATATCCAAGGTTGCAATGAACCCCATACATTATGATGGACCTCATGGGAATTTTAGTGCACATAGAACACCACCCTAATAATTCTATACTCTTGATCAATTTAGAATAACCTAGGATGTGTAAAATATTTTAATAAGAAACTAGATTTGTAATTATGAAATATAAAACTATAACTTAAATTTATGAATTTACTTTGTATTTTTTTTCTTATGTACATACACAAATAATAAACCAAGTTTGGAGTTAAGAAAATAAACCATAACATAAAGAACAATATCTCCTTCCAAAATGTCTCCATATTAAAATGGCATTCACTTTCTGTATACCAAGACTATTGTTCTTCTTATACAATTTTTGATAAGCATGCAATTGGTGCTCAGATATGTAGATGAACTTGAAGTAAACTCTATTTTTGTTAACAAAAATTCTCTTTATTTACATCTATGCTAGATAGATTGTACTTGAATGTATTTAAAATATCTTATTTGAGTTACACGCTGGATTAGTAATCACCATAGGATTTTCACCCTCAATTTCCTATTTCAATATCTATAACAAAATTTGTATATATGTGAACATATTATCTTGGTTTACATATATGTTTTCACCCCAAATTTCCTATTTCAAAATCTATAACAAAATTTTTTGGTTGATAACTCTTATCATCAATATCTTTGAAACCTCCACGACTAGCTTCTATGGAAGCAAAGTTTTCCTTTCATTCCTTCACGATGACTTGTTCTCTGCAACATCTTATTTCTTCTAGGCTACTCTTTCCTATACTATTGCCTTCTTATTTCTTATAAGCTACTCTTTCCTATGCTATTGGCTTACGACGTTTCTTTTGCAACATATGGTGCAATTGCTAATATTAGTAGTAAATAAATGAATTGTAGTTATTACTCATATTTAAAAATGAAAATATATTTTTTGTTATTTTTAATTAGTTATTTTTCTATATAAAATTGATCTGTAATTATGTTATTGGACAACTAAATATTTTATATATAGTTTAGAGTGAACTAATTTTTTCAATACCATATTTCAACTCTATATTAAACACTAAATGAATAACAAATCTCTTATTTTATAATTTTTAATTGAAATTATTCAAATATATATATTTACACCATATCTATTTTGGAATATAGATTCCAAAATTTTAATTTAATTATCAATACTTATTTGGTGGAAAGTAGGGATTTAACTCTCTAATGTTCTTAGCAGTAGTAGGGATTTAAATCTCAATTTTAGATTTATCTCAAAATTGGTTATGTCGTTTCTAGAATTTTAATTAAAATAATTAATTAAATAAAATAACATATGGACATGTGCCATATTAACATGAATAATGATTTTTTGGACATGTGGTATTTTTAAGCCATGGTATTAGGAAGAAACATATTTACAAGTTAAAAATTTCTATGATAAAGTGGGAGTCTCCATCTTAAAAATCTTGTAAATGTTATTTTTAATGTATATATGTTTAATTCTTAAGTTAATTTTTAATAATAATAATTTAAAATAAAGTTCTAATTTGATTCATATTTATGATTTTTAAATTTTGAAAATATGAGATATTTTATGAAATAAATATTTTGATTTCTATACATATTTATCAACTATTTAATTTATCTAACTATGTTGTTCTTTATTTAATAAATAATTTATTTTTACATTAAAAAAAATATAAATTTAAAATTAGGCAAAAAAAACTGTTTTTTATTTAATAAATAATTTATTTTTACATTAAAAATATATATATAAATTTAAAATTAGGTAAAAAAAATACATCTATAATAAATTGTCAAATATATATTATAATATAAAATAAAATAAATAAATTTACTCTACATAACTCAAAAATTATTAAAGTTAATACTACTAACAATACTAAGTTAATTTAAATTTTCATTATGTGAAAAATATTTTTTTATGAATATTATAATAAAATTATAATGATAAAAAAATAATATAAATATTATCTCAGATTTAATCAATATAATGTTAAATATATTATATGTCCTTTTCTTTTAATAAAAAATTAGTTTTCAAAGTTAAGAGTTATAATACGTAGCACAATTATATAAATTAAATTACAATAAATGTAGATATGCATCAAAATACTTATGTTATGATACACATCACATAATCAAAAATTTAAAAAACATAAAAGTTAACTAAATAATTACTTTATTTAGATTACTATTATTATTAAATATAAAAAAATTGACATATATATATATATATATATATATATATATATATATATATATATATATATATATATATATATATATATATATAATAAGATTCTTGATCATAGAGATTCACCCTCATTTTTAATCTCAACCTCTATTTTGTGATTACTACTAAGAATACTCTAGAATCTTTCGTAAAGGTTAAATCCCTACCATCCACATAATAAATTAATGATAGTTAAATTAAAATTTTGGAAATTATATTCCAAAATAGACACGTCTATCTGGCATAACAAAAACTAATAATAAAATAACTACTAATTTTTTTAAAAAGAGGTAGTATATAATGCATGCCTGTTATAACTTTTTCTTTTTGTAAGTAGATGATTTTTATTAATTCAAGAAGATAATAGATCATGACTATAGTAGATGCCATTAAGATAAGGCCTAACTCCTATAGGATTTGTTGGCCATTAAGTAAATACAAAAAATGACCTATAATATCTGAAGAAAAAAGAAAAAGAAAAAAAACTTCATATTAAGAGCGAATTAGACACATAACTTAGAAATAGAATGTATCCCACTCGCTTCATTCCACATTAGAATCATTAGGGCCTTGAGAAACGTTACGTCTGCCAATCACACGATAGAAGGCATCATGAATATGTGACTCCATATGGGCCATCCACCCCTCAAAATCATCCATTTTATCTTACAGTCATTGCTTATTGCAGTGTAGTGATGCTTGTCAATCCAAAATGCATCCTTGGTTGTGCAGAATGTCAGTAAAACGACTGATAATTTCATTGCAGTCGTTTTGGCGGTCTCAAGTTTGTTGGTGCATTGAAACTTGGACTAGGTAGATTTGGACTTCTAAGGAATCGAAAGTGGGTGGAAATTCAACTCTTCCAGGTGAGCCACCATGAGGTAATTCCATCTTTCCTTCTTCTATCGGTGGATCCCTTGGCATTATATCTCCCTTGGCCTACTCGCCAGCCTAATGATGAGGGTGACCATGCTATCACAACATAATTGGCTCACAAAAATAACTACTCTAGCATGTAAAAACTAAGCCCACCAACTGTGAACTGGCATATCCTCTCACTTGTCCTTTCCTAGGCCTACCAAGTTAAGAGAGCACCATCACTGTAAGTTGTGAATTATTGGCAGGTTGTAGTTGCCCCAGAGAACCCGCATCAGACACTGAATAAGCAAGGATTGTAGCCACCTGGATGAAAAAAGTAAGAAATGAAAGGGGGTCTCCTAACCTAGGCATTCCAATAAATCCAACAACCAAACTCCAAAGAGGGAAATTTTCTCCAAACTCTCATCCCTAGCCCTCAAAGGCTTCGAAGTTCCACGCTGATGAAAGGTAAAACCCAAATTCACTTGAATTCACTCTCCCATAGCCTTTTCCTTGTAAAAGTGCATCCCGAGTTTTTGCCAAATAAATTTAAATCTGGAAATCTTCCGACAATAATACTAAAGCTTGATATCTCAAATCTTTTAGATTTGAGACATCAAAATAATACTTTTATGGTTTCTAAAAATCACACAACCACTATTCAGTGCTTTTTGTACCAAACCCCAATCAACTCTTTATGGGTAACATTTGTAAGCGTTTATATACTTTAAGGCGCTCGGCCCCTACCAAAAAAATTCCATTTGATTGATGTAACCACGTAATTTTAAATCCATATATCCGAGTTCTGTCTTCGTGGGAGTAAGTAAATAAGTATTTGTATTGTCGGCTACAACCCCTATATATATACGTGTTGACACTTTTCAACACATCGCATATCCAACCAAGCGGGCAATTTTCTTCACTTTCACTCTTCTCCAATTATGACTCAAGAACTTGACCTCAACAAAGATTGGACTCATTAATGGTCCTTAACCTAACATTCTCACAACTCATAATCAAAGATTAAACCATATTTATAACCCATCTTATTAATTCGAATCATATTCGATTCTTCATAGCTCAAATTTTAATATCTCAACAATCTCACCATACCAACGTACTATACATCTGGGCCTCGCATTACAGTTAAAGGCTTGACTCTGTTTGATTTAATACCAAAGAAATGAATCAACAATAGCATATGGACTACATCATACATACCATATTCATCCAACGATCACCATTTCTTCGCACCCAACCAACCCATGCGACGACAATCAATGGATATCGACAGACTAGATGCATGGGCTTTAACTCGAGATGAGGGTGGTTTTTCAAACTTGCTCAGGGACACGCGACACCTAGTCTATGGGATTGCGCTAATTTCTTAAATACTTCTTACCACCTTTGTAACTCGCGAGATACTGCTATTTGATTTATGAACCTGCTTCTATTGTTCATTTCTTGTTCCGCCCTCATGGTTCCAGGTTCCTTCTAACTCCTTTCATTACACTCTGCCATGTTAACGCCATTCTACCTTGTTAACCTAACATAGCCATTTGACTTGCCCTTCCAAGGTTCTGTTCTGGTCGAAATCGTCTTCCTTCACTCTAATGTTGTACTTGGCCTCCCTTCATGCTAATTCCAATAGACAGGGACTCGGGAGCATGTCGAACAGCAGAAATAAAATCCACCTGCGTCCTTCACCAAGAAGGGTCAATCCCATCGATTTTTTGTACTATGGCTTCAAGAAAGGAATGGATATCGATTAGGCAATCGAACCAACCACTTCTTACTAATTCGTATCAATACCACGTAGGCATTCTCTTACGGTCGAGACCTCTCAATCGTATGTATGCAGAACTCTATCAATTTCTCCTTTCACTCTGAGACAATAAGATCATCATTCACACCGAGTTTCACACGCATAATTCAATCAAAGAATGCATAGGTCGTAGAATTAAATCCTTCATGCATACATGGTTCACAGAGACTAAACATTCTCACGTAGAAGTTAATTCACTCACTATACATGAGTTCTAAGCATTAATTATGTACTCTTACAGAGAATTCAACCAGTCAATACAAGCCTAATAAAATTAGACAATACACACGTGTTTCTAAATGGTTTCTTCATATATACTCTTGAAACTTACTTACAAGTTCTGTTATGGCTAGGTCTTCGATGTAAATGGCCTCCTACTCTACAGCGCCAAGCAGTCTACGCAGTTTTCTCTACAGGTCTCTGTGCAGGTCTATTAACTCGGCCACATGGATTTTATTTTTATACAAATTAGGAATCAATCGATTCAGCTTCCTTGATGACTCTTGGAATCCTAAAATTAGCCTAACTTCTGAAACTGACTATCTCTTCAGGTGCCCATTAATCATTCGGGAAGTTACAATTTTCTCTAGATTTAATTAAAATTACTCAAATGAAAATAATTACATAGGGAATTTAAAACAAGAGACCCCTATGTTTATTTATATACAAAATATTGGTTTGATTCTAATTCTCCTGCATCAGACTCCCCAGGTTAAAACAGTTCATGGTCTCTTGATCATGGTTTTCATCTTTGTCTGCCTGGATCCCAAACTTTGCTCTGCAACTGGCCATCCGTTGCAGTGTTCTTCTTTCGCATTCCTCCTAGCTTCCATACCTTATGTTGTAGCTTTCCACAGGCTGCACCTTTACATCCTCTTTCTGCTTTTCTTGTGGGGCTACTTCTTTGTTTCCTTGTTGCTTCCTTTTTCTCATACATCTTCATCATCAGCCCTATTATCAATGATATTTCTCTGTCTAATGTCTGCTCTGACTGTTGGAATCTTACTTCTGTTTGTTTCATTCTTATTTCTTCAGTTTTTACTGTTGCCCTAATTGCCACCCAATCATCCATACCCTCTCTGCAACAGTAAAATTCTTGCTCCTCTGCTGGCAACACTTCAGCTTGTTTCTTCAACATTCTCTCCAACAATACTTCAATTAGCTACTGCTCTTCCATTTCAATTTCTTTTCTGAATGTCTTCAGCAAATATTCTAGCCACTTGTTTTGTGCTTGTATCTCATTGTCCGCATACTATAAATTGAACTCAGTACGTCCTTCTCCTTCTTCCTGGGCAATCCTCAACAATTTCCTTCCCTCTTCTTGAATGATTCTGCTAATCACCTCAAGTCTTTCAACCACTGAGATTTCGTCTTTTAATAGAGTAAAAACCTAATTTTCAACTGCTGTAGCAGCCCCAAAAGTCTGCCATATGGCCTTCTCTTCAATCTCCTCTTGGCTTTTCGAACAAGCCAATTCTTCTCTGCTACCAGTAGCAACAATCTTCTGCACATGAGACATGGCTGCCTCATCTTCATTCTTTAGCTGCTCATCTTCATTCTGCAATCCCCAATTCATAAATTGAGGTTTCCTCTCTTGCACAGAATCCTGCTGATTCAGCATACTCTCTATCAACTTAATTCCTTCATTCCATGGATCAAACATTCCTATAGAATCCTTATCCTCTTTCAATTGACTGCCCCATGTTGTCAATCCTCCTTCAGCATCAGCAGAATCTGCATTCACAAAGCAATTGTTAAAACAAAATCCACAAGGCCTCAGAGCCTTTCCTTCTTCTGTCAACATCTCAGTATGCTATCCCAACCTTCTTTCCTTCTCAATCAGCACATCAGAATGTTGATTCCAAATCTTCAAAAATTTCTTGAGACTATCAGTTAGTTTCTCCTCTACACCATCCTCTTCAAGGATGCCTCTCTGCTCTAGTTCATAGGAATGAACTCTCTCATCTTCAATCATCTATGTCCTTACAATCTGAACTCCTTTTCTTTGTGTTTCTGTCCTCTGTTCATGCCACAACCCTGGCATCTCTTCTGAGGAGTCATTTTCACAATCTTCACTATCCTTTGCTGTCACTATCTCCTCAGCCTTCATCAGAATGGAATTTTGATTTCCCATCTCTGAAAAAACTTCAGCTATCTATCCATCACTCCTTACTTGGTGATTTAACAAAGGCAGTCTATCATTATCATCATTAATGACAAACTCATTATCATCAAACACAACCGTCATGTCCTCCTTGAGGCAATCCCTTCTATAAAATAAGGAATTAATGAATTCCTCCACAACCTGATCTTCACCTGAAAGATACTCATCATATATGGCTTGGAAACAATCAGCTTCATTTGTCACAGTTCCATCATGTGAACTGTCTTCATCAACACCTACACTCATACACAACTTTTCAGTGTTAAAAACATAAGACCTCATGGTCTCATTTGATGATTTGATCATCAAATCTTCTTGTTGTTCCAAGTCTTCCATATGCTTCAGAAATTCTTCAATAGTCTTCTCTTATTCAAATTCTCCAAGCTTTTCAACCTCCAGCTTCTAGCCATCATCATAAGCCAAATCTCCTCTGCTTCCAACATGTGGGAAAGCAGAATATTTCTCCAACTGTGCATGGACATCTTCAAAACATGTAGCTGCTCCATTTTCTTCCTCAGTGACAATATCAGCAGTTTGTTCTCTTTCACCTGTTGTTCCTGCAAACACACACAACTTTTTAGTTTTCAAATCACAAGACCTTTCAGTCTTGGTTGCTTTCTCAAGCACTTCTTCTTGAACAGGCCTACACATGGAATCTTCAATTTCCATCCTTGCCTCAAGAACTCGGGGTTCTTCTTCCTCTATGGAGTCTTTCATCACTTCACATTTGTCAGACTCAAGAACATAAGCCCTTACATCATCTGGACTTGTCCAATAACTCAGGAAATCCTCAATGAATTCCTCTTTAGCAATACAAGCTTCTTGCTACCTCAAGTCTTCATCATGTCCTGCAAGATCTCTTGTAGATCTCCACTCTTCATCTATGCTCTGTTCTGCTTCACAAGAAGAAATTTCTTCTTTCAACTCAGCTACTCTGAGTTCTTCTCTCAATAAGGAAATCTTCTTTTACCTTAGTCTCAACTATAGTGGTTGCCAATCTATTCTCTTTTTCACGAGCCAACCAACTCTCTAGCTTTCTTCTATCCTTCTCTTCAGTTTTTTAAACTATTCCCTAATCTCAGATACTTCTTTCCAATATTCTGCATTGGTGAGTATCTTCCTCATGCCAACCACCTTGGCATCTTCCATCACTCTTCTGTTGTGGCCTCTCTCAGAACCTCTGCAATATCTGCAATCTTTGTTATGGCTCTCAGTAGACATTTTCTTCTCTAGGATTTCTTCACTCACAAGATACACTAAGCCTCTGCAACAACAAGCTCTCTTGCTGCAACTTACCTCACCAATCCCTTCCTCCGGATCCAACTTTTGGCAAGTACTAGTTCACTCTCTCTGGAACCTTCTGAGCACTCTCTTATGCTCTCTAGGCTTCACTCTGCAACTTCTCTCAAGAATACCTCTGTTCTTCTTTCATCCAACCTCAGTTGGGAATCTTCCAGGTTCTACCACACTCTTTCTGCACTCAAAATCCCTTGTTGGACTCTTCTTATCACTGCTCTCAAAGCTTGTGATCTACTTCTTGCCGAGATTCTTTCCTCACTTGCTTGCACTATGTATTATGCAAACAAATACCTTCCAACCAGAGTTCAAATAAGGCTCATCATCTTACCTCTCAAGATCCCTGATCGATCTTGCTTTTCCTTTCACTTGCACTGCATTTCTACCTGCTGAAATCTTCAAGACACTCTGTCTTCAACTCCAGATTCTGTAAATCTGAGTTATCAACCTTCACTGCATATTCAATCAAATAAAATCTACAAATTTTCTGTTAAACGGATTTAAACTTCAACTTTTCCTTCTTGTTCAGTACATGTGCATTTCAAAATTCAACTTTCAAAGAGCTAATTCAATTCTAGCTCTGATACCACTTGATGAAAGGTAAAACCCAACTTCACTCGAATTCACTCTCCCACAGCCTTTACCCTGTAAAAGTGCATCCCAGGTTTTTGCCAAATAAATTTAAATCTGGCAATCTTCTGACAATAATACTAAATCTTGATATCTCAAATATTTTAGATTTGAGACATCAAAATAATACTTTTATGGTTTCTAAAGATCACACAACCACTATTCAGTGCTTTTTGTACCAAACCCCAATCAACTCTTTATGGGTAACATTTGTAAGCTTTTATAAACTTTAAGGCCCTCGGCCCCTATCAAAAGCACTCCATTTGATTGATGTAACCACATAATTTTAAATCCATATATCCAAGTTCTGTCCTCGTGGGAGTAAGAAAATAAGTATTTGTATTTCTAGCTACAACCCATATATATATATATATATATATATATATATATATATATATATATATATATATATATATATATACGTGTTGACACTTTTCAACACACCGCATATCCAACCAAGCGGGCAATTTTCTTCACTTTGACTCTTCTCCAATTACGACTCAAGCACTTGACCTCAACAAAGATCAGACTCATTAACGGTCCTTAACCTAACATTATCACAACTCAGAATCAAAGATTAAACCATATTAATAACCCATCTTATTAATTCGAATCATATTCGATTCTTCATAGCTCAAATGTTAATATCTCAACAATCTCACCATACCAACGTACTATACATCTGTTTGATTTAATACCAACGAAATGAATCAACAATAGCGTATGGACTACATCATACATACCATTTTCATCCAACAATCACCATTTCTTCGCACCCAACCAACCCATCCAACGACAATCAATGGATATTGCGCAGACTAGATGCATGGGCTTTAACTCGCGATGAGGGTGGTTTTTCAAACTTGCTCAGGGACACGCGGCACCCAGTCTATGGGATCGCGCTAATTTCTTAAATACTGCTTACCACCTTTGTAACTCGCGAGATACTGCTAGTTGATTTATGAACTTGCTTCTACTGTTCATTTCTTGTTCTGCCCTCATGGTTCCAAGTTCTGTCTAACTCCTTTCATTACACTCCGCCATGTTAACGCCATTCTACCTCGTTATCCTAACATAGCCATTTGCTTGCCCTTCCAAGTTTCTGTTTTGGTCGAACTCATCTTCCTCCACTCTAACGCTGTACTCGGCCTCCCTTCATGCTAATTCCGATAGACATGGACTTAGGAGCATGTCGAACAACAGAAATAAAATCCACCTGCGTCCTTCACCAAGAAGGGTCAATCCCATCTATTTTATGTACTATGGCTTCAAGAAAGTAATGGCTATCGATTAGGCAATCGAACCAACCACTTCTTACTAATTCGTATCAATACCAAGTAGGAATTCTCTTACGGCCAAGACCTCTCAATCGTATGTATGCATAACTCTATCAATTTCTCCTTTCACTCTGAGATAATAAGCTCATCATTCACACCAAGTTTCACATGCATAATTCAATCAAAGAATGCACAGGTCGTAGAATTAAATCCTTCATGCATACATGGTTCATAGAGACTAAAAATTCTCATGTAGAAGTTAATTCACTCACTATACATGAGTTTTGAGCATTAATTTCGTACTCTTACAGAGAATTCAACCAGTCAATACAAGCCTAATCAAATCAAACAATACACATGTGTTTCTAAACGGGTTCTTCATATATACTCTTGAAACTTACTTACAAGTTCTGTTATGGCCAGGTCTTCGATGTAAATTGCCTCCTACTCTACAGCGCCAAGCAGTCTATGCAGTTTTCTCTACAGGTCTCTGTGCAAGTCTATCAACTCTGCCACAGGGATTTTATTTTTATACAAATTAGGAATCAAACGATTCAGCTTCCCTGATGACTCTTGGAATCCTAAAATTAGCCTAACTTCTGAAACTGACTATCTCTTCAGGTGCCCATTAATCATTTGGGCAGTTACAATTTTCTCTAGATTTAATTAAAATTATTCAAATGAAAATAATTACATAGGGAATTTAAAACAAGAGACCCCCTATGTTTATTTATATACAAAATATTGGTTTGAGTCTAATTCTCCTGCATCACACGCTCAGATCCTTCCCACACCTCTTAGGTAGAAGAAATACAACACTACACTCCTATAGTAAAATCATAGAAGGGAATCTAACCCCTCGTACGTTTTACTCTGTGCACATATTACTAATTCAAGTAGCGTTGGGGGAGAAATGGGTTGCACAAAAAAAGAAGGCAAAATAATCCACTCGGGATAGAGACATGGGAGACGGATTACCTAAGAGAAACATGTGAAGTCCAAATCAACCTCCAAAATGTTGCATAGAGTTAATGCCCAACAAAAACCTTTCAAGGGGTTGGCACCACCATAAGATGGATTTGAAACCGCGCGAAGACCTTGCAAGTGACTCGAACCCAGGTCTCGGATTATAATCCAGTTGTCAATAAGCACTTTCACTCTTTCATTCTTAATTCTTTGGGTCACTATGAATGGAACACACCTACCAGTTGAACGTCTCAGAGCTCCTAGGAGTCCACTAATAGAATTGGAACCAACACCTTCATCGTTTGTACCAAATGTCATTTCTCAATTGCCTGCACCAAAATTTGTGGGTTCTATAACTTTTATATTTTTAAGAATAAAGTTTAAGATTTAAATTCTGAATAATTTCTCTTAAAATACATCTTCTTAATATTTATATCGATACATCCAGAAAAATACCATATTTACAAATTAAGCTTGTCATGTTAAGTAGTATTTATCATCACATTTCTTCCATGGAAAAGATGTCCTCAAGGAGTACTAGGGATCATGTGCATATCCTATAGAATATAGGTAGCCATAAAGACCTAACTTTAGGTATGGATGCTCATAGCCATGTAAAGCCTTGAAATGTGTCATTTTCATAGATAAATATAAATAATATTATAATACTATCTTGCAATATGTAACAATTTATATCTTATTCTCCTACTTATTCTTTATGTGCACTTATAGTTATCTTTCAAGACAATTGTTAGCAATCTTATTCTTCAAATCCATTTCACACTTAGATGCAATGTTTATATTAAATATGAACCTTACAAATTTAAAAAAATCTTATTAAAAGTGACTAACAAACTTGGGAAATACATTACAAATTTTTGGATGTGAGATTTCATGGAGCTTATAAACATGCTTAAATAACAAATTAACAACCTTGAAATTTGAAATTTAATATCTAATGGATTCAAATGTGCAATTTTTTTATACAATTAGCTACCACAAAAATGATATCCTTACCTTTAGAGAGAAAATAGGTAAATGATGAATTCCATGGATACTACTTCCTACTTTTAGTTTGGGATGGAATTATGCTAAAAAATACCTAGAGAAAGAACATCTTCCACCTTATTATGATGGAAAGTGTCACATAAAAATTCACTTTTTTCTAATAAATTATAGAAGAGACATTTCAATATGGTATGTGGAAACCTAAATGACCAACCAAGGGATATTCATGCACCTTTATTGTATATGTTGTGTAATAAGAGGTTGTATAGGTTTAAATATAAACATTATAACACCATTCCTAGTAGTCCAATGTTGTCCTTTATTTCAATAAAGAACGCTACATTGATGGCCAATTATAGGATGATATCATATGTCTGTAGTATGTGAGTTAAATGAGTTTATTTCATTAAGTCAATTATAAGGAAAGATTAATAGTATTTTCCTTACATTTTTTATATATGATGTCCAAAGAATTCACTTGTAGTCAAGAAATCCATTTTTTTAAGTATCTTAGGTCAATAAGTCCTTCAAAATAAGATCATGAATTTTGATAAGAACTTAGTAGCTATGAAGAATTGAGGCTACACATCCACTCCAAAAAACTATGGCCAATATTTCATTATTGTATGTAGATATCTAATTCTCTTTACATCATTGCACTTGCAACTTTCAAAGGCAACATGCCTATTACCTTGTAAGAGTTTCACACCAAGAAAAAAACTAGAATAATTACACTAAATATTAAATGGCCAAGTGAAATCAAGTGTAGTTAATGTAATATATGAAGAACAACTTCATTTATGATTTCAAATTCAAGGTGTACGTCATTGGACCAATGAAAGGAATATTTCCTTGTTAAGTGGTCAGGTAGCAAGAAATAATTGAGAATCTGGATACCAATGTATGAGCAGACCAGTATATAATATTTAATTTCGCTAAACCCTTAAAGATCTAAATATTTTAAAGTGTCACAAGATCTATGGATACTAAATTGGTTGAGACCTTGGAAGGATCAACACAAACAATGTATTTAAAGATATCATGACTAGGATCCTCTAAGGAAGTATAAGAAAATTCACACTTGAATTCCTTTGCATAGGGACTATATTGAGATAAAATATCAAATACAAGATCCAATTACTATAAATGTTCTATTATATGTTAATAGATCATTAAAGAAAACCTTGATAAAAGTTTGGAGGTATTTACAAAAAATCTTGTTCATTAAACATTGAAAAACACTTGAAAAGTAGCAAGAGCATTACAAATGATGAATGGCATTACTCAAAATTCGAAGTTTCCCAAACAAGCGCTAAAAAATTCTTATCTTCATCATTTTTGGAGGTAATTATCAAACATATTCTTCATTAAATATTGAATAGAACTTGAAATGTAGCAAGATCATTACAAACGATAAATGGCATCACCAAAATTGGATGCAACACTTATAATCCCTAAATGCATTCTTCTCTTAGTCATTGAGTTTTGTTGTTAACTAATAGTAAAGTGAATGGAGGTAAATATTAGAAAGGAATTTGCACCATGTAGCTTATCCATTAAATGATATATGTGAAGCATGTGAAACTTATTTTTAATAATTATTTGATTAAGTGGTATATATTCATTATAGAGGTGGTAAGAACCATACTTTTTCTTATGAAGAAAACTTAGATTGAATAAGGGTTCTTGATAGAATAATAATATAATATTATATAATTTCTTCCACAATTTTTTTAACCTAATACTTCTGGAAATATGTAAATTGATAGGGTTGTGGAGGGACCTTTAGTGAGGTTAAACTCAACAGCGCATTGCATGTCCCCATCAAAGGGGTGCATTCTAGGCATATCCTAGAATACCACCTCATACATCTAAATTATGATAGCGAGTAACATAGAATAATTTTATTAAGTATGAGTTTCTTCCATGTGGTACAAATGAACCATGAAACACAACTATTCTTCTTCACAAGTTTGTGCAAGTGTTTGGAATCTAAGATCTACATTCTTTTAAGGCAGATTCTTTTAAGGATCATCTCATGACTAGATCATAGTGGAACAAGAGGAATCTCTCACCATGGTTAGAGGAGGAGGTGCCAATGGAGATAAGTCATTAAATGAACAAAGAAACAATGCCTCATCAAACATTTACAATATAAAATCCATCCTCGAGACCATATTCCTCCACTTTAAGTGCCACCTTGTATAGTGGAATTTGACACTGAAATACTTTTAAGGCTTGAGATATTAATGACAAAGTATACAAAATTATCTAAATGAAGATACAAATGTTGAACCATTTTCTTATTAAGAATATTTAGTCTACTACGAGGATCAATAATAACAATGATGATTTGTTGTCTAATATAGGCATAAAAATTGAAGATATCAAGTCTCCCCAACTCAATCATTGTGGAAATGGAACCCAAATTATGTTTCTCTTATTTCTAAGTGTGGAGAGTGTTGGTATTGTGGACTAGATTAATTAATAGGATATTTAGGAAGTGTCCTATACAAGTTCATATTTTGAGTTGGGTTGGTGTATATATCATTGAATAAATGTTTTTGGCATTATAAGCATTATACTAAGATCTAAGGAATATACAATGTGATTTTTATGTAGAAATATTATAATTTTGGTTGGGTTGACATGTATGGCCTTTGATTTGTGGCATCAAACTTCCCCTCTTTTTAAAATATTGTATCATATGACTAATCCCTTCTAAGTAAATATTCAATAGTTGGGTCACTTCGGAAAGAATGAATGAGCTAAAATTCATAAGGCCTATCTAGTTATGACTTATATTTTTTGAGTTAGTGCATATTTAAAATTGTAAAATCCCTCTAGATTTTTTTGTATTGTATGTTTCTCCTGAAGTATGAATTGGTTTATCTAAATGTCACAGTTCCACTTTCAAGTTGCACTCTTAATCATATATGCGTTTTACCTTAAATGCAAGCTTGAACATGGCTAACCATGTATGCATATTTTCTCTTCCACATTCATATTGTAAGTATCTTCATATGAGGATTAAAACTTAATCTACGATAGTTTTATATCACATATGATCTTATAGGAGCAATTAATTAAGTCTAGCTCTTCATTTTCCTCATAACTCCTAGGAATATGGAATGAGGATTACATACCTTGTTTTATTGAAATTTTACCCAATATCATCTGCTTAATCATCTTTTCAAATTCCAAGATATTGCATATAAATTTTCAATAGACACATACAAATATTTTCCTTCATTTTTTAATCTTACGGAGAATTGATAACACACACAAGAGTGAAAAATTTAATGTTTTTGATAAATTCCAACTCTCACATTGTAACTAAATAAACCCAATACTATAACATGGATAAAAATATATTAATGATAAAAAAAAAGAAAAAAGAAGCAAATAAATCACTTACACCCCTAAAGGTGAATTACATCTACAAAATCAAAATAATTGAAGAAACCCTCTCTAATAAACAACAAAGAAATTTTGCACCAAAAGAATTTTGTTTGTATCATTAAAATGATATTAAATAAAACAAGAAAAAAAAAATCCTTATTTACAAAAATAAAATAATAAATAATTTAACTTAATACCAAAAATATTAATTAAAAACATCTTCATCAATATATAATATATAATATATAATATATTAAATTTTATTATAAATAACAATTAAATTTTTTAAATTATTATAATAAATTTAAAATTAATAAAAAAAAAATATATATATATATATATATATATATATATTATTATAAAAATAATATTACTTCTGAAATTATCAGAATTATTTATGCAAATCATAACTCAACCACGAGGATAAAACAACAAAGCCCGGGTTAGAGAATCCATAGCCCCAAAATAACAATATATTAAGTGCGTACCTCTATGCTTAGGGTTCTGGCATGTGATATGATTTGGAATTATATATTTATTTAAATTATTAAATAATAATATTATGTCTTTATTGATCGAATTAACTAGAAAATCATCTCTGAAATCATCTCGAATAAATTAATAGTGTATATTGAAAAAATCATTTCTGAAATGTTTTGGGTATTATTTTTTGATGATGATGATGATGGTTAACTTCCACTAAGACCAATTTTTGGTTTATCAGATCTAAAGAAAAGAGTTATTTAGTTTAATTTAAGATTTTATTCTTATGCTCAAAAAGCATGAAAAAAAGCCTCCCGAGTTCACTATAATTTTGGCATCTTAAAAGGCTAGGAAGGTCAGTGTTGCAACAAAGATTATGAAATTGAGCTCTAATGTGGTTGTGTGCAGGGCACTCTAAGAGGAAGTGATTTTCATCTTGATGTTCATATTCTCACAGAGATGACAGATCCTTTCCATCCATGGTGTTTTAAGAACTGTCCAACTACCTGTTTCACTATGGAACTCATGACAATTCACTCTAATATTGGTTATATTAATTTTCTTCTTTGAGCTAGTTAAAACACAGATATACTTTTGATCTTCTAGGGTGGGGTTGATGACCTCATCATAATATCTTGATTTTCTTTTAGCTGCTAGATCTTCCTCACACCACATTTTTTCTTTGAACTTAGAAGTAACAATTTTTTTGATGTTATTAATGTTTTGCAATGCAACATTCTCATCGATCTCTCAATGATTTAACCAGGTCCTGGTGTCTTTATCAAAGTAACATGAATTCAGATTTTAAATTTAAGAAATAAATTTTAAAATATTGCGTATTTAAAAAAAATATTTAATAACTATTTAATATTAAATTTAAATTTTTAAATAATATCTTGATAATATCAATTTTTTTTTTTTTTAAATAATTAAAAAGATTATTTTTTGTTTTCCTTATATTTAATTTCTATTATTATATTATTTATATAAATATAAGAACAATTATTATATTTTTTATTTATTTATAAAAATGAATGTACTATAAATATTTTAAAAATCAAAATAAAAGTATATATAATAATTATTAACATTTAAAACCAAAATTTATTTATATATTATCAAATTTATTAATTATATAAAATTTATGTTATTAAAATGCTTGTTTTTGTTTTTTTAATAAAAAAAAAATTTCAAAAAATTTACAAAATCACATTTTTCAATACTCAAAACACAAATACAGAAAAAAAGTAGAAGTAAATTAAAATTAAAATTAAAATTATCATAGCACTTTGAAGGCTATTAGATGAACTTCGAATCCGCTAATGTTTCTCTTGGCTTGAGAAATGGAAAGGGTTGCTCACACACTAACACACATTCTATCCTATCATGTCATGAGGGTTTTATTAAGGTGATCACTAGGGACCATCAGAGGGAGAAATTGTCGTGGTTTTTTGTGATGGAAATATTGCCAAATGTGTTATAAGGAAATGTGGAAATTTTTTTATAATAGTTAGTTGGAGTTTTTTTTTTTTTCTATTTAAATTGATCAAATTTCTCATCTTGTTTTGATGATGAATTACACTGGCTGGTTCCAAACAGATCAATAACATTTTTTTACATGTGATTTTCATCAAATTATTTTATATACATTTTATGAATCACAAAGACCAAATTCCTAATATCGTTATGTAAATTTATTTCTATAAATTTAATTTTTTTTTTTTTTTCATGAGTTTTAATGTTTAAATAATACTACTCTTCTCACGAAACGGCCATGGGTTATCTTCCCATTAATGCTACATGATAAGTGTTATGCATGTTCCTTAGGAGTGGCTTATGTTGAGACAATTTTATATCCAAATTAGTCAAGGAAATTCCCCTTTTCAAACGACCTGGGTCTTTTTAGCCACTCAAACTAATTGTGTCAACATATAGTAAGGAAGGTACAATACCTTCGTAATGGTGTTTACAATTAGAATTTTCGTCCCCTCCCTTATGGGTTGGTGGGTTCCATGGATATTTCTTTTATATTTTACAAAATTCCGTTATTTCCTTGAGCATGGGTAGGTTTCGAGAAATTGGTCTCCTAAAGGGGTATGCTTAGGCCATAGACAAATTAGTTGTATTTCACATTTATATCTATATATACACTATAAAAAAAATTAATTATAATTTGCAAGTATATTTTTGGACATTCACAATAATGATATAAAAGTAATTATATATTTATTTAGTGTAATAAGAAAATTTATATCATTCTTAATTATATACCGATTAGGAAGAAATAAATGTATCATAAACTTTATTTATATAATTTTAAAAGTATTATGATATTAATAAGATCATGAATTTTTGAATTAATTTCTTAACTTTTTTATTGTTATATGGAATATTATGTATTTTAGGTTTATTTTAGATTATTTTTTTATCTGTAAATTTTATGAATAATTATAAAGATTTAATGCATATTTTTTTTATTTTTTTAATCCATATCTTATCACATTCATTTATAAAGAAACATTTTTAAAATGTGTAAAATAAAGCCAATATATTATAGGTAATGATGGGGTATATAGGGTATATAGAGGTTTATAATTATTGGGGAGAATAAATATTGGAATCTAGTAAAAATAAGAGATATTTATTAATAATATGAATTTTTATTTATTGAAAAGATGTATTGAAAGAGAATTCAACAAAAATATTCGAGAAGGCATTTATTAATATTTGGCGATACTATAGATATTCTTTAATATATCATAATCACACATGTTATTTCATAAGTTCACCTAGTAAACACCCCATGATTCAATTCTACCCAATTGCCATACCTTCAGTAATGCTTTCTTTAAAATACATTTTATCATCTCACTTGAAAAATAACATCCCACCTAAGCTAGTTATCACATGAATCCCTTTTCATGCCCCAAAAAATATCTCATGCATATGATTTTTCAATGCCAATGCTTATAACCACCCATATATTTTTACTTACCTGTCTTCGAGACGCCCCTACAGGGATATCTTATTGGGTTTATTAAGTGAATAGAGAATATTTCCTTATGTTTGGAAAATTGTTGCATTTTCTCTCAACCATTAAGCCTACACAATGAAATAAATCCCTTGCTCCTTTACCAATTTATTATTGAACTATAGGTCCAAATAAACTTCAATATTACTTCCTTACCAGTTTATTTTTCTTTCTACCATTTTTTTAGCTTCATACCAAATTAATGTTTTAAAAAATCATATTCTATAAATTATTTTGAAACAATTTGATTATTGCTTTTGTAGAATAGAAATCTTTATGGTCCAAGTAATATCTCGTTTTGCAATTATCTCAAGGTAGCATTTTATTTTCAATGGCTAACCAAAGAAGCATTTTATTTTCAATGGCTAACCAAAGAAATATTATTGTTTTCAATGGTATTTTAATTTTTTAAATAAGCAACCAAAGAAATATTATTGTTTTCAATAGTATTTTAATTTTCTAAATAAGCATCCATGATTTCTTGTGATCGAGTTATCCTCATTTTCAAACATTTATCTGCATATTAACATAGAAATTTATATTTTAAATAATTTTTTTTAATCATACTAGCTCATCATCTTCCTTTCTAATCCTAACTAGTAACTGCACTTTTTTTAATCCCTTTGCATATATTGGGTCCACATTGTAGCTTCTTCGCTCTAAAGAACTTACCTAGTTTCTCATATTCAACTTGTTTCCTTATACATGAGTTGGTTGGATATTTTATCTCTAATAAGTAATGTATTCTTTGTAGGTTTATAGATTTTATCAAAATTTCAAAATATAAATATCATCATCATCATAGTGATTTCCTCCAAAGCTAATTTCACCAAAATAAATATTACTCTTATATAAATTCACTTGAAAAACTGAATTTTCATTCTCTTTTATACCTTTTTAGATAGAAAATTGTAATTCTTAAACTTATAATCATTTGGCTAGAACGTCAATGCAAAATACTTACTCAATTTTTAAATGGGATTAGTTTGAAAAAATATTTACATAATCATTATTTCTTATTCTACATTTAAATTTATCAATAATATTTTTGACTTATTGAAACTTACTTCCATTCATCATTAAAAAAAAAAAACAAACACCAAAACATAAAACATATTCCAAAACATAAAACATAGCTATTTCCTCTCAAGCTAATTTTACCAAAATAAATATTATTCTTGTAAAAATCCATTTGCAAAACTAAATTTTAATTATCTTTTATAAACTCATAATTATTTGGCTAGAAATTCAATAAAAAATACTTAACTCTAGTTTTAAATAAGTTAATTTTTAAAAAATTATTTACGTAATCATCATTTCTTCTTCTACATTTAAATTTATCAATAATACTTTCGACTTATTGGAATTTACTTCCATTGCTATGATTATGTATTATAAATCTAGAATATCTTTATAGTTCCCTCATAAATCCCAACCTAAATAAGATAACATCATCTACAAATAACAAGTAAGTAGACTGAGATACGATTTTTATTCCTTTTATAGGTTATTATTTATTACATTATTTTACTAGATTTCTTAATCCCTGATAAGAATAAAAAGGGTTATATAGAATATAGATAAGGTAATATAGAAAATTGTTTTCTAAATCCCTCTCTCTGAAAAAATAATGAAAAGGCTCGCTAATTTATAAAGAGAGAAAAAGAAATGGAAAATAGACATTCCATTATCAATGTACTAATTATGTATTATCTTAATATTTATTAGTGTTAATTTCATATATAGCAAGCTTAACTTATCATAAAATTTAGATAAATCTAGTTCAATAATAGTAACTAGCATTTTGTATATTTATCCTTGTGTATGTCATGACCATGCCTTCAAATATTTAGCTATTGATAAATCAGTGAGATTATGGAATCTTGTTCAACATCTATCCCAAAAGAGGAACTTTTGTTATATTTATATGCATGATGTTGGGAAATCCTGAAATCTATCAGACATATATTATATGCTTTGCAGGTAGAATTAGTATCATCCTAGAGAAAACAGGGTTTGCGAGGTGATTTCCTACCTTCCTAGGAAGGGTTGAGGAACCATTGAGCCATCAAAAAACTATTTGGGTCCATTTTGTTCCTTTTTAACCAGTAGTTTCTTGGCCCATTGAAAGCTTATTTTTATATGCTTTGCAGGCAGAATTAGTATCATCCTAGAGAAAGTAGGGTTTGCGAGGTGATTTCCTATCTTCCTAGGAAGGGTTGAGGGACTATTGAGCCATCGAAAAACTATTTGGGTCCATTTTGTTCCTTTTTAACCAATAGTTTCTTGGCCCATTGAAAGCTCATTTTGATTAAGGAATTATGCTTATAGTCTAATTGAGGTTAACATATTATGGTTTTGTATGTTATGGAATACCTAAATATTATATTGTAAATGGTGTATGTAATCTAATAAGGTTGGTGAGCTACCCCTGTGAGATATATATGTGTGTCATTATTCATGAGATATCCCCCGTAAACTTTATATATGTTTCATTATTCATTCATGTACTTTACATTATATTCATATTAAATTTTTTTCACATGTTTATCAAACTCCTTAAGGTCAATCTATAAAAATTTCACATAATTGGTTAAGGATTATGTGAAATTTGTATACCAAATTCTATGAGGTTCTAATCCATTATCCCATATATGAAGCCACATGAGATAAGAAAAAAGTTTTTCTTTCATCATTATTCTATGAGGGGAGTAAAAGGTTATTATTTCAACTTAACTCTGTATGTCATTTTTGTGAAAGTAATAGCATATGGAAATATACTTTGAAAGTAATAGCATATGGAAATATACTTTTAACAACTAGATATTTTTATTTTTTCAATTCAAATTTTGAATCAAAGCACTTAATTTTAAAACCATGGTTTTCTCTAAATTTGTATAATAGTTTATTTTGTACCTTTACATACATATATTATGAGGAAAGAAATCGACCTCTATCTCATGAGGAAAGAAATCAACCCCCTTCTCTCTCAACCTTCCATATGTATACTCACATAGGAGTTCACAAAATTAGAAGCCGAAACAACAATTTTCATACACTAACATAAGAGTTCATAAGGCTAGAAGCCAATAAAAAAAATTTAGTAGGCATAAAGGCATTACAATAATATTTATCAAAAAATACAACTCATTATGTCACTGACCAGAATTTAAATCCTGTAAGGAAGATAGAGAACAATCATTTCATCCAACCACAAGAAACAACCTCAATTGACACACATATATATATTACAGTAAAAATTGTTTTACATCTAAAATAATAAAAATTCTTACAAATTTAAATTATTTTTATTAAATATATGAATCAAATTAATTTTCCAAATTATATATATATAAATAATTGTTTATTTATTTTTAATTTTAATTTTAATGTTACCATTGCTATAATGGTTATTGTAAACTACTTCAACTTATCCTCATTCATTACTAATAATATTATTATTAAATTGATGAGTTCGTTAAGCATAAATTTAAAAATCTTAATTTATATAATCAATTATAAAATCTAAAATATCGATTAATAAAAATTGTATTCGCAAATTTTATGATTGGATTCTAACCATAAAAAAATAAATAAATAAAAATGTTGTGACATAAGTTATTAAACATATTGTCCATTACCTACATGAGGACCGATTCCTTCACATTTTCGGATAATTTGACTATTAACTAAACCCGTGTTAGGATCGAAGGTTAAATAATGAGGGGTGTGGCATTAATAAAAATCAAAAGAAGGCGTGCGTTAATGCAAATTACAATTTTCCATTGAGACATTGAAGGTAAAAAAGAATGAAAACTTCCTTTTCATGGGAAAGCCAGGGATCTCAATCAACCTAGGGTTGAAATGGTAACGGGGCGTTTGTATGGTAAGTTGTACATAAGTTTGGTAAATTTGAAGTCAAATCTCAGAATATGAAAACTTTGTTACCATCGGATTTTAAACTCACCTTACTCAAAGGTCAAAAATAAAGTAAGGTAAAAAATAAAGCCTATAAAGGGATAATTAGAGAATGAAGTAAAGGACAACGACGACGAGAAGCTTGTTAAATTTGGTTCCAGTCCCGATTGGATCATAAAAATGTATTTCAAATTTTAATATAAGTTGAATCAAGCAAGCTTCTTATTTTGTTTCCACTCCCGGTTGATCATAAAAATATATTTTTAATTTTTAAAAATATATTTTTAATTTTTATTTGATATATATATATATAATGGAAAGAGACTATAATTTTTTACCTTTCTATAATTATAATATAGATCTACATTCTTAATTTAAAATTAATTATATATATATATATATATATATATATATATATATATATATATATATATAATTTAAAAATAATATAATATTTTATAAATTAATATAAATAAGTAAAATTTGTTGGCTTTTGTTTAAATATGGATCTAAATATAATATATTGAGTTTCTTTTAAATCTAATATATTAATTTGTTTTTAAGAAATGAAACAATCACCAAATAAGAAACCAAGGTACTATAACTTAATGAAACATAACCAAGCCTTCAAACCAAATGAGACATGAAGTGATGGTAGAGGAAAGAGATCCTTCATACTCAAATTAGGTTGCATAGTGAGCTTAAACTTACATTGGATGTGCCTCTCTGTGGGAGTTAAGCAATCTTCCAATCTATCTCGGGTTTCCTATTGCTTCTATTGATTATGTTGAATGTTATTGAGAAAGGAGATCGTGTTTTTATTGTCCTAACACTTCTCTTTTAATAACCTTCCAAGTAAGGGATTTAATTATCAATGAAGTGTGACCACCTACAAATACTGATTCCTTCGTCCCTTGGAATTAATTGGGTTAGGAAGCCATCAAGACACCTCCTCCAACAACTCTAAATCTAAATAAGCATGTCATTCTTGTGGAGCTAGATCCTCCCATTTTTTAATCTTTTCCTAAGTGCTATAGGAGGTTGTTGAGAAATAATTGATTGTAGCCTCTTGTGCCTTTGATTGGGCATGAGACCAAATGGGTTTACCCCTTCCACCTGCGAGCCACCTGCACCCTAGTGAGCTGCCCCACGGTGACCTCGCATATTCTACCAAGGTATAATTCTTCCCCCAAAAAGAATAACCACCCACACACCTAGCAAGAGACACCTCCAATTATCAAAAGGGAATCCTATCAACCCCTCCCCTACAATTAATGCAGAAGACAAAGCCACACCCAGAACTTCCCCCGCCACCATAGATATCCCCAACCTTACCAACTCCAATTGGTCTAAAAACACCCAATTCGTACAAACCTAGAATCACCATGAAACCTAGAACTAGCACCAAGGAAAGAATTCCACAAACAATTCCATAGAGAACCAAAATATCTAGAATTACAAATCCTTTGTCCCAACGGCCAACCCTTCCAAGTCACGTAACTTAGAACAATAGTGAAACACCAACCAAACCTTACAGAATTGACAACACCAAACATACAACCAACTAGAACAACAGAATTAGCAATACAAGGAAGAAGTAAAAGGATTACCTATTTAGGACCACCAAGACCACCAACACAATGGCTCTACGGCATGCCAAGCAAGACTTGTAAATGAGCCAACTCTGCTTCCAATCCAAAATACCAATAGGAGCAAGCACTCTCAAGTTTAGGCTTGAATTTTTACTTATGTTGCAACCTACACCATAGCTAATAACTCTGAGACTTGTGCATAAAATCAAGGATGGAAAACCACTTTGATCCTCGTCCTTCTCACCACCTTCGCAATTCCAATTCCAAAAGAGAAACTCCAAATTCCTTGCCTAAAATTTTGCCTAACCATCACTACAAATCTCTCCAAACAGCTTTTGCAAGGGATGTATAATCCCACCCAAACCATGGATTTACCTTTCTCACACTTTATATGCCCAGTACACAACTCATGCCAAATATATTGTGTCTATGGTGCAGCACCTGAACACAATGAAGGAGTTTCACATGTTTCATACTTGGGGGCAAGCAATTCAGCTCTGCTTTAATGGCATGCATAGTTGGTGGGGTGGGAGGCATAGTTGAACTCTTGTGACACTTGGCTTCCCAGCTGAGAAAATTTCAAAAAATAAATTAATAATGAATATTTTTTTTAACTAAAAGTTTACTTTAATTGTTTTAATTTTATTTTAAATACATTGTGATTTTAAATGAATTCAACACCTTCAAAAAAATGTATTCACATTTAATAGAGTACACAATTCAAATTTATAATTTTAACTGAATTCCAAATAAATACTTGTAATTTTAATAAATCCCTATTAAATATTAAATAGAATTTAACTAAATATATATTAAAATCAAAATCAAAATATAAAATTAAAATTAAAATTTATAAAAGATAATTTTTTTATTTTTTATTTTTTTTTAAAAACTCATTGAAATATTAAATTAACTATTCAAAAAAAACAAAATAAAATATACATCAATTCTAAAATTTAAATCATTTTATTTTTACATGGGTAGTATACAAATGCACGAATAATAATCAATTTCAGTTAGAGAGTCTAAATATTTTAACACACTAAATATATACCTTAATTATCAGCATAAAAAAATGTAATATCTATCCTCATTGGAGAGCCAGGACTACTTCCTATGGGAACCAGCACATTAATCGTACTTAAAATCCCATACACATGCAACTTTTCGGATTCTTTAAGATGGTCCTCTTACAAGTTATTCCCATTTAATTCTTAACCCTTGGACGAACCTACCTAGTGCCCATTTACATAGACTGTTTCTTTCTGGCCACATTACTAAAATCTCATCAGAATTTCTACTGTAGATTGCTGGCCACATTACTAAAATCTCATCAGAATTTCTACTGTAGATTGAAAGACAACAGGTTAATCGAATGTTATAAGGTCTGTGTTTGTGAGTTCTAAAATTTTCATACAGGAAAGACAGTTTGATGATTTAATCCGCTAACATTCAACAAATAATTGTGTGAATTTCAATTCAAAAGGATGTTGTTTAGGGGTTGAGTGGCGAAGTTTGTTTTTCACTAATATTGTGGTCCAGCAAGATTATATATACTTGAAAACGATAATCTGAAAGCTTTTCTAGGCACGATTTCTTCTATTGAAAAATAATCATTTGAATTCTGACATTAAGCTCCCTGAACCTCTGGCTATGGTTTCATTTCTTAAAGGTTGGAGCTGTGCTTTCATTTCTTAATGCTTGGAATTTGTTAACTCGTACGTCCTTGAAGAATCTAAACGCTTACAATTCACAGAAAAAAAACAATCTCATAAAAGATTGCATTTTCATTCGTTCATCTCAGTTTTGCAAAACGAAACAACGTTTCCAGAAAAAAGTTGAGGGATTCAGAGAAAATTTGTCTTGCCTTTTCCTGAATATAAAAGATGCAGTTACTTCTCCCATATATTCTCCTGCTGCACGCAAATAACTTCTGTTTGCCATGTCTCCTTATGCAACTAGGCGATACCCTGAAGATGCAGAAACAAATAATTAGAATATTTACAGTCCTTCGCAATTACAATTTCAAATCATAATCCAATCATCTCTCTCTCCAAGTAATAATTATGATGATCGATAGCAATCTCTAGAGTCAGTCACATATTTCGCGTCGATTTCCAAAATTGGAAAAAGAAACTATTTTAATTATGTTGAACAAAAAGCAAGATCACTTTAATCCATGGAGCAATCACTAGGGATTCGTTACTTACGTGCCTCAAAATTTCCAGGAGTTTCTCATTCAGCTACCTAGAAATCCATACAGCGGCTCGTATTATGTACAGATACATTGACCCAAGAGCAATTAGCTTTACAGAAAACTTTCGAGCAGCCCATGGGCCGAGTACTTTACCAAAGACCCCACAGACCCAAATCCCAAACCCTTCCTGAAATTTATAGTGAAGGAATCTTATTGAGGCGCTCTGCTCTGATTTTCTCGAATGGTTTGAAATGATATATTTTCAGCCAACATACAGAAATCTGCATGGGCTATTTGACTGTCAGCTGTAACAAACAAACAATTGTTCCTTTTCACCTTTTGGATCAAAAGCAAATGTACTGCATGCAGCGGTCGCCCTATGTGATACACTGTTTTTTCTGAGAGTAAAAAACGTTAAACTCTGGATCTGATCGTTTATAACTTCTTGTTGTGTAACTGCCCCTCGCCTTGCAGACTGGTAGGCAGCGTTTACCTGCAGGGTTTTGAACCCGCGCAAGAATGATAGTTGAGACTTGTGGACTCCATGAATGGTAGAACTATCTCCCTTTCCTTCGCTTTCCAAGGCCCACGTTTGTATCTTTCATCTCTGGGTAGATGATTGACGGGCAGTTGCTTCATATGGAAATTAAATTCGTTTGTGGTAGAGCTCCTGTCTACCAGACATCTGGTCATTCGTCACTTTATTGGTCAGGTTGTAACTGAATTTTCATGGGTTGAAAATGGGAAATGGGAATCTTATTGGACTCACCCTCGCTAGCCAGTCATCAGCACAGCCAGACATTTCGACTGTTTGAGCTACAGTATGCGTACCGTTTAAAGGCGTTAATTCACTGTCATGGCCACAGATTTGACAGATCTCATTGCAGCTTTATGCATGGCTATATTTTCTCCCATTGAAATGGACAGAATATTAAAATATTGTGGTTGATTTCTGGTTAAAATACTAGAGTATGGTTACTGATTTATATTATAATATTATTATTAATTTCTAATTTACAGGTAACACCATAGTGGTTAGATGCTATTACAGAAGTATACTCATTATGAGTTTAACAGTAATTCAATTTAAATAGCAATAATAATAATATATTTCCAATTACTTAATTTAGATTCATTTAATATATATATATGTGTGAAACTTTCATGATATTAACTGATTTACATATATCATTAAAATTAATTTTTATACTATCTTTAATCATTTTCATAATAAATTATATATATATTATAATTATTAATAATCATTTGAATATGTATGTATATATTTGTATTTTATAATAATGAATTAAATTTTTTAATTTAATTTCATACACATTTTCCTATTGGGGTGAGAACTAAGGAGGGAATTAAGGAGGAGGGTACAGGAGCAGACAAAAGTGGAAATACATAATAATCCCTCACGTGGCAAGGGTAATGATCAAACATGGTATCGGGAGGGCGTTGGGAAATTGTCTGGGAAACATTCTCGAGACAACCATTGGTATAATAGTTTTGGTGCAGGTCTGGTTGGTTAGTGGTTATAAGAGTGAAATGAAACAATGTGAAATTGTGGGTGATACCGACTCCATCTGCGCACAGACCTCTCGGAGCTCTGTGGTGTTCCTATTGTGTATGGGAGGAGCCCTTAGCGTGGCAAAGGATTGGGGAAACTAGCGGGTTATTTCTTGTTGTTGTCGAGTGTATAGTGTGGGATCCTAGTTTGTGTAGCTTTGGAATCCATTGTGAAAAGGAATCCCAATTCCAAGCGAAATAGAATATCTTGCGAGGGCTTTGTTGGGTGGTAAGTTATTTTTCGGAAGGAACGGTCGACTTTCCTCTAGGTAAATATTTGCCCTTAGTCTTCAGTTGGTAAGCCAGTTTGGAATATTTTCTATGTGAGGGTGGATTTTCCTCTCAGGTTGGTCAATTTGTTATGTCATGCATGGGGAAAAGGTTTTATAGGGGTTAATTATCCTTCAGTTCTATTATTGTTACTTTGGGAAAACGAGATTATCTTTTTCTTGACTAAGAGTAGGCCCATATGGAAGGTTGGGGATAGGTGCCCCGTGTTTATCTATGACGTTTATTGTCTGGTGACTTGCACCCAAACCCTCTGGGTGCATGTGGTTGGTGCTCAGAAGGAGACTTACCCTTCTTGTTTGTTGGTGAAACCTCAACAAACACAGGGGGATATCTTAGCCTAATTGATTGGAGCATTTTGTCCCCTTCAACAATGACCGAGTCATCTGTGAAAGATCCATGTTGTGAAAGTGAGGATTTCCTTGTCATGGAGGTGGCCAAAGGGGTAGGGGAGACCGATGCCCAGGGGAGAAACTGATGAATGAAGGAGAGCTCGATAACCCCCAAGGAGGTTTGCCTAGACATGTTGATTTTCCACCCCCGTTTGACTCTATTAAAGTTGAGATTCGGGTAGTTAAAGCATCGGTGGACCAGCTTGCTCAATACTACCAATCAGATTGCAATGAAATTATTAGCTTCTTTTCTAACATTCTGCACAATGAAGGTCGCATCTTGGATCATCAGCCCTCATTATGCTGCAATCAGCAGTGGCTGCATGACCAAATGGATCGCGTTGAAGGGCGCATGGCCCACATGGAATCTCACATCCATGATGCCTTCCATCGCTTGGCAAATTGTGAGAATGTTGAAAATGTTACTCATGCTTCAAATGAAGACAATATATAATGATTAAAGTAGGATACATTTTTTTTTTTGCTAAATTTTTTGCATGTTGAAATCTTGATATGAAATCCTCCATTTTTATAGAGATATTATCAATTTTTTTCTGTCTGTACTTGGGGGTCAACAAATCTGATAGGAGTGAGGCCTTGTTTCCATAACAAATGTTCTTCTCATAATGTATTATTATCTTGAATTAATAGAAAAATATCCACTTACAAAAAAAAATTGATCCACATTTAGTAATAGATTTGTATCAAAGTTAATTCTTATAGTATTTTAATCATTTTTTACATTGAATTATAAGTTTTGTCCATAATTGTTAGTTTAAATTTATAAATAGTTTATTTCCAAAAAAAACAAAAATAAAAGATTATTATTGATTAGTATAATTTTAAAGTTTAATTAATTTTACTATTTTGTTAAGTAATTAATTTAATTTAAATTTAAAAACTAAACAATTTCATGATTAAAAAAAGTATTGTCCATTTTAATATTAAAGTAAATTGATAAATCTAGTGATTTTATATATGATTATATTATTATTTAAATTTTATCTTTATTTAAAAGTTTTTAATAATAAAGGGTTATATATTTTAGTTATAAATGGTTATTGTGTCGAAAGGCTTATTTTATAACTCAGTATGATGTGTATAGATCACTGTGATGTGTAAGGGTATTCGTCCCTCAACAAAGTCGAATTTTTATGATGTGGAAGGGTGTTGATGTGTATAGTTGAGTATGATGTGTAAGAGTGTCCGTCCCTCATCAAAGTTGAATTTTTATGATGTGTAAGGGTGTTGATGAATAACTAAGTATGATGTGTAAGGGTGTTCATCCCTCATCAAAGTTGAATTTTTATGATGTCTACCAATTATGTGGAAGGGTGTTAGTCCCTCATCAAAGTTGATCTTTTATGATGTGTAAGGGTGTTCATCCCTCATCAATTCATTAGCAAAACCTAACCCCAAAAAGGTTAGGGAGAATTGACCCACTGACTTTCCATTGTCAAAGTGCTTTAATTATGCTACATGAATTCAACCAATTGAACTATCCTAGGGGCTAATATCTTTTAGTTATTATTATTTAAAAAAAAATAATGTAAAATGAAATTTAAGTATGAGGGGTTTCTGCGGTGCATTATATCCACAATCAAATGGGGTAGCAGGCTAAGTGGGCTTGATTGTGGGGAAAACTCTATAGTTAAGTGCGCTTGAGCCAAAAGAGTTCTGGGATGGGTGACCTCTCAGGAAGTCCTGGTTACCGAGTGCAAGCCCTAGAAGTGATGATTGACATTATGTGATTCATTTCACTAGTTTCAATCCCACTTCTTCACTCCTGTGAGCATCACTCGATTCAATGAGTGCTAAGTGGACTATTCAAAAATCATGAGAAATTAGTCAGTTATGACTATCTCTCATGGAAATGGTCATAGATGGATGAAGGTTTTGCAAATGGGGTAGCAAGCTAAGTAGGCTTGATTGTGGGGAAAACTCCACAGTTAAGCGCATTTGAGCCAAAAGAGTTTTGGACCTCCCGGGAAATCGTGGTTATCTAATAAAATGAAATTATAATTTTTTTATATAATACTATTAATAAATTTATTTTATTTATGAATCAAATTATATATATATATATATACTAACCAAATTAAATCTCTCTCTCTCTCTCTCTCTCTCTCTCTCTATATATATATATATATATATATATATATATATATATATATATATATATATATTAAAAAATGTAGAAATTTATTAATACTGATATGTATTACCAGATTCTCCTGATCTAACAGATTAACCTTATGTTAAATACAAAATCCTTCCACTTAATTCTTTGCCAAAATTAAATCGCCAATTGCAAACACATGAAGAAAATCAATCGCACATAAACAAGACGTTTTACTGGGAAAACTTAAAGCTAAAAACCCCAACTATCATATATTATGTATATCAATGGAATCATGTAACAATCTCATACAAAGCTTAGTACATCAAGCTCTCAATACAATATACAATCGTCACACACCGTGATGTAGAAATTTGCATATCTATGCACTAATTTCTTGCCTTCTGACAACCTGCCTCCACTGCGTAATTCTTGCTAAAGAAGACCCCTGAATGAATTTGATATTGCCTTGCTTGCACTGCGCAATCCTCATTGGCAACTCCAATTTTTGTGTAGATGCATTGAATGCATCATTATAGTCACAACAAATAGTCCATCTCACCCTTTCACCTATCTCTCCACTGGGTCTCCACTGGAACTGACATACAAGTAGTTAACTGTTGTATTTGTTTAGTTGCAAGTGAGTTACTAGTTGTGAATTAATTAACTAATTAATTCACTGAACTCTCACTAGTGTATCTCCAGTTAGAACTAGATATAACTAGCACAACTGAGTTTAACTCACTTAACTGAGTTAAACAAAATAACAACTCCCATAACTACTCTTCCAACTCTGCCACTTCAGTTTTAACTGAGTCCTCCATGCATGAGCCACCAACCACCCTAGGAATTGGGTAATTCCTTCATCCCACTGATGTGCCCACTGATGTGCCACATCTGTTCAGTGAAATAAAGTGCTCCAAGAGAATAAGTTAATATTTAGAGTCTGATTATTATTAAGGGCTAATAATAATCCACATGTGATCTATTTTTAGATATGCAGTTTAAAAATAGACTTTACCCATATCTCTAAAAATATAATTTCATATATTTTTTCCAACTTGCTCAAACATCTACAAATAGCCTCTTGCAACTTATAGAATATGTTCACCATGTCTAAAAATAGACATACACTTAGAAATAGCCTGTTGGCCCCACTTAGTGAAGGTGCTTAATTTACACTAAACACATCATCTTGTTGAATCTCAACAAAAAAATTGTATAAACACCCATAAATTTAGAATATGTAAAAACATTCATAAAGTATAATTTTATTTTAATATAATTATTATAAAATTATTTTCTATAATCATATTTAAAAACAAATGATACATATATTAAAAACAAATTATGCATATATTAAAAACAAATTATACAATATATAAGATCTTTGGATATATTTATGATTTTTTATTATTATTTATATATAATTTTCCATATTAAAATTTAAATTTAATTGTAAAGATTTTGAGTGTGTATGCAATTTTGGTCGAGACCATGTGCATGAAAAATTCATGAATTTATTCAAATGCAACTCATGGATATGTATGAACTGTCAATTTCGAATTATTTGACTTGGTAATCCTATATGATTTGATTCCAAAAAATCACACATCAGTAAATTTTAAAGTCAAATTTAACGATTAAAAACTTTAGTAGACCATATTATAGTATCATACCTTGATGGATCAAAGACGAAATATGAATTAAACGTATCCGATCTCAGGCGAAATCTGAATTAAGCATATCCCATCCCTCAACGCACTGAGCTCTAGAATCAGGATTTTTAATATTTTTTTGGATATGTAATTTTTAAGATTTGATTTGCATTAAATTTACAATTTAAAATATAACAGTTTATATATATATAAATGGGAAAGTTAAAGTTTTATTTCCCTTATATATTTTTATGAACCAACATTAATTTATATATTTGATATTTTTACTTTTTTATAACTTATATATATATGTAAAATTACATTTAGTATAACTGTCTTCTATAGATACGTAAAATTACATTTACTACAGGCTTGCAGTTAAATAATTCAGATACATTTATTATAAACTAGTATCTTCTATATTATAAATTTATGATTTTCATGATATTTTTATATTGATTTATAATTTTTTTTAAAAATATATATATATTTTTAACATTTTTCTATTTTTTTTTTTTTTTTTATACTTTCAAAATGAATCTCTATTATTCCATATATCCAACTCTAAGCTCAACAAATATTTATTATAAAACCATTTTATATGTTCTTGTACTTCAAATATCATTTTTAACACCAAATGAAACTGATACCTTAATGCAAAAATATCAAAAAAAATATAAATTAAATGAATCACTACATGCAAAATATCTATAAATTAACTGAATCACTACATGATAGGTCTATCTTCGAATATAGTAAATGATCTTTAGTTCACTTTGTCAACGATTCATTTGAATTACTTCAGCATTAGAATATTTTCATAAACATGTGATGCGTCTTAAAATTACCATCTTTCAAACACACTCCTTTGGGTATTTCTAATCTCTTTTCAAACACACTCCTTTTGGAATTTAAGTTTTCAAGTGTTTTCAATTACAATTCTTTGTATATATTAAAAATAATTAATGTTTTGTATATTTATTTTTAAGATAATTGTTGATGTGTGAATAAGTTGCTATAAGAATGAGTCCATAAACTATAAAGTTGAAGAAATTGAAGAATTTGGTAAATCAATGTATTGCAATTGTAGCATGTCATAAAAGAGGAGATCAACTATCACCAATCATGTAGCTATTGGAGAATATAACACAACAAATATATCATGGTTTTAATTATTAGAAGAAAATTTTTGAATTGGCAATTAGCTGGAATTTAGCACAAATCTCATAACTATTTATAAGTTGTTGTAGCCACTTGAGAATATCTTATATTCAAATAAATCTATATTTTGATAGTTGCTGTAACCATTTGAAAATATTCTCAAGTAAAATATATGTATTTAGATAATTGTCTTAACCACTTAAGAATATCTTATCATAAATAGATATATATTTGGATATTAGTTTTAAGCACAACTCATATATAAAAGAGAGTTCCATATCCATTTCAAAACAAGGACTCTGAGAGTACACAATCCAAATTAGCATGGGATGGAATACAATTTTCATGATATTTTGCTTTAATTGGAATTGTAGTTTTTATGGTGGTGTGCAATTTTGTTAGATTTATGTTATTTTAATTGTAGTTTTGATTTGGTGTCATATTTGGGAGGCGTAGCTTACTCCATTAGAAAATATCATTGTATAATTTGGTAACTTTTGATTTTGTGTGTTTGGTGTGGTGTTGGTGTGTGTTTATTTATTTATGAGTCTTTATTTTATTTATAGTTAATTTTCTTTTAATGTAAGTGTGTTTTAATTTTTTGAAATGAAAATTTGAATCTATAGATTAGTTTTTACCAAAACTTACCAACAATGTTTTAACTTTTTGAAATGAAAGTTTGAATCCATAAATTAGTTTTTAGCAAAACTTGCCAAAAACCTTAGTTGTGATCTATAGAAAAAGAAATTACTTAACTCATCAAAAAAATTCTTAATAACAATAGAGTTTCCATTAGCATGCCTAAGTGTTCAAGTATATAAATCCCCCTGATAGAAATTTCTTTTGGTAAGAACATATTATTTAAAATCAAAATATTTATTATTTTTATTTTTATTTTTGCTATTTAATATTTTATTTTAATATCAAATTTATATAAAATTAAATAGTATTGTTCACCTTTTAAATGGTATATCATTAATGTTTGTATTAAAAATATGGTACACACGTTATCCGTGGAAATGAGTGTGATAAAGATTATATAAAGTGTAGTCTTTTAAAGTGATTCTCATTAAATTTTGTGAATAAAAGTTTTAACCATAAATATATTAAAACTAACAATGTGTAAACTTTAAAAGTAATTAAACAATGTGTAAACTTTATGCCAATAACAAATATTTTATCCAAAACATAGGGGTATGGGCAAAAAGCTTGACAGGTTCAATGGTGTGGGTCGTCCTACAATGCAAGACACTGTTGGAAATACAGTACACAACTAATAAATGTCAACGGATGGCAGATAGGGTAGTCTTTTCTAGTTGACAGCGGTGGGCCAATCCACAGTACATTAAAAATCAAGAGAAGTGGATGCGATTTTTCCGTATAGATATGGGAGCTGATACCAATTTACCTTCACAAGAAAAGTAGAGGGCAAGAAAGCAAAATAATAAATGCAAAGGTTACGAAGCTTCATGTGGATGTAAATAGTAAGTTAAACGTTTTGCAGTTTACTAAATTGTTTTTCCCATATACGTAGAATGACTTATATTTATATTTAAATATATATACTCTAAAAGAAGTAAAAGCAAGAAAATTAATATAAAATTTATTTAATATAATTATTTAGAAAATTTTGGATAGACATTTCTTAAGATAAAATTATTGGTGTTTTTATTAAGAGTCAAGATATTTTTTTTAATGAATAACTAAATTTTCATATTTTTTTTGAATAATCTACTTAATACTTATTACGTCAAATAATACTCACACAAATAAAAAAATAAAATTAAAACTAATATGATTTAATATAATTAAAACACTATATATATATATATATATTAAAAAAATCAATTTCTTTTATTATTAAATGTATATTTCAACTAATTCTTATTCCTATACTTGAGTTATTCAATATATTGATGGTTATTTCTCAAAGAAAACAATTAAAGGAAAAATCTATTAAAGGAGTGGATTACCTTTTCATAAATATTTTTGTATAGATTCATATTAACTGAAAATTAATGTTTGGAAATTATGTTTAGTTAACTTTTCAATAAATTTGACGCAACCTTATTTAACCGTTAAAATCAACATTAGTATTATAATTTTGATTTAAGCTCTTATATTTAGTGTGATTTATTTTTGGGAATTATATTTTTAACATTATATTTATATTTATGAGACTATATATTTTGATATAAGTATATATGTTTATTTATAATATTTATATTTTTGGTTTTGATAATGATTTGAAATGGATCACTATTTAATGTGTTATTTGTTTTGGTAGAGAAATTGAAGTTAATGATTTGTAGGGAATATTTTAAGAAAAAGTATTGGTTTAATGTTTTAGTATGATAATCTCTCTAGTAAATGTTATTATAAATTGTAAGTCTTGTAATTAAAAATGGGAAATATTCGCTGAGATCAAGGGACACAAGCTCGGAGCTTCGGGGGAGAGGTCGCTTGAGAAAATTGGAAATAGATATTTAATGCTAGTGGTGGGGCTCACTGGTGTGCCTTCATGGGTTGACTACACATTTATGAAAGAGGGAGGTGGGGGAGGAGGAGCGGGGCGGCGTGGGGGGGGGGGGGGGGGGAAGGGGGGGTGTATGGTATTCCCCAGGAGGGAGGAAAATCCCATACTCCTCATGGGACAAGGTAACAAGAAAGAGGACACGCATTAATAAGAGGAGACAACACTAACAAAGGGTGTCTCTCGATAGATGAAACCAGTAATACAAATCAAGAAAAAGAGTTAGAAAGAGAGAATTAGGAGAGGAGGGAAGTGGAGTAGCGGTTGGGGGAAATTTGTGGTTGGGAACAATGCATGGGAGCCAATGAGGATAATGTGAGAGCTACACAAGAAAGTTTGGAAGGAGTAACAAGCCATGTTGATAGGGTAACAACGTGTAAGTGTGGGGCGATTTGATTGTGCATATCTCAGGTGAAGGGCATATGTCATATGGATTCCTGGTTTGGGTGGATGCCTCGTTTCTTTGGATTTCTAGTTATAGAATGTCCTTGGTGTTGTCCTTGCTTTATGGTAGGAATAATAATATTCCTTGTGAGATTTGGATACCCGGTTTATGGCTAAGCCATTAAAGCAATTGTTGCCTGGATAAATGGGTGGGGATGGTGATAGTTCTAATATTGGCTCAAGGGTGATTGGTTGCAAGAAAGGCTATAGTGTAGTAAGTCTAAGGTTGGGTGGAGAGTCATAGTCCCAATCTCAGTTGCCAGACCTCTAAATTATAAGATAAGTTTCTTAAACATGTTCTTGTGTAAATGAATATAATTGGTATACTTGTTAACGTTAATAAAAATGAATTTCATATCGTAAGGAGTGTATATTTCCTCTATGTGTGAATGATTAGGTTTATGCTTGCATTATATATTTTATTAATGAACAACTTGTCTTGAAAGTGGCCCTGAATCATTGGTTTAATTATAAGAAAGTGTGCATGTAAATGTTTGCATATATATGTAGAAGTCATTGTGGAGAAACATGGATGAAGCTATAGTGAGAGAGATTTGTGTTCTCTGTTGTCACCAGCTAGGCTTGTAATAGAAAACTTATGTATATAAACAATTTTTCTTGTGAATAGCCCATGTCACTATGTTTAATTAAAACATAATTAAGCTTGTCACACACACAAATACATACATACATACCTACATACACACACACACACACACACACACACACACACACACACACATATATATATATGACTTCATAATCACAAATATCATTGTAATGTCTCCTATTGCTAAGTGTGGTCATGTTTGGTATTATCATCCTTATTATATTATCTCTGATAGAAAAGTGAATGTTGGCTCACAACCTTATATTCATGGCAGTCATTTTTTATGGAAACTCCTGCAATGAAATAAAATAGCTTAAAAAATCCTATGTTAGAGAAATCACATGTTGAGATGGAAGATTATCAAGCAAAAAAGAGGGATAAGGTTCAAGAGGAAGATGATATTGAAAATATAAATATCACATTTAGGGAACAACCTTCACAATAGCTCGGTTTTGAGATGCAACTAGATAATCTTGAATGGATAACTCCTTCCTCTACCTCTTCTAAGATGATAGAAAGTATTGTTGGGACAATTCCATTTAGAATAAAAATTATGCAAGAGTTATCAAAAAATTATAGAGAAGATCCTAAACACAACAAAATATATGACCTCACAGTTGTCAACATAGTCCACTGTAGATTATCAACCAATACTTCTTTCAAAAATGGACTTGGAGTTGCATATGGAAATATGATATCCACAATATTATTTACCTATTCAAGAAATTTCTTACTGAAAAAAAATTCACTATTCAAAATCTATCCCAAAATATTTTACTATCCGAAAGGTATATCCAAAAAAGTTTGCTATCCAAAAGTTGCATATAGAAAATGTGGGATGAGAGTGAGAAAATGACATTTCAGTCGAGTTATTTATAGGTTTTGGCCAAAACAGTCACATCATCTCATTTGACATGGTCACACTGTGTTATTTTTGTGGCCGATGAAAAAAATGAAAAATGTTTTCGGCCGAAAGTACTAGATTTTCAATAATTTTTTGATAAACTTTTGGCTGAAAGCCTGCAACCCTGTAGATAACCAAAGCTTGCTCACATTTGTTCACCCTTCTCAAATTTTGGAATGGTTAAAGTCCATCAAATATATTGAATTACTTTCAGAACCAACGCCGACATTTGCAGAATTGAATTTTATTTCACTAGATACAAATTTGATGGAATTTCATAGATTTTTGCTAATTTTTCTACTAAAATGTGTGATTTTTTTGGTATCTTTCAAAATACATTGTGAAAAAATATAGAAAATTTATGGTGCATTACGTTGGACCATCCTTTTCAGTGGGTAGTTTTTATACTTTTTAGTTCTTAAATAATATGATGAGAGACATGGTCCTTTCTTAAACATCTTCAAAATATGCAATTTTTCGTATTGGTTCAATTCAAAAAATTCTAGTAATTATGATATGCATTTGTTGGCTTCATTAATATAGTCATGTCGAAGTAGAGCTTGTCTAGATTGTTGCAACATATTTCTTTTAAAAAACCCATGGTTAACAGGGAATAGATTGGAGCAAATAAACATGACTTTTTATCGATCCCTTGATTTTTAAAGAATACGAAGTCAAACAATTGCTAATTTGACATATCAAATGTGAATACAAAAAATTATAGAAAATAAGAAATACAAAGCTAATAAAATTTCTGATGAATTTTATTTTTACTGTAAAATAAAATCCTAAACAGAAAAATTATTTTTCTTACCAAAAATTAAAAAACTTCTAAAAATGATATGTTTTTCCTCAAAAAGGGCCAAAATTGTAACCCAACTTCACATTTTCACCCTATGTGTAGAGGCCTATTTTGGAGGATCGCGCGATTTTTAGTCTTATGCCGAGGAGTTGGGGCGAGTACTTATTTAACAGTGTTGAAGCACAAGAGAGATAGTTTTAAATACATCAATATCCATGCGAAATATGGGGTGAGTGTTATTTAAGCTTAGGAGTGATAGGCTTATGTGTGTGTGTGTAAACAGAGCTTAGGCGGGAGTGACATATACTAAGTATCGAGGGTGTTCCCTCTTGATACATATATGGATAAATAAGATTAGGAGGGATAGTCTTGTATATATACATGTGAGAGTTTGACCAAGTGGTTGTATAAGCTCATGAGAGATAGTTACATATATATGTATATGAGGGTCGTGTCATGTAATTATTCAAGCTCAGGAGAGGTAGGTCCCATGTCTGTGTTGATATATTCCTCAACCATTATATATATGTGTTTGTCTGTGTTTTGTGTGTTTGTAATTTTTCAAGTGAATCTTAGAGAGATAGGTTGTAAGATAGTGTCAAGAGAGAGCTCAACTCTTATATATATAACGCATAGATTAGGAGGGATAAATCCCACAGAAATCATATAACTGTCAAATGACTAGTGGGACCATATATATATAAAGGAATATGGTCCTGTTAGGCCCTTGATAGTTATACGATTTATGTGGGATTTATCCCTCCTAAGATTTTCCTTATATATATAGGAGTCGATCTAGTCTTATATATAAGGAAAATCCTAGGAGGGATAAATCCCACATAAATCATCTAACTATCAAGGGCCTAGTGGGACCATATTCCTTTATATATATATATATATATATATATATATATATATACCCACAAAGGTGATTTACAGTTTTTGGCAAGGATGTGGGCTTTGGGGTGAAGAAAAACAACTCAATCGAGTGATTTTTAAGTTCCTGATCCAGCAATATTTAAACCCTTGATTGAGCCATTTGAGGGCTTAAAAATTGCTTGATCAATTGATAAAAAAACCCTTGATCGAGCTCCTATGTAACCCACAGTGATCTAAATATGGGAAAACTTGTTATTTCTATGCAAGATCCCTCATCAGTATTAAAAATGTGTTTCAGGATCATCTCATTTTATTACTTGTGAAGGGGTTTATGTGTGTAGTTTCATGTGTTCTTGATGATCAAATTATGAGTTAATTAACAATTAAAAACTCATATACAGCAAATGAAATATTGAAATATAACTCACAGAAATTGCATAACACAATGGATGATGATGGAGTTCACCCCTCCTACGCTACATCTCCATGGACCTGCCTGGAATGGCGAGGCCCTCTTGGGATTATGAGTAAAAATTATGATTACAATCATCTGTGATGCTCCAATATATTTTCTGATTATTCAATTGGTATCAGAAGACATAAAAACCCCAAAAATGACTATCAAATCTCTGAATTTGGTTACCATCTCCAATAGGCTTGACATCTAATCTCGGTGGCCATGGGCTTGTTTAATATCCAAAGTCACAAAATCACCTTCAGATGTGCTCCAACGCCTCTAGAAACTATACCAATGTGTTCATAGCATCAAATACATCAAAAATTAACATTCACTCACTGAAATTGGCCTTCAGCTGATCTGGGCATGGCCTTCCCTCCTGGTGGCTCTCGGCTTCAAAATACTTCAAGTGACCAAAAACATTTGTAGATGAGCTCCATTGCCTCTGCAAGTTGTTCCAATGGATTCTGAGCATGAAAATTTGCTAAGAATCACTATTCTTGAGCAAAAATTGGTCGAAAAATTGACCAATATAGGCCTCATTCAATTCCGGCCTAGAAAAAATCCACTAAATCTGGCCAACTACTAGTTAGCTCCACTAAAAATAGGATTTGCGCCAAACTTGGCGCTTCGCCAAAATCTTCGCTGAATTAAAATTGGGGTTAATTAGCAGTTAATTGAGGTTTAATGAGTGGTTAGCACGATAATGGTGCAATTAGGCCGTAGCCCTCGCTGGTGGTTACATGGTATGGTCACGTTGTGTGAGGGGTTGGCCGCATTCGTTCCCACCGAAAGCAATTTAAAGGTTTAAATATTTGTTTACTGCATATGTTTTCAAAGGACAGGAATGTGGCTCATTGGTAAATGTGCTATGAGGTTTCGAGAGAAGTCACAAGATCGAACCCCGACCTCACCCCATACACTGATTTTACACCAATTTACAACGCCTTTTCAAATGGTAAATCACATTTAAAACACTCACCAAACCTTGCATATGTTATAACATATATGTGCTCCACCATATTTAATTCGAAATAAGGTTTAGAACCTTTGGTTATATGTAATACCTCCACCTTAATATTTAAGTAACATGCCAGCGTATGGTTTTTTTAAACTTGAATTTTTTGGTTATTGAAGTAATATATATGTGGAATCAAAATTTTAATAATATATACAGTTTTAAATTAATATTTATATATATAAATATATAAATATAATATATTATTTTTTAAAAACCATAATATATATATATATATATATATATATATATATATATATATATTAATTCAGTCTTATATATATTAAAAAAAAAAAAATTCCAACACAACATTTCTGAACCCACATTCAATCTTGGAGGACATTAGGCGAATTTTACCTTCACAAACCAAACTGGAGAATCCAACAGTGACACTTGTCACAGTCCCATTGAACTAAAAACTGAAGAATATTTTTTGCATGCTGATTGGACTGCCATGTCATCAACTACGCTCGTTCTGCAATATTTTTTTTTAAAATTTGTATGTTCTGAACGACGATCAACAGACCATAACTCCTTCATTCGAACTCAGTTCTTAATGAAACGAGTTACGTTGGATTCCTTGTGATGAGATGATCGCTTTCATTCTAGTTTGGTGCAATTTTGAGCTCCTTGAGTTTTGAGCTAATTTTTGCCCCTGATCCATATTTTGATCACTCCTTCCCACTGACATGATTTTGGACCCACAAAAGCTAGTTATCTCATAAGATCTAAACTCTCTTCTATTTTCCAAGTTATATCATCTTGATTCTACTTGGATAAATAGTTATGACAACCACTTGGTCACTAACATGCCTTGCCTTTCCTTGCAAATGGCTTGGCTCTTCAACAATTATTCTCCTTTTGTTGCTGAGACAATCCAATACTTGATGGCTGCTTGATGATATAACACGTTTGTTGTACCAAATTGATTCCTCGGTGCCCTCCCACTAAGAATCATGTTCCTCCTTTTGCACAATCAGTGAACTACAACAAATAGCTTCCAATATCAGTAAAAAAAATAAAATAAATGACCATTATTTTACCTCCACAGTTCCAAATTCAATATCTGGAAGAATGCATTCTCCATCTCCTTCTCTTCTTGGTGTCAACATGTAACATTTCTACAATGGCTGCAAACTTTTCTTGACATCTTGTCACAACAAACACATCATGCAAAAAAAAACTTGATGACATATCCTCTTGCTCCTTCAAAGCAACTAATTTCACATCATGTGAATATTTCCATGTACTCTTACATATTGGTGTAAAAAATTATCGACCAAACTCAAGTCGACAAAAACATGCCTCTTCAAAAGGCTGGCTCTTCAAGTCAAGCATAAGCATGTATAACAACTTGACGATTCTTTTCCCAAAACCAAAAAATAATTTCAAATATCATGAAACACTTCGTCAACATCTCCTTTTTCATCTTTGGAGAAAAAATCAACTTCTTCCAAGTCGATATGATATGCATGAAACACACAATCGACCAACACATGTCGACACTCATGCATGTGCAAATGATCAACACTCTCAAGTTGACAACATACATGTTAAACAAAGCAATCGATCAACATATGTCAATTACTCATGCAAGTTCAAGCACAATGAAACCATCAAAATACCATTGTTCATACACACAAAATCTCATGCATGTATACAATTCTTCAACTCTCTCACAAGTACAATCATAAGTACAAGAAATCCATTCATATGTACATTTACTTAACGCTAAAATGAACAAATTTTGCTGCAAGAGTCATCATACTCCACTTTCAATCACCTTCCTGGTGTAAACATACAACATTCATTCCATTGGAAAAGAAATACATCAACATCAAAAGACATGCAAAGCCTTAATTGGATAATAAATCTAACCATCTCTTACCAAACCATTTCAATAGTGCTTATTTCAGCTGCACACCATCATCATGTGAATCATCTTGACCCACATCAATTATATGGAATCTTATTTTCTATTCTTACCATTCTCTTTCTACACCTTCTTCAAATTTCGTGGATGACTTGATGGATACAAATTCCAGCACTTGTCTATAAGATGACCTTGCTTATGGCAATGAGTGCAAAACAATTGCCTCTTATTTTCAATGTAGTTTTCTTTGTCTTTTTCTTTCTGCCTCCTTTTCTTTAAAAGTTTCCTGTGCATGCCTATCTTCTTCCAACACCTTGAAACATTATGGTTATCCAAACCACAAAAGGAACATGCAAATTTTCTCCAAATCTTATGTGAGAATTTGCCATGTTTATTATAATCAAAAGCAACTTGATTAAAAGCAGATTTATACCTTGAACATTCACCTTTGACACCTTCTTGACGAGGTTAATTTGATGAGGTAGTGTCTCTCTTTAGAATACCAACAATTGCTTCAATGGTTTTATAGCTTTCAACATCCTCTTGTTCACCATTCTCATTAGTTTCATGCCTATGAGCACCTTCTTGCAAAGTGGGTGTAAATTTTTTGCATTCCTCATGAATACAATCTTCACAATATTGAGGTAATGAACATGAAATGAAATTCCTTCTTGGAACACCTTCATGTGCCTTCTTGGCTTTAGAGTTTTCTCCATCATGTTGTCCATAACCAAGACCCAAATACTTAGGCCTTTCCTCAACAATAATTGGCTCAACTATGCCTTGTGCATGTTTTTCCAATCCTTTACCTTCATAGCGCATATTCATCAATAATTTGGAACCTATTCCTCTAGTGTGTCTTTCAAAAGCACCTACACATTCATTTTGAGAAGAAATTGAAGATAAACTTGAATTCCATACCTCTTTTTCAAGTACATGCTTAACTAAGGCTTCCTTTGCATCATGGAGTTGAGTCTCCATCTCATGCATATTTTCAAGATTTTCATTTGCAATATGGAGCTATGTCTCCATATCATGCATATTTTCAAGAAGCTCTTGTTTCTCCTTCTTCATGGAAATCAACTGCTCTTTAATTTTAATGTTTTCCCTCTTATCTTCATACCTCTCTTGCATCCTATCAATCATGATGTAGAGTTTATGCAACATCTCTTTATCAAAGATTTTTTATAAGGTAGATTGACTTGAAACAGTGCTTAATGAAGCTGCCATCACACATGAAATGCATACAAAGATTCTTTATTGTGTGTTGAGAATCTGAAGTCTCAATCTTGACCTTCTCCTTCACACATAAACTTGCAAACTGTTAAATTCTCCTTGCACAATTCAACAACGAATAGCTATAGAAGAAATAGCTAACCTTGGATAAAATGAGCTAAAATTTTTCTTTGATACTAACTTGATCTCAATATGGGAAAACTTGTTATCTCTATGCAAGCTCCCTCATCAGTATTAAAAATGTGTTTAAGGATCGTCTCATTTTATCACTTGTGAAGGGGTTTATGTGTGTAGTTTCATGTGTTCTTGATGATCAAATTATGAGTTAATTAACAATTAAAAAATCATATACAACAGATTAAATACTAAAATATAACTCACAACAATCACATAACACAATCGATGATGATGGATTTCACCCCTCCTGGGCTCCATCTCTGTGGACCTACTTTAACTAGTTAGGCCCTCTTCAGATTATGAGTAGAAAGTCCGATTACAAGCATATGTGATGCTCCAATGGATTTTATGACTGTTCCATTAGCCTCCGAAGACATGAAAACTCCAAAAATGACTATTCAATCTCTGAATTTGGTTACCAGCTCCTTTAGGCTTGACCTCCAATCTTGTGGCCATGGGCTTGTTTAATCTCCAAAGTGAAAAAATCACATTCATATGTACTCCAACGCCTCTATAAATTCTACAAATGTGTTCATAGCATCAAATACATCAAAAATTGAATATTCACTCACTGAAATTGGCCTTCAGCTCATCTGGGCATGGTCTTCCCTCCTCGTGGCCCTCGACTTCAAAATTCTTCAAGTGACCAAAAACCCTTATAGATGAGCTCCATTTCCTCTGCAAGTTGTTCCAATGGATTTTAATCATGCCAATATGCTAAGAATGACTATCCTTGAGCAAAGATTGGTCGAAAATTGACCAAGACAGGCCTCATTCATTTCTGGCCTAGAAAAAATCCACTAAATTTGGCCAACTTCCAGCTAGCTCCACTAAAACTGGGACTAACGCCAAACTTGGAGCTTCGCCAAAATATCCCCTGAATTAAACTCGGGGTTAATTAGCAGTTAAGAAAGGTTTAATGAGTGTTTAACACGCTAATGTCACAATTAGGCCGTAGCCCCCGCTCGTGGTTACATGGTATGGTCACGTTGTATGAGGGGATGGCCCCATGGGGCTGGCCAGATTGATTCTCCACTAAAAGTAATTTGAAAGTTTAAATATTTGTTTGCTGCATACATTTTCAAAAGTTTGGAGCGTGTCTCAACAGTAAATGCACTGTGAGGTTTGGGGGGAGGTCACGAGGTCAAACCCCGACCTCGCCCCCATACGTTGATTTTGTACCAATTTACAACGCCATTTCAAACCTTTTGTAAATCACATTTAAAATGCGCTCACCGAAACTAGCATATGTTATAACATATATGCGCTCCGTCATATTCAAAATAACATTAAGAACCTTTGGTTATATGTAATACCTCCACCTTTCGAATTATATGCCTCCATAATAAAGTAACATGCCAACGTATGTATTTTTTTAAAGTGGAATCTTTTGGGTTATTAAAATAATATATATGTGGAATTAAAATTTTAATAATAGATAAAGTTTTAAATTAATATTTATATATATAAATATATTATTATAATATATGATTTTTTAAAAATCATATAAAATAATATATATATATATATATATATATATATATATATATATATATATATATATATATCCAATCTTATATATATTAAAAAAAAATCCAACACATAATAGTCATGAACCCACATTCAACTTTCGAGGATATTGGGCAATTTTTACCTTCACAAACCAGACTGTCGAATCCAATAGTGACATTTGTCATAGGCCCGTTAAATTAAAAACTGAAGAAGATTTTCTACATGTTGACTGGACTGCCATGTCATTAGTTGTATTTGTTCTACAATTTTTTTTTTTTAAATTTCCCTGTTATGAATGACGATTAGTAGACCATAACTCCTTCATGCGAACTCGGTTTTCAGCGAAACAAGTTGCATTGGATTCCTTGCGACGGGCCGATCGCTTTCATTCTGGTTTGGTGAAATTCCAAGAACTTTGATTTTTGAACTAATTTTTGCCCCTGATCCAGATTTTGATCACGCGGTTACTGAGGGGCTCGATCGAGGGATAAGTTTCATTGAGAAATGGTTTCAAATTTCTCATTGAATAAATGTGGGTGTGGATTATACAAAAAGAGGCTCGATCAAACCTGTAGCTCAATTGATGATCTAGAATTGGAGGACAACTTATCTTTCCTAAAAGTTGATTGTCCTCTGACGCTTTGCAAGTAAAAATGGGTCTTATTATATCAACAAGTTTTATGGTCCCTTCATGGATAATGAGTTAGTTTACATCTGAAATTTAAAAAAGTAACATATAATCATTTAACTCATAAAATCAAACAAGAAGAAAGACAACACAACATTTGGTGATGGAGTTCACCCCTCGTAGGCTACATCTCCGATCCTGCTAACATAGCTAGACTGCTCCACAGATTTCAGTGATAAAGAGTAAATAAAGTGTGCTGAAAAAATGACTGGCTAGTTTCCCCTTAAAGGAAACATAATTCTGCAAAGAAATCTAACTTTAAATATCATGACAACCTACAGTCAACCATGAAACAATCAACAAGAAAAGGGCTCTCACGTCAAGACCTTGTACTCCATCTAAAAATAAGGATAATGTTAGGTCCCTATAATACTAGTGCATCCCCTTCTTATTATTGTTAGTGCATCACCCTTATTTTTAGTGTTGTACCCATGTAGTACCCATAATGTTATTATTGTGCCCCATAGAATCCCACTATTTTATTTTTGTGCCCTTACATTATTATTATTATGTCGGCGCTGATTATATTGTGACCCATTAGACTCCTATGTATAGAAAAGAGGTTTTTTCATTTGAATCATCTGAGAATTGTTCATTTATGTAATTTAAATGAGGTTTCCCCCTCAAAGTGGATAATTTTTAATTCATTTATCTATCTTTTCTTCTTTTTGTGAGCTCGTTCCATAACATTTGGTATCAGAGCTTTGGATTCTAGGGTTTTGCTTCTTCAAATAGACCATCTTGGAATTTTCGCTATAACTTTTTTCTACGGGGATTTAGATGCTGAAAGTCTTACCACGTGGATATGAACTCTTGGTGAACTTCATGTAAAAATTTCAGATATTGGTTCGTTATATTTTCAGAAATATGATCGGGGAGGTTAGGGTTTTTGCAGGCTCCAAAATTTAGTCTCAAATAGGTGACCTAGGGAAAATCGTCGTAAGTTTCGTTTTGAGAATTAGATTTGAATTCCGTAAAAAGTGGAAAAAGTGCACAAAAATTAGTTTTTATTGTTGCAATTTTAGGGCTGAAGGTTGAAACATTGAGATGTGGAACTCCATACAAGTTCGCTCTATTGAACCAGTATATAATGAGGACATCGTGGGAGATCTGGGATAAATTTATCTTGAAGAATACAAATTAGGTCTAACCTATGGCATTGGAAAGAATACCCATAGGGATAATACATGACCTAATATCAAATATTGGAGATCCGAAATCATAGATACACATCAGGTTCAATACCGAGCTCCTCAAAAGCAAGAGAACAGGTGTGTATTTGTTTTTTTAAATTGCTTAACTTTTATTCGAAAAATCCGTTTGAAGTCATTCCAAGGGCATATTGAAGAATAGATATTAGTAATGGTTTTGGTAGGCTAAAATTATTCATTTTGACCGCCTTCCTACTTCAAAAACACAACCTTAAACCTCTGTTTTATCCTTGCAAACCTCCTTATTCCTGCACTATTCCAAGAATCATGTCTATTCCTGCACTAGCTTTATATTTCATATTTAAGGTTTACAAAGCACTTAATTAAAACTTTATAATAGATTTTATGCCTTTAATATTTCTTGCAACTAATACTTTATTTCCTAAAGTATTTGATAGGCAAATGTATTAATCGTTTCATTAGCATAGTCAAGTGCAAGTAGGTTCTTGCCTCGTTGGCAACCGCTCGCTCGTAAACTCTCGTGAAAACTTATTACCTAAATGCGAGCATCTCGTTCCAATTTGTCTTGTTTAGTTGCAATCATCTCGACTTGGAATCATAGCAGAGGAAAGTTAGGGATATGGTATAGATTATGTCGCTAGCCAACGATTATATTAGCACTTTGTTACAGTTGCAGACTTATTTTGTAACGTTATTGTTATTTTGTTTCAGCCGAAAGGCTTGAATTGGAACGACTATATGTAATTTTGTTATGGCCGCAGGCCTAAGGGTTGTATAAAATGTAGATTTTAGATAGGAATTAGCTAGCCAATGATAGCAATGCTACTGTAACTCTGGTGAAATTGTGATTTTGCTGTTGTCGCCCTCGTTCTGGGTTGAATCCAAACTCATAATGTATATTTTCTGATTTGAAATTAATACAAAGGAGATGCGCCATGATATTTTCATCTTGCATTTCAATTATTTACTGATGTGTCTCTGAGTGTTGAATTTTCAAGTTTCCTAAAACCGGAAACAAGCTAGTTGGCTAGGGCTCAGCCAACCCAACTCGTTCTCCCTTTCGCTTTCCTTCCATTAAATGTGTGTTTGGATTTCATTTACACGCAAGGTGTGAGTTAAGCTTATGTTTCATTCTTTCACAATAGTTATGGTTCTATTTCATCAATAGTCAATGTGTGACTGATCCGTGGTGTGAATGTTAATTAAGTTTAGCTTCTGTAATTTCCTTTTTCAAATCTTAGTTTACTTCTGCATGGATTGTGCAAGAATGTTATTCGCGCACTAGTGCATTCACAATTCTGCAATTTGATTTTGTTGGCTCATTACAAAAAATATTTTTCATTGCTTTCTTTTACAGAGATTCGATACATTTCTACAAGTGAGTGTTCATTATTAGATAGAAGTATTTTTAATAGGAAGAGTTAAAATATTAGGCATTAAAGATCCTTTGGTAATTAAAGAATGAACATTGTTAAAACTCATTGATATGTACCTACACTTTACACTTTTAGGGAAAGCATTAAAAATTAATTTGAATTATTAAAGTGAACCTTTCTGAGTTAAGAAGATTAAAAGGAAGATCTAATTTATGTGAGTAAATATTACAGGGATATCGCATGTTGTTATACTTATATAATTTCTTTCACTGCATGAAATAGTTCCTTGATTGGAGAAGCTGTGCTTTGGCTTCTGAAGTTTATTTTTATTTCGAAGTTCATTTTTATTTCAAATTTAATTTTCATTTCGAAGTTTAGTTTGGTTGAAGCATTATTTTTTTTGTTGAAGTTATTTCAAATATCTCTTCACCTTTGAAAATTCTTTTCGTAGTTAACAAACTCTTTAATTTTTCTCGAAATTAATTGGAAAAATTGGTGCAGGAACATCTGTTCCAATACATTAATCATTATCCTCATATAGGAAGAGAGTGATATAGTCCTAAGGCTGACAGCCCCTACATAAAGACATAAATCTCTAGTATAAGTGTAAATATACTTCCAGCACATAAGCCTTGTGCTTGTACTAGTGCAAGCAGATTGCAGGAGTATAGGAAAACAACTTAGTGCGGGAAGGAAAATCCTTAAAGAAGGCAGATCTCTTCAAAGGCCCCAATTGCTAATCTATCAACAATTATACTAGAATTAAACATAGAATATTACTTCAGTAATTAGGATTGCTTGTAGCAGTTTCAAAGCTCCTTTCATTGGTTTCTTCACAAAGTACTTTATTTTTTCCAGCACTAGAATTTTTTTCCTGTAAATTGTTGTGTGATCTTTCTTTTCGATTCTTCAATATTGCAATTAAAGTACGAGTAGATATAGGAAAAGATCATACCATTTCTGGAATTTGCTGTGCTTCGTCTCTAAGTTTACAAAACCTCGGGGGTTGATAATTAAGTGTTGAAGGAGTTTGCTTAACTTCAATTCCTGCACCCAATATGCCATTGCGGGGGAGGCGATTTGAATTGGTAAGAATTTTCTGTTTTCTACATTAAGGGTAAATATGCTATTTTTTTTTGCAGTGTGCTTCTATTGTTTGAAGGAATTTATAGGTGTTGAGTTATTTTAAATTTGTAGCATTTTAATGAATTTTTCTTGTCATTTTTTTGAAATGAATGCCTAAAAGGGGTAGGGGTCCGAAGCCGAATAAGGACCAAGGAGTCTTTGATAAATATGAAAATAGTTCTCATGTTGGGCCTTCTTTTGTAGGAAAAAAGTCCAAGTAGACATAGACCCATCACATAGGAATGGTCTTCTTGGACTCTGGTAACAGTAGTCCTGGTGTGACACAATCCATGAAGGGGAAGAAGGGGACTATTGGAATCCATAGTCAACCTTCTCAGCCTGTTGAGAGCAGTTCACTTGGAGGAACAAAAATGGAAGACCACGAAGACCATATAGAGGTAGCTAGCGAGAACCATGTAAATGAGGAACAATCCACCTTTGTATTTCCAATTGTGGATCCTAACATAGTTTTGAAAATGAAAAATATTCCACCAGCAGCTCCTCCTCATTTCTATGGTAAGGTACACGAACACTAGACTCTTTTCTATTCGAGTTTGATATTTTATGTAGGAGCTATGATTACTCATTTGATGCTCAGAATTTAAAGTTGTTTCTTGCAACTCTCAAGGATGCATCATTACGCTGGTTCATGGGACTAGGAGGAAACACTATAGCTTCCTGGTAGAAAATGAAGAGAGTATTCTTGTCAAAATATCAGGAATATTATAAAACTAGAGATATTCAAGATGAACTCTTTACTATTTTGCAAAATGATGATGAGACCTTAGAGGACTATTTAGATATATTTTTATATATCCTCCAAAAGTCAAAGAAAAAATTTGATCTAAGTACCATTAGGACCTTGTTCTTACGTGGGCTTACTCATGATTGTAGGAATAATTTAATTTTTTTAGGACAAGGGGATATTTCTCAGAAACCTTTTGATCAAATTTGTGATTTGTGTAGGAAATTATCAAGGAATCAATATAGATCCAGTAAAGGAATTATAAATAGAAATAAGAAAACCAAATCTACTGATGTTATGATCATTGGATTGGAGAACAAAATGGACAACATGAAAATTAAAATAATAAATAATGTTAGCAAACAGATAGACTTTTTGAAATTTTAGCAAAAACCTGTAGAGGAACAAGAGTCATTGTCTATTTTTTGTCCAAGATGTAGAAACATGCATCTTTTAAGAGAATTTCCTCTTGATGTTAAAGGAACTAATAAATGTGCAATTTGTTTAGAGAACCATGCCACGAAAAAATGTCCCTCCATACTTGGACTAAAATTTGTATTTGAAGGAGGGAAACTTGAAGCCGAGTCATTGCATGCTATGGGAGCACGAAGAAAATAGCCTCAGATAAGTGCTGGTATGGCTCCTGAACTCCTACTGCATATTTTTAGTTATAATGCACATCCATATTCATATCCTAACACTAATCACTCTCAACATTGGCAACACGGGAACCAATATCACTATGGAAAACCCTCCCAATCTTGGAAACAAGGATGGAGAGGGTCAAACAATTAACATATTTCCTATCCTACACCTATGTAATCATACCCACCTACATATGCACCTTACCCAATGCCACAACCGTCATTTTCCCAGTTGAGTTAACCTATGCCACCATTACCTTTGCCTCCACCGTTATGACCTCCTCAACTTCCTGCCCAACCCATACCATACCCCAATAACAAAGCGGTATAAATAATCCATTCCATGAACCCGCTTCCTTCATCCAGTTATCAGTGCATGAGATTTGGTGTCAATGATCACCAATTAAGATCGGGGAAGGTAGTAAAGTCATAAAAGCAGAAGCAACCCATGTTGATTATTGAAGATAAAGGTGAGGAGGAAACTTGTGACCATTCTGTGAGAGATTTCACCATTCAACCCATCCCCATACCTTCTGAGCCTTAGCCACCTTATTCAAATCAACCTCCCTATCCAGAGAGGCTAGTTGTGGAGAGGAATGACCCCATTCCTGAGTCTAGTATGGCTTCTGAGCTTAGGAATATTTTTATAAAGGTACCTTTGCTCCAAGATATCAAAGAGATATCCATTTCTATGAAAATCATTAGCGAAATCTGTCTCAAAAAGCCAGGAAGGAGAAGATTGGAACCCCAAACTATTCAATTTTTTGGAAGAGAAACATAGTTAATGACCGGGTGTGCGAACATGGAAAAATATACTAACCCTGGAAACCCATTTGTCTCTATTCAGATAGGTGATTTCATTGTCTCTAATGTGCTTATATACCTGGGGGTGGCCATTAATGTTATGAACAAGAAAACTATGGATCAACTTCTATTGGTCCATATTCGTCCTACTTCCATCATGCTTTAATTGGCAGAAAGATCTAAAATCAAGCCAGAAGGGGTGTTGGATGATGTGGTCATTTTTTTAGATTATTGGGAATATCCCATAGACTTCATTTTGATTCAGCCAAAGAATCCTCTGGGAGGACATCCCTTGATCTTGGGATGACCATGGCTTGCTACAATCAATGCCTACATTGGATTCCATTCTGGTGACATGTATATTTCCGATGGAGATTCTAGCAAGAAAGTCACCTTATATCCCCCCACTAGATCCATTTAGGAGCTTCAAGACACTTTCTAGCTAGATTATAATAGTGATGAGGAGAATCAGTTTGTATCTATGCTACATCCTTGTGCTGAGTCATCACAGGAGGGTGAGAAACAAGAATTCCTGAACAATCTAGATACCATTCCCAGTTTTGAGTCATTGATCCAAATATTTAGTCTAGATTTTCAAGAAAGTCATGATTCCCAACCCCCCTCTCCACATTCTTTATCAGCGCCTCTATGTACTCTTGAGCCCAGTACCACTCCTGTTGAGATTAGTCTAGGAAAATCTTTGCATATCAGTTTAGACTTGGATTCATCCCAACAAGAGTAGCTTGTGAATTTGTTGTGAAACCATCTTGATGCCTTTGCATGGGGTTGTAAAGATATGAAAGGCATACCTCCTGAAACTTGTACTCACCATATCTATATTCATAAGGGATCTCGACCTGTCTGAAAACCCCAAAGGCGCATGAACCTAGATCTAGGAGATATTGTAAAGGAAGAATTACAAAAAATATTAAATGACGTTTTTATCTATCCTATTTCTGACAGCCAGTGGGTCTCTCCATTGGTATTAGTCCCGAAAAAAAATGAGAGATGGTGTATTTGCATTGACTACAAAGAATTGAACAAATCCACTCTTAAGGATTACTTCCCCCTTCCTTTTATTGATCATGTTCTTGATACCTTTTCTGGTAAGAAGTACTTATCTTTTCTAGATGGATTTGGTGGTTACAACCAGATACAGATCACACCTGAGGATCAAGACAAAACCACCTTTACATTCCCATGGGTACATTTTCTTACTGAGTGCTCCCCTTTAGGCTATGTATTGCCCCATCTACCTTTCAATGGGAAGTCTTGGCCATTTTTGCTGACCTTGAGTGTGTGGAAATCTGTATGGATGAATTTCTATGTTTGGTGATTCCTTTCAGGAGGCCCTAAAAAATATAGAAAAAGTATTTCTTCATTGCCAAGAAGATCATCTTGCCGTGAGTGACAAAAATTGTAGATTAATGTGCAAGGCAGGAGTAGTTCTTGGCCATCTTATTTCTGACAAAGGTATTGAGGTTAACCCCACAAACATAGAGATTATTTTGAGTCTTCTTACACCAAAAACTCAAAGGGAAGTGAGAGGTTTCCTAGGACATGTGGGCTACTATAGGAGATTCATTGAAAGATTATCTAGGATAGCTACCCCCCTTTTTCAACTTTTAGCTAAGGATAATGAGTTTTCTTGGTCCACAGCTTGTGAAAAGTCTTTTGAGACATTAAAGGGAAAACTAGTACAAGCACCAGTTTTGAGGGGACCAAACGGGTTCCAACCATTTCACATTTCCTCTGATGCCTTAGATACTGCCATTGGCATAGCTTTAGGACAGGAAGAAGAAAAACAGTCCTAAGCTATCTACTTCATCAAAAAAAAACTTGTGACCCGCCGAACTCAACTACATTGTCACTGAGAACGAGTTTTTAGCTGTAATTTTTTCTATTAATAAATTCATACACTAAATTATAGGTATGAAGTCTTTGTGCATACTGATGATTCCACGATAAAATATTTGATGAATAAACCATAACTAGTGGTAGAGTGACTAGGTGGTTAGTGCTGCTGCGGGAATTTAATATTACTATTATTGATAGAGCAGGAAAATCTAATGTTGTAGCAGATTATCTTTCAATATTAAATAAATTTGGTGAAGAAATTCTTGTTGATGATAATTTTCTCGACGAAAATATTTTTGTTGTGTCAATAGAATCCCTGTGGTTCGCTGACATGGCTAACTATTTAGTCACTGGAAAAACACCACCTCACTTATCTACTTTTGAACAACAGAATATTATACAGAAGGGTGCTGCATATTCTTGGGTTCAAGGAGACCTCTTTTACACTGGGCCAGACCTCATTATCTGTAGATGTGTAAGAGAGGAAGAAGTGTTTGAAATCTTAAAATATTCTCATGACAAACCTTGCAAAGGCCACTTTGCTGATAAACGGACTGCATACAAAATTTTATGAGCTGGCTATTTTTGGCCCTCCTTATTTAAGGATGCCAAACAATATGTCAAGCATTGTGATGGATGTCAGTGAATGGGCCAACCCAATAAAACCAATGAAATGCCTTTATGTCCTTAGGTTATGATGGAGCCTTTTGAAAAATGGGCTATTGATTTTGTAGGACAAATACATCTGACGTCATTAAATAAAAAGCATATCTTGGTTTGCATAGATTTTGTTACAAAATGGGTAGAAGCTAAAGTTATTTGTTTTTATACTGTAAATGTTGTTGTTGATTTTATTTTTACTGAGATCTTTACTATATTTGGTGTGCCTAGAGAGATTGTTTCTGACAATGGACTGTAGTTTATTTCTAATTTGCTACAGGGTGTGATGGAGCAATAGAAAATTCGGCACAGGAGATCTACACTGTATCACCCGCAAGAAAATGGTCAGGTGGAGTCCACAAATAAGGTAATTGAGTCCATCCTTATGAAGAATATGAACATGAATAAAAGGGATTGGGCAAGCAGATTACCAGAAGCCATGTGGGAAAATAGAACCACTTGGAGAAACAACACGGGACACACACCATATGAGATGGTATATAGGAAACAAGTCCTCTTTCTGATATAATTCCACATTAAGACATTTAGGACTGCAGTTCAGTTGGGACTAGACCTCTCAAGAGAACAACATCAGTGTCTCCTACAACTGAATGAGTTAGAGGAATTTCGAAGGGATGTTGTTCAACAGAATAAATTGGTTCAGTAGCATCACAAGAAATGGCACGGCAAGTCTATTAGGAAAAAGGAATTCCAACCAGGTGATTGGGTACTCCTTTATGATTCTAGATTTAAATATTTTAAAGGGAAATTCCATACACACTAGATGGGACCTTAAGAGGTGGTCAAATTGTTTGAAAATGGAGTGGTAGAAATCAAAACCATTGATGGAAAAAATTCAGTATTCCTGGTGAATGGGCATAGATTGAAGGCATATTTTCAGCCTCTCACTAAGGAAATTTTTATTCAGCAAGTCCAACAGAAATCTAAAAAGGAGATGGTAGGTGGAAACACCAACCTATTGAAAATATGATTCATCTTTTCCTGAAACAAAAGAAAAAAAGAAAAAAAGGGGAAAAAATAAAAACAAAGATTTTTTTTTTCTTGTAATTATGAAAATCAGTTGACTGACATGATTGCAGAAGGATTGACCTGAAAACCAACATGCTGGCAGGAATATCAAAATTTTAATAAAGGGAATGTTTCTTGATTTTTAGATGTGTTGGCTGTCACCAAGAAGAAGTAGGTTCAAATGCAGGAACTAAGCCCTTATCCAAGTTTGGGGTAGCTGGCACAAATTTTTTTATTCAAGCAATGCTCAATTCCCACTGCATTCACTTTTTCAAGCACCAGTGCAGGAAAATTTTAAAGGTAAAATTGTGCCCTTATTCTGCTTCCCGTTTTGTAATTTCCTGCTGTTTTTCTTCTTTTAATTCCATAATGAACCACCTCCCTTTTCTTCAAAGAAACTATCCCTATCTTATTTCATATTTCCCTCTTTTCCCCTGAAATTTTTCCCAAATCTCTTTTTCGTTTATCCCTCTTGGTGGTTTCACTCTTGGAATCCCTGTCACAATATTCCTTCCCATTCTAGAAATTACCCCTTTCCCACTTTTTTTTTTCCCTCATGGATTGACTGCAGGATCTAATGGGAACTCAAAAGTCAGATCAAAAGGCATGTTCAACACCAAAGAATGGCGAATAAAACTTCCCTTTTATGTTCAAGAAATTTTTTAATCCAGCCTATGAATTATATTCTATCATAATTTATTTTGGTTCCCTTTGTTCTTCGGTACTATAGAGATCCCTAGTGCAGGAATGTGTGTTCAGGTGTAGGCATGATTAGTGTAGGCATGTTTAAGTGCAGACAGGTTCAGTGCAAGCATGATTAGTGTAGGCACGTTCAGTACAAGGATCCACATTGCTGAGCACGTCCGAATGTGAAAAAACATGGTCCTAATGCAAGAATGTTTAATACAGTGCAAGATCATTTGGTGCAAAAATGTGCACTGGAAAGTTGATCTTTGTTTCATAATTCCTTTTTGTAGATAGAATAACTACACCACCGATATACCATGGCATATAATAATTTTAATTATGGTTAAAAATTTGTTTTATCATTTACTAATTTAGGAAGAAATCTTTTCAGTACAATATATTTTAGGTTATGAAATCTCATCTATTTAATAAGTGCTAAGTACACCTTATGTGAATCATGAATTGAATGTGGGATAGTATGATTCACCCAAAACCCAATACTTACCTCTTTTTGAAATAATTTCATCACCCGTCAATGATGGCCTTACCTCATAATCTGATCATACATGAACTTTACACCGCATCACCGCCTAAACCTCCACCTTTTCTAATCATCATTTCCTACCTGTACTAGACCGATATGTGTGTGAATATGTTCCAAGGGTGTAGTTCTAATCATGGTGCGTGATTGAATGGAGGGTGGCTGATAGGGTGGCGGCGGATGGCTCTACCATCATAAATCTCTCGGCAGACCCTTTGAATCCTTGACTGTAATATTTTTCTGAGGTTTAGACAGATATTTGGGGTGAATTAAAATAGAAATGGCTCCCGTAAGGACTGAACCACTATCCTTGAAGTAGATACATAAAACGACAGAGCATAGAAATTATGTTGCAATATTGCAGGAATCTGGGTTTTTTCCATTTCTGCAAAAATTTGACGGTTTTGATACGGCTGTGGCACTAGAATTCACTAGAAAATTTGATGGAAACAATGCCAAGGTAGGCTTATTGGAATTTTTTATCACTAAAGAATCCATATCTCGGGCTACAAGATTAGCAGAAGTGGGTGAACAATGTTTTAAGAAGGAGAAGATTCAGCTGAAGCGATGGCGTCGATTCATGGTCGACCGGAAGCTAAAGGTGGACTAGAAGAAAGGGCTTCCATGTAGCACTATGGTCAGGAAATGGAAAGACCTCCTTTACGTATTGCAAAAGTTTCTTACTTCTGAGGGCCGTTATTCATTGAATTTCCTATATCATATACGTTTGCTGTTGCATTTTGAGTCGGAAAAAATCATCAATTCCCCCTATTATTTGCTCAGGAGCTTGGATAAAATAGCGAAAGGTGTTCAGATAGGGAAGTTAAGTAAGGTTGCATGCAATTTGTATCATCACGGGCTGATCATAATTTTAGTTAAGAAGGAGTTGGGGGTCAAAAATGTGACCTGAAAAGAATTTTTGAAGGAGTTTCAAGGAAGGGGGTGTAGGGATGTCGGATGTCGTCCGAGAAAAATAATGCAAGCAATAAAGGAAAAGCAGAGACTCTGACCCCGAGCCCTATTGAGACAAAAAGCAAGGAAAGACCGGTGCAGACAGAGGAGTGATATGTCAAAGGAACTCTGTCCTCAGTAAAAAGAATGACCAGGAGCTCGGATAAGAAAAGTACTGCCTCTTTGGGGGCGATTCATGTTCAGTCGACCTCCCCGATATTGTTGGATGGTACACCACCTGCTTCACCAGGTGATCATAACCTCTTGGTTCTTGCTAAGGCGGCAGCTCATACAGTGGTTAATAAAGGCTATGCAGAGAAGGAGGATGACATATCCCTGTTAGCCTTCCTTCATAAGAGAAAGAAGAGAAAAATAACACCGAGTGCAAGCAGAGACCTTGCAGAGGGTCAGGTAGATGATGAGGCACATCATATTAAATCCCTCGATAATTTTGATTCGCAGGGTACTGAAACCCTTGGTGAGATGGATGTGTAGGGTACTGAAGCCCCCAGTAATATGGACATGCAAGGCACTGATACCCTTGGTGACATGGAATTTCTGGGAACCAAGACCCTTGGAGACATTGAAGTTTCGGGCACTGAAGCCCTTGATGATGTTTAAATGTAGGAACTAGGTGTCCAAGATAAATTTGACCCTAGTGTTGATGGCACATGTTTAGAATCAATTGCAGAAAAGATACTTACACCGGGAGAGTTGGAAACAGAAAATTCCACCTTCTATCTAAACGTTCAAATAGAAGAGATCGAGCAGTGAGTTCATGGCTTGGAAACATTAAAACCAACCATGAAGGAGAAGGATACAATGTAGAAGCAAGAAATTACAGAATTTGCAGAAGAATTATAGGAGCAGAAAAGACAAGTCAAGATATGGATGTTTCGGGCCTCAAGGTGCTTTAAACGTCTTAAAAAGGTGATCAAGTGACTCAAGAGGGATCGAGGTAAGAAGATGAAGGCAGTGAAAGTAGGGATCAACATACAACTTTAGGATTGAAGGGAGGCTCTTTGTTTTTATTTTTTGCAGTAGGTAAAGGTTGTGTGAGGACACACAACAGCTTAGGGATGGGAAGATGTTGGTAGGCTAAAATTCTTCATTTTGACCGCCTTCCTACTTCAAAACCACAACCTTAACCCCTATTTTATCCTTGCAAACCTCCTTATTCTTGCACTATTACAAGAATCATGCTTATTCTTGCACTAGCTTTATATTTCATATTTAAGGTTTACCAAGCACATAATTAATTATTTTTAATAGATTTTATGCCTTTAATATTTATTGCAACTAATTCTTTCTTTCCTAAAGTATTTGATATGAAAATGTATTAATCATTTCATTAGCATGGTCAAGTGTAGGTATATTCCTACACCGTTGGCAACCGCTCGCTCCTAAACTCCCGTGAAAACTCATTAACTAAATGTGGGCATCTCGTTCCAATTTGTCTTGATCAGTTGCGGTCATCTCGAGTTGGACTCAGAGTGGAGGAAAGTTAGGGATATGATCGAGATTAGGTTACTGGCTAACAATTAGATTAACACTTTGTTACAACCACAGACTTATTTTTTAATTCTATTGTTATTTTGCTTTAGCCGAAAGGCTTGGATTGGAATGACTATATGTAATGTTTTTATGGTCGCAGGCCTAAGGGTTGTATAAAATGTATATTTTAGATAGGAATTAGTTAGCGAGTGATAGAAATGTTACTGTAACTCTGGTGAAATTGTGATTTTGCTGTTGTCGCCTTCGTTCTAGGTTGGATCCGAACTCATAATGTACTTTTGCTGATTTGAAATTAATACAAAGGCACTACGCCATGATATTTTCATCCTTCATTTCAATTCTGTAATGATGCGTCTGTTAGTGCTAAAGTTTCAAGTTTCCTAAAATGGGAAAAAAGATGGTTGGCTAGGGCCCAACCAACCCAGCTCATTCTCTCTTTTTCTTTCCTTCCGTTAAAGGTGTGCATTGATTTCATTTACATTCAAAGTGTGAGTTAAGCTTATGTTTCATTCTTTCCCAAGAGTTTTGGTTCTATTTCATCAATATTCAATGTGTGACGGATTCGTGGTGTGAATTTTAATTAATTTTAGGTTCAGTAATTTTCTTTTTCAAATCTTATTTTACTTCTGCCTGGATTGTGCAAGAACGTTATTCTTGCACTAGTGCATTTACAGTTCTGCAATTTGATTTTTTTGGCTCATTACATAACTTTTTTTTCATTTCTTTATTTTACAGAGATTCGATATATTTCTACAAGTGAGTGTTCATTATCAGATAAAAGTATTTTTAGTAGAACGAGTTAAAATACTAGGGATTAAAGATGCTTTGGTAATTAAGGAATGAACGTTGTTACAATGCATTGATATGTACCTACACTTTACACTTTTAGGGAAAGGATTAAAACTTAATTTGAATTATTAAAGTGAACCTTTCTGATTTAAGAAGATTAAAATGCATATCTGATTTATGTGAGTAAATATTACAGGGATAGAGCTCGTTTTTATAATTATATAGGTTCTTTGACTGCATGAAATAGTTCCTTGATTGGAGGTGTTCTATGGCTTCTCAAGTTCGTTTTTATTTCGAAGTTCATTTTTATTCAAATTTCCTTTTCATTTCCAAGTTTAGTTTGGTTGAAGCATTCTTTTGTTTTTGGAAGTTATTTCAAATATCTCTTCACCTTTGCAAATTCTTTTCATAGTTAACACACTCTTTAACTTTTCCTGAAAGTAATTGGAAAACTTGGTGCAGGAACCTCTGTTCTGGTACAGGAATCAGTATCCTGATACATGAACATAGGGCTCTAGTACTAAGGGTGAGAACCCCTTCATAAAGACATAAATCTCTAGTATAAGTGTAAAATATACTTCCAACACATATGCCTTGTGCCTGTACTAGTGCAAGAAGATTGCAGGAGTACAGGAAAACAACTTAGTGTAGGAAGGAAAATCCTTAAAGAAGGAAGATCTCTTCAAAGGGCCCAATTGCTAATTTGTAAACAACTATACTAAAGATAAACATATAATTTTAATTTGGTAATTAGGATTTCTTGCAGCAGTTTGAAAGTTCCTTTCATTGGTTTCTTCGTAAAGTACTTTATTTTTTCTAGCACTAGAATTTCTTTGCTGTAAATTGTTGTGTGATCTTTCTGTTTGATTCTACAATATTGGAATCAAAGTAGGAGTAGAGATAGGAAAAGCTCATACCATTTCTGGCATTTCCTATGCTTCGTATTAAGTTTACGAAACCCCCTTGTTGACAATTAAGTGTTGAAGGAGTTTTCTTAACTGAAATTCCCACACCCAATATTTTGGTGTCGTTGTCGGGGAGGCGATTTGAATTGGTAAGAATTTTCCATTTTCTACGATAAGGGGAAGTCTGCTATTATTTGTTTTTGCAGTGTGCTTCTATTGTTTGAAGGAATTTATAGGCGCTAAGTTATTTTAAATTTGCATCATTTTATTGAATTTTTGTTTTTTCATCTTTTTGAAATGAATGCCTAAAAGAGGTAGGGTTCCAAAGCCGAATAGGGGTTGAGGAAATACTGATAAATATGAAACTTTTTCTCATATTGGGCCTTCTTTTGTAGGTAAAAAGCCCAAGCAGGCACAAACCCATCACGCAGGAATGGTTTACTTGGACTCTGGTAACAGTAGTCTGGGTGTGACACAACCCACGAAGGGGAAGAAGGGGACTATTGGAACCCATAGCCAACCTTCTCAGATTGTTGACAGCAGTTCACTTGGAGGAACAAAAATGGCAGACCAGGAAGACCATGTAGAGGTAACTGGAGAGAACCAGGTAAATGAGGAACAATCCACCTTTGGATTTTCAATTGTGGATATTAACATAGTTGTGTAAATGAAAAATATTCCACCAACAACTCTTCCTCATTTCTATGGTAAGGTACATGAAGATCCAAACTATTTTCTATTCGAGTTTGATATTTTATGTAGGAGCTATGATTACTCATCTGATGCTCAGAAGTTAAAGTTGTTTCCTGCAACTCTCAAGGATGCATCATTACGCTGGTTCATGGGACTAGGAGGAAGCACTATAGCTTCCTAGGAGAAAATGAAGAGAGTATTCTTGTCAAAATATTTGTAAAAATAAAGATATTCAATATTAAACCTTTACTATTTTGCAAAACGATGATGAGACATTAGAGGACTATTTAGAGAGATTTTTGTATATCCTCCAAAGGTCAAATCACAATTTGATCTAAGTACCATTAGTACCTTGTTCTTATGTAGGATTAATGATTATGTTAGGAATAATTTAAATTTGTTAGGACAAGGGGATATTGCTCATAAACCTTTTGATCAAATTTGTGACTTATGCAGGAAATTCTCAAGGAATCAATATAGATCCGGTAAAGGAATTAGAAATAGAAATAAGAAAATCAAATCTACTCACGCTATGATCATTGGATTGGAGAACAAAATGGACAACATGAAAATTGAAATAATGAATATTGTTAGCAAACAGATAGAATATTTAAAATTTTAACAAAAACTTGTAAAAGAACAAGAGTCATTGTCCATTTTTTGTCTAAGATGTAGAAACAAGCATCTTTTAAGAGAATGTCCTCTTGATGTTAAAGGAACTAATAATGTGCAATTTTTTCAGAGAACCATGCCACAGAAAAATTCCCCTCCATAGCTAGAATGAAAGTTGTATTTGAAGGAGGGAAACCTGAATCTGAGTCATTGCATGCTATGGGAGCACGAAGAAACTGGCCTCAGGTAAGTGCAGGTATGGCTCCTAAACTCCCACCGCATATTTTTAGTTATAATGCACATCCATATTCCTATCCTAATAGTAATCACTCTCTCAACATTGGCAGCATGGGAACCAATATCACTATGGAAAACCCTCCCAATATTGGCAACAAGGATGGAGAGGACCAAACAATTCACATCATTCCTATCTTGCACCTATGCAATCATTCCCAGCTACATATGCACCTTACACAATGCCACAACCATCATTGCTCCAGTTGAGACAACCTATGCCACCATTACCTTTGCCTCCACCATTTTGACCTCATCAATTGCCTACCCAACCCATACCAAACCCCAATAACAAAGTGGAAAAAATGATCCATTCCATGAACCCAATTCCTTCATCCAGTTATCAGTCCATGCCAGTTGGAGTCAATGATCTCCAATTGAGATCGAGGAAGGTAGTAACCTTAGAAAAGAAGAAGCATCCCATGGTGATTTTTGAAGAGAAAGGTGACGAGGAAACTCCTAACCATTCTTTGAGAGATTTCACCATTCAGCCCATCCCCATACCTTCTGAGAATTTTCCATCCTCTTCAAACTGACCTCCTTATCCAGAGAGGCTAGCTGTGGAGGGGAGTGACCCTATTCTTGAGTCTAGTCTGGCTTCTGAGCTTAGGAATATTTTTATAAAGGTACCTTTGATCCAATATATCAAATAGATCCCCATCTCTACCAAAATCATTAGCGAACACTCTCTCAAGAAGCGAGGAAGGAGAATATTGGAACCCCAAACTATTCAATTTGTTGGAAGAGAAGCAGAGTTAATGACGAGGTGTGTGAACATGGAAAAATATACTGACCCAGGAGACCCATATGTCTTTGTTCAAATAGATGATTTCCTTGTCTGTAATGTGCTTATAGACCTGCGGGCAGCCATTAATTTTATTACCAAGAAAACCATGGATCAACTTGGGTTGGTCCGTATTCGTCCTACTCCCACCGTGCTTTAATTGGTAGAAAGATCTAAAATCAAGCCTGAAGGGGTGTTGGATGATGTGGTAATTTTATTAGATTCTTGGGAATATACCTCAGACTTCATTTTGCTTCAGCCAAAGAATATTGTGGGAGGACATCCATTGATCTTGGGACAACCATGGCTTGCTATGACCGATGCCTACATAGGATTCCGTTCTGGTGACATGTATATTTCCCATGGAGATTCTAGGAAGAAATTCACCTTATATCCCCTCGCTAGATTCATTCAGGAGTTTCGAGACACTTTTTGGCTAGATTATAATAGTGATGAGGAGACTTGGTTTGTCTCTGTGCTACATCCTTGTGCCAAGTCATCGCAGGAGGGTGAGATACAATAATCCCTGAACAAGTTAGATACCATGCCCAATTTTTAGTCATTGAGAAAAATATTTAGTCTAGATTTTCAAGAAAGTCATGATTCCCAACCCCCCTCTCCACCATCTTTAGCAACACCTCTATGTACTCTTGAGCCCAATACCACTCTTATTCAGATTAGTCCAGTCAAATCTTTGCATATCAGTTCATACTTGGATTCATCCCAACAAGAGCAGGTTGTGAAACCATCTTTATGCCTTTGAATGGGGTTGAAAAGATATGAAAGGAATCCCTCTTGAAACTTGTATTCAACATATCTATATTCAGGAGGGAGCCCGATTTGTCCGACAACCCCAAAGGCACATGAACCTAGCTCGAAGAGATGTTGTAAAGGAAGAATTACAAAAACTCTTAGATGATGATTTTATGTATCCTATTTCTGACAGCGAGTGGGTTTCTCCATTAGTATTAGTCCCGAAAAAATATGGGAGATGGTGCATTTGCGTTGACTATAGAGAATTGAACAAATCCAATCTTAAGGATTACTTCCCCCTTCCTTTTATTGATAAGGTTCTTGTTACCCTTGCTGGTAAGAAGTACTTCTCTTTTCTAGATGGATTTAGTGGTTACAACCAGATATAGATCACACCCGAGGATCAAGACAAAACCCCCTTTACATGCCCATGGGGTACATTTTCTTACCGAGTGCTCCCCTTTGGGCTATATAATGCCCTAGCTACATTTAAATGGGAATTATTGGCCATTTTTATTGAACTTGAGTGTGTGGAAATCTATATGGATGACTTTTCTGTGTTTGGTGATTCATTTCAGGAGGCCCTCAAAAATCTAGAAAAAGTGTTTCTTTGTTGCCAAGAAGCTCATCTTGCCTTGAGTGAAAAAAATTGCAGATTAATGTGCAAGGGAGGAGTAGTTCTTGGCCATCTTATTTCTAACAAAGGTATCAAGGTTAATCCCGCAAAGATAGAGATTATTTTGACTCTTCCTGCACCCAAAACTCAAAGGGAAGTGAGAGGTTTCCTAGGACATGCGAGCTACTATAGGAGATTCATTGAGAGCTTATCTAGGATAAATACCCCGCTTTTTTGACTTTTAGCTAAGGATAGTGAGTTTTCTTGGTCCACATTTTGCCAAAAGACTTTTGAGTCATTAAAGGAAAAACTAGTACATGCACCAATTTTGAGGGGACCAAACTGGTCCCTACCATTTCACATTTCCTTCGATGCCTCAAATATTTCCATTGGCGCAACTTTAGGACATGAAGAAGACAAACAATCCTATGTTATCTACTTCATCAGCAAAAAATTGTTACGCGTCAAACTAAACTACACTGTCACTTAGAAAGAGTTCTTAGCTGTAATTTTTTCTATTAATAGATTCAGACACTAAATTATAGGGTATGAAGTCTTTGTGCATACTAATCATTCCATGATAAAATATTTGATGAATAAACCATTAACTAGCGGTATAGTGACTAGGTGGTTACTACTAATGTAGGAATTTAATATTAATGGTATTGATAAACCAGAAAAATCTAATGTTGTAGCAGATTATCTTTCAAGATTAAATAATATTGGTGAAGCAATTCCTGTTGATGATAATTTTCCCAACGAACATATTTTTTTTGTGTCAACAGAATCCTCGTGGTTTGTTGACATAGCTAACTATTTCGTCACTGGAAAAACACCAACTCACTTATCTGCTAGTGAACAATGGAATATTATACAGAAATTTGCTGCATATTCTTGGGTTCAAGGACACCTCTTTTACACTGGGACAAACCTCATTATCCATAGATGTGTAAGAGAGGAAGAAGTGTTTGAAATCTTAAAATATTCTCATGACGAACCTTCCAGAGGCCACTTCGCTGAGAAGCGAACTGCATACAAAATTTTACAAGCTGGCTATTTTTGGCCCTCCTTATTTAAGGATGCCAAAAAATATGTCAAGCGATGTGATAGATGTCAACGAATGAGCCAACTAAATCAAACCAATGAAATTCCTTTACGTCCTCAGGTTATAATTGAGCCCTTTGAAAAATGATCTTCTGATTTTGTAGGACCAATAAATCTGACATCATTAAATAAAAAGCATATCTTGGTTTGCATAGATTTCGTTACAAAATGGGTAGAAGATAAATATATTTATTTTGCTACTGAAAATGTTGTTGATTTTATTTTTACTAAGATATTTACTAGATTTTGCTTTCCTAGAGAGAATTTTTCTGAAAATGGACCACAGTTTATTTCTAATATGGTACAGGGTGTGATGGAGCAGTACAAAATTCGACACAGGAAATCTACACCATATCACCCGCAAGAAAATGGTCAGGTGGAGTCCATAAATAAGGTAATTGAGTCCATCCTTATGAAGACAACGAAAATGCATAGAAAGGATTGGGAAAGAAGATTACCGGAAGCCCTATGGGCATATCGAACCACTTGGAGAAACAACACGGGACAAACACCATCTAAGTTGGTATACGGGAAACAAGTCCTCTTGCAGATAGAATTCTAGATTAAGACATTCAGGACTACAATTCATGTGGTACTAGACCTCTCAGAAGCACAACATCATCATCTCCTACAGTTGAATGAGTTAGATGAATTTCTAAGGGATGTTGTTCATCGGAATACATTGGTTTAACAACAGCGCAAGAAATGGCATGAAAAGTCTATTAGGAAAAATCAATTCCAACCAGGTGACTGGGTACTCCTTTATGATTCCAGATTTAAATATTTTAAAGGGAAATTCCATACACACTGGATGGGACCTTATGAGGCGGTCAAATTGTTTGAAAATGGAGCAGTAGAAATCAAAACCATTGATGGACGGAATTCAGTATTCCTCGTGAATGGGCATAGATTGAAGGCATATTTTCAGCTCCTTAGTAAGGAAATTTTTATGCAGCAAGTCCAACAACAATCCAAAGAGGAGATGGTAGGTGGCAACACCAACCTATTGAAAATTTGATTCTTCTTTTCCTGAAACAAAAAAATAATAAAAAATAAAAGAAAAAAATGAAAAAAATAAAAACAAAGAAAAAAAACTTTTTCCTGTAATTCTGAAAATCGGTTGAGTAACATGATTACAGAAGGATCAACTTGAAAACCAACATGTTGGTAGGAAGATCAAAATTTTAATAAAAAGGGAATGTTGCTTGATTTTTAGATGTGTTGGATGTCACCAAGAAGAAGCAGGTTAAAATGCAAGAACTAAGCCCTTATCCAAGTTTGTGGTAGTTGGTACATAAATTTTTATTCAAGAAAAGCTCAATTCCTACTGTATTTACTTTTTCGAGCACCAATGTAGGGAGATTTTAAAGGTAAAATTGTGCCCTTCTTCTGCTTCCTATTTTGTAATTTCCTGCTATTTTTCGTCTTTTAATCTTGTAATAAACCACAACCCTTTTCTTCAAAGAAACTATCCCTATCTGATTTTGTTTTTCCCTCTTTTCCCCTAAAATTTTATCCCAAATCCCTTTTTCGTTTATCCACCTTGGTTGTTTCACTCTTGGAATCCATGTCACAATATTCCTTCCCATTCTAGAAATTACCCCTTTCCCACTTCTTTTTTTTCCCTCATGGATCGACTGGAGGATTTGATGTGAACTCACAAGTTAGATCAGAAAGCATGTTCAACACCAAATAATGGAAAATAAAACTTCCCTTATATGTTTAAGAAAAATTTTAATCCAACCTATGAATTGTATTCTATCAGAATTTCTTTTGGTTCCCTTTTTTCTTCGGTGCTACAGAAATCCCTGGTGCAAGAATATGTGTCCAGGTGCAGGCATGATCAGTGCAGGAATGTTTAAGTTCAAGAAGGTTCAGTGCAAGCACTATTAGTGCAGGCACATTCAGTACAAGGGTCCACACTGTTGAGCGTGCCCGAATGTGAAAACACATGGTCCCAGTGCAAGAATGTTTAAAACAGTGCAGGAACACTTGGTGCAAAAATGCGCACTAGAAAGTTTATCTTTGTTTCATAATTTATTTTTGCAGAAATAATAACTCCACCATCGATAAACCATGACATCTAATAAGTTGAATTATGGTTAAAACTTGTTTTATCATTTACTAATTTAGGAATAAATAATTGAAGTACAAGATATTTTAGGCTCTGAAATCTCATATTTTTCATGATTACTAAGTACACCTTATGTGAATCATGAAGTGAACGTGGGACAGTACGATCCACCCGAAACCCAATACTTACCCCTTTTTGAAAAAAATTCAACACTTGTCAATGCTGGCCACAACCATACATGACTGTTACACCGCATCACCACCTAAACCTCCACATTTTCCAATCATCATTGCCTACCTGTTCTAGACCAATACATGTGTGCATTTGTTTTGAGGGTGTAATTCTAATCACGGAGCGTGATTGAATGGAGGGTGGCTGATAGGGTGATGATGGATGGCTCTACCATCATAAATCTCTCGTCATACCCTTCGAATCCTTAACTGTGATATTTTTCTGAGGTTTAGAAATATATTTGGGGTGAATTAAAATAGAAATGGCTCCCGTAATGAGTGAACCATTATCCATGAAGGAAATAGAGAAAATGGCCAAGTATAGAAATTGTCTTGCAATATTGCAGGAATCAGGGTTTTTCCATTTCTGCAAAAAATTGATGGTTTTGATATGGCCGTGGCACTGGAATTTTATAGAACATTTGATGGAAGAAAAGCCAAGGTAGGCTCAATGGAATTTTCGATCACGGAAGAATCCATATCTTAGGCTACAATCTTAGCGACAATGGGTGAACAATGGTTTAAGAAGGAGAAGATGGAGAAGAAGTGGTGGTGCTGATTCATGGTCGACCAGAAGCTAAAGGTGGACTAGAAGAAAGGGCTTCTACGCAACGCTATGCTCGGGAAATGGAAAGACCTCCTTTACATATTGCAGAAGTTTCTTACCTGCGAGGGCCATTATTCATTGAATTTCCTGTATCATATATGTTTGAACTTTTCTATTGCATTTTGAGTAGGGAAACCTCATCAATTTCCCCTATTATCTGCTAAAGAGATTGGAGAAAATGGAAAAAGGTGTTCAAAGAAGGAAGTCAAGTCAGGTTGCATGCAAGTTGTATCATCATGAGCTGATCACAATTTTAGTTAAGAAGGAGCTGGAGGTCAAAAATGTGACCTGGAAACTTTTTTTGAAGGAGTTTCAAGGATGAGGTGGAGGGAAGTCGTTCGAGAAAAATAATTCAAGCAAGAAAGGAAAAGCAGAGACACTGACCCCACGCCCTACCGATACAAAAAGCAAGGAAATACTAGTGCATGCAGAGGAGTGATTTGCCAAAGGAACTCGGTCCTCAGTAAAAATAACGACCAGGATCTCGGCTAAGAAAAGGACTGCCTCTTTGGGGGCGAGTCATCTTGAATTGACGTCCCTGATATTATTGGACAATACACCACCTACTTCACCAGGTGACCATAACCTCTTGGTTCTTGCTGAGGTGACATATCATATTGTGTTTAATGAAGGATATGCAGAGAAGTAGGATGAAGTACACATGTCTGCCTTCCTTAATAAGAGAAATAAGAGAAAAATAACACTGAGTGCAAGCAGAGACCCGACAGAGGGTCAGGTAGACGATGAGGTGCAACATATTGAAGCCCTCAATAATTTTGATGCACAAGGTACTGAAACCCTTGGTGAGATGGATGTGCAGGGTACTGAAGCCCCTGGTAAGATGGACATGCAGGGCAACGAGACCCTTGGCGACATGGAAGTTTTGGGCAGCAAGACCCTTGGCGACATAGAAGCTCTGGGCACTGAAACGATTGATGATGTTGAAATGTAGGAACTAGGTTGCCAAGATAAATTTGACCCTGGTGCTTATGGCACATGTTTAGAATCAATTATAGATTATCACTTTGTTACAATTGCATGCTTATTTTTTAATTCTATTGTTATTTTATTTTAGCCGAAATTCTTGGATTGGAATGACTGTATGTAATTTCGTTATGGCTGTAGGCCTAAGGGTTGTATAAAATGTAGATTTCGGATAGGAATTAGTTAGTGAGTGATAAAAATGCTACTGTAACTCTGGTGAAATTATGATTTGTCGTTGTTGCCCTCGTTTTGGGTTGGATCTGAACTCATAATGTATATTTGCTGATTTGAAAGTAATAAAAAGGAGTTGCGCCATGATATTTTCATCCTGCGTTTCAATTCTTTACTGATGCGTCTCTGAGTGCTGAAGTTTCAAGTTTCCTAAAATGGGAAATGAGCTGGTTGGTTAGGGCCCAGCCAAACCAACTAATTCTCCCTTTCTCTTTCATTCCATTAAAGGTGTGCATTGATTTCATTTACATGCAAGGTGTGAGTTAAGCTGATGTTTCATTCTTTCACAAGAGTTTTGGTTCTATTTCATAATTAGTCAATGTGTGACAGATCCGTGGTGTGAATGTTAATTAAGTTTACCTTCAGTAATTTACTTTTCAAATATTATTTTACTTCTGCCTCGATCTTCCAAGCACATTATTCCTGCACTAGTGCATTTACATCTCTACAATTTGATTTTGTTGGCTCATTACAACAAAGTTTTTTCATTCCTCTCTTTTACAGATATTTGATACATTTCTGCAAGTGAGTGTTCATTATTAGATAGAATTATTTTTAATAGAAAGAAATAAAATATTAGGGATTAAATACACTTTGGTAATTAAGGAATGAACAATGTTACAACACTTTGATCTGTACCTACAGTTTACAGTTTTAGGGAAAGGATTAAAAATTACTTTGAATTATTAAATTGAACCTTTCTGGGTTAAGAAGATTAAAAGGTAGATCTAATTTATGTGAGTGACTATTACATGGATAAATCTTGTTGTTATACTTATATAATTTCCTTGACTCCATGAAAGAGTTCCTTGGTTGGAGAAGGCGCACTTTGGCTTCTGAAGTTCATTTTTATTTCGAAGTTAATTTTATTTTAAATTTCATTTTAATTTAGAATTTTAGTTTGGTTGAAGTATTCTTTTGTTTGTGGAAGTTATTTCAAAGATCTATTCACCTTTGCAAATTATTTTCATAGTTAACACACTCTTTAATTTTTCCTGAAAGTAATTGGAAAACTTGGTGCAGGAACCTCTGTTTTGGTATAGGAATCAGTATACTCATACAGGAACATAGGGCTCTAGTCCTAAGGGTGAGAGCCCCTTCATAAAGACATAAATCTCTAGTATAAGTGTAAAAGATACTTCCAGCGCATATGCCTTGTGCCTGTACTAGTGCAAGAAGATTGCAGGAGTAGAGGAAAACAACTTAGTGCAGGAAGAAAAATCCTTAAAGAAGGAAGATCTCTTACATGGGTCCAATTGCTAATTTGTCAACAACTATACTGAAGATAAACATAGAATTTTACTTCAGTAATTAGGATTTCTTGCAACAGTTTGAAAGTTCCTTTCATTGGTTTCTTCGCAAAGTACTTTCTATTTTCTAGCACTAGAATTTATTTGGTGTAAATTGTTGTGTGATATTTCTTTTCGATTCCTGGAAGATTTAAATTGAAGTAGGAGTAGAGATAGGAAAATATCATACCATTTATCGCATTTCCTATGCTTCGTATCTAAGTTTACGAAACCCCTGGGTTGACAATTAAGTGTTGAAGGAGTTTTCTTAACTGCAATTCCCACACCCAACAATTGGGTTCTAAATTTCCTCACAAAAATAATTACACACCCACCAATTTATCAGAAATATCTACTATAATACATGAAGAGGAAGAGTTCCAATATGATATATAAAAAGTATGAGACCAAGAGAAAAAAATATCGTGCTCACAAAGAGTAACCAAAAATGAAGTGGAAGCTAATATATATGGTATGGAAGCCAATATGGATGGCATATAAGAAAAAATCAGAAGACACTTCAAGGTAAAAAATTCAGAAGACACTTCAAGGTAAAAATAGATCATGATAGTCTTAAATACATTTTAGAAAAAATATTATCTTTAGAGGAGCAACAAAAGTGGGTCACAAAGATGTTGGGTTATGACTTTGAAATCATCTACAAAAAATGGAAAAAAAATGTTGTTGCATATGCACTCTCAAGAAAAGATGAGGGTGTGGAAGCATTGATTTTTTCCATTTCTATTATCCAAAGAGATTGTATAACTGAAGCAAGGGATGAATGGAATAATGACGAGGAAGTGTGGACAATCATTCAAAAGTTGGAGCAAGATCCCAGTACATCTGATACATTTAGATTGAAAAATGATTCATTATGGTACAAATATCACTTATATATTTGTAAAAATTCTAGACTCAAACAAAATATTATTTTGAAATTTCACACTTTTCCCTTATGAGGGAATTCAATATTTTAAAAAACATACCACGGGGTTAAGAAGTATTTTTTTGGGATGGCCTTAAATCTGATATTCAAAAGTTTGTGACAGAATGTTTGGTTTTCCAACAAAATAAATTCAAGACAATTAAGACTCCTGAGTATTTTACAACCTTTATCCATTCCAAGTCAACGTTTGGAGGAGGTTTCAATGGATTTTATCATAGGTTTACGCAAGTTCAAAGGAAAAAGTGTCATGATGGTGGTAGTTGATAGACTTACCAAGTATGCACACTTTTGTGCATTATTGCATCCATTTAAAGACACTACAGTTTCTACTGCATTTATGGAAACAATTCAAAAGCTACATGGAAACTAAAAGATTATTGTAAGCGATAGAGATCCCATTTTCACTGGAAATTTTTGGATAGAATTATTTTCTTGTTTAGGTACTCAATTAGCTCATAGCTCCTCTTATCATCCTCAATTTGATGGGACAAATGAGATAGTGAACAAATGTTTGGAAGGATATCTTCATTGCTTTGTATTTGATAAACATACACAATGGGTCAAGTGGGTACCTCTAGCTCAATGGTGGTATAATTCTTCCTTACATAATGCAACAAAAATGACCCCATTTATGGAACTTTATGGATATCATACATTGTCCATCACATCATCTTTAAGAAAAAATTCTAAGGTTCAAGAATTGGAAGATCACATCGAGCATCAACAACAAGTTCTCCAACTCTTAAAGGATAACCTCACTTTGGTGCAAAATCAAATGAAACAATAGGAAAATCAACATCACAACGAATTTTTTTTTGATGTAGGCGACTGGGTATTTTTACTGCTAAAACCATACAAATAAATGTCCCTCAAGCAAGCTAATAAGGATAATAGATTATCACCAAAGTATCATGGTCCTAAAAAGGTGTTGCAAAATATTGGTACTATGTCATACAAATTGGATCTTCTGACATCTAAGTTCTCGAGTGCCCCAAGTTTTCCATGTTTCATGCCTAAAGAAGGTTATAGGTGACAAGCTCCCAGTTCAAACAATATTTCCAAAACTTGACGAGGAAGGGAAAATAATATTTGAACCTCAAGGATTCACAGAAACAAGAACTTGAAATCTACGGAATCGATCAATTTCAAAATATCTCATCAAGTGGAATAACTTACTCGTTGAATATTCCTCATGGGAGGATGAGAATTTTATACAGAAGCATCCAGAACTACTCAAGCGTTGACGACACCATTTTTTTGAAGGAGAGTGCCATGTTAGGTCCGTATAAGATTAGTTTATTCCCATATTTTTATTGTTAGTGTATCCCCCTTATTGTTATAGTTGTAGCCATGTAGCACACATAACATTATTATTGTGCGCCATAGAAACCCACTATTGTTATTGTTTTGCATTTACATTATTATTATTATGTTGATTGTGATTATATTGTGACCCCTTAGACTCCTATATATAGAAAGGAGGTTTTTAAATTTGAATCATCCAATATTTTTTCATTTATGTAATGTAAATTATGTTTCCCCCTCAAAGTGGATAATTTTGAAGTCATTGATCTATATTTTCTTCTATTTTGTGAGTTGGTTGCATAACACATAAAAAATACAAAAATTCCACATTGAAGTACTAAAAGAGAGATTTACTCAAAAATACATAATAAGAAAAGACAAACATGAGTTACACCATATATTTCATAGTTTTTGTAGATAACATATGAAGGTTTGAAAACCCCTACAAGTTCCTCTCCATGTTCAAAACCCTTCAAAACTGCTCTAGCCCACTGATTGATCCTAGCACCCATAGGCTCAAACCTGCAAAATACCTTATATAAGTGCTCCAATTAGTAAACAAAGGCTTCCATTAGATTAAAAATTTCCAAAAACTCCTATTTGGGCTCTTCTTAGGCTAAAAAATGCCACAAAATCATCAAGTTATGGTTGTCCCAAGTTTCTTCTACTATTTTTCCTCTAAATTGGATCAACCTGAAAAGAGAGAGACATTTTCACCCTTT